>CP092876.1:68822248-70055776 GCA_030710605.1 Cordylochernes scorpioides
GACCATTCTAGGTTGTTATGAGTCGTAGTTGTCAATTGTTGTACGTTGTATTGAAGGGAAGTTTGCAGCGACCATTCTAGGTTGTTATGAATCATAGTTGGCGATTGTTGTACATTGTCTTGATGAGATGTTAGCTGCGAACATCCTAAGTTGTTAGGAATCATAGTTGACGATTGTTGTTCATTGTCTTGAAGGAGCTGTCAGCTGGGGACATCCTAGGCTGTGACGATGTTTTGGTGAGATTTGAATAATGAATTATATTTAAAAAGAAATTGAATGCCGGATTAGCTCTCTGCTTATTTACAATCGACAACAGATACCAACACACTACGTAGATATTCAATAGCAATTGTAAATGCTGAAATTAGGTGTATATTGATAAATAATCAATAATGGAGTATAGAAAATAAAAATGAAAACAAACGAAAATCATTTTACATATAAACAAAGACGTTGGAGTTTACACTGTTGCTACAAAAATCCTTTTAGTAGTGAAGAAAATATTTCAACCAGAAATTTGGCGAGCCGCGTCCCTAGCTCCATCTATCGCAGTCTATATTAACTAATTTGAAAAATACTGTTATCAGACAACATCTAATACATTTAAGATGTTATA
This sequence comes from Cordylochernes scorpioides, assembly GCA_030710605.1. Taxonomy (NCBI): domain Eukaryota; kingdom Metazoa; phylum Arthropoda; class Arachnida; order Pseudoscorpiones; family Chernetidae; genus Cordylochernes; species Cordylochernes scorpioides. The sequence goes on from CP092876.1 coordinate 68,822,865, forward strand.
TTTGCATATAGAACTCCTGAATATGCCAAAATAGCCTGAATTCGAATTATAATAATTATATTGTCAAAAATATATTTAAAATTTGAACAATATAAATGATAAATTATAACGAAATATATTCGAAATCAAAATACAAAAATATATAGAAAGTTCTCTCTTATTTTTTCTTTCTCATTTCAGTGCTAGATAACTACTTTAAACTCAAAATCTATTTTATAAAGTAAGAAGCGGAGGGGGAAAAGTCTACCTAACAAAGATGTACAAAAATAAATGAACAAACAAAAAATGCTAATATTTTTTATGATATAGGCTTAGCAAAATACGATGTTTCCTTTTTAAGGATTTCTAGTTGTTTTTGTACTCACATATGTTGTAGTTACGAGGACATCCCTTTAGATATAAACAAATATATATTTATTTAAGGAACGACTTGTTCCATTACATATATTGTTAAAACAAGCTAGCGATAAACATAACAGAAAGTTTTGAAGGTAGAAGTTGGAAGTAGTGACGTCATAGTAGTGACGTAGCATCGATGATGATTTAAGTCAAAGTTTGCGTATCAATTCCCTCCTTACTTTGTCTTTATTCCCACGATGCTGAGATTCTCCAGGTGTTTCTTCATCTGGTCTCGGGATAGGTCCTTTGTGAAGATATCCGCCTCCAGGTCCTGAGATGGCTTATACAGAAGGCAGATGTCTCTGGATTCATAACAGTCTCTCAAGAAGTGGTACTTTCTGTTGATATGTCTACAGCGACTGCTTTGTTTAGGGCTGGAGATCCAGTTGATCAATGACTGACTGTCTGTATAGATCGCAGTTGGTTTTTCCATGAAATTCCATTCTTCCAGCTCTCGTAGCAGGTTTATTATCCACTTGATTTGACAGCAGCTTTCACAAGCAGCTATTATTTCCGCTTCCATTGTGGAGAGGGCGACGAGTGGTTGTTTACTACTTTTCCAGTCTATAGTTGCTTCGCCGAGCTTCAATACATATCCGCCGTAGGATTTTCCATCATGAGTGGTCGACCAGCTGGCATCGGTGTAGGACTTCAGGATTCCAGTCTTTCCTCTTTCAAATTTCACTCCCAGGTCAATTGTTCCTCGTAGGTATCTCATCACTCTTTTGATTGCTGTCCAGTGCATCTGTTTTGGTTGTCTGGAGTACTGTGAAAGTTTGCTAGTGATGTAAGCGATGTCGGGTCTGGTGTTAACAGCTAGAAACATTAGCATTCCAAGGGCTTCTTGGTAAGTGTGCTGATCACAATTGTCATCTTCAATATGATTGTCCAAATTGATTTCTTTGGAACCTGGTGCTGGAACTTCCTTACAATTTTCCATTCCATATTTCTGTAATATTTGTTGTACATAGTGGCTTTGCTGTAGCTATAGGGGAACGGCCATCAGATATGATGGTTAGCTGCGAATAAGATCAGACAACTGGTCAAATAAGCAGTCGCGAACAAGCAGCGTCAGTGTTACCAGGGCGTGGTGGGGTATCAGGTGGCACTGGTACCTCTACAAAAAGCCACAAAAGCCCAATGACGACACTGAGTCAAATGGCGAGTCCAGCCCGCCATGTAATCAACCAAAGGCTGTAGCCAACAACAACTACTCCAGCGCCTGCATCCATGTTAGGAACGGCTGCTGAAGCGTCTGTCCTCCATGTTAGGAGCGGCTTCTTCCGAGGAAGGTGATGGCCGGCATGCGCCCTCGGGCTAGATCTTTTGATCGACAGATATCACCAACTGATCACCAAATATCCTTTAGGATATCCTGGTCTTTACAGCACTAATGAATAGATTCTTCCAGGGAACACTTGGGGATATCCACCGGTGCACAGAGGAGGCCCTGGAGTGGATTCGTCACCTCGACATTCCACTCTAGAGAAACTTGCCAACATTGTTGTATTGTGCTGTAAAAAACAATATCATACGCAATATATATATATGTAGCGAAATTCCCTCCTTGTCTTGTATGATCTTGATTCCCAAAAACATGCCTTTACATGTTACATCCTTTATTTCCAGGTGATGTCTCAATTTATTGATGAATCTGTTTGAGGTACCTTCAGAATCTGAGACAGTGATAAAGTCATCAACATATATCCCTACATAGAAGTATTTATCTTCATTCTTCCATTTAAATAGGCAAGGATCAGATTTAAGTTTTTTCAGTCCACAGTCATGAAGTACTTGACTGAATTTCTCATACCACGATCTTCCGGATTGAGGTAGACCGTAAATACTTTTGTTGAGTTTGCAAACTTTGTTTCTGTCTTGGACAAATCCAGCAGGTTGTTCCATGAATATATTGTGTTTTCAATGTTTCCATTTAGATAGGCTGCTTTCACATCAAATAGTTTAATGACTGAATCTTTTAGGTATTGTTCGAGTTCTTTGTGGTCTGTCTGAGCCACTTGACTCTGTCTGTCTGTTGATCATGGTATCTGGTGCTGGCTCTTCAATATCAACATCTGATAGAACATGATTGTCCAGTTGATCATCCTCCTGAATGAATAAATATGTGTCAGTGTCCGTATTATTATCACTTTGTTTTTCTTTCGATATGACATTATTGTTCTCTCTGAAGTGAATGTCTGCGGTTTCAAGAATGACTCTCGCTGTGATATCAAATACTCGATAAGCTCTTCTGCATCTTGAATAGCCTACAAATATTCCTCTCTTATATTTAGCTTCTAGTTTGTGTCTTTGATGATTCTCGAGTTTATAGAAGACTTCACAACCAAATCTCATGATGTGAGAGACGGATGGCTTTTTACCTTTCCATTTTTCCATAGGGGTAGTGTCTGGGTCATTGGTTGTGGGAGTTAGATTGTACAGATATGCAGCTGTATTCACAGCTTCTGCCCAGAAGTGTAGGGGTAATTGGGAGTCTGCCAGAAGTGTTCGGCCTTTGTCTAATAGTGTTCTGTTAGCTCTTTCAACTCTCCCATTGCTTCTTGGGGTGTACGGTGTAGTTAGTTCATGTTTAATTCCTTTGGATTCTATGAAGGTTTCAAGGTTTTTATTGATAAATTCTGTTCCGTTATCTGTTCTAAGTTGTTTTAGTTTTGAGTTTAGCTCGTTTTCTCTCTTTACAATAAACTTCTTCGAAACTTCTGCTGCTGAGAGTTTATCTTTGAGAAATTCTACAAATATTCTCCTAGAAAATCCATCTAAGATGGTCAAGAAATATTTACTTCCGCCCAAGGAGTTTATTCTCATTGGACCACAGAGATCGACATAAATGGCTTCAAAGGGGTAACTTTCCTGATTGCTATCTGTGTGAACATAGGGTACTTTGGTCATTTTTCCCAATGAGCAAGCATCACATTGGTCAAGGGTACCATTTATAGAGTTCAAGCCTTTTAGAAGATTGTTCTTCAAAATCAGATCTAATTTGTTGTCACTAGGATGTCCTAACCTTATGTGCCATGCAGTCCTAGAATTGTCCTTTGAAATCAAGCAATGTTCACTTGGAACATGAGTTGCTTCAGATAAACGTGATAGGTTCAATGTGTACATGTTACCATCAAAGTTTCCTGTTCCTATTAGCTTGTCATCAGAAGAGTATATGTATGCTCCTTCAGAATTCAAAAGAACAGAGTTCCCTCTTCTTACCACGCTTGGAATGGACATTAGATTTCCTTTCAGGTGTGGTACATGGAGGACATTATGCAGGGTTACAGCGTTGTTAAGTTTGTCCTTACCTTGTACAGTAGCTTGGATTGATCCTGATGAAGCAGATTCGATGTGTCTCCCTTCTTCCGCCACTTGTATGCTTCTTCTCTCCTCCGTCTTGTGCTCGATCCATTCACCATGGGAAGTCATGTGGCTTGTGCACGCAGAATCAATTATACACACGTCCTGAGTTGTCGGGCGTTCCTCCCTTGTGATTACATGTAGTGCGTATTCTGAAGTGGAGTCTCTTCGTTGGGATGGTCCCTCCGTTCGTTCTTGGATTGCTGATCTAGCTGTGTCTTTGTTTTGTTTTGGTCCTTTATGGTAGTTCCTTGTACTGGCCATGTTATTTTTGTTTGTTGTATTATTTTGATTTCCTTTGTTGTTAGGGTTGAACCAACAGTCTTTCTTGAAATGTCCTTTTCTTTTGCAAATGAAGCATGATTTTTCTTTGAATTGGTTGCCTGATGATCTGAAAGCATTTTCATGATTTTTGCTTCTGTCCTGTCTTTTCTTCTCGAAATCCAGTAGAGTTTGTCTCAAGTCTGGTAAGGAGATTTCTCTGTTTATTGACAGTGCTGCTGTGATCGTGTCAAAGTTAGGCGTGAGTCCTTCAACAATGTATCGCACAAGTTCTCTTTCTGTTACAGTCTTTCCTAGCTGGGTGATCTCTTGTGCCAGTTTCTGTGCTCGTACAATATACATGCTAACATTTTCATTCGGGTTCAATTTTAGTCTGGCTAGATCCAACATTAGGTCTATCCTTTTATTTTCTAGAGATCCTTCAAACCTTTTCTTTATGTCGTACCAAATTCTTTTGGCCCTTTTATCGCCTCGAAAGATGATTGTTAAGTCATCCGAAAGTGACAATATTATTAGGCTGTATGCTTCCCGATTCTTTTTCTTCCAAATATTATGTTCTAGTTTATTATTTGTAAAGTCTGGCTCGTCATTAACAATTACGTCCTCGAAGAGATCTTTTGAATCTAGAATTGCTTCCATTTTCATGGACCACGTTGTATAGTTGTTTTCTGTTAACTGTTCGATTTTTGCTAAGTTATAGGTATCCATTTTCATTCAATTTTTTTTTTCTTTCTAAATTGGCGGTTAGTCCAATTATTTAATTTCTTTTTGATTTAAATGGATCAATTGGCGATTAGTCCAATTCGCGCGCCCAAACCACGCTCTGCTACCAAATTGATATAGGCTTAGCGAAATACGATGTTTCCTTTTTAAGGATTTCTAGTTGTTTTTGTACTCACATATGTTATAGTTACGAGGACACCCCTTTAGATATAAACAAATATATATTTATTTAAGGAACGACTTGTTCCATTACATATATTGTTAAAACAAGCTAGCGATAAACATAACAGAAAGTTTTGAAGGTAGAAGTTGGAAGTAGTGACGTCATAGTAGTGACGTAGCATCGATGATGATTTAAGTCAAAGTTTGCGTAACATTTTATACAGATATTACAGACTTATTAAAATGGGTACACACACGAATAATTCATTCAATGGGTAATTAGAAAAAAATTAGTTCTTTAAAATAAGAGACACTTCCGTCAAAAAAAAAAAATATTTTCTCGAAATTTCGACAAAAATATTTTGTCCTCTCTTGTCAGAAAAAAATAAAATAAAATTAATCACGAGTTTCATTAATAACGCTTTACTAAATGATTTGATATTATTTTTCCTGATGAGGATAAACTATTTTGTCGAAACGTCGAGAAAATAAAGCCTTTTCTGGCCAAATTTGTCTCTTCTTTTAAGAACTATGAATGTCGGGGCCAAGCAACGTCATCTTCAAACGGAGAGATATGTAAATTTGAATATATATTCATATTACTTCAAAATATTCAAATTATTCGAAATATACATATTATAAAAGAAAGTGATCTGTGTTGATTTTTGATTATCTTGAGGATTATGCTATGGAAATACAGTCGTGGCAAAAATCTTTAAAGTATAATAATAAAAATGGTTTTGTGATCAGTAGTTTCTTCAATTGAGCAAAAGGAATATATATAAAAAAAACATAATTTGATAAAAGTATTGCCTGGTTTAAGGCATAAGAATCTAAAAAAAGAAAAACTTATTTACATAATGTACAAAAGATTTGAGCCTGCCATCGGGAAATAACAACGGAATTATTCTTGCCTTCACCCGCACTAGTTTCAGTGGAGACTTTTCCGGGCACAATGTAGCTGAAACAAAAAACGGGTTCCAGAGACGGGCAGGTGCGTCGGGGGATGGAGATTTGCCAAGGGGCAATGCTCAGGCTAAAGAAGTCAGGACTGTTACCTCTAAAGCTGTTTTATAACTTGTTTGATTAAGATTTGCTTAAAATTTCTTGTTCAAAGAAGGTTTTAAATGGTGGTTATGAGTAAAGGGAAATAACAACAATGAGTTTTTATAGGGGAAGCGTGACCTCTGGCGGTCGATTTAACAGAGTATTTGAATCTATGAAATATAATTTTAAATAAAATAATATATTTATATAACATACATAAAAACGAGGCAGTATATCTGTAAGAAGTACGATAAATTAGTGAGTATGGTCATCTCAACAGCCATGTAACTCTTACAAAAAAGAGGTTTCAAACCGATTAACATATTTTGGAAAAGTCTTTAATATAGTTGGATGAGGGTTCTGGAAAGGGGCTGATAAGCTCCAGGACAATGTTAACAATAATGTTTTATTGTATTCAGGTGTCCGGAAGTTATCGAACTGCGTGCGTAACTTTAGAAATGATTCCTTGAAGTAAGGTCATTCAGGTGTCCGGAATACTGGGTGTCCATTCCATTCGTTTTCGAGGAAATCTTTGATTAGCGCTGACCTTTGACGAGTATTCTAATCCATAAAAATGAACTGAGAGAGCCAATGACACCTCTAGAATATCTCGCATAGGGCTAAAAAAAAACTCGTTTCCGTATCTTTAAGTAGTTAATGTACCTCCAACAAACACTTTTCGAAATAAAAACAGCCCATAACATGAGATCCCTTCCCCAAAACAGTCTTCTTTCTCTGAAGTTAGTAGAATGGAGGTAAGTCTCGGTTTATAACCAGATAAAGACTTGTCCAGAATCAGTGAAACTAAACTGAATCTTAACTCGTCACTGAAGAGAAATTATCATAGTGGTCTTTGGTCCAGGATTGGTGTTTACGGCACCAGTTCAAGCGGTCTTTTCTGTGAGAAAGGGTGAAGAAATACAGAAATACATAAAGACAACCCTTCTAAAACCTTCGATAAACAGTTTGTCTCGAAACTGTCGTACTAGTTGAAAGGATAACCACATAAAATAGTTAACCTATCAAACGCCACCCTAACTACAAAAGAATTAGCTTTCTTATCCAAAGGAATGAAATATAGGAATATACAAAAACTGGATCCCATCAGAATAGAGAGCGAGTCAAAGCAGTCACATATCAAAACTTAACCACCAGGAAAATATTAACATTAGACATCATGTGAAAAAATAGTACAAATGTGATATTGTACTGAGATAGGTGCATAAATTATGAAAAAGGCATCTCCTTATCGTGCAACTGAAGTTTCTGATGGCTTGCGCCATCTATCGGAATAAATATCAACTATTCTCGTTGATTTTTAAGCATTCCATAATTGGCCAAATACCCATTTTTGATTAATCAAGAAAAGCTAACCATGTACGCTTTTCGGGCTGTTGGCCTTCATCAGCATGGTACAAGCTGTACTTCAACGACTAAAAAACTGGTCATTCAGGCATCCTCATGCCTTTTTCATAATTAGACATCATGTATATAACTAATCTTTTAGGTAAACCGGTAAGCCTTCTCTCTCCCATGCAACTCTCATGAGAATCGACTAATAAAAGATTTAAGGAACAGGAAAAAAATAATCATTCCCAAATCTGATAAAGAAGGACAAAACAGTGATTCTAGACAAAGATGATTACCATAGTAAAATAATAAGCATCCCCTTGAAGATCAAACCATCTTTTAAAACATTTCAATAGAAGAAAAATTCCTTCCATTCCCATCGTCCAGTTCGGTAGAAGGTGGGAGAAACATATAAACCTACCCATCAACATCGGCTGGTCGTCGCTCCGGCGCTGCGCCTTCTCCGGGCACAACGTGGCAGTGAGGCTATCTCTGCACGCCCTGCCCCATTCAACCCATTCTGCATCGGCACAACAGTCTTGCGTCGCCTGTGGGTCCGGAGACCTGTCGCTGGTTCACCCGTACTGGTCCTGCCGCTACATCAGGCCTCTCATCCGGGAGGCATTCCTTGGCCATCATGGTGTCTGCCAATACACATATCTATAAGTACTTCCTCGGCGTGGAACTGAGGAGTGTTCAAGAAGACCTTGTCTTGAGGAGAACTCTCTCAAGGTGGAGAAACCTTCCTTGCTGAAGAAATTTGTACATATACAACTATTAACACAAAGCAATAACGCGCCATCTATATATATAAAATAAAATGATTTAGAAGCGCGAATGTTTCTTTTATACATAAAACGAACCTCTACTGTCCTTACTGCGATGAAAAAATATGTTGGGAGGCTTGGCGAAACCGCTGGGAGGGTTCACCACTGATGAGCCAAGCCCTCCCAACATATTTTTTCATCGCAGTAAGGACAGTAGAGGTTCGTTTTATGTATAAAAGAAACATTCGCGCTTTTAAATCCTTTTATTTTATATATATACAACTATATATATTCCCCTACATTTTATCTACCCGTTATTTAATATTTTATTATATTTTTTCCCACCTTTGTAACAATTGATTAGAAGAATCAATAAGATTATTCAAATTGTCCATAAAAGAAAAAAATCCAACACCTCATTCAAAAAGGAACTTAGAAAGATACAAAATGAACATGAAATTTCGAACGAAGAATTGAAACATCTCAATGATATCCTACGGGCAAAAGCTTCAAAATCCAAGGTGAAGCAGCATTTAATGAATTTATCACTTCACAAGAGAACTCTAGAATCTTATGTGGGTGTAAATGGAATATAAAATTATTTTCACTGGCAAAATGTATAGAACCATTGGTTTTATTCCAATTAGAAAAGTTCTGCTTAAAGTGAAATATTAGGCTTGAAATATTGCGCGTTACAATTTTGCCATTTTTGAATCAATCGCATAAATTAGATATAAATTTTGCAGAGAGGATAGTGTGTAAAGGTTCCCCTCTCCCATCAAAATAGGCGCAAAAACTTAGCGTTATCTATTGACCGTCATCGCAAACTAGCGGACTCCATATTAAAAAAAAAGTATTATAAACATATGTTATTTTTTAAATTCACAAAATTGGAGAAATAAGGAAAAAAGTATAAAAACATATTAAAACCTTTTCTATATAGCCCCTTCCGTTTTTTTCGCACGTGGTGGCATCATATCTGTCAATATAAAACAGGATAAATTTCTAAAATACATATTGCTAAGTAAGATAGATTGGACACATTATTGTTGTCTATAGATGATTGAAAAATAACAAAAATATTAGGAAAAGTTGTAAAGAAATGTGTCAATTATTAGTCAAATTCACCGAGGTTATTTGAAGATCGATAATTTTGACTGTAGGGCGTGGTCTAAGTACCTTCTATAGCGCTGTAATCAAGGTCCACTGAAATTGATTTATTATGAAACAGATTAATATATGATACATGAATAAATTAAATATTGTGTATATGAATATATATGATTTATTGATTTTATGATTTCAAGGGTGGTCTGAGTTAGAAAAAAGTACTATCTACCTAAATAGAAAATAAAAACGGAAGAGTGAAAAAATGCATGATAAAGGTACACTTTTAAATAATTTTTAATGAAATAAATACTACGATAGGGAACATCATTTCATCACGATTTAAACACCAAAAGCGTTAGATAATAATTAGGACCTCAAATTTCAAAATGCAAAAAATTTGATTTTGTTTTCTCGTATTATATGAAATATGATGTGCTTAAGAATACAAGAATTGGCAAACCTTTGCCTTTCATTAATTTCACGGGTGGCAAGACACTAGCGCTATTTGTCTTGGAGAAGGCATATTCTTCATGGTTTTACAATGAGTTTTGCTATTGAAAAGGGAAAATTATTTGTTTATGAACCATCCGTAGGCAGTGTTAGTGCAGAAAGGAGGAAACCTAAACAAGGCAGGTAGCTGGCGGTGTGACATGGAGGGGCGTGGCCGGCGTGTACAGCGGCGGGGGAGTACGCTACAATATTAACCTGGCCTCGGGCCAAGAACCTCGCTGTTCTCTCGCAAATCGAACTTTAACAGGCCATTCATTGACAAGGGGAGAAAAATACTGAGGCAGAACCTTGGCGTAACCATGGTAACCTCGAGTAAGAGGAGAAAGGCGGTGGTCTGGCAATGTCGAGCCACGTGGATGGATCAATATCTCGCCGGCCGGCATCCTGCACAGCTCCAGCCCAGACATTTGCATGCCGCCCTCCTGGCATCCTGCACAGTTCCAGCTCAGACATTTGCATGCCGCCCTCCTGGCATCCTGCACAGTTCCAGCCCAGCCATTTGCATGCCGCCCTCCTGGCCTCCTGCACAGCTTCAGCCCAGGCATTTGCATGCCGCCCTCCTGGCCTCCTGCACAGCTCCAGCCCAGGCATTTGCATGCCGCCCTCCTGGCCTCCTGCACAGCTCCAGCCCAGGCATTTGCATACCGCCCTCCTGACATCATGCACAGCTCCAGCCCAGGCATTTGCATGCCGCCCTCCTGGCCTCCTGCACAGCTCCAGCCCAGGCATTTGCATGCCGCCCTCCTGACATCCTGCACAGCTCCAGCCCAGACATTTGCATGCCGCCCTCCTGACAAACTGCACAGCTCCAGCCCAGACATTTGCATGCCGCCCTCCTGGCCTCCTGCACAGCTCCAGCCCAGGCATTTGCATGCCGCCCTCCTGACATCCAGCACAGCTCCAGCCCAGGCATTTGCATGCCGCCCTCCTGGCATCCTGCACAGCTCCAGCCCAGACATTTGCATGCCGCCCTCCTGGCATCCTGCACAGCTCCAGCCCAGACATTTGCATGCCGCCCTCCTGACATCTTGCACAGCTCCAGCACAGACATTTGCATGCCGCCCTCCTGACATCATGCACAGCTCCAGCCCAGACATTTGCATGCCGCCCTCCTGGCATCCTGCACAGCTCCAGCCCAGACATTTGCACGCTGCCCTTCTGACATTCCGCACAACTACAGACATTTGCATGCCGCCCTCCTGACATCTTGCACAGCTCCAGCCCAGACATTTGCATGCCGCCCTCCTGGCATCCTGCACAGCTCCAGCCCAGACATTTGCATGCCGCCCTCCTGGCATCCTGCACAGCTCCAGCCCAGACATTTGCATGCCGCCCTCCTGGCATCCTGCACAGCTCCAGCCCAGACATTTGCATGCCGCCCTTCTGACATTCCGCACAACTACAGACATTTGAATTATGCGCTTCTGACATCTGCATAACTACAGAACACATGCCGCTCTGTTGGTATCTTGCACGACACCAGATGTTTGAATGTCGACCTCTCGGCTCTATCATGATAACAATTAAAGGTCCTTTAAATAATTTCACTCTTTAATTCTGTCAGGTCATCGATCTATCATGATCCATTACCATCACGAGGTGAACTGACGAACTTCCCAGGTCATTGCTCAGCTTGAAAACTCCTCCATTAGGTTGAAACAAAGCCACGCTAAGATATTGTTCTTTTGATATTGATTCTGTAACCGAAGCCACTACCACTCTCTGTAAATATAGACTTTGCTAAAGTACTTCAATCAATACACTGGTGTCTTCTCTGTCCATTACATACAAAATTTAACAATCACTGAAATAACAACAATAAAATCATAAATTACCTACTATCTTTTTATCACATGAAAACATTTATATTTTATAATTTTAAATTATATAAAAATAGGTAAACATCTTTCGTTGTACAAGTTTCTTTATTATAATATAACCACAAGAAACTGAAGAAAATTGAGTCAAAATGACAGAAAACCCAAATTATTGTTTGAGACGAAAATTTGACTGAAGTTAAAAAATCAGAAAAGACAACAGCAAACTAAATGTGAAATATGTTTTTCCACTAGAGCATTAGTCCCCGTTTAACGATCGGATATTATATAACCGGTATTAGAGTTTTATTCTAATAAATCTAAATAATTATGAATATGTTTAAATTATGTATACCTCATGTAATGATAATAAAATAACAGATTAATCAATAAATATTTGAATTCAAGGAGGAATAAGAAAATATGAAAATTAAGCTTATAAAGCTCTTTGTATTCCTTGCCTATTTACATATTTGCATTGCAAGGGGGTCGGTAGAAGGATGATCTAAACCGTTGGTTTTCGACCACTACGAACCGGGATCGAATCTCGCATTGGGCACTTTTTTTCTAATTGAAAAATACTCCAATGGCCCTCTACTCCAATTCTTGGAAAAGTCCAACCCCTCCAGAGAGTACAAGTAACTAAACGGGGCTCTGGCACATTTTTAAGTGCAAAGTCGAACTGCTTTTCACATGTGTAGACATGTGGTGTACTTACAGTAAAAACAGTCGCCTACTTCTACCCACCATGGCCTGTACCACGTGTACTAAGGATTAAAAAAACATATTTTTCAGTATACTACCTATTTAAATATTAAGAGGAATGTTGCATAAGCCTTTTACACGTCAAGTTCAAACCAACGAAATTAATAAGTACTCAATTGTATATTAAGATAAAATGAGCCAGATTTTTAACATCTGATTATGTTATTTTTATGAATATCTAATTTATACAAGGTATGTCCCATAAGTTCCCGGACTGGGTCCATAAAAAAAAAGGTAAGATTTTTTAATTTTTTTTAATTAAAACTTTTCAAAGTAATCCCCCCTTGCTTCAACGCACCAGCGCCATCGTTTCTCCCAATTGTCGAAACAGTTTTTATAGGCCTCTTTTGGAATGCTCTTCAATGCCAGCAGCGATTTTTCTATTATGTCTTCCCTGGTGTCAAAATGTCTTCCTTTTAGAACTGCTTTGAGTTTGGGGAACAGGAAAAAGTCATTTGGTGCGATGTCTGGGGAATAGGGTGGTTGAGGTAGGATTTCTGTCCCGTTTTTCGCCAAAAAAACTCGTCACCAAGTGCGCTGTGTGAGGGCGGGCATTGTCATGGTGTAGGATCCAGTCACCATTAGTCCATTTTTCTGGCCTTTTTTTCGAATCGCTTCCCTTAGACGGCGAAGAATGCTCAAATACATTTCCTTAATAACTGTTTGGCCTGCAGGAAGATACTCGTGATGAACAATGCCCTTGTTATCCAAAAAAGCGACCAGCAACACCTTGTTTCTGGATTTCAATATCCTGGATTTTTTGGGTCTAGGCTCACCCTGACCTCTCCACTCGGCAGATTGACGCTTGGTTTCAGGGTCATAGCCATATACCCATGTCTCATCGCCTGTGATTATCTTGTCTTTCCATTCCGGATCCGTTCTTGTCATTTTAAACATGTCTTCACAGGTTGCAAGCCGACACAGATTTTGCTCATTAGTGAGGAATCTTGGGATGCATTTTGCAGGAGTCTTTTTGAGCTTCAAATCTTCGGTTACGATCTTTCCAATCGTTGTTTTAGAGATGCCTGTGTCTTGCTCTAGCGCCAGCAAAGTGGTTCGAGGATTTTCTTTTACCAAATAGGTGATTTTTTGCACATTCTATCAGTACTTTGAAATTTTGGGCGTCCTTGACGAGGAGCATCTTCAATGGAAATTCGGCCAGCTTTAAATCTAGAATGCCATTCAAAAACAGTTGTTTTCTTTGGGGCGTCATTGGGGAATGCTTTATTAAGCATTTCAAAAGTTTCGGTTGCTAATATTTGAAGTTTCACACAAAATTCTATGCAAATCCTCTGCTTCAATTTTTTTTCCATCGTAAAATCGCCGCAGCGCTAGGTGTGACGTTTAAATAAATTAGAATTACCTTGGCGCGCGCGCACCTACCGACTCGATATTGGTACCACCGTGTTGCCAGATATTTTTTCTATAATAAACAGTCAAATTTATTTACATTTTCCATTTATTTATTTTTTTATGGACCCAGTCCGGGAACTTATGGGACATACCTTGTATTTTATGATGCATTAGCGCGCCATCTGTTATTAAAATTCGAAACTATTATAGACGCTTATGATTCTTTTAAAATAAAACAATTCCTATTGTACTTACTGCAATAAAAAATCAATGGGAGGGCCTGACTCATCAGTGGTGAACTCTCCCATTAATTTTTCCATTGCAGTAAGAACAGTAAGAATTGTTTTATTTTTAAAAGAATCATTCGCGTCTATAATAGTTTCGAATTTTTGTAATATATATATATTTTTAACATTTTTCCAATATAAAAGACTGCTTAAAAGAATGTATAAAAATATATTTTTTTGCTTATCCCTAGTACACATGGTACAGGTCATGATAATTATGGTGGGTAGAAGTAGGCGTGTGCTTTTACTATAAGTGCACCACATGTCTATACATTTGAAATGCAGTTCGACTTTGCACTTACAAATGTGCCAGAGCCCCGTTTGGCTAATTGCACTCGCTGGTGGGGTTGGACTTTTGCAAGAATCGGGGGCCATTGAAGTATTTTTTTTTATCAGAAAAAAAAAAGTGCCCAAAGCGGGAATCGAACCGGGGCGTAGTGGTCGAAAACTAACGGTTTAGACTATCCTTCCACCAATCCTTCATAAAAATAATATAAAATTGCTTTGCGCGGGGCTGCGTCGATGTTGTCGCATGTTGCATTTGACAATTCCCGTTAGGTTTACTATATAGGTGAATATCATGTCTGCATCTTTGTATAACATTGTAGATATACCTATGTATTATTCCAAGTTAACGTGACATTTTGACGTATATATGGTAAAGAAAATACTTATTGACTCAAATACAAGTTTGATAATTAAATATCTTAATTATAAATGTAGTTATACAGCATTAAATTAGAAGAAAATGATATGTACATACCTGTGTACCTATGTAAGCCGTGGGAAGACATGCTTTTTTCTGTGTCTCCGTATAACATTGTAGATATATCTATTTATTATTCCAAGTTAACGTGGTGTTTTAACGTATATACGGTAAAGATTAATACTTAATGACTCAAATACAAGTTTGATAATTAAATATCTCAATTGCAAATGTAGTTATATAAAAATTATAAAAAAAAATAATAATTTTCTACTGCCCTTTCCGCAATGATAAAATAATGGGAGCGCCTGGCTCATCAGTGGTGAGCCCTCTCAGCGGTTTCGCCAGTTTAATATAGTTATATAGCAATACGTGTTTGAAGAAAATAAAATGTACATACCTCTGTACCTATGTAAGTCGTGGAAGGACAATCTCTTCTCCATGCTGGTAGAGAAAATTTTGAATCTTCTTTTAACCCTAGAACGTAAGGGATGGTCCCTTATTTAGGAAATAACAAAATAAATTTGAACGGAACATGTTATATACTTGTACAGTTAAACCTGTCTATACCGCCCCCTCTAAATAGCTCCTCCCTCTCTATAGCGCCCGATTTTAAATACCTAGTACGATGCGATTTATATTAAAAGTGACCTGTCTATAGAACCTCCTCTCTATAGCAACTTTTTTGGTGAGTCCCAAGAGGGGGCGCTATAGACAGGTTTTACTGTATTTTTTTTTTATTCATCCTTTATAATAAATATTCTGGCTTGGTGGTATTTATTTGATCATCTCTGAATCCTTGAGCATCCAACCGTTATATTGCCACCTTATCATTTATAATTACAATCTTGTTGATATTTCATATTTATACGCTATGGTTCGTTATCTTATGCTTTACAATTAGATGTTTTGATTTCAAACTTTTTTTTATACTTTATAATTATAGATATCGATTTTTTCACTTGTTTATCTTTTAAATCGAAGGCTTTGGCTTGAAATCTTCTCATTATTCACTTTTTGATATCTTCAATTCCAAATTTGTTAAACTTTCTACAATTAGGTATTTTGAAATTTTATTATATATTTGTCAATCAGTTATCGAGGAACTTGATAAAAATGGATGATATTGAAGATTTGGACTTCAATCTTATTTTCCGCAATTAGATGTCTTGGATTCTAAAAATTTGAATATTTTTAGAATTGGGTAGCTATGGATGCTATTTATCCATTCCAAAACATTTTTATTTTGACTATTTTCTTATCCTTCACTATTAAATGGTGAATTATTTATTTATTCTCTATATTTTATGTATTGAATATAAATTTGGATTATGATTTTCAATGTCTTTCTACCTTACTTATCCTTTCCAATCATATAACGTAGTTTGCTACCTTGCTAATCATTAGAACTAACTGCTTTGACTCTTGCGAGATTATTCTTTACACTTTGATTTATTTTATTTAAATTTGTTGATTTCTTACATTATACATATATTGGGTTGGCTATTTTTTCTTAATAACTCTTTAATTTTTATTTTTTTTTAGTTTGAGAAATGTCTGAAATCTTCTTCTAATTTTCAGAATAAAATGTTATAAAATTGCTGAACAAAATAGATTGAATTTCAATCAGATGTCGACAGCACCAATAACTTCAACATCATCACAGTCTGATAAAGAAAATTGATATTAATTAAGAGATGTTTTCAAATAAAATTGATAATTGAGTCGCTTACTTGAATTGTACGAATTTCAATTTGATTCATAAAATATTAACAAATAATAATATTGATATGATAACATGGATATAATTCTGAACAGAACTTATGCATATAATTATAGCTGCTGAATATTCAATTTCTTGACCAGAAACTTGGCAATGATAAAAATGAACTCTTTAACTAAATCAGTATAGCCAAATTTGAAACTTGGTATCGTATCGTAGGATACGAATTTACAACAGGAATATATTTATATCTTTTCTTATAGAAAATAAAGATTTTCTTTGTTAAAACTAAGATACCAGCATCATACTACTTGAAACTTTGAAAGAACCAGAGTCCGGTTGAGATTGTAACAAGTTTGTTTCCTGGGAACCAAGAGAAATGACATCTCTCGAAATTGTATGAGCGTTATTCTGTATAGTCGTTTGGTCGCTATCTTTGGCATTTCAGCAGTCACGTGATCATTTATACAGTTACAGAAGACTGCTTTGCAAAGGAAAGCTCAGGAACGTCCTGGAATCAAACGATATAATTCTTTACTTGACATCAAATTCTTTTCCGATATGATTATTTAGATGGTAATGCTAGAGACAGTATGTTGAACTGATTTTTGGAAAGAATCTTTCAATATCTAGTAATGGCTAATTTTAAAGATTGAATTTCGGTTGCCTTGACTTCAAAATCATTTGTTGCTTTATGATAGATAGATGATATATATGAGATTAGAAAAAAAGCAGATTCTTTTCAGATGGGAGTTTGATTTATGTGAGCTCGTCAATAAAAGATGTAGACAGAGCAGATCATGTCACCTGTCGCGATCAGCCGTTCGAAATCACGAGGAATTACAATTGATGAAAGTGTTCTACTTTGCCGACTTTCCAGTTCAGAACAGCTAAAATTCACATTCAGGTTTTCAATTTCATCCAAAAACAATGTTTAAAGTCGTTGAGATTTATGTTTCCAATAAAGGATAAGAACCCTCAAAAATTCCTTATATAATGAATGAAAGGATTCATTTGCTTTGTCTCTGTCGATTCCATATTCATTTTCACATTCTAATTATATTTAAAATAAAATTATTATAGATAGATTGATATATATTAATATCATATTTTTACTTATATTAGTTTTGAAACCATAATAAGCTCTTATCGAGAAAAATTATTATTAAGAGATAGTTTCAGATAATTGTTGCTGACTTCTATAATTTGTGAAACTACGGGATTGTTCAATGTAGAGCCCGTCTGATACCAAATATTTAGTTCTAATTTGTCTTAGAGGGCTTTAAAATAATCAGTTCTCACGAAAAAGAGCAAATCGGTCAATTTAATAAAAATTAAATATTTGTAAAAGGAGCAAGCTTTATATAAGAGAAGATATGATTTTTTTGCCATAAAAAGTCTCGCATGAGCGACCTTCCGCGTAACAACCACCTTAATTAACGACCACCTTGAAAGATCAGAAATGAATTGACTCTTTCTTATATCCACGCAATCATATGTAGGTTTCAAATAAGTAGGTTTTGAGATTTTCGATGGCATTTTCTGGGGATGAGTGTGGCTCATTGATGGGTCAGCTGATGCAGTCAATGGTATGGTTGAACTTTGCAGGTTGGGAGTTACATTTGAGACATAGTGACAAAACCGTGCAACGGCTCTGGAAGATCATTGGCCATAGATGATTGTATATGTCTGCCCTCTCTGATCTGTACCCGGTGTGGGTCAATGGCAATTCCTGTTGACATTGGACGATGAAAAGGATCTTTTTAATTAAGTAGGATGGTGAATTGAAAAATGTAACTCGAATCCTCAAACTTTTAATGAGAGGCCATTTCGACTTTTTTAAGAGTCTCTCTCTCTCGTGAGGAGATTATAAAAAATAAGACCTCTCAGGCCAAAACAGGCGGCCAAACTATTTCCTCCTTCAAGGAAAAAAATCCATCGATATTAATTAATAATTTGGCGCATCGAATCTTTTAGCCAAAGTAAAACATCTCGTTGTGGTCAAGTCGAAAGTTTTCATGAGACGCTTACTGGGCATCATGAAATTGAAGCCTCCTTGAAAAGAGTAGGACAATATTCCGAAATCACAGTTTTTAGGAGTTCTTTACGAACCTTCATAAGTCTTTTCACTGAGACCTTCAACTATATGATTGCGTATACGTTCTATAAATGGCCCATAGTATTTTACGTCTAATTAACTGGTAAATTTCATATTTTTTTCAAAATTATATTTCTTATAAAACTTTTCTACTAGAAATTAATACGAGGGTAAAGTGAAATTTCTCGATCTGACAATGAAAGACTCTGATTTTCAGTTAAAAATACATTTTATTTTTCTACATAATCTCCCATAACTTGAACACACTTGGTCCAGTGTTTCTCCAATATCAGTATTCATTCACAGAAATGAGAGTCTGGAAGATTTAAAATATTCATCTACAGCCTTATCAATTTATTTATTGGACGCTAAACGCTTTCCTGACACAAATTTCTTGTGGTGTGGAAAGAGATGAAAGTCTGATTATTCACAGGTATTTTTGTAGAAGACTATACAAGACAAAATGTAGCAACATAAAGTGGTATTAGAGGACGAGACATGGGTCTACGGCTACGATCCCGAAACAAAACCACAATCAAGTCAATAGTTGGAAGATTACGAACCGAAATTCTAAAAGATCAAGATGGAAATGTCAAAAATGTAGGTTCTACTCGTCACTTTCTTCGACAGTAAACAACTCGTATAACATGAATTCATACCAACTGGGACGATAATTAATCAATAATCTTAGCTTGATATTTTGAAAAGGTTACATACAGAAGGCGCTGTACGAAAGAAACGCCCAGAAAGACGGCAGAAAAAGACTGGTGGCTTCATCATGATAACACACGGCCACATATGGCTTATTTGATGCTCGCTTATTTGACAAAGAAATAACACCCCTGTGCTTCCTCATCCTCCTTATTATCCTGATTTAGCACCTAGAGGCTTTTTTATTCATCAAAATTAAATATGGTACTTAAAGGTCAACATTTTGACACGATACTACAACTTTTACAAAACAGTAAGTAGGAAAAAGAACTTAGATTTATTGTTTTCTTCTTCACTACAAGATGGTGATTGATCATCGTGAGGATATCGTCACAAGACGGCAATGAGAGAGGAGAATCTGTATAAGACTGGTGTCTTAATAAAGGCTTTGTATGTGACATGATACAAGCTATTAAAGAGAAACTGCTGAACGATTTGGGGAGTCATACAAAAAGACGAATTTTCCAAGTGTTTCCAAAGTTGGAAGAAAATATGGCAAAGGTGCATTAATGCAGAACCTTAAAATGGTGTCATTTTAGCACTATTATTTATGTTTGAATTTTGTATAATTGAAGTTATAGCTTCACAGCAGGAACTTTTTGATTATACCCAATAAATAAAGTACTTTGGAAAAAAAATATTCCAAGAGATAAATCTGCTTTTCGCCCCCTGACGAATTAACCTCCACTTGCCATGTGATAAGACAAAAAGGACTTAGCTCTGAAGGAGAATCAGAGTAGTTGGTGACTTCCTATGTTACAATAATAATTCTCTCTCAAAAATCTAAACATACAATTTTGCTAAACCTTCCCCTTCACCACGGCTTCTTTTAAGGGTGATTGCAATATAAGATAAATGGTCCTTAAATACCCGTTTAATAATTGTTCAAGATGCATGAAAAAAACTTTTTATTTTTTGGTCGTTGAGGTACAGCTTTCACCACGCTGATGAGGGCCAACAGCTCAAAACAAGTACGTGGTTAGCTTTTCTTGATTACTAAAGAAAGGGTATTTGTCCAATTCAGGAATAATTAAAAATCAACGATTAGTTGATATTTATTCTGACAGATGGCGAAAGCTACCAGCATATTTTAGTTTCACAAACAGAATATGCCATTTACTTAAATAATCCTTAGTTTTTATACAATAGTATTGGGGTTTTCTATGGTACAGACATGTTAATTATGGGAGGTTTTTAGTAGATGTCTGTAGTGTACTACATGTCTATACATTTAGAAAGCAGTTCGATTTTAGCACTTATAAGATACTATATTCCTGATTGGATACTTGGGCACACTGGTGGGGTTGGACTTTTGCAATAATCGAGGCTCATTGAAGCAGGGAAAAAGCACAATGCGGGGTTCGATCCTGAGTCGTAGTTGTCGAAAATCGACGGATTTTATCACTCCTCTACTAACCCCAAATAGTAGTATTGGTTCAATAAATAAACTGACGAAACCGCTGGAAGGATTCTCCACGGATGAGCCAGGCCTTCCAATATTAGTTCTCAGTGCATCAGGGATAGAAAATTTTGTCTATAAATTAATTGTATAAACACTTCTCATTTTTATTACAATTTATGAATATATTGTTAAAAAAATATTCCAAGTTATATCCTGTGATGAGAGAGAGTTGAGAACACTGCTTTTCTGGGGCAGGGTTCATGATACTCCCTCCCCCAGCAAAATGTGTGTGTTGTGTTGCTTGTATATGTTATGTGTGTTGTTTGTGTGTGTATGTATGTTGTTGTTGTTTAAAAAACACCAATAAATTCCATATAATAGGACTTTTATTGGCATTTAAAAAAAATCTCAGTTTTTAATTAAATCGAATTAATTGAATTATATATATATACTAGCGGACGTACCCGGCTTGGCCCGGGTTTTACCCGAGTAAAGGTTTGTCTAACGAACATTTGTTAAAACAATTCTCTATAAACTTATTTTAAAAAAGATATATTTTGATAATTTGAAACTCGTAAATTTGAATCTCTCGATAAAGTGAACATTTTTTCCCGGTCCCTGTGTGCCGTGTCATCCTGAATTTTGTCTTTCCTAATTTTCTACATTACAAAATCATCGTTTTATCTAGTGAACATTTTTTCCCGGTCCCTTGAAAAATACTCGATAAGTTGAATAAAATCAATATTAATTGGTTCCCTCGGTAATTGGAAGTTAAAGGAATAGCATCTTTGCCTTAGAATTGTATCATTATTTTTGTCTCAAATAAATTGCCGTGTCATCCTGAATTTTGTCTTTCCTAATTTTCTACATTACAAAATCATCGTTTTATCTAGTGAACATCTTTTCCCGGTCCCTTGAAAAATACTCGATAAGTTGAATAAAATCAATAATAATTGGTTCCCTCGGTAATTGGAAGTTAAAGGAATAGCATCTTTGCCTTAGAATTGTATTATTATTTTTGTCTCAAATAAATTTCCGTGTCATCCTGAGATAATCTTACTTTTGATAAATAATCTTCAAGATAATAAACTTAGTGATAATAAAACTTATAGATTAAAAACTTGTTATCATCGTCGCAATGGTGGCGCTGCTTGCGAGTTAAATCTACAAATCCACAAATAACTCTAAGGATATTCAAGATATTTAAGAAATTATTGTTCAGAAACCTTACCAGTACTATACTAAATAACTTCCCAAAGTTTCATGGCGTTCCAATGAGTGGTTTGGTCAGGCATAAAGGACAGACAGACACACATACATTCATTTATATATATATATACTAGGCGAATGACCCGGCTTCGCCCGAGAAATCCCTTGGGTGCAATTTCCTTCATACTAAAAGTATATCAATAATAAATATTAGAAGTGCCATAGAATAGCAATACAGAAGTAACACATAAACTACAGGAAAAAAGTGTGTGTGATGTCAAAAATTGTATTATATTAGTGTTTAGGTATTTGATTTAATTAATATAGTTGATATAATAATATATATTTATATTATATATAATATGAATGATTTTTAAAAATTGTAAAAAAAAAATGCATCAGCCGGGAATCGAACCCGGGCCGCCCGCGTGGCAGGCGAGCATTCTACCACTGAACCACCGATGCTTAAAAAAAAAAGACCATATTTAGGTATTCATTCCATTCCGAATAGTCCGCGTAAAAAAGTTCTTCAAATGAAAAGAAGAAATAGCCAAAAATACTAATCAAAATGCAGCCAAATATTTTCCTCAGGTTTATAAAAAGCGACATGCAAAATTTGGTACCAATTGGTTCAGTAGTTTTTGAGTTTATCGCGAAACAGACAGACAGAAATTGACTTTTATATATATAGAGATAAACCAGATATCTGATAAATTAAATTGGTGTCCAGATATCTGAGAAAGCAAAGAAAAGTAGCGTCCTTATCGCTAAAAGCAGCTTTCATACTTCTCCCTGGTCTTCTCAGACAAAATCGATCCAAATCAATTTAAAGTTTTGACGCGGTCCAATTATAGTTCGCAGTAAACAACGATATGGTTCTATGTAAAACCACAAGAACAGCTATGAGTTTTGTTGAGTTGTTTTACAGCACGTAGGGTCATGACAATCTGTTGGTTCGAAAGTCAGTAGCCCTTTTCCATCAAAATAAAAATAAAAAACATATCGCGCTATAGTTTCATGATCTCACGATTTTAGCTTATAGGAGGAATTACAGGATATCATTTCTAAGAAGGAATAAAAGTTAACGGTGACGAGATTCTATATTAAAGCGATATAAGCTTGGTACAAGCTTTCCGACAATTATTGTCCGTAATCTCGTGCCAAGCTTATTTATCTTTAATATAGAATCTAGTCGCCGTTAGATTTTAACTCTTATATTGTAAATATAAAGTTTATAATACACAATATAATGCGGCTTATGATTGTAGAATGAAGTTTAATACTTATACCGCAAATGTTTCTTTTGAACGAAAAATCGAAATTTATTTTAAAATAAATTTCGATTTTTCGTTCAAAAGAAACATTGGCGGTTTAATTGTCATACTTCGTTCTATAAAGTTTATATATTATTCAAATGCTTTTTCTTTTTGTTCATAAGAAAGTTGGAATTTGATACTATTTTCGGTTGTACCGTCAGCAAATAGATGAAACTGTATAGTGGAATACCTGTGGGAATACCACGCATATCTGTGGTACATGACAGGATGGGCTATGGGGGTTGTGTGAAGCTAATTAAATCATTCATCGGTGGGGAGGTCATGTGACCGCCCGTGCAGACAACCTTGGCTCAAGGACAAGGATCGTTGCCCGTCGCCATGGCAACGTTCAACATGGCGGACGTCCTACCAGTTGCACTTTTACTGTTGCGGCATCTTGCCTGGATCGTCTGTAGTGACTTTCTTTCGTCCATCTCCAGTATAGCGGGGGAGTCCAAGACTGTGGTCTGCTTGTAGCGCTGTAGTTGTCTTTATCTCTACACCGTGTGAGCCAATTGAACTAAATATTATAAAGTCTTTTTAATTAGACGAATGACCTAAAGTGTCTCTACGAGAATATTTAGTGTGTCAAAAGCCAGAACACTCATTTAAAAAATAAATAAATAAAATAATCTCTTTATCTTACAAACTGAAAATTGAGTTTGGCTTGCGCCATCTGTCGGATGTTATCAAATAACACTTAATTTTTTTTTATTATTCCAGAAAGGAAAGGGTTTTTTTTGGTGACTCATATTCCGAAATAATCAACGATTAGTTGATATTTATTCCGACAGATGGCGCAAGCCAATCTCAACTTTTAGTTGCAAGATCAGAAGATACGTTTTTATTAATTTATCCACCTAATTCCAGTACGATTTTACTTTTGTGTACTATTTTTCATATATAATTCTAAAGGTCTCTTCAATGGCCAACATTATATTCTTGTACATACCTAAACCTAACGGTGAGAGGGAAAATAACCAAACGGTTTCCAAGCATCTTGTAAGTTCAATGAAGAACTGCTTTTTTTATAGGTTCAGAAATGTGGTCTCACATTAAAAAAATAATCATAACAATATTGGACGCAACCCATCATTGTCATCATGATCTTGAACAATATTTTCTAGCTTTTTTTAGCAAAATTAATAAAATTAGTTAACCGGTGATACATTACGTGAAAGTAGAAAACAAAATCATTTTTAGAAAGAATGTTTCTTTTACGTATAAAACTTTCTCAATACACATTCATCTCTGCCTTTACAATTGAACAAAAACAAAAACAAATAAATTATAATAATAATAATAATAAAAACTTTATTTTTCAAAAAAGTTACAAGTTTTTCTCTAAAAAGTGTAGCGAATGGTCAGTCTATTTACATATTTTTATTTACAACTTCAATGAGTACCAACAGTAAAAGTAAACAAAGATATTTACATTTGCTATCTTGACTCCTGGTCAGTGCTGTGGCCCTCGCAGATATGGTCCCCTGATGTCCTGCAGCTCTCCAGCAGTCTTTCTATGGCCTCTCCTGGTGGTTCCTCGATAAGATGATCCCCTGGCCTTGATCCATTCTTGTCTGTCAGGTCTCCTGTCATCTGCTCTAGGTCGTTCTCCTGGATATCTTCTATGGTCGTCGTATCCCTGTGCACCATGTCCGGTGTTCCACCCTCCTCATCTTCACACGCCAGCTCCCTACATCGTTCCAACAATCTATCCATGGCTTCCATTTCTTTATTTCTCTGTAACTTATCGTGAGGTTCATTCTTCTTTTCTGTTGAGATAATTTCCATCGTCTTTTTTAGCATCAGGGATTGAATATATATAAATAATAATAATAATAAAAGAAACCTGGCCCTTGATTGCTTGTTGATTTTCTTTTAAAAAAAAATTAAAACTTCATGGTAAATTAAATTGGCTAAAGTACTGGAAGGATTTACCACTGATGAGTCAATCCATTCCAATATTTTATTCATCTCACACTAAGAGAAGTTTGTTTTATGTGTAAAATAAAAATTCGTGCTTTAATACTTTCATTTCTTATGTATAGATGACGCGTTTTTACCTTATAATTAAAAACATGTTTACAGGTTGTATTCATTCAATATTGTAGCAAGTTATTTATTATTTTATTAACAGAGTATCATTTTTTAAAGTTTATATTTTACTACTCTGTAAACTCCCCTCATTGTTTATATCTTTTGTTTATCATTCATAGTTTGTTCCTATGTCTTGAAAAAAATTGTCTTCCCTAATTTTTACGTGACATTTTGGTGGAGATGCTGGGTATATTAGGGAAGACAAACTGAAGATAGCCGGGAAGACCTAGAGGCCATGGTGGTGTGATCTACATTTTCAGATACTGGCTCCAGGATTCCACCGCCGTGTCAAAGCCAAGACTTCCCTCCAAGATGACGATGTCCAAATAGACGATACGACGACAAAGTCGCTTTTCACGCCGCAAGAAAAAGGACGCAAAGGTATTGGGGGCAAAGTTACAAGACTTCGATGGAATCCTTGGCAGAAGCACGTCAAATCCTTGTCAGTAACTACAATAATTACAAGCTGTGGGTCACAGCTCCCATATGGTAGGAGCTATGTAGCAAAGTATTTTTTATTTTATTAACAGAGTATCATTTTTGATGTTTATATTTCGCTACTCTGTAAACTTCCCTCATTGCTTATCTTTTGTTTATATTTCATAGTTTGTGCCTATGCCTTAAATAAATTGCTGCGTCATTCTGAAGTTTGTCTTTACTAATTTTCTACGTGGAAATATTATAGTGTCATGATAAATTTTCTCATTTTGACTTTTATTGTGGTTTTGAGTGTCATCTCTATCAACCAGTTCTCTGAATACGTCTAGGTATCGGAATTACTTTAACGGAAAATTTTCCTTTGAGTTTTATAGAAATTCCAGATATAGGAACTATACCAGTGATCATGTTTATCGGTAGAAAGGTTATTTTAGCCATTACATTATTTGAAAAGGTTTTATAAGGCATTATAAGAATATATAATTCTAGATATTTCAATCTCTTAAAAAATGAATCCTTCATCAGAACATGGAGAAGGCTTAAATAACGGAATACTGAACCCAGGGAGAAACACCTACCTGATAAGGTATACACTCATGGACAAAACTTAAGGATATTGTACCCTTTAGCATATATATCGGGATTAAGTACCCAATATCTACTGGATTTGCTCCCCTACCAAGACTCCTGCTTCTCACTGCTCCCAGGCGCTGTTCCCTGCCATCTCTACGTTTCCTCCACCCCTGTGAGACATCTTTGCTGCCAAATCCTCGGATCCCTTGCCACTGGAAGTCGCGTTCTGCCATGGGAGTTAGAAAACCAGGCTCTAAATGGCCAATTAACCCGGAATAGAAAGAAGAAGATACCCATCATCACTTTAGAAAATCCGACCGATTTCACTGCTACTATCGTAAGATGCTATGAAAATAAAGCCGCCCTTGTACTGATGAGGGTCATAGCCCGAAACCATGTTATACAGGTTAGTTTTTGAATGAATTTGTCTAAAAAAGGATGTTTTGGCAATACTTCATCACCACCATAATGTTTTATACTGGGTTGATGGATCTAAATCAGGGGTCGGCAACCTTTTGAATCTAAAGAGTCAATAAAATTACAATTTACAAAATATAAAAGTTTT
The DNA here is from genome assembly GCA_030710605.1 of Cordylochernes scorpioides. NCBI lineage: Eukaryota > Metazoa > Arthropoda > Arachnida > Pseudoscorpiones > Chernetidae > Cordylochernes > Cordylochernes scorpioides. Next base: position 68,849,638 of record CP092876.1, read on the forward strand.
CAAGAGCCACAACATTTTTTCTTGCCAACAATAAATAGTACTCGCATAAATAATATTCACGTATGGTACTATATAAAGATCCGCAGCTTCACATCCAAAGAGCCACATGTGATTCGCGAGCCGCAGTTTGCCGACCCCTGATCTAAATGTATTGTTTTAATGCATTTTTAACGATGGAGGAGTCTCCTTTAATACATCTTTGTATCTGTAAAATCACATTCGAAAATTATCCCGCATGTGTTTCTTTTGAACGAAAAATCAAAATTTATTTTAAGGAGAAATAACAATTATTTCTAACCTTAGAGATGAGGTATGAAAGGATGAATTATGAAGAGTAATGTTAAGCGGAAAAATAAAAGTGTCCAGGTTTGGGAAACGAACCCACAGTGTTCCGCTTGCCGGGCAGATGCTATGTCCACTAGGCTACCCTGGACATATTTTTCCGTTTAGCATTACTCTTCACAATTCATCCTTTCATACCTCATCTCTAAGGTTAGAAATAATCGTTATTTCTCCTTAAAATAAATTTTGATTTTTCGTTCAAAAGAAACACATGCGGGATAATTTTCGAATGTCGTTTTACAATCATAAGCCGCATTATATTGTATTATATAATACATCTTTGTATCTATTAGGCTGTGTGTTGTAGCTATTCATACATACTGCTGTCATTAATACTGATTTTCACATGTGTAGACCTGTGGGGCACTTACAGTAAAATCAGTCGCTACTTTTACCCCCCTTGATTATCATTGCCTGTACCACGTGTACTAGGGGTAATAAAAAAAATCAATACGCCTATAGAAGGGCGTCAAGACCTCTGAAAGTTTTATATCCGATAATAAAAGGATTTATTTTATAACAATAGTATTTCTAGGAGATATCTGGTTAACATTACAACTTGGCATTTAATACGTATCTTTATTAAAGGTTGAAAAAGAGCGAGTTTTTATTGAACAAATAAACAACAGTTTGATTGGATTTTTGATTGCTAAATAAAACAAATAAAAATGGCCATCAAAACGTCAGTCGAAGAGGCGGTAATTTACTTGAAAACTCAATTCTTTTAGTCTTTAATTAATATACGCTTTGCTAGTCCAAGTTGTAATATTAGTAAAAAAGTATTTGTACAAGAAACCTATTCCTGGATTCCAAATAACTTAATTAGGTGCCGCTCAAAAAGAGCAACCTAGATAATCATATCCCTATATATATAAAAGTCAGTGTATGTATGTATGTATGTATGTATGTATGTATGTATGACAATTGACAATTAAAACATATTTATTGTCATCTCGACAATATTACAAATAATTCAAAGAGAACATTTTAAGAAGGAAAAAAAAAAAAAAAAACAGAATTGGAATATATACATATTTATAAAGTGATGATGGAGGAAGAAGGAAGGCATCCTCGGCGCTGGAGGGTCCTCGTCCAGGCGATGAGCGGGTCCTCCACTCCACCGAGCCCAACCTGGACAAAGTGGCGATAGACGCGCAGCTTTGCCGACGCCAGGATGGTCAGGGCGTCGTCCTCAAGGCCGGACCCGCCGAAGATCCAGGCCTGCAGGTCAGGGGGCCGCCCAATGATGTTGAAGGCCTCTCTGATGAGGGGCCTGATGGAAGAGCAGCTCCAGTAGCGGTGGCCGAGGGAGCGGTCGACGGACCCGCAGGCAGGACACGAGGGGCCGGCCGAGGCAGGATGGGCCGGATGGGGCAGGGCGTGGAGGGCCAACTTGAGGGCTGCGTCGGCCTCGTGGCCCGAGAAGGCGCAGCGCCGTAGCGAGGCCCAGTCGATCCTGGATGGTGGTGCGATGGTGGGCGTCCATCTCGCGATGAATCTGGAGATGGGCGTGGCCGCGAGGCGTGGACGATCCAGGGCCCGTCGGGCCGAGCGCGTCGTGAGGCCGTTGAGGAACGGCGTGGCCGTCCCGCGCAGCACCACGGCCGCAGCTAATGAAGATGATGGAGACTCCCCCCCGAAGCCCACGGCGTTCTCGGAGGTCAGCCTCCGGCAGAAGGCGCCCAGGGCCGCGGCGTCAGCCAGGACGGAGCGCGTAGGGCGGGCGATGAGGTGGCCCTCCTCGAGAAGGTCCCGGACTCGGGCTCCGCGCCAGCGGGCAGGGGCCAGGAGATCGGGAGGGCGAAGGAACCGGCAGCCGCCGATGATTGGGATGTCCAGCAGCTGAGATGTGGAGACCGCCCGGTGATTGAGGCTCAGGATCTTGGAGGCCTCCTCCCACAGCCTCAGCAGCCGGAGACGGCGGGGCTGGAGACGCGTGCCGTCTGGCGGAGGGCGGATCCAGGCCTCGCTGCTGCTGGCGACCAGCCAGTCGAAGCCGTTTCTGCCTCCGCGGAGCGCGACCTGCACACCCTTGAGGCAGGCGAGCTGGAGTTGGGTTGCCAGGTCGAGGAGGCCGAGGCCTCCGATGGCAACGGGCCTCGCCATGACGGCGGCGGGAAGCCACGCCGTGTGCTCGGGCCCCCAGACGAACCTCGCTAGTCGGGCCTGCAGCTTGGCGATGGTCGGGGGTGATGGCAGGTACCCGTGCAGGTGATGCTGGATGGTGGAGCCCACCAGCGAGTTCGCCGCTCTAGCTCGCCCGACGAGGGAGAGGCCGCGGGTGAAGGGCGTCCATCTGCGGCAGGCGGACTCCAGGAGGGCGAAAAGATGCTGCTCCTGATGGGCTACGGAGCTCCTGGGGGCGATGTCGAGCCCGAGGACCCTGATGGAGGTGGTCGACCAGGAGCCGCCGAGAGGGGAGTCGCCGCGGTTGCGCCAGGCGCCGCACCAAAGGCCCGCGCTCTTCCCGAGGTTGACGGCGATATCGGAGGCCCGCTTGAAGTCTTCGAGGACGGTCGCCACCCGCTCGAATTCTTCGTCGCGATGGATAAGGAGGACGATGTCGTCGGCGTAGGCGATGACGTTGCCCACGCCGAGGGTCGACTCCAGGCGACGTAGCAGGGGTCCCGTAGCGATGCTAAAGAGCGCGGCACTCACGGCGCAGCCCTGCCGTAGGCCGTTGAGGAGGGGGAAGGCGGTGGTGTGAAAGCCTCCAGCCCGGATCGTTGCGTCCGCCCCGGCGTACAAGATGTTAGTCCAGGCCATGAAGGCCGGCGGGAGGCGGAGGGACGTCATCAGGGACTCCAGGAAGCCGCGGTCCAGGGAGTCGAAGGCGGACTCCAGGTCGACACCCATGACGGCCAGCGGCGAGCCCATGGCGGTTGCCTCCTCAACAGCATCCGTCACCCTGGCGATGTTCCAGGACGGGGACCTCCCGGGGACGGCGTACGTCTGGCAGTCTGGTACCGGGCTCGTAGGTGGGGCTTGAGGCGCCGGTGGAGAATGGTAGCCAACACCCTGTAGTCGGCCGAGGGCAGTGCGATGGGCCTGTATCCCTCAAGGCCGCGACCGCCGCGGGCCTTGGGCACCAGGCAGATGGAGCTGCGCCGCGTCGACGGAGGCAGGGCTCCGCGGAGCCGTGACGCCGCGAACACTCGGGCTAGAGCTTCGGCGAAGAAGTCCTCGAAGGTGGCGAGGAGTTCGCATGGCAAGCCGTCCCAGCCGGGGGCCTTTCCGCGAGGAAGGCGGCGGATGGCGGCGGCAATCTCGCTGGGGCAGATTTCGGGCCGGTGGAGAGGGTCCTCCTCGCCCAGCTCGCTGATGGGGGTGATCATGCTGTTGCCGATGAAGACGGCTCCCGCAGCTGGGTCGCTGGTCGGACGGGCGAAGCGGGGCTGGAAGATCGCGTACGCCTTCCGCCGAAGCTCGGGGCCCTCGATGACGTTGTCGTCGTCGTCCCTGATGACGCTGACCGGGCGTCGAAGATGGATCGCGCGCGCCAGGTCCGGCAGCGACGGGTAGTCGCCCGGATGGAGGAGGCCTCGAGCTGCGCCGCGATGTATCCTCTTGCTCGGACGACGTAGCGGTCGCTGGCAGCGTGTCGCGGGTCGTGGAGGGATCTGGTCTCCGCTAACAGCCCCGCCTTGATGGTGGTCCACCTGTCCCACAACAGGATCCCGTCATCGTCGTCGTGCGCAAGGTCTTCCTCCAACTCCCGAATGTAGCCAGCCAGGTGTTCCAGGGCAAGGCCCGAGCGGAGCATCGCGGCCAAGCGAGGCTGGTGAGGGGAGACGGCGGGCGGGCCCACCTGGAGCAGCACGAGGCGGTGGTCTGAGAGGTGGTAGTGACTGGTCGCGTAGGTGGTCACGCGATCCAGGACTCCAGCAGGGACGAGGATCCGGTCCAGGCGGCTGCTCTCAATTTGGTCGCCGTGGCTAGCGACTCTGGTGGGCAGGTGGGCGGCATCAAACTGGGTGGCTACGTCCACAAGCGCAGCCAGGTCCAGAAGAGCGGCGAGGGCATCCGCGGAGGACGACGAAGGCTCCCTGATGTTGAGATCCCCGAGGACCCAGGCCCCCTCTTGGATCGCTGTTGCCGCCAGGAGCTCCAATTGCTCTCGCCGCTCGCGGGGGTCGTGTGCCAGATGGGCGTTGATGATGGTCATCTCCTCGCCGTGGACATCGATGACGGCCAAGGCGATGTGGCCCGGCCACAGGACACGCTGTGCGGCGACGGCGACGCCTGGCCCGAAGACGCAGGCGAGTCCGGATCCCGGGATGGCAACGGGATGGGTCAGGACAACAGTGTTGTAGCCGAGGCAGAGGTCTTGGCGGCTATCCAGGTGAAATGCGTTTGTCTCCTGGACAAACGCGATGTCCATTCGATGTTGTTTGAGGAGATGACACAGGACAAGGCTCCTCCCCCGAGTGGCGAGCCCTCGCGCGTTGATGGTAGCGACCCTGTAGTTCAGCGACGTTTTTTCTCAAGCGGCTTCTTGGCCCTCCTGAGGACCCTCTGAACAGTGGAGTCGGTGTCAGGGTGTGCGGCCAGGATGGTGTTGGTCAGCTCGAGGAGAGAGGCAACTTGGGCGGCCGGTAGCGAGGCCAGGTCCTTCTTCAGCATCTTTCGGGAGGAGAGGAGGTCCAAGGTCTTAGCTCTGCCAAGGTCCTGGAGCACGGATTGGACGATGGGGAGGGTGGGGAGCCCGTCAAGGTGTTTCTCGAGCTGGGCGCGTCCGGTGCGCTTCTGGGAAGACGTGGAAGAGGTTGAAAAATCTTCCTGGTTCGTCATCTCGCAGTCGAGCAGAGGGGTCCTAGCACCGGGGGGCCGCGGGGGAGCTAGAGGAGCAGGGTGGGCAGCAGGGGCGGGCTGGGCGTGATCCTTTGGTTCGGCAGGCTGGGGCGCCGAAGGGATCGCTGTAGCCTCAGTTGACGTCTCCGCAGGTGGAACAGGGGACGCCGGCGCTGCGGGCGCAGGTGATGGCTGCCTTGGCTGCTGAGGGGGAGGAGGAGGAGGAGAAGGGGGCCTTGCGTCGGTGGGGGACGCTGTCTGCCTGGAGCTGATGGTCTGCCTGGCGAGCGCTGGACAGTTGGTTCTGCGGTGGCCCTGTTTTCGGCACTTTGAGCACTTTATGCCAAAGGAGAGGAAGGCGGACAGGGAATCTCCCTTGGATTGAATGTCCAGGCGGGTGGGCAGCCTGTCCAGCTTGATGCCGTCCTTGAGCAGGATGAAGGCCTCCCGGCGGCCGTCGGTGAATGTGAACTCCCCCATTTTGACCAGGATGGGGGCGATGGAGGTGACCCTCCCGTATGGGCTCAGGGCGTTCACGACGGTGAAGTCCTCCACGAAGCCTGGCAGGTTGGCGACGACGATTCGCTCGGCCCTCTTGCGGTAGGGAAAGACTCTAAGGGTCGTTCCCTCGATCTCTAGGCCGCCCTCAACCAGACGGAGCGCAAGATCTTTGGTCGCTAAGCCCACGAGGTAATGGCCGTTCATTCTGCTGAATTGTGTGATGTTATTTGGCCCCCCGACCAGCTTGGACATTGCCTTTAGGTAGGTGTAGTCCGGGATCTCTGGGCACCGCTCCACGAAGATGTAGTTTTCGTGGGTAGATGAGTTCTGCCTCGCCTTGGCCTCGGCGATGTTCTTGCGTGTCGCCATGATCTCCTGGGGCGGCACTTTCCTCGGCCCTGTTGGCCGCTTATGCTGTTGAGAGCCGCGCTGCTCTCCAGGCTTGTTGGGCTGCCTTGGAGCGTGCTCAGATGACGGTGAGCCGAGGCGCCTCTTCTTGTTTCTGACGAGGGTGTAGCCGTCGTTGGATTCCACCTCTGCCATCTCGGTGTCTCCCCAACTCCGCGAAGCAGGATTGGCCGAGTTTGCGCTGGAAGAAGCAGCATTCGTTGGCGCCGTGACGTCACGCTCGGCGGCCAAATTTACATGCTTAACGCCTGCCGGCGAATTTGCATGTCCTTGAATTTCAGAATTTTCTTTAGAAGATTTCTTCTGAATGGCGTTTTTTGGTGATTTTTCTTCACCAGGTTGGGAAACGCAGCTGGGCCTTTCAGGCACTGATACAGCTGTCTCTGGGCTACTTGCCAGTACCAAATTTGGCATGTTGCCAGCCATCTACACGCACGCCAGAGGCGAAATACACGGAGCTCGCGCGACGCCTGGCCGCACGGCCGGTGTATGTATGTATGTATGTATGTATCTATGTCGGCTATACACGTCCACAATACCTAACTAATCTGACTAAAATTTTAACAGTATATAGAGTAGAATCTAGAAAAACTTATAGTGAAAATTTCAGGTCTCTATCCCGAATATTCTTCGAGTTATTTGCAAATTGCGTTGCAAATTTGCCTTTTCGCTCGCAAGCAGCGCCTCTAGCGGTGAAGATGGGAGGTAATATCAGCTGACCTAATGTACATGTAAAACGTGTTTTGACAGGACATAGAGAAAAATCTGGAAAAGATTTTATCGGATTTTTAGCCAATAAAAAAATAAAATTGACAGGTTCTGGGCAAAAATAGTTGTTTTTTTAGTCAGAAAATGATTATGACAATATTGCTGTACCATGTTTGATTATCAGATACAAAATTATATCGGGAAAAATTACAAAAAGCTGAGACCACAGGTGAAGCCAGTTCATTTTTAGTGTGCAGAAACAAAATTCTAACAGAAAAACATTCATTCGAGCAGAAGACACAAAGCCAGATCATCTCTTTATAAAAATATCGCTTCTCTGACACAAAGTTTGGAGCGGGACGTTTCACAAGAGTGACATCCACGGCGCCAATTTATAATTGTAACGAATAGTATTTGAATAAAAACATTTAATCGGGTAAAACCTGGGCGTTGCCCGGGTCATTCGGCTAGTTTACAATATACAGAGGGGAATGGTTATGTACAGGGTTTTTCATTTACAATTATAATTTATATTGATGTCGTTGGGTCCGGATTCTCAGGTCCTTGTGGATATTGTTATTGAGAAGGTTTTTTTCTGGCTTGTTTGATATTCAAGGTGGGTTTGTTTTTCCTTTTTTTCCACTTTTCGTCGTTCTGGCTTAATTGATGGAGAATTTGTCTAGGTTTTCTATTCCTGGATGATTTCTCTCAAATAGGATATTATATATGATACAAAGGGATACAATTTTCATGATGGAAATATGTTTGAATAGATTCAAGACAAATACCTTTTCATATTGAATGTGAACGGAAGAGAGATTGAAACTACTTTATTTCAATGTCCATATAATATTATATAAGGTTAAATACGGATAAAATATGAATATTAATAAATATGATTATTTAATGAAAAATGAAAAAAACGAAAGAAAAAAATGAAAGATAAAAATATCAGGTGTTGAAATCAATATTAAAAATGGCATATCCTGACCAGGAGCACATGTGCTTTACAGAAGGCAGAGCGCCATCTAGTGGAACAGAAATCAACTAAACAATGATTTAGCCTGTTCCCTGAAATTTGGCCATCCCAATTTCTAGATAAATCAAGAAAAGCCATCTACGAACCCGTTTCGCGCTGTTGGCGCTCGTCAGTAAATGTATGAATAAATAGATAAAAACGGAAGAGAGAGATTCGAATAATTTTAGAAACTATTTTATGCCCTAATAAGCAAAAAATATGGCAAAGAGTTTCTTTATTTTTTTGAGGTGTTACAAGTTTTCAAAAAAACCTGCTCTTCAACGGGAAAATCCAAAAACAAATGAGGAGAGATGTGATCGGGAGTAGATTATACTATTATACAGCTAAATATAATAATATAAATAATAATTTTTAAAATCTGTAATATAGTCTGATTCACGCCTGATACTTCTATCTCTCTTCATTTATTTTTCGATTTACCCATTGAAGAACAGGTTTTTGTTCGAAAGCTTGCAACACCTCAAAATGAAGAAATATTTTGCCTTATTTTTTCCTTATTCAAATATTTCAGGTTAATTATCTCTCTCTCACACTCTTACAACTATTATATTTATATATTTTTTAAAGGAACATATCCACTCTCGAGCATTTTAGATGGCATAGTTGAACAAAACAAAAATCTTCCATCTAAAATGAATATATAAGCGGTCAGGATATGTTCTTTTTTATTATCCACTAGACGAATGACCCGGGCAACGCCCGGGGTTTCCCCGATTAAATGTTTTATTTAAACACTATTCGTTACAATTATAAATTGGCGCCGTGGATGTCACTCTTGTGAAATTCCCGCTCCAAACTTTACATGTACATTAGGTCAGCTGATATTACCTCCCATCTTCACCGCTAGAGGCGCTGCTCGCGAGCAAAAGGGCAAACTCGACGAATATTCGGGATAGAGACCTGAAAATTTCAATATAATTTTTTCCAGATTCTACTCTATATACTGTCAAAATTTCAGTCAGATTAGTTACGATATAAATATTCAAATCGAGCGAGCGTCTATAAATATTTCGATTTAGATCAAATATTCTAATTATTAAGCGAACTATTATTAATAAAATTTTGAGAAGATTTCGATTTTAAAAGTATTTATAACCTTGATAGAGGGCGCTGTTCGTGAGCTAAGTAGAATAATTTGAATATATAGTTTTAATATTTAATTTATATATAATTTAAAATAACCTATCGTTTTCCTCGTATTTTTTTACCTATGTATGGAAATTTTGGTACTGTAAAAAAAAACTTTACTTCAATAATATTGTCGCGTGTTTACCCTACCGGTTCTTTGCGACGATGCGCTTCTTCCCTTCGTGGTTCACCCACTCAGGCTCCCGTTGCTCTTCCCTGCAGCTTTTCCCCGCAGGCCACCCAAAGACGTTCGGCAGGATGTTCGGCCAGTCTTCAACCCGGCGTTGAGGCTTGTTTTTCTCTCTTCGGAACACCTTGGAACTGCGTGCGGCTCGCTCCGGCTGATACTGTATCTTGGAGGAAACGTGGATCTTATAAACATTATTTTACATCCTGGGGCCAACACAAAAGCGTATTTACAGTCAACCTCCCCAGGAAACGGGACCACAGCAGTCGGCGACTCCACATCAGCCAGCAAGGGAATCAGGCGAAAGCGCCATCTATTGGTGGAGGTTGTAATCATTTGGAGGCCTTACACGTAACAATATATATAAAAAAAAACACCCAGGCTAAGTTTCGAACCAAGGTTGTGGAAATACGAAGCCGTACACCTAACCATTAAGCTACGCTTGGCATCATAAATATTCGCATGTAAAGCTATTTCATTCCTTACATATTTCTAACGACCTTTTTGAAATAGGTTTTTGACACATGGAAATTATAATACTTCAAATAAATAGAAATAGAGTGAAAATAAATAAAACATACCAAATATTTCGAATTAGAGCAGTTATTTTAAACGGCTAATTAGATCAGTTATATCTAAAAATGAAAATATATAAATAAATAAAACATACCAAATATTTCAAGAGCAGTTATTTTAAAAGGTGAATTAGATCAGTTATATCTAAAAATGAAAATATATAAATAAATAAAACATACCAAATATTTCAAATTAGAGCAGTTATTATATAAATATTTATATTATATGTGTTATTAAGCGAACTATTATTAATAAAATATTGAGAAGATTTAGATTTTAAACGTATTTATAACCTTTTAGTACTTGATAGAGGGCGCTGTTCGTGAGCTAAGTAGAATAATTTGAATATATAGTTTTAATAATTGATTTATATATTTTTAAAATAGCCTATCGTCTTCCCCGTTATTTTTTTACCTATGTATGGAAATTTTGGTTTGAATTAGTGAACTGCTGCGAATTTGTATACCGGACATACAAACAAACAAACAAACATACAAACATTCATTTTTATATAAATAGATATCAATACCTGGCCTTATTCTATTTTATCTTACTATACTATATCATATGTATTTAACCTTCAAAAATGGTATTGAGGGGAAAGTTGATTCTGTGTGTAAAGCGGTTTAACATCAATATCCTGAAGATTTGTACAAAGCTGAGGGATGAGTGTTTGTTCTGAAGGACCAGCAAGTCAAACAACCCGGTCGCACTTGAGAAAAATGTCAATTTGACCAGGATCAAATCGGTCTCTGTAAAGTCAACATTATTTTCCAATCTCTTCCATTGATATATCCCTCAATAAAATAACAAAAAACTTCTAAAAAATCCAATTAGAATAAATTAGATTGAAATTTTCTCTTTCGAATTGATTTATTTCAGTCAAAATGTCAATTAAGTTAGGCAGTGAAGAATTGACTGTTTTAATTTGAGGCTTATTCTAAATAAATGACGTTGTCATAGATGATATTAGTTGATAATTCAGCAGCGGTTTTCTAGCAAATATCATGTATACCTTTGTGCAAAATATTTTATCAACAGTTTCATGGAATTTTCGATTTTTACATTTGCTGCATTTTCCCGAAAGATTTTATCTACAATTTTTTTTCTTCTATTTCTCTTTTATACCAATTTTTTAAGGTATTCACATTAGATTTCTTGATGTATAGGAATGCCTGCCAAGACAAACTCCATATTTAATATATACACACATAAAGCCTTTATTAAGAAAAAAATCTTATACAGATTCTCCTTTCTCATTGACAGCTTGCAACGATATCCTCACGATCATCAAACCTTATCATGCAGTGGAGGAGAAAACAATAAATCTAAGTACATTTTCCTACTTACTGCTTTGTAAAAGTTATATAGGGACAGAGAAACCATTCGACTTGATATGGCGCTGGTTAAAATACTTTGTACTGAGTTGACTGTTGACTGTCGTTTACTTTTGAGAAGAACAACTCTCTTTCTTCACTAATATAATGTCACCCAAAGATGTTATAAGATATTTCGATTTTTATTTTTCTTTGCCAAGAAGGCATTTTGTTTACCCCTCATTGATGATTTTGGTATAGTTTTCCTAAAAAAACGAATACTGATTTTCTGTTGTGCAATATAGTGTTTCACTCGAAATGGAAGTTCGCTAGGTAAATAGCTTTCAGCCAAAAACGAACTATCTAAGTACTTATAGTGAAGATAGAATTTTATATTTTAAACTGATCATTCTGAATAAATTGTTCTGTTTCTATCTTGATTATTAATGGCATTTCCCTCTGGACCATTCTTATATCATGGCGGTGAATTAACCATTAAAATCCGGTTGAATTGAATATGTTGGCCAAACTTTTCGCAAACCCAATATATATGTTTATTATTCTTGATATCTCAAAGAGTTAAACATACATGGGGAAGTCGACTATTGTCCATTTTCAGAATTCTAAGCCAGAACCTGAGTGTCAACACTGTAACTCTCAGTGACGTTCGTCCACATTATATGCGCAAAATATAACCGGGAGTATAGATAAATTTAAGAGACCTCGGAGAAAATTATCCTGAACCGCGTCTACTAAGCTTTTCATATTTAATATATTTACATTTAAGTTCGGCAGAGCGCCATATAGTAGAATAAAAATCAAAATAAACGTTGATTCAGGTTATTGCATAATATTTGATCTCAACCTATTGTATTGATAAATCAAGCAAAGCCAAACTCCAACGAGTGTCAGGCTGTTGGCCCTCGTCAGTGTGTGATGCAAGCTGTACCTCAAACATTTGGTCCAAGGTACTTCCCGAGAAAAAAAGAAATTTGCGTAAGAACGCTAAACATGTGGAAAATGCAACAGAAACGATTTTTAAAACAGCCAGGAGTTTATATTAGTATATTTTATATATAAACACCTGTCCATTTGATCTTTTTTGTTACTTTTTTCACTCACTCGCAGTATATATATACAGTAGAACCTCCCCCTCTCCCTTTAAAGGAGACCTAATCGTAGACCCAAAGTGTCCTTTAGGGAGAGATGTTCTCTTACCGGAGAGTTGATAAATTGTAAAAATGGTAATTTACCTATGAAAACTGTCCTTTGTATAGAAGTGTTCTCTCATGAAGGTTCTACTGTATGTATATATGGATTATTTAATATGTATAGGTACATAAATATATATATATATTTATAAAGTAGCATCCGTATAGAATATCCCATGTAGAAGCCCGCAGGTGTGAGGCACGGCTTGTTTAGCTAGCAGACAATCGGATTACAGTCCATTATGTCCGTCATAATCCCCTCGCCGTGTTCTATCTACCTCGAGGTATTAACCTGCTGAAAATAATTCTCCTCTTTTCTTTACTTCTTACCTAATAGTCTGTCGATCTACTCGAGATGTATCATTGGTGTGAATTACCGCAGTATAGAGAATGAGGGATATCTTTATACCTACTATATCGCTAGAGATAGTGTCGAAAATCAATATGCTATCAAACAAATAATTATAATTAAATGTGAATATTATTAAGTGATTAGGTATTATTTGTACTATCACAAAAGACCCCACATAGTTTCCCTTTTTGAAGGAAAAGTGGCTCACAAACATGGGAAATCCTTTTTGTCAAGGATATGGCTAGACTTGGCAGAGAAGGTTTATTTATGTTTAGCTCAAATATATACAGTAGAACCTCCATGAGAGGACACTCATGCTAGAGGACATCTGTCTACAAAGGACAGTTTTATTTGAAAAATTATCATTTTTACAATTTAGAAACTCTCCGGTGAGAGAATACCTCTCCATAAAAGACACTTTGGCTCTGCATTTAGGTGTTGACCTTTACAGGGACAGTATAAAGATACGACATTAAGTTGCTGTCTTTTATTAAGGTCTGAATATATACACGTAGAACACTTAATAAATAAACATGTTCAACTTTTCATGTTATACCATTTACTTTAAAAAGGGCGACAGCGAATCGATAAAATGTCGGGATATACATTTTAAGCTGACGTGTTCTTTAGTTGATATAAATCAAACCTGAAATACGATTTTTCTCTAATCTATAAAATCACTTTTGAAAATACTCTAATTATTTTTCTTCAGTTTACTCTTAATTCTTAGCAGATTTATACAATTTACAGATGTATTTATATTATAGATTCGAAACTATTACACTGGGTCTACACTTAAAAATATGTTTTTGATAATGCATCAGTTTCTGACTTAATTTGAGGTGCTGATCACGAATATAATGTTAGTTTTTATGTATATCATTAATTTTAGAGATATAACATATACATATTTAGGCCACAATGTGGTACATCAACCCATATAAGCGGTACGACAAACACATTGAACGCAAATAAAAACTTTTCAAAAATTAAAAATTTCTACTACCATTACTGCAATTGAAAAATTAATGGGAGGGGTTGGCTCATCAGTGGTGAACCTTCCCAGTTGGTTCACTAGTTTAATTTTTTCATTGCAGTAAGGGCAGTAGAAATTGTTTAATTTTTTGTAAAAGAATCATACGTGTCGATAATAGTTTCGAATTTTCATAACAGATGGCGTGCTGATGTATCATGATATTATAGATTACATACATACAGATTTATACATTAGATAATAAAAAAGGCATATATTGGATTGAATAAAATATTTATTTGCCAATCTTTTATTCAATCCGATATATGCCTTTTTATTATCTAATGATTTAAATATGGATTGTTCTATATACATTTATACATATATTTCTAAATTCAAAAATATGGAGATGATTTCTTCTAGACAATATGTGAAAGAGGATGGGGAAATACTTCTGTAAAAAAAGAAGAAGAGGATCCCAGGAATCCATCAAGCGGGAAGTCCGGCATCGATTATGAGTCAAGAGATGAGTCATCGTCTGGATGGCTAACTGGTGGAGTCTGGGTCGGCCAAGGTATACACATCTCGTACATTGGGGTTTACAGCATTCAGCGGGGATTCAATTATATTGTTGATGAATCTATTAACTCTAGATAAGAATTTTTCTTTTGATTATATTCCTAGTACACGTGGTACAAGCCATGATAATCATGGTTGGTAGAAGTGGGCGACTGCTTTTACTGTAAGTGCACCACATGTCTACTCATATAGAAAGCTGTTCGAATTTTCACTTACAAATATGCCAGAGCTACCTTTGGTTACTTACACTCGCTTGTGGGGTTGGAATTTTGAAAGAATCGGAGGCCATTGGAGCATTTTTTTTATCAGAAAAAATGACCAATGCGGGAATCGAACTCGGGTCGTAGCGGTCGAAAACCAACGGTTTCTCTGTCTTTCTCTTGTTTTTTTTTTTTTAAGAGATAGAGACAATTTTGTTCACACTTAGTTATTTCGTGTGTCTTCAATAAAGGTCACTGTGTATCGAATATCTTTCAGAGTTATTGTCCCGATATACATGCTAAAAGATACAACTTCCTTAAGTTTTGACCATGAGGGTGTTTGAAAAATGAAAATTATATTTAAAACATTTGGAGGTAAAACATTATTTGTGTGTTGTGTGTGGTACTTCTTATTGGGTATTTATCGCGAAAATGCTTTTTATGGTGACGTGTTAACTTTTCATTTCAAAATCTCCAGGATCACAAATCTCTTCACAGTTAGCCATCAACATGGCTTAAGAATGATTAGTTTTTAAAAGTTGCGATGTCAATTTATCTGACGTGGTGGGGAGGTAAAGGTAATCAGAAGAGAACAAATTTGTCGGCAGAAGTTCTAAATTAGGGGTAAACATCGGTGGTAATCTCCGGATGTCTTCTGCTATTAAACCTAATGGGCGTCTGCTAAAATATTCATGTCGTTTGCCGTTGAGATGTTATCTCTCAGGACGTTCGTTTGCTAAGATTTAACCTGGCGTCGAGAGAGGAATTAATTCCTGACTACTATCACGAGACTTTGTCCTGACATTTTGAAGGAAGTTATTGTGTTTCGGATACAGCATATCAGGAAAGGGAGACAATTTCGACAATTGATATAGTTTTATTGATCTCTTGTCAATACATGTAAAGTCCGCACTATTTATGTGATAATGAGAAATTTACATTGAGGATGATGATTATAACAAAATTGATAAAATATACAACTATGTACACATGGCGTCACCGCTGCAGAGTTTGATGGAAGATCGCCAGCGGGTCTCTAGCGACACCACGTATTTCACTATCTACGAAGAATACGTAGATGGCGTACTTCGCCGCTGAGGAGATGGTGATGGTGTGGTCCTCGAGACCCACCACAAAGATCCAGGAGAGAGATTTTGATATTCACAAATATTTCTGTGACATCATACAAGTCATTGGTAGCATAACTAAAATAAAATATATAAAAAAGAGCGAAATATCAAAAAATAGTGAAAAGATAAATAAAAGAGTAAACTATATACAATTAATAAAAATAAAAAAGGCATATTTTGACCAGGAGCACATGTGCTTTTCAGAAGGCAAAGCGCCATCTGAAGGAGCAGAAATCATGGAACAGGTTAAATAAATGAATAGTTGATTTCTGTTCCACCAAATGGCGCTCTGCCTTCTGAAAAGCACATGTACTCCTGGTCAGGATATGCCTTTTTTATTTTTAATATCAAAACCTGACCTTTTTATTATTTTTTTTTTCAATTGGTTTTTCATATACAGTTATGTAAAGTCCAGGAGACAAAGAGTACAGACAGTAAGTCACGTTCTCCCCTCATCTCAAGGCTCAGAAAGAACCTGTGAATTGATGACTTGGCAGACACGAGGATGGTAGAGAAAGATCAAGTTTTATAAACAATAAATATATATTAAATAATTATGGCCCACTTTTAGGACATATCAACCTCTAAAATTGTTCCTGCGGAGAAACCGAACAAACTGCTCAAGTCATCTACGACTGTCCGAACTTTACTGAAGTGAGACATCATTTGTTCCCTGATTTAAATGATCTAACTCTTTCACCTCAGCCACTTTGTCTATATAAATGTTATGAACTCTGTAAAGTAATACATGTAAATTTGTAAATATTCAATTATAAGTTCTAATTTGTTTGTTGTTCTGTTTCCTCTGTATTAGTTGCAAATATTTCAATATAACGCCTGGTTGATTAATAAGTTTAAAAAAACTCTGAAAAAGAAACATTGGTTTGGTAAAAAGAGTGACGGAGACATTTAATAACGTCGATTTCTCTTGGCTTGTTGGATGTACAGATTCCAATACTGTATAAAAAAAATTAAGTTGTATAACCTTATGATTTTACTTTGTTTTAAAAATGAATCGATGTTGGTTCCATATGCTTGAATTCAATATTACACTTTAGTTCTATATATTTCATTGCTTAAAAAGGAACACAACAAAACAAAAAAGAAACTACAATTGCAAATGATTTGATAACTAACTATGAAAAAAAATGATTTCCAAAAATGATAAAATGATTGAATATGTGTCTGCAAGAAAAATGCTTCTATGAATTAAAAAATAAGAATAATTACAAAATTAACATATAAACTTCAAACAAATACTTTACAAAGAAACAGTCCTCTAGTTATTATAAACACCATATGTAATATAATATAAATTCTTTAAATATATTTGACCATTGACCAATGTTATTATTGTTTTAATAAATATGTAAAATGAATCTAGAAGATTTATAATATTAGGTATATTGAACTTTGTAAATTAAATAAATAAAATAAGTTTTTAATTGAGATACATCTTTCTTCAATAAAAATAATGAACAAATATATTACACCATAGACTAGTCTGTATAGTTGGACTATGTAAGAATGAGAAATTTAGTTTATGTTGAGTTACTCTCAGTTCTTTCTCTCTAAAATTTTAAACTCATTTAATTTGAATAGACTCTTTAACTTTTCACTCTTTTAGACTCTCGGTTTTATACAAAATTAGAAAAGTTAAGAGATAAATTGAAAAATTAACGGGAACAAAAGTCTTTAGTATAAAATCATTTCAATTTTAAATAAAAGAGGTGGCAATTAAAGTCTTCAAAAAAACATAAATAGGCAGTTTTCTATCTGAGCCTTGTATCGTGTTTAATAGGCGGGCAGGTGGGAGGTTTCCCACAGAAGGCCCTCTGGCATGTAATAACCCTAGCTAGCTCTAATTGTGTCAAGATATTTTACACTAATTAACCTAAATAAATATTTTTAGTATTTAGAACTAACGAGTTTCATCTTCCTTGTGTTAAGCATATTTATAGTTCAATAAACAAAGGATGCGTATAAATTGGTAAAATTTAGCGATAGAGGGTGGTGGTGTCTTGTCCAAGTTGTTCCATGGAAAGGGAGGGGGGGATGCCATTACCCCGTTAGTCAGGAGTTTCCTGTAGGCCTTCACGGTTACCGTAGCGGCTCGGGGCTTACACACCGTACTTCGTTCTACAGGGCAGTCCCTTTCTTGTGCTGCTTCTCCCGCCCGCCACGTAGAGGAGGGTTTGGACTTCTGGGCGGGAGTAGTAGAAGATACATACCGTTATGGAGACTAGAGGTTGTGTATAGAAGGGATGTCATAGTGAAGAGATTCAGTTTCCGACATGCTAGTAGATAAGAACCCAATCAATCTTCAGATTTACAACAAAGCAGCAACAACAAAGCCTTTATTAGGGACACACGTCCCATACCGGATTCTCACAGATGAGTAAACAGAAACAAAATAATATGTATCTGAAAATTCAAAACTATTATAGACACGTATTATTCTTTTTAAAAATAAAACAATTTCTACTGCCCTTACTGTAATGGAAAATCTAATGGGAGAGCCTGGTTCATCAGTGGTGAACATTCCCAGCGGTTTCGCTAGTTTAATCTACCATACCGCTGTTATATTTCATTTTTCGATCTTCCTTCTATAATGATACTGATTCTATAGCAGAATCATACACGTCTATAATAGTTTCGAAATTACATAACAGATGGCGCGCTAATGCATCATAATATAATATGTATCTATAGAAAGTGGAGAATAACATCAATCTTTCTTCAAGTTGGGTCATTCTTCTTTGTTACACCTTTTGACTGTTCTGTTCTCCAGAATTTGTGAAAAGCCAATATATTGCTCTTGTTTTCCAATACTTTTGTCAATAATACATATGACGAATTTTCACCTCTAAAAATACAACTGGTCATAAACCCAATTTGGAATCAACCAAGGTCCTACACTTCGAAATACAATATTACATCAAATACCTAATATAAAAACAAAGGAATCTTTAGAAACGCAAATTTCCAATATAATAGAGAGATCCCTATATATGTTGACAGATATTTACAATTATTAATAACATTATAATTGAAAGATCAAATCTATATTTATATCCAAATTCATTATATTCATCCATTAATAATGCGAAAATGGATATATTTAAATGAGTAAAGAACAAATACATAAATATTGTATTGTGAATATCATAATTGACTTATTTATTCATAGGTCTCTAGACCTTCATTGAGAACACAATTCATTGTGAATTGTAATCGATGTGTTTCTATATATATATATATATATATATATATATATATGAAAAAACAATAAAAATATAAAAAGCATCAGGTGTTGATATTAAAAACAAAAAAGGCATATCCTGACCAGGCTCACATGAACATTTCTAGATGGCAGAGCGTCATCTAGTGGAGAAAAAATAAACTAAACGTTTATTTAACTTGATCCGTGATATTTGGCCAACCTAATTTCTAGAATAGAAAATAGAATCCATCTAGAAATGCTCATGTGAGCCTGGTCAGGATATGCCTCTTTTATTTTTTAAATATATGTTTTTTCATATATTTATATTTTTTTCAGTTTGCCAAAGCTGGTGTTGTGGCTTTGTCACCGATGGCGTCTAGTTTTGACGGGAGAGGCGACCTTTGTCTCTTTAGATCAATATCCACCCGGAAAGATTTCCATCAATATATATACATTTTTTAGGAGGCACCATTGTCTACACTTAGTTATCTCGTGTGTTTTCAATAAAGGTCACTGTGCATCAAATATATCTTTCAGAGTTATTGTCTGAATCCCGATATACCTACTAAAGGGTACAAATTCCTTTAGTTTTGTCTATGAGTGTATATTATGTTTAACATATGGCATTCATATAAGTTTTAATTATACAGTCAACTAATAATGTGTTTTAAATCATTAATCATAATACAATTATTCATGGTAAAAAATTTCAATATTTTATTCAGAAAAAAATAAAACGGAGGTGAAACAGATTGTGAGTATCATAAAAAAAAATATATTTCTATTTATAAATTTAATTGTCATCTATCGTTAAAGAGTTATCGATAAAAACACACTGCTAGTAAATTTATTTGTACAAAATATTAACGGCTGTAGAGATAATATTTTATGATATTATTTGAAAAAAACACATTGCTAGTATTTTTTTACCAAAATATCATTTCTATATACGTTAGAAACCCCTAAAAAATTATTAAATAATAAAAGAAGGGATTTGTACGCCGGATGTTGGGCTTCCTTGCAGAGCGGTTTGCTATGTAAATTGCCCTATTTACAGGCTGTCTTTACTTTTCCTTTACAACTGATTTGGCGGTCAAACCATTCATATATCTTAGAATTTTATTCATACTTAGAAGCCATTTGAACTATTGTATTTAGTATTGTCTATATATTTTTGTTTTTTATATATAGGGCAATTTTTGATAATATTAAATATTAATATAAAAGACATATACTCATGGACAAAACTTAAGGAAGTGAAAGTTTTTGATATATCCGGTTGTCTGCTTTTTTTGAAGAAGACAGAGGCAATTTTGTTCACACTTGGTTATCTCATGTATCTTTAATAAAGGTCACTGTGTATATAGAATATCTTTCCGAGTTATTGTCTGAATCCCGATGTGAGTTGCTCCTTTGAGATGCTTCCAATAAAGTTATTTTAAACTGATATTTTGGATTCATAATGAGTTTCTGACCCATAATTTCAAAGTAAAACTCGCCAATCGTCGAACAATAACTTTCTATTAAATCCAATATAAGAATTCATTCTATTCATAATAAGGATTTCTCTATATTCCAAAAATTATCTCATGTAATTTGATAAAAGTTGACATACTGCCAATTGAAACATTTGTGAATAAAGTAATTTTTGATTCAATATTCACTCATGAACAAAACATAATGGGGCTGTACATTTTAACATGTACAGGTCATCATTTTGACAATAGTGTATAGAGGGGTAGCTTATATATACAATGATTCATTTACAATTATATCATGGTATCAATGTATTTAGGTCTATGAAATCTTGGGATTTCGTTCTTGGAGAGATCCTTTCTGACCTGTTCGATTTTTAAAGTGCATTTCTTTTTTCCAAACTTTTCATCGTTCTGGCTTATTTGATATATAAAGTGTTTCGGTCTTTAGTTTTTTTTACTTGTGCCGAATTTGTAGTTGGTAGCTTTCTTGAAAATGTGGGGTTTTAAAAATTTTCGGATTTTTTGTGAAAGCTTCAAGAATCTTTTTATCATGTATTCGTTTATAATTTTGTTCTTAGGTCGTTTCTTAGTATTATATTTATTGAAAAACCATGGTGCATCTGTAAAATTTCTAATGATTCCATTTTCTTAAATGTTTCTAGTATTTTTAGGTTGATATTAGATACAGTGAATAAAATTGTATGGCCTTAGATGAGGTATCAGTATCGATGTGTATAAATTCTTCTTTTGCAGTTTAGAGAGAGAGAGAGTTTGATCTTTCGGCCTAGAAGAATAGCAAATTTGTGTTGTGTAGGCTTTACAAAATTTATTCTTATTATATAAAAGGGCGTACCTGGATCTGTAAAGAAAAAAAAACAATTTTTTTTCTTAAAATATTTCGAGAGATTGCTCCCTCTTTATCAATTTATTGCACTGATTTATTGCATTGATAAAGAGGGAGCAATCTCTCGAAATATTTTAAGAAAAAATTGTTTTTTTTTGTACAGATCCAGGTACGCCCTTTTATATAATCTTAATTAATGGATCGCCTTTTGACTCAAAATTTTTTCTGCTTTCAATATTATTTTGGAAGGTTAGATTTTGGTCCAGGGTTACCCCTTGGTGCATAAAATTGTCCTGAAATTCAATGTCGGTATCAGAAAATACTAGTTTATCTATCATCGTTTCGATATTTTGGGGGGTTCATTGTGACGCAATATTTTTTGTACCAAATCCTGGCAAAGACGTAGGCTTTTTGGTAGTCTATATAAACTCTATCAAATGTATATATATCTACACACATACAGCTTTGTTAAGACTACCGGTCTTATACAGATTCACCGCAGGAAGAAAGCACAGATAGAGCTCCTATAAAAACAGTTAAATACACATACAACTTGATTAAAACTACCGGTCTTATATATATTTATCGCAGGAAGGAAGCATAAATGGTACTCCTATTATACTCCTATAGATTATATATCTATATATATATAGATATAATATATAAAAAATGAGATTTACTGCGTTATTTTGATTATCTTGAGGATTATGCTATGGTAATGCAGTCGTGGTTAAAATCTTGAAAATATATTTAATAAAAATAGTTTTGATCAGTAATTGCTTTAATTGAATTAAATGAATATATAAAAACATAATTTGATAAAAGTACTGCCTGGCTTAAGGCGTAAGAATAAAAAATGGAAAACTTAATCACATAATGTACAAAAGGTTTGAGTCGGCCATCGGGAAACAACAACATTGAGTTTTTAAGGAGAAGCGTGACCTCTGGCGGTCGATTTAACAGAGTATTTAAAT
This sequence comes from Cordylochernes scorpioides, assembly GCA_030710605.1. Lineage (NCBI taxonomy): Eukaryota > Metazoa > Arthropoda > Arachnida > Pseudoscorpiones > Chernetidae > Cordylochernes > Cordylochernes scorpioides. The sequence continues at coordinate 68,871,598 of CP092876.1, forward strand.
TTATGTAATATAATTTTAAATGAAATAATATTTTAATATTACATATATATAAAAATGAAGGTTGCCTCTCCCGTCAAAATAGATGTCAAAACTAGACGCTATATATTGACGGGAGAAGCGACCTTTTTCTTTATAGATCAATATCCTCCCGGCAAAATTTCCATCTACCTATATACATATATACGAGGCTATAAGGTAGCGGTGGTATCGTCTGAAAATAAGTGTAGTGATGTTTCATCGATATATACATGGGAAGTCGTCGGTTTATATGGCGAATAGGATTATGCCGGTAACTGAGCCTTGAGGGACCCCAGCTAGGATATTCCTAATTGTTGACAATACATCTTCTACTTTACTTCCAATTATATCTTTTAAGTTTATTGTCGTTTTAATGATGTCCCCAGGGAGGTGTTTTTCTGATATTTTATTAAGAAAGGCTCCATATCAGACTTTGTCGTATGTTTTAAATATGTCGAAAAAAAAAACTCGGATACAGTTATTTGGCGTAGTGTCACGCCTTGTCTTATTTCTTCGGTTACAACTTCCAATTGATGCAATGTTGAATTGCATAACCAAATTGATCAGATCTTAGAGGAATATTTTCGTCAAGAGTATTTCTCAATCTTTCAAATATTATTCTTTCAACTATTTTATATATGGTAGTTAGCAGGAGGTTGGACCTGTAACTTGCAGGGTCTTGGTATGACTTGAGGTTTAGACAGTTAATAGATGTTTTCCATTTGTTAGGGAAACGTACAAGTTTCAGCAAGTCATTGAGCGTCTCATTATGTCAAACAGTTTCAATTTAGATCAATTTTGGCAATATATAAAAATGGAACACACAAACATTAATTGATTATAGATATATTAAATATTTATATTCAGCTGGTGTTAATTTATTTACTCATTTGGCTACATAAAATATCCATTACACAACTACACACAAAGCCATCAATTATTTATTTGAAAAAGTTATTTTCAGATTGTGAAACTAATAGATTTTCTAATATTATCACCGATTGTGATATTTAAGATATAAAAATTATATAGCGCTCTCTATCTACGTATATAGGGGAAAATTCTAACGCTATTTTATATAACTGAAAACTATTTCTACAAATCTCTTATATTGTAATGATAGAATTAAAATGGGAGACATTGATCATAAGTGATGAAATCCCTTAGCGGTTTCGTCATTTAAAAATTTAGTATAATTTTTATCATATTGCGATATGAGGTTTGTAGAAATTGTTTATTAAAATATCGTTAGAATATCCCAATTTAGAAATATTGAAGTATATCAATTTTCAAAAAGCATAAGTAATTGGAAGAATTTTAATCATTTCCTTAAAGTGAACTTCTTCATTTCTCTACAATCAACACAATTGCGGACAAGAAGTATATATATAAGCAAATACTTGAAATGAGAACGGTAAATATATTACAATTGAGAATTAATCTCTTTCCTAGATAAAATTAACAGATAGGATGACAAATAAAACGTTTGAAAGATAGTTAGTGGAAAGTTTAATATTTGAACTGATGGAATCGAAAAAAAAATAATGAAAGTTTACAGGGAAGGTACCCCGAGGATTGCCAAGAAAATAATCCTCTCTTTAACATACTGTAGGAGTACACCTGGAAGAAGGTTGACAAAAGTCGACATCTTGTATAGTATAGAGACCGCTACGTATGTTTGCTTACTTTGCCTGAAATGGCTCTTGTATTTGATGTCTTGTTCTTTAAGCTAAACAACTGTTTTCAACGCAGAAAAATGCGCGAAATTTCTACAAATACAGAAACATATTTTCCCCATTTCGTCAAATACTTTCAGCAAGAACGAAGCATAAAATGCAAATGATATAAACTAAATCAAAACATAATAGCTGTAGTTAACAAATGGATTAAATTGTCGACATGGCTGGAAAGGTTCCTCACAGATAAGCAAGGCCTTTTCAATTCTTTTTCATTATCAGTTCATCAATTGTAGAGATTCATTCATTTTTTTAACAAAAGCGGTGAATAGTTCTATTCTATACAAAAAGGAAAGATTGGCTTGATGTTATTATGGTAAGTCTGGGATTAAAAGATATAGAGAGGTGAAGTGAATTGCTCAGAACAGGATGAAATAACGGTCAATTATGGTCGACTCCTGTATCCAAGATGATGACAATAATAAGTATATATAAAATCCTCTTAGAAAGACCCCATAGAAGCATCCATATTCTTGGACTCTCCTGAAAAAGATCTCGAATTGTTAATTTGTCAGTTCAATACATATTTTGATATCCAAAATTATGAACTCTCCACTTTCATATGTATATTTTAAGTATAAATGATTCTCTACTTATATTACTGCAATGATAGAATAAAATGAATACAATAATCTGTTATCAAAATTCGAAGCTATTATAAACACGTATGATTCTTTTTAAAAATAAACAATTTCTACTGCCCTTACTGCAATGGAAAAATTATTGGGAGGGCCTGGCTCATCAGTGGTGAATCCTCCCAGCGGTTTCGCCAGTTTAATCTACCATATCGCTGTTATATTGCATTTTTCGATCTTCCTTTTATAGTGATACTGATGCTAGACTCTTGGAATGGGTATTTTAGGTGAACAATGGTCATGCTTTGAGGACAGCAGAATTACATACAAATACATTTTTAAAGTAAATTCTTCTGCAATACATATAAATAATAAGCAAGCCGGCTTATTCGTTGCGAATAATTTTACTTTTCCTAATTTACAAAAGTTGAAAATCTATTTGACAAATGGTGAGATGAATAAAGCAAAATTCTTCCTTGGAAGCCGTTTTGATTATTATTAATTAATACAATAATATACCTATTATGTATGAATATTCGAAACTATTATAGACGCGTATGATTCTTTTGAAAATTAAACAATTTCTACTGCCCTTATTGCAATGGAAAAATTAAAGGGAGAGCCTGGCTCATCAGTGGTGAACCCTCCCAGCGGTTTAGTCAGGGCTTAATTTTTCCATTGCAGTAAGGACAGTAGAAATTGTTTAATTTTCAAAAGAATCATACACGTCTATAATAGTTTCAAATATTCATAACAGATGGCGAGCTATGCATCATAATACATATTATATATAATTAATAGAACATTTTTTAGGGGGGGTCGGTGGAAGGCTGGTTAAACCGTTTGGTTTTCGACCACTAAGACCCGGGTTCGATTCCCGCATTGGAGACTTTTTTTTCTGATTTAAAAAAAAAAATTCTCCAATGTCCCCGATTCTTGCAAAAGTCCAACCCCACCAGCGAGTGCAAGTAACCAAACGGGGCTCTGGCACATTTGTAATTGCAATGTCGAACTGCTTTTCACATGTGTAGACATGTGGTGCTCTTACAGTAAAAGCAGTCGCTAATTACCAACCATGATTATCATGGCCTGTACCACATGTACTAGGGATAATTAAAAAAATATATATATATATTTTTGACTTTATCCTTGTTATATATTTTTTATATTTCTCTTTTTGAGTGTATTAGACTTCAGTAAATTTTGTATGTTATCCCACAAATAGGAACCTTAGTCACTTCAACCATTCGGTTCATCAAGAAACCATTAAGATTTCAGGTAAAAAATCCAAGATTCTTCAGGCTGAAGAGAGACGGCCATATGCATCAATCTTTCACCAGTAGAATGTGGTGAGTATTTTATGAAAATATTTAAGACAGAAATTAATTCCCGCACACACACACATAAAATATTAAATTTCTTTGGAATTTCATGTTAAAAAACCATTTCTTCTAAAATATTCAACACAACAAACCTTGTTAGAGTGTCATGAATATATAATGAACTTTTAACTGGAGAATTTTCAGTAAATGTAAATCTCTATTATTAACTCTCAAATTATAGAAAATATTTATCCATATATAAAGAGATTTCTTTTTAAATTTGTAAATGAGTTTACCTAAGTTTTTACAACTATTTTGAAAAAAATAACTTATTCTAAAATTATGAGTCAAAAGGCGATCCAAAAATTAAATTTATATAAAAGAGCGTACCTGGATCTGTAAAGAAAAAAAAAAACATTTTTTTTCTCAAAATATTTCGAGAGATTTTGCTCCCTCTTTATCAATAATAATAGTTTCGAATAGTTTATAATAGTTTCGAATTTTGATAACAGATTATTGTATTTATTATCTTTTATTATTATAATATTTTATATAAATTTATTCTAAAAGATCAAAAAATAAACGAGGAAATTAGGATATGCCTGATATTTTCAACCATTTGCCAACGATACAAATTCCACCAAACATATAAATAAAAATATATTGTATCACAATGGAATTTATATAATTTCTACATTTATTTTCAAAATATCAAAGAAATGCCTTCGATATTTTTGAGAATAGTTTTCTCCGATAATAATAAACAGAAATTTATCTAACACCATTTTAAACAGCAGCATACTTTGAATTTAATTCTCTATCTTAGAGAAGTCCTATTAATACTGATTTATGGTTAGAATATATATATGTCATAATTTGTATAGTGTCCGAGAGGTATAATTTCTTTTCGCCAAAAAAAGTATGTAAATATGCTAAGCTTGTGTTAAAATGTAAATATGCAAATTCATCTATCTATAAAAACTGTACAAAAATAAACGTGGCAGACATCGCGGGCCAATGCTACGGCACGTCGCTGCTCACTTGGCTGGAACTAATTCTTGAAGATTGCATGCATAACGGTTGCACCCTTCCATTCGATTACGACATATATATATATATATTAGATGATAAAAAACATATATTGGATTGAAAAAAAAAGATTTATTTGCCAATATACGTATTTTTATTATCTAATGATTTAAGTATGGATTGCTCTAGTTTCAAAACGATATACAAAATATGTAATATATATTTTATAAATAAAAATATTTTCTGTTTGAATTTAGATCATGTTGAGGATTATGGTAATGGAAATGCAGTCGTGGTTTAAATCTTCAAAGTATGATAATGAAAAATAGTTTTGATCAGTAATTTGATTGAGTTAAAGGAATATAAAAAATACATAATTTGATAAAAGTAATGCCTGGCTTAAGGCGAGTAGAATAAGGAAAACAAAGGATTATTTACATAATGTACAAAAAAGGTTTGAGCCGGCCATCGGGTAAGAACAACAACGAGTTTTTATAGGGGAAGCATGACCTCTGGCGGTCGATTTAACAATATTTTGTGTGTGAATCTATGATATATATTTTAAATAAAATAATATTTTTATAACATATATATATTTTATTGGAGCACATTAATCTAAAAAAAATGTAGACATCAACATTACCATAACTATAATGTAAGATTATAAACTCAAAAGGAGCTTCTTTTTTCTATAGAGCATGTTTATTTCTCTAGCTTTCGAACAAATTCGTTCTTCAACGGACGTCTTTACGCCCGTAATAAACATGTTTTATAAAAGAAGCTTCTTTTGAGTTTATAATATTATAATACATCAATCTTAAATATATATCCTCTAAGAAGTAAAGAGTATCAGTTAAAAAAAAAGATTATCAAAATTTTAATATATAATATTATATAAATATTTTAAATTTTTAAACAAAAGTTATTAAATTGGGAATGTGATGTTAGCAACAATCAGTTAAAATTGAGTCTCAAATCATTCAAATTCTTGCATATACTATATATATAATCATATGTATATTCTTAATATATATGATCAATATATACTGTGTATGAAGAACTGCGGTCGACAATTTAACCCTTCCTTGTGGAGAAAGGTGAAGAGTTTTCAACCTTTGGCATTGACCTCGAAACCTTTTTTTCAGCAAAAACAATTCATTGGAGGAAGATTCAATTTCCAAAAATTCAAAACGCATTTGGAAGCTATGTTATTATCTGTACTGATATCTACATGGTTAGCTTTATGAATAAAGGCTCTTCAACAGGCTTTAAAACAACGCTATTCAAGGCTCTTTGATTCGCGATTTAATAAAAAAATAATGAGAATTGAAAGATGTTGTTGATAATGATAATGATATGTTGACTATATATATAATATAGTCCTATAAATATCATATTACCATTAAGGTACTATTACCTTTTTCTGCATGTATTCTACATTTCTGCTTGGAGAATCTGTATAAGACTAAAAGGTCTTAATAAAGATTTTTGTTGTTGTATATAATATAGTCATGTGCCGTCTTGCAACCGCCTCCATCGAAGGTTCTGGGAGCCGAGGAAGATGGCGGGATGAGGAGGTTAGTGACCTGTTTAGATCGATGCGGGATTCAGGTCAATGGCAGGCGGAGCGCGCATGCCCAGGACTTAGGCAGAGATGGGGTGTGCCAACACGAAGGCAAGTCTCACGACCCAGGCTCAGGGCCCTGCCACCGCAGCTACAGGGGAACCACAGCCGGAGGTGGCCGTGGTGATCGAGGAAGCAGCTGCCCCGGACATCAAAGAAGAGCAGGCATCAGCAGCTGCAGGTATGTACATCCCTACCTACATTCACTCACTCTCCCCGGCATGCATGCGTGCCATATTGATCAGGATGGGCGGGGATGCCTCCCTCTTGCATGCTCTTTCCTGTAATTTTAACATGAGTCATTATACTCCTGTTTGGTCTTACACACTTCAATCTTACATCTATCGCCAATCTACCATTCTCAACCCCAGCATGCAACCTTCTAGTCAACCGGTTCATTTAAGCAATCCATTCAGGCTTTGATTAGATGATTACTAGCTTAACATAGTGAGCTCTGTATCTCGAGTAGTTGGCGTTCTTAGCTAGAAGAACGCTAGAATAATTTCACCTGCAATACCGTACTCTTAATATTGAAGCATGCCGGTCATCCTCATTAGATACATGCCGTTTCTAGAAATATGTTCTAAATTTCTCTCTATGCATGGTTAGATCTTGTTTGAAGTTAATTTCATGGAATACAAACATGGAATGAAATTATCTACTATTATCCTTAGTATTGAAGCTTGCCGGTGAAAATCAATGGATGCATGCCGATTCTGATATCTGTGATGTAAATTAATTTCTATGTGTATGTTTGATCTTGTTTGAAGTTCAATTTAACGGATTTCAAACATGGAAACAATTTCTCTACTCTTTCCTTTAGTGTTTAAGCTTGCCTATTAAATTTTCTAGATGCATGCCGGTTCTAATATCTGATCTAAATTTCTCTCTATGAATACTTTTGTTTGAAGTTTTTTACCAATATTCCTTATTGCCGAAACTTGCCGGTTGCAGAACACTAAATGCATATGCTAATCTCAATATTTGATAGAAATAATCAGACGACAAGATTCTTCTCATTCAGCGAATTTTGAAAATTGTTTTAAGATTTGATCAATTTTTAGCATATTTACCTAAATGATATTTTTGATTATAAATCATGTTTTGAGAGTCATCATCATATATCGTATTTAGAGTTAAGATTTCATGTCCAACATAATTTTTGTCAACATTAAACTTTTTCCTTTTATACCAATACTGAGAATCTAGGCTCTAGAGTCCAGCTTCAGTATCAGTATAAAAGGAAAACAGCCAAATGCAATATTACAGCGGTATGGTAGATTAAACTGGCGAAACCGTTGGGAGGGTTTATCACTGATGAGCTAGGGGTCCTCCCATTATTTTATCATTGTAGTAAGGGGGCAGTAGGAAAGATCCATAAGTTCAATACGCGTCAAAAATAGTTTATATTAATTATAGATATTTTATGAACAGAAATAAATTAATAAACGGTAATTGATCTTTTCAAAATAATACAAACATGCTACTGTTCCTATTGTGATGCAAAACTATTTGGAGGGCCTGGCTCATCAGTGCTGAACCTTACCAGTGGTTTCGCCAGTTTAATCTACCATACCACATTTCGAAGCTCTACTATTATATAAGAGGATTCAGCTTATATACCCGACACTGAAATGTTAAATCTTGGTTATGGTATTTAATCGAACTATGGACATGAACTTTGGGGAGAGTAGAATGGACACGCAAATTTTTGCATCTAGCGATCCTCTTTCACAAACAATTCATACATGGTCAGTTTTTCATTCATTATAACTTTGATAGAGACAATTACATTTGTAGAAGATTCATATTAAAGAGAACATTTTAAAAGAAAGGATGGACATAATATAAAGCGCTCTCATAAAAGCCTTTTTATTATTTCTTTGACACAAGGTACAGGCCATGATAATCGTGGTGAGTAGAAAAGTTGGTAACAGATTTTGCTGTAAGTGCACCACATGTTTACACATGTCTAAAGCAGTTAGACTTTAGCACTTACACATGTTCTAGAATCCCGTTTGATAACTTGCACAAACTGGTGAAATTTACCTTTTTCAAGAATAGGTGGCTATCTCGGAGCATTTTTTTTATTAGAATAAAAAAGTTCCCAATTCGGAATTCGATCTCGGGTCGTAGCAGTCGAACACCGATGGTTTGTACCACCCGTCTACTGAACCCTCTGTATAAATGTTAAACTTAGAAGTGCAAGAATAGGACCATGTGTATTATCAAATACCTCAAAGCCAATTAGCGCTTATCATCTCTAAACATTTTATTCTAATAAAATAAACTAAATAACATTTTAATTCAATATGATATAACATATCGGCATAGTTCAACTTGACTGTTCATTAAAGTAAAGATAGAATAAAAAATAATTAGTTAATGTGTGTGGAATATAATAGCTCTATTCACATTTTCAGGTAAATAAAGATAACAGAAAGTCTGATAAAAACGATTAAAAAGTAAAAATAGGTACTAGGTTCAGCCTTTTTGGCCGTTGAGGTACAACCTGCACCACACTGATGAGGGTTAGCAGCCTCAAACGTGTAGGTGGTTAGCTTTCCCGATTTATTAAGAAAAGATTATTTGGTCTATATTCCGAAATACACTTATAGACAAAACTTAAGGAAGCTGTATATTTTAGCATATATATCGGGATTCAGACATAAACTCTGAAATATATTACAGTGATCTTTATTGAAGACACACGAGATAACCTAGTGTGAAAAATTTCCTCTGTCTCCTTAAAAAAAAAAAACAGATGTCTGGCGACTTTCCATTTCCTTTTGCTTTGTCCATGTGAGTGTAAATCCTGTTTAAAGTTTCTATAAAACTCTCTATCAAACATCTGGTGTGGTAGTTTCACTTTTTTCAATTTTTATTTTAATCATTTTGAATTAAATAAAAAGTACACAGGTGATTATTATGATTAGACTTAAATGTGAAATTTAGAAACATATGGGATTAAGGCTTTTTATATCTAGGAATTAGTTCTAAATTTATTAAAAGGCAATCCTTACACAATCTTTTAGAACCAAAAAGTTAATCTAATAAAAAATATGTATCAACACTCATAGACAAAATTTAAGGAAATGGGATTTTTTAATGTCGCTTTTTTAAATGTTATTTTTGAAGGACCCAGAGGCAATTTTGTTCACAATTGGTTATCTCGTGTGTCTTCAATAAAAGTCACTGTGTATCAAATATCTTTCAGAGTTATTGTCTGAATCCCGATATACATGCTAAAAGGTACAACTTCCTTAAGTTTTGTCCATGAGTGTATTGTCTGAATCCCGATATACATGCTAAAAGGTACAACTTCCTTAAGTTTTGTCCATGAATGTTTATCTTTATATTCACATTTACACATTTGGTAGATATGTAATTACATAATAGAACCTCTAATAGAAGACAATCTCCACCAAGCAATGGAGGTATCCTCATTTTCTATGAGCTCTTTTTCTTCTATAAATTAAAATTTGGTATAAATAAAATTTGTGGTATGATAGAAGACCATAAAATATTCAGGCTAATGTGGTTATATATTATATTTGTTCACCCCATTATATTTTCTATAATAAAATTAAAGGATAAAAGCAGATGAAAATTAAATTTTATTATTGAATTGTTGGTCATACTTCTTAAAAACACTGTGAGATAAAACGGCAATTTTTAAATCACACGATATATATAAGTAATTTTCCATTATGCAAATTGAATAAAAAAAGACTACCATACATGTTAGGCCTAATTTTATTTTCTAATTTGCATATGGGATGAGTTTAATTTGTCGGCTTAATAGTTCCATTCCTCAGTGGACCTCGACGTAGTTGATTGCTTGGGTTCTTGTGTTTGTACGGACCATTGGTTTTAGTGTTTTTTAACAGAATGTTGTACAGCTCTCCCACTTTTCACATTTTTTACTCCGCCTCTGGTAACAATGCTTTAATACTGCTGCTTCGTTTTGTCGACTTATGAAAGAAATTTCTCATTATTCACTTTATACAAATCACTTAAAACAATTACAGTTAAACCTGTCTATAGCGCCCCCTCTAAATAACACCATCCTCTCTATAGCGCCCGATTTTAAATATGTAGTACGATGCGATTTACATTAAAAGTGACCTGTCTATAGCACCCCCTATCTATAACACCCTATTTTGGTGAGTCGCAAGAGGGGGCTCTATAGACATGTTTAACTGTATATTAAAAATCGTTAATTATATTGTTAATTTAGAAAAAAAAAATTCTATGCTATGTATTTGACCAATTCTGGGATAATTAAAAATCAACGAATAGTTGATATTTCTTACGATAGATGGCGCAAGCCATCAGAAACTCTCAGTTACACTATAAGGAGATGCCTTTTTATTAATTTATCCACCTTATCCCAGTACAATTTCACATGTGTACTATTTTTTCATATGTATTTCTCTATTATATCATTGAAAAGGCAAGCTTTCGATTTGATACCCTTCAACGATTCGTTCTACAACTAAGAGGTGCAATATGTAAGATTCACTAATACACTAATAGAAAAACATAAGTGGAAAGTCTTTGATATCGCCGGTAGTCTTTTTTTTTTTTCGAAGGAGACACAGAAGCATTTTTTTCCACACTTGGTTATCTCGTATATTTTCAATAAAGGTCACTGTGTATCAAATATCTTTCAGAGTTATTGTCATAATCCCGATATACATGCTGAAAAGTACAACTTCCTTAAGTTTTGTCCATGTGTGAACTAAAGTAAAATTTGCATAATTATGCATAAAATATATGTTACGTAGTTATGATAATAGAGAGTGAAAAAAACCTCCCCAGAAAGTTCACAATAAAATAGGTTCTGATCTAAGAGTGGAACACGAAACCAAAAATTGCAAGAGAGAGATTGAGATTGAAACTGATTTATTACATCCTACATATATGATTATATATAATTTAATATAAAATTGAATAAATAAATAAGAATAAATAGATAATTAAGTATATATATATGAAATATAAAATTGATAAATATATACAAGTTGTCATTGGTGGCGCCCACCGTAGGAAAGACTCCGTCACCGATGGACTCCGAGAGTTCTTTCCCACAGAGTGGGCAGGTCTATGAAAGATTGAGATTGAAACTGATTTATAACAGCGTTCATATAAGATCAATAAGGTTAAATACAGAATAAATAAATATAAATGAATAAATAATATTATATAATGATAAATATATGAATAATAAGAGAGAGAGATATACATATATATAATAATAATAATTGATGGATATACATATATATAAAATATATACAAATCGTCATTGGTGGCACCCACCGCAGAAAAGAGAGAGAAGTATGCATATAATAAATAGGAAAGACTGGTAGAAGTGTGAGAGTGCGAATAAATGAGCAAAATAAATACATCAGAAACCAAGATTTAAAAAAGCAATAAATTATTCCTTGGTTGAAAAAGCTATTTCTCTCAAATAATATATATATTATCCTGAAGTAAAAAAAGAAACAACTACAAATACTTTTATTTCTTGAAAATAAAGATACTTCGGCCAGTAAATCTTTTTATTACCTCGACGTTTCGACAAAAATCTTTTGTCCTCGTCAGGAGTAAACAAAAAATAAAACATTTAGCAAGGCGTTAAAAATCATTGAATATAATAGAATGATTTTTAACGTCTTGTTAAATGTTTTATTTTTTTTTTTTGCTCCTGACGAGGACAAAATATTTTTGTCGAAACGTCGAGGTGATAAAAAGATTTACTGGCCGAGATTTACTGGATTTATTTTCAAGAAATATGAATGCCGGCCAGGCAGCTTCTATCTTTACAATACAAATACTTTTCTTCGTTTCTACAAATATATGCTTCTTTATAAATATGTATATTAAAAATAATCAAGACATATCCTGACCAGGCGCACATGTACTTTTTTCTATGACAGAGCGCCATCTAGTGGAACAGAAATCAACTAAACATTGATTTAACCTGTTCGCCGATATTTGGCAAACCCAATTTCTTGATAAATCAAGAAAATCCATCCACGAACGCGTTCCGCGCTGTTGGCGCTCGTCAACGTGGAGAAGGCTGTACCACTGCGCCTAGAATATTTTTGGTCCCAGTGGCTTCTTGAGAAACCAAGAAATGGGGAATTTAAGGCCAAACTTGCGTAAATACGCTTAACACATGAAAAATGTATATAAAACAAAAGAGGCACCTTTTCCTTCAAAAATTCATTCGAACAATGAATTTTAATTAATCAACTCCAAAACAATGTATCTTAAACGGAAGAGAAACCTCTTTTGGCACATTTTATACCTTACTCCTATAACTTAATATTGTATAAAAATGTATATCCAGATATACAGAAATTATACCAACACATTGAGGCTTGGAAATTCATTCACGAAACATAGAATATTCAATAAAGCATCCACAAGGCTAAGTTACTTCTATAATAAAATTGAAGAAGAAACTTATCCCTCGATATGGTTCATAGATTTTATTGAATATAATAATCAACACAAATAAAAAATGATTTTATTGAAAAGTGGAAACCGTTAATATAATTGTTTCTTTCATTTATTTATTTCAATTTAAAGCGCTATGTCCCCCTAGGGACACTTTCACTGTCATACATGTATGCCTTTATATTTGTTTATACATATATATACAATAATATAATGCCATAAAAATAGTCATATGATATTAACAAGGTGAAAGAGAGAAGAAAAAACGAGAACAGAGAACTGTTTAAAAAAGAAAGAAATGTCTGGCAATATCTACAATCAAAATAATATAAATTATCAGTTTCTTAAAATATATTTGTTGCTATATAATTTAAAATATATTTACAATTATTGCAATTCAGAAAACTAAGTATTTTTGGGAAATGATGTCAAAATAATTAGTATGTATTTATAAGAAATAATGTAATAAAACATAACAATAATTAATTGATATTTAGACATTTAAATTTACTTTTTAAAGCATAAACTTCGATATAAATAGGAGCCAAATATTTAGCCATAAAAATTATATTTGTTTACCCTCTTTAAAAGCATCTTCTGCTTAATAATCGAATGGGAACGTAAGCAGACGAAGATTTTCTACAACAACCAATCAAATCTCTTCCTTACTTCATTTAGAACTCAACCCTTAAAATTTATTGGTTGAAAAATCCATACGATGTTTGCTAGATAAAAAAAAAAAAACTATCGATGATAAAAAATAACAATAGGAAGGATTAAACTTGAAAGTTTTTTATCATAACTTTTGGTCGTCATTTTTATCTTTTATTTTTTTTTCTATAGAATTTATTTAGAGGTAGTTTACAATACTGTGTGGGGGGTGTCATGTGACCCTAACTCTCTGCTGTGATTGGCTCTGGCAGTTTTTTATCGGATTGGGTTAGTTCATCAAGAGCCATAGCCTGGGGTAACAGCCGATAATTCGAGGCACACAGAGTGGGTTATTAGAAATTTAATCCCGAGGAACTATTTGACTTTTTTCCCTCCATATTCACAGACAAAGCTTTATTCCTCCCTTCAATTTAATCAAACGATAAAATTTCATTTTTCCTTTAAGAAACTTGAGAATTCGAAATTGATTTTTAAAGAAGAGCGCACGCCTTACTTAATTAAAACTACATTTTTGCGCTTCGAACCTCAATTAGAAAACTTTGCTTTATTCATTGCGTGTCAGTGGAGTAGAAAAGATGCCACCAGCTTTTGTTAGAACGTTCACAGCTAAAGATTTATGGGGAGTTTGAATTTTTTAAAAAATAGTTTGTAACGCAGATTGGGAGGGCATTGTTTTTTCATCTATCATTGTTATAGACTCAGTCATAGAGTCAGTCTTCATTATATTCTATAAGAAAGTCATAAAGTTTATATATTATTAATTGCTAATATTTTATTTATATATCATTAAATAAACATATTCAAACTATAATTTTATCTTTTTCTAATTTTCACTAGTTATTTTAATATACAATCTCTTTCTCTGGACAAAACAGAAAGTTTCAGGCAATTTTGTTCACACTTGGTTATCTCATGTGTTTTCAATAAAAGTAACTGTGTATTAAATATCTTTCAGAGTTATTGTCTGAATTCCGATATAGCTAAAATGTACAACTTCCTTAAGTTTTGTCCATGAGTGCGAAATAGCGAAAGCTAGTAGAATAAACGTATTCTAAACAAGAAGCTCCTTTGTGTTCTTTTATATTACCGCAATATAGTAATGGTAATCAAATGTTGTTGTCTACATGCTAAAAGATACAACATCCTTTTAAGTTTTGTCTACGAATATATATATAATATATTTCTCTTCATACTAATTTCCTCTAAACAGATCCGTAGAAAAGTTAAAAAATGCTCGAAAGCCGTCATCTTGATTTATATAAATGCAATAAAGAAACTTTATTGTAATGTTTTAAAATTACTAAATATTTTCTCACAATGAGTTTCTTTTTATTAAAAAACGCTAACTTCCAAGCGATAATCGCTCTTCAACGGTCTTAATAAATATTATAGACTTTATCTTACACCAGAAATATTTACAAAAACAAACTCATTGTAAGAAAATATTTTGTAATTTCAAAACTTTTTTCACAATTTTATCATGAATAGAGATTTGTTGTAATGTAATGGAAAAAAATCATATATTCTCTACATATATGAATATTGTAATTAAAATAACTTGGGGAACTAAACGAGTTAATATTTTATAGAGGAGAAAAGAAATCTCCCCCTCCACATGTGTGTTGGGGAAATCCAATTTGTGGGAGGTGCAATGGTTCTTGAGAGGGCTTCTAGAGCGATGGCTGGGGAACACGCCTGGCATACCAATCTGATGGGGGGTCATTTGTTGACCGCAGAAATTGGCGTCATTCCACCTCAACTCTGGGATCACGACACTAATTGGTTTAGGACCGACTTCTATCAACCTACAGTACCTTAAGTGCTTAATTCCATTCTATATATTGATAGCGCACCTAGCAACAAAGATATTTTTAGATGAATATATTAACGGGAGAGGTGATTTTTATCTTTATAGATGGATATCTTATCGGTAAAATTACCATCTAGATGAATATATATGTGAAACACGTTCGTAGTTGTGGCTTTTCTTGATTTATCAAGAAAATAGGTTGACCAAATATCAGGAAACAGACTTAATCAACGTTTAGTTGATTTATATTCCACTAGATGACGCACTGCCATCTAAAAGTTCATGTGTAGGTGGTCAGGATATGACTATTTTTATATGAATATCCAGAAGTACAAGTTGTACTTCTAGATCTCCGTGTTGAAGGGCATGTTATTATCCCGAAATCTTGAGAAATAAAAGAAATGAGAAAAGAAACCAAACCCTAGATTCTTTATTGATTGTGTCTAAATGTAAAAGCAGGGAAGAGAATCTTTATTATAAAGATGACATAGAATGTCCAAATTGTATAACAATTCAAAAGAACGGAATTTGGTCGATGGAACATTTCTTATCAACAAAACTATCCAAACTCAGTGAAGTAAGTTCGCAGTAAGGGCAGTAGAAGTTTGTATTATGTATAAAAGAAACATTCGTACTTTTAAATCCTTTCATTTTATATGTATAGATGGCGCGTTATTGTTTTGTGTTAATTTATGCCTAACTGGCCTTGTCTTTATTGTTTGCGGAAGAGCATTGCTCGATGCAAATATTAGAATGTAATTCTACTGTCCTATAAGCTTATGTCCATAGTTTTCTTGAAACCCATTTCTGAGATTCCATCCTTCAGTGCTGCGTATATAAGCAGAATCGTCTAATACAGTATGTGCCTTAGAATGCTAACCTGATAGCATGTAGAAGGCGGAATAATTGTCATCGTCTAATACAGTATTAGAGCTCTGAGAAGCGGTCTGGTGGATTATATTGGCGAAACCGCTGGGAGGGTTCACCACTGATGAGCCAAGCCCTCCCAATATATTTTTTCTTCGCAGTAAGGACAGTAGAAGTTTGTATTATGTATAAAAGAAACATTCGTGTTTTTAAATCCTTTCATTTTATATCAGTGAATGGTATTTCACATAAACTACAAATCAATTGATATTAGGATTATTATGTTTTTAGAGAAAGAATTATATAGTATTAACCCTTTTTACTTCTGTTTATGATGACTGACTTTTTTCAATACTATATTTCACACACTAGACACATAGTTATCAATATATAATGTAGATTATATAATTATTATCTTCCTCCATTTTGAATCTAGAAGCAAGTTGCATAAAAAAAGCCTAAATACTTTTTTTCGTGAATGCAAGCGATACAAGTTCTAAAATTCATTAGAATAAAGCATAGTTAATGCAACCGACACACGCAAAACCTCAATTCATAAATACATTATCGAAAAATAAACATGTGTAAAATAATTATTGTTTCAGTTAAGGATTGTAAAGAATTAAAACATCTATATTAAATACTATTTTATTATTCCAATTTAAAAAAAAAGGGATTACAAAACTTAAGGAAATAATATCAGGCTTCCAATTTATAGTCAAACAAGTCGTGTTTCGGTAAAATTGATTCATTTCTATATGAGCGGTTTCTATAGGAGCCGCCACAACACATTGCGATTGTTTGCCGACAACAAGGAAACAGTATGTAGCTCTTGTTGCTGGTGGCTACACGGCAAATGTTGGCACGTGTTGACATTTAAATGTCACCGCTTTAGCACGACACACTAGTTCACACACGATTGTAATACTATTTAACTTGGATTTAAACATTGCAGATTTTAGTATTGTAACAGCAACCATGTACATTCAACTCAGTTCATTATAATTAACCTTAACTATAGATGGAAATTTTGCCGGGAGGATATTGATCTAAAGATACTTTTGACGGGAGAGGCGACCTTTATAACCTTAACTATGTTTTTTCTTTTATTAACAATTATATTGGTCGCAGATGTAGCACGACACACTAGCTCACACACGATTGTACTGCTATTTAACTTTGATTTATATATGGCAGATTCTAGTATTGTAACAGCAACAATGTACACATTCAACTCAATTCATTATAATTAATCTTAACTTATTTTCCTTTTATTAACAATTATATTGGTCTCAGATGTAGCACGACACACTAGCTCACACACGATTGTACTGCTATTCAAATTTAATTTAAACATTGCAGATTTTAGTATTGTAACATCAATCATTCAACTCATTTCATCATAATTAACCTTAACTATGATTTTACTTCTATTAACAATTATATTGGTCGCAGATGTAGCACGACACTAGCTCACACACGATTGTAATACTATTTAACTTGGATTTAAACATTGCAGATTATAGTATTGTAACGGCAATCATGTACATTCAACTCAGTTCATTATAATCAACCTCAACTATGATTTTCATTTTATTAACAATTCTATTGATCGCAAATGTAGCACGACACTAGCTCACACACGATTGTAATACTATTTAACTTGGATTTAAACATTGCAGATTATAGTATTGTAACGGGAATCATGTACATTCAACTCAGTTCATTATAATCAACCTCAACTATGATTTTCATTTTATTAATAATTCTATTGGTCGCAAATGTAGCACGACACTAGCTCACACACGATTGTAATACTATTTAACTTGGATTTAAACATTTCAGATTCTAGTATTGTAACAGCAATCATGTACATTCATTTCAGTTCATTATAATTAGCCTTAACTATGTTTTTCCTTTTATTAACAATTATATTGGTCGCAGATGTAGCACGACACACTAGCTCTCACACGATTGTAATACTATTTAACTTGAATTTAAACATTTCAGATTTTAGTATTGTAACAGCACCATGTAGATTCAACTCAGTTCATTATAATTAGCCTTGACTATGATTTTCCTTTTATTAACAATTATATTAGTCACAGTTGTAGCACGACACACTAGCTCACACACGATTGTAATACTATTCAACTTGGATTTAAATATTGCAGATTCTAGTATTGCAACACAGCAACCATGTATATTCAACTCAGTTCATTATAATTAGCCTTGACTATGATTTTCCTTTTATTAACAATTATATTAGTCGCAGTTGTAGCACGACACACTAGCTCTCACACGATTGCAATACTATTTAACTTGAATTTAAACATTGCAGATTGTAACAGCAACCATGTAGATTCAACTCAGTTCATTATAATTAATCTTAACTATGATTTTCCTTTTATTAACAACAAAATTGACCTAGTTTTAATTTCCAAACTAGCTCACACATATGGATTGATTGGCCCTCTATTTAACTTGAAATTAAACAGATTCTAGAATTTTAAAAAATTCAAACTATACGCGTCAAAATAGATTACATTTCTTATAACATGTGACACGATAACGCATTAGATTCTAGTATTGTATGAGCAAAAAAAAAAAACGCACAGTCAAGAATAGGAACATATCACTACAATTAACTTCAATTATGCTGTTTCTATTTTTGAAAAAAAAAACAACTAAATTGATATATTTTTAATATTTACTCTCAATTTTTCATTCAATAAACTTCGGAATTATTTGGGAGAGGAACTATGCATGTCGAAGGTGATAAAATATATAATCGAATTAGACGGGACCTATATTAAGAGGAAATGGATTGAGGAAGAAAGTTCTGGAGGATTAAATAAATGGGAATAGAAAGGCAGGAAGAATGATTTGACTGATTGTTGAATAAAAAAACTATCAATAAATGAAAAGAAGGGATCAAGATAGAGAAGCACGATACCGTCAGAATCTCTTCAAGAATAAAGAAATTAAAGAAGATTTGGAAGTACATTTCTGCATTGAAAAATATTCTGATGAGAATGCTAGAATCTTCAGGAGTGAATCTTTCCAGAAATTTTTAAAATAAATTCTCTAAAATAAACGGCTTCCGAGGATGTTTCATGCTTTATGGTATATTCATTTCAAGCTTTCGGGTATCACAACCCTTTCTACAGGAGCATATAAGAATCAAATACTCCTGTGGAAGGATTTGTAAAACCCAAAAACTTGAGAAGAATATCTAATAAAGCAAAAACACATCCTCGGAAGACGTTTTGTTTATTATTTTATATATTTACAAGAAAAATAGACACTTCGGCCAGTTAGAGTTTTTTTTTTCAACGTTTCGACAAAAATCTTTTGTCTTCATCAGGAGAAGTAAATAAAAATAAAGCATTTGGCAAGGCGTTAAAAATTGTTCTGAGGTTGCAAGGGCGTTCTATTTTATATATGTTTATAAATTTAATTTCCAACTAA
The DNA here is from genome assembly GCA_030710605.1 of Cordylochernes scorpioides. Lineage (NCBI taxonomy): Eukaryota > Metazoa > Arthropoda > Arachnida > Pseudoscorpiones > Chernetidae > Cordylochernes > Cordylochernes scorpioides. The sequence goes on from CP092876.1 coordinate 68,891,190, forward strand.
CGATAACATTTGTAACTATGAATTTCTAGCAGTGCGTTTATTTTTTTATATCAATCATAAAATATTATCTCTACAGCTATCTCTATTTTCTGAAATATATAAAAAAAAAGAAACGCATTTCCTGAAATTTATTGTTACAAATTTTATATAAGTATTAAAAAGGATTTTATTTTCCAAATAAATTCTCTGTGAAAGTTCACCCTTCAAAAACCGCTGTGAAGATTAACCACTGATGAGTCAAGCTCTTTCAACAATTTTGTTTTCTCGCATACACATTGTGTCTTCAGAAATAGTTGTAAGTGATGAAAGCAAAATTAATGTTGATTTAGTTCCAATTTTTAATTTTAACAGATGACGCTTTTTTCATAGTTCGTAATTTGAATATTCTTTTACAATAAATTGTTGTATTTCAAATTCTGCAGAATGTGCTTAACTAAACAAGTGACTACTAATGTAATCAATTTGCATACTGATATGTAAATATGTATATATCTCTTTAAACTACTTTTTCTTTTTTGTTTTTCATTTAAATGTATATATTTCACACGCAAATATCCGAATTGTGGATATAGCGTGTACTCTGCAATTGATAAATAAAAAAATAAATTTATCAATTTTTATCAAAATAATTATGAAAATATAAAGAAAGAAAATCGATCACATTTCACTGTCAGTTATATTTAATTACCGAGTGGTACTTCCAGGTCAACAAACCAACAGCATGTGTACCTCTCTTTCCTTCTCCATGATATCTACATAGAAAAGCTGAGACAATGGAACCTAATGGAGATCGTTTAAACGACTTGAGAAATAAGCAACAACAACAGTAATATTTAACGTAAAGATAGAGGCTGCCTGGCCGGTATTCATAGTTCTTCAAATTAAAGATACTTAGACCAGTAAATCTTTTTATGATTGTAAAACGACATTTGAAATACTATCCCGCATGTGTTTCTTTTCAACGAAAAATCAAAATTTATTTCAAGGAGAAATAACGATTATTTCTAACCTTTTGGATGAGGTATGAAAGAGTGAATTGTGAAGAGTAATGATAAACGGAAAAATAAACGTGTCCATCCGTCGTTCCCATCCCTGGACACTTTATTTTTCCGTTTATCATTACTCTTTACATTTCATCCTTTCATACTTTATCCAAAAGGTTAGAAATAATCGTTATTTCTCCTTGAAATAAATTTTGATTTTTCGTTGAAAAGAAACACATGCGGGATAGTATTTCAAATGTCGTTTTACAATCATAAGCCGCATTATATTATATTGTATTATAAATTACTTTTTATTATTGTCTCTTCATAGTCTTCTCTAGTTGCCTTGCCATCTTGAATACCCCGGAACCAAATTTGGTCTTAATTATCGTAAAGATAGAGGCTGCCTGGCCGGTATTCATAGTTCTTCAAATTGAAGATACTTCGGCCAGTAAATCTTTCTATTGTAAAAGATTTACTGGCCGAATTATCTTTAATTTGAAGAGATATATTTAATTACAGTGACAGAGAAATGTAAAACAATATTTTTTGTAATAAAAAAAGCGTAAATTAGTTCCTTAATTGATTAATAAGTAACATTAAAAACAAAAACTATTATTTATATAATTTCGCTAGTTTTAAGAAGAATTAATTGTTTAAAGTAAAACCAAGTTGTTCTTTTCTTTTCTAAATTAACATAAATTTCTCTCTGAAACATTTTCACAAATTGCCTCATTCATATTCAACCGCTCTCTCATAAATATTTATTTACCTTTTAAAAATAAAAAGGCAAGAAGAATTTATGCTATTTTTGTTGGATTATTAAAACTTGCTAAAAACGTAATTGAAAAAAAAAACATTTTAAACGAGCTTATTATTGCTTAGATAAATAGAAAGAATTAAATATGTAAAGATAATAATAAGATAGATATTCCTTAAAAATATTTATTCATAAAAATTTGTATAAGAGAAAGAACTTAATATAAAAAAGGCGTTCATGCCACAGGCAAAAATTGATCGTCTGCAAAGAAATTTAATCAGTGCATCTTATTCTTTTGGATCTAATAAATTCTATTGGACCATGGAATTCTCTCAATCCTTTGGTTAAAAGAATAGAGAGAATTGTAACTCTTAAATAAATATTTTTTATATTATATACTTCTGAATATTTATTTTTAAATGAAATATATATTTTAAACTATTTTTATTTATTTGGCTAGTTTTTTTAACTATAAATAACTTTGTGTATGAAAGGGTGTGACGAAATATACAAATATCTCCTATAAAAATCGTAATATATATTTATTTTTATTTATTCAACCTTGTTTGAAAATATTTCAGTTATTATTCAGTGATATGCTTTATTCAGACTAAGCCAACAAACTTCATATCTTGGCTTTAAGCTATTTCGCTTTTTGTAGAGAGGCTTCTTTGATTTTGTAACAACCTAAGAAAGGAGTTATATGTTTTTATTGAAATAAAGCGGTGCTTTTAAACAAATGAATACCATGTGTGGGTTGAGGATAAAATTATTAAATGCTATTTAATTTCCAAATAAAGGAAGAATAAATAGAATTGAGAAATCTTGGTTCATCAGTAGATGAACTTTCCAGCGATTTCTCAAATTTAATCCACCAGATCGTTAAATCTATTTTATCTTCTTTGGGTCTATATAGTCTAATTTTGAATGAATGCCTTCATTTTGCAACATAGAAAATTATAATTGTATATTTATTTTTGTAAAACGTGTGTTTATTTTGAATGAATGCCTTCCTTTTGCAACATAGCAAATTAAATTTGGGCATTTATCCTTGTAAAACATATGGTAACAACTTGAAGTAGTTCAATGTTATCCATAAAAATGTTTAAAATCTTTTTAATAGATACTTGTGATCATAGAATAACTTTTCATTTTCAACTTGCTTATGAATCTATCTTTATAATCAAACAATGATTTCTTTAGTGATAGAGTAAACTCTCCTATAACGCGATTAATGAGTTCCGTGTTGTTTGAAACCGCGTTATAGGAATTCGCGTTGTACGAAATAAAACTTGTATAACGCGAATGTTGTTAGGGTAAATTGTTAGTGACAAATATCATGTATTTTATTTTATAACGCGTTATACGAAAATTCGCGTTGTATAAATAAATTTGTTCCAATTTTTTATCGCGTTGTACGAAATCGCGTTGTGAAAACTCGCGTTATAGGAGAGTCTACTGTATTTGCAAATATACAATTGATTTAATTATATTGAATAAATGAATCATAAATAAATACGATTAGGTTAAAATTGAAGATATATATGAGTATAAAGAAAGAGAGAATATAGTTATACCATAAATTTTCATTAATCACACACGGTTTTCTTAGCTTAGAGCCAATGGCTCCAAAAGTACAACAACAAAAAATTAAAGATGGCGGCGTCAGACAAAGAAGGCCATTAAATATCACTTACCTATCTAATGGCCCGACTGGGGCGTCACTTTGCGGCCAATTACTTCGCGATATATCCATCCTACTTAATCGTCTGATGCAATTAGTCTTGGCTACTCTTGCTTGCATAACGGCCACAGGGTATGCAAATCAAATAAATTCTTTCTTTGTTCAAAGAAGGACAGTGTGTCAAGAGAATTTCTTTTTTACTATGTAATCGACTAAACTGTTGAACCTTTGAACAATTGAATTTTCAATACTGATTTTCTTTATTAATATCTTTTTATACAGAGTTCCTACTTCAAAGAGAGGCTAGGTATGCAAATCAAATAAATTCTTTCCTGGTTCAAAGAAGGACATTGTATCATGAGAGTTTCTATTTTTACTATGGAATCGACGAAACTTTGAACTTTTGTAAATTAAAATTTCAACACTGAATTCCTTTATAAATATCTTTTTCTACAGAGGTTCTACTTCAAAGAGAGGCAGGGTATGCAAATTAAACAAATCCTTTCCTGGTTAAAAGAAGGGCACTGTGTCATAAGTATTTATTTTTTACTAAGTAATCGAAGGAACAGTTGAACTTTCGGAAAATTGAAATTTCAACACTGATCTTCTTTATAAATATCATTTGATAGGGAATTCCTACTTCAAACAGAGTGGGGTATGCAAATAAAATTTATTCCTGGTTCAAAGAAGGACATTGTTTCATTAGAGTTGCTTTTTTACTATGTAATAAACAAAACTGTTGAAATTATGGACAATTGAATTTTCAGCGCTGCTTTATAATATTTTTATAAACAAAGTTTCTAACTTAAAAGAAAACGATATATTGTGTGAATCTTCGACTAATTAGTGGTAAACTGCCCTCTATACAAGACATAAAAGAATACATACAAAAACACAGCAAAACTCGAATTATGAATAACAATAGTGCATACAACAATATAAAACATTCATATAACAATATAAACAGCTCAATATTTTGATAACAGCATACAAAATACACATACACAAAGCATTCAAAATGTTCTAATGTATTTTTAAATAGAAGAACCTCTTTATGTAAAAATAAAAATTCTCTATAACAAAAAATTAATTTTACGCATCTTTGCGATAGAAATAAATACTAAATTACGTAAAAACACATTACATTCAATATTATTTCAACATGACTACAATATATAAACAAAATTTCTAATAGAATGTAAGTAAATATTTGAAAATATAAACTTTCTGGCATGTTTGATCCGGTGCCTGGAGAATCTGCCTCACTCCGTGTCCCTCCAAACAATCGTTTACTTTATTGATCCTCTTTGGCCATTTGCTTTGACACGATACCTTCTGTTAGAGCATTTCTGTCAATCAATGTTTTATAAGAGGAATTTTATAAAGGGGTTTACCGTATAAAAACCTTCAATAATTATAACCAAAATCCTTTTATAAAGTATCATTATTACGGTTTGGATAATGCATTGAATCACATTTAAAAATAAAACTATTTTTGTGCTCGTTGGAAGGATGGTCTATAAACCGTTGGTTTTCGGCCGCTACGACCTGGGTTTGATTCCCACATTGGACACTTTTCTTTTTCTGATTAAAAAAAAAATGCTTCTATGGCCCCCGATTCTTGCAAAAGTCCAATCCCACCAGCGAGTGCAAGTAACCAAATGGGGATCTGGCACATTTGAATGTGCAAAAATGACGCTATTTTGTAAATTTTGAAATAAAAACTAATAATTAAAATAAAATATATTATTTTCATCATATTTTTCTGCCATATACTTAAAAAAATTAATAATATAATAGGTTTCTGGAGATGAGTTTCTTTTCATGAAAATAAACTCGTCACAAGAAATCTGTTGTATTATTTAATTAATATCCCCACACACAGAATATTCAAATATAAACTTTATTTTTTATAATGATACATCAGCGTTAATGAATCTGTTATGAAAATTCGAAACTATTATAGACGCGTATGATTCTTTTGAAAAATAAATAATTTATACTGACCTTACTGCAATGGAAAAAATTAATAAGAAGGCCTGGCTCATCAGTGGTGAACCCTCTCAGCGGTTTCGCCAGTTTAATCTACCATCCCGCTGTTATATTGCTTATAATATGTTATATTGCATATAACAGCGGGATGGTAGAATAAACTGGCGAAATCGATGGGAGGGTTCACCACTGATGAGCCAAGCCCTCCCATTAATTTTTCCATTGCAGTAAGGTCAGTATAAATTATTTATTTTTCAAAAGAATCATACGCGTCTATAATAGTTTCGAATTTTCGTATACTTTATTAAAAATATAATTGAAAATTAAGCTGAAATGTGTATATATATGATAGGATTTATAAACAATATTCAATCACTCAATGAAAATTTACATTCAATAAATATTAAAATATTAGGCACAAAATCTTTCTACTGTCCTTACTGCGATGAAATTGTTAGGAGGTCCTGGCTTAGCAGTGGTGAACCTTTCCAGAGATTTCTACTATTTGATCAACCATACTGATATCTAGAGATCTAATATTGGGCTGATATTATTGCATCTCTCTCCGACACTGAAGAATCAAATATATATTTAAGAAAACTATGGAGATAAGCTGTGAGCGAACAGTAGAATAAAATGCAGATAGAAGTAATTAAAATAAAAAAAGACATATCCTGACCACAAGGCACATGAGCTTTTAGATGGCAGAGCGTCATCTAGTGGAACAGATATCAACTAAACGTTGATTTAACCTGTTCTCTGATATTTGGCCAACCCATTTTCTTGAAAAATCAAGAAATAATTAAGAATTGATTATAATAATATATATTTACACTATTCTTAAAGCCTGTGTCTATATTTAATTTAAAGTACCATTTACAAAAGGTCATCTTCAGTATAGGAATAAAAGGAAAACATCACAATGCAATATTACAACGGTATGGTAGATTAAACAGGCGAAAACGCTGGGAGGGTTAACCACTGATGAGCCAGGCCCTCCCATTAATTTATAATTGCAGTAATGGCAGTATAAAATTGTATAGCATTAAAATAATCATACGTATCTATAATAGTTTTAATTTCTTATAAGATAGAAGTAAAAAAATAAACAGGTTAATAGAAATATACTAATTGATCCCCATTTTTACTTACATATGTATGTGTTGGGAGCTAAGACTTTCCTATTCTATCATCGAGCAGAGCAATCACCAACAATCGAAGAAATTAATACTTTTTAATTTCCTTTCTTAACTAACTAACTTCATCATTTCTAAAACCAAATATATACATGCAAAGTAACCCGGTCTGGTCAAAAATATAAATATATTAATCTATTCAAAACAACTTATAAAAATGCTAATGTCAGGACAAAGAGGCAATCTAGCCCAGTATATTCTCCAGTGCTGTTCTCTGACATAAAAACATCCCCGCGCGATGCCATTCATTGTACACCCCATCAGTCAATTCCAGCCATTCAGCTCTCTTCGATCCATTTCCTCATAACATTGCCGAAGCTTTTAGCGAAAATTGACACAAATAAGTAAGAGAGGGTGGACTCGTCAATAAATGTCCTCTCCATTTACTGAATCTCTGTCAAACTGTTTGAGTCATCCACTTCATTTCCTCACAGTGTCTGGAGCGTTCTTCCATGGGACAACCTCGTGAAGCAGCGCTGAGGTATATCACAAGAAAATTTACCCAGGATTCTTAAATAAAGACAGATTGTTGTTGGAGTGAACGTGTCTTTTATTAGTGGAAATGATGAAAAATTTCGAACATGACATTCTTCTACCGGTCCCATGTGAGGGCTCGCGGTCAACTTTACTTTGAAGCTACAGAGGCATGCGACTCACGAGCTCTGAAATAAATCAATGCCCCTACTTACAAATTTGAGTTGAAATTCTCGGACCATACCCACAGGACAGGCCAGGTTTATTCAGGCAAATATTTCAATCGAAAATAATATTCAAAATAAAGTTTAAAATAACTAAATTCACACAACAACACGCACCCAATAGCACACATAACATGTCTTAAGGCGAGAAATTAAAAAAATCAAACTTTTAAAGATACTATCCTATGATTATTGTATTACACTTGTACTAGATTACAAGTACACTTGTATTATTGAGTGACCAAAGTATTAATAAACTATTATATTAATATATAATTTATAAAAATTTGTAAATTGGAAATAAAAAAAAATTCGGATCTAAAATATAACAACAGAATGGGAATAGGTAATAGCTCAAGAAATTTTGATGAGGTTTAATGTTGGATCGAATATGAAGAAATAGATGAGATTTTTGAAGGACTCTATAGTCCCTGAAACTTACTATAAATTTACAAATTTGTTCCTTTTGAATTTAGATATTTTCACTTCGTAAAGAATTTTTTAAAAATTGTGTGAAAAGTCGCACAATTGAGACACAGGAGACATACACATTTATAGAAAAATATCATTCTAAGAAGGATTTGTAAGAGCCTATATCTTTCGTTAAAATGAAGACGGTTTTTGGGCAAAGTGTATCTCTTTAATGGTAGAAATGATGCAAGGGAGCTTTCGAATAAAACTATCTTCTATAGGCTATAGTGAACTCAAATTATCATGAAAGAGATTTATAAACCAGTATAAAAGAGGTAACTATTTACATATCTATATGCAAATAGACTTCCTTTTAGAAAATCCGTCTTGTTGACATATTATTTCTCTATAGCCGGTAGAAGAATGCCAGGGTCGAAATCTTTCAAAACAAAAGACAAGCGTGTCTACGCTTACTCCAATATCAATCTGTCTTTATTTAAGAATCCTGGGTAATTAATATTGAGATATATCTATGAGGTTGTCCCATGGTCGAGCTAGCTGATGCAACAGAGTAATGAGCAGCTCATCAGTGCGAGGTAGTTAACTAATGGAGTTTACCTCCTCGGGATTTAACGGCGTCGTAAATCTGGCTGACTGTCCCAGCGGGGGCTTCATCAACCCGTGGATGAGATATCAGGCCGGGGAGACCTCAGTTTGAATGCCCCTACATCAGTGGATACATACCTGAGGCTAGGCTCTAGCGCATGTTGAGTGGTTTTATTTTGTGAGCGGGAGAGAGAGAGAGAGATCTGATTTTTAAATAGGTTTCTAACTCCAAATGGATATAAATATCTCATTCTACGTTCTAGTGTATTTTATAATACAATTCTCATCCCTGGACACTTTATTTTTTCCGTTTATCATTACTCTTCACAATTCATCCTTTCATACTTCATCTCTAAGGTAAGAAATAATCGTTATTTCTCCTTAAAATAAATTTCGATTTTTATCGTTCAAAAGAAACATTTACGGTATAATTGTTAAACTTCGTTCTAATGTATTTTCATTGAGATATTTTATTTCGACTTAGAATGCTATGTCCCCTTAGGGACACTTGCATTTTAAAGGTAAACTAAGCATAGAAATAAAAGAAAGACCAATTGAAATATGTGCAAGAATTAGTATGCAATTAAGTTATATGAAAAGAGAAAAAATATTAACACAATTGAAATTTGTGCAAAGGGTTGATATGCAAATTTTCATTATATTTTTGATCATTTTCATGCTCCAAGTGGATGCATGCCTTATTCTACAATCTACTGTATAGATATTGAGCTCTGATCTTGATGAAGTTTCTAACTCCAAAAGGATATATAAATATATACTTGTGTTATGTATAGTTAGCTGGAAGTTATACTTCTAGGTGCTCCTGCTGAAGGGCATTTTGGCCAGAAAGCTAGAGAAATAAAAATGGTGCAAGAAACTTAACCCTGGATTTCTTGTTGATTTTATTGAATTATAAATATAGTTAGCTGGAAGTTATACTTCTAGGTGCTCCTGTTGATGGACATGTTGGCCAGAAAGCTAGAGAAATAAAAATGGCGCAAGAAACCTAACCCTGAATTGCTCCCTGTTGATTTTATTGAATTATAAATATAGTTAGCTTGTCGAATTATATTGACAAACATTTTCAGTTTTTTTTTTCTGATCAGGTTTTAGAGGAAAGAATGTTGTCTTCGTTTGTTAGTGAACCAATCTCTCACGCCTTCTCATTGGACGAATGTGGCCATGTCTGTATATAAGAGGGGATTAAGGGAATGCGAGGGGGCCCAGAGCGTGGAGAATTGGTTTGGAGACACTTAAAGTGTTTTTCTACGAAGTTTTCCCTGTCTGGCTGTTCTCTTCGCATCCCTGTGTCACCCGAGTCCGATCCATACCAACGCTACAATAAAGATAAGTACTGTTTTATTTTATTTAACAAATCGTGAGTTGTTTTTATCTCCTTTTTGTTGTTAGTGTTATACTCTTGAGTGTACGTTGTTCGGTGTATTAAGTTTCTCTTACGGTAGGCCCTAGTATATTCCTTTTTTGTGTGTTAACCCGCAAAAGTAGTAACTTTTGTCAAGCTGGAAGTTATATTTATAGGTGTTCCTGTTGAAGGGTATGTTGGCCCGAAAGCTAGATAGAAATAAAAATGGTGCAAGAAACTTAACCATGAATTTCTTGTTCACATAGTTGTATAGACAGATAAAGCTGAGATTAAAGAAATTTTCTACTGTAGACGAATGTGCATTCTGTGTTCTCCCGCACGGTCGAGAAAAATCCAAGCAATAATAGGTTAATACTCTTATATATTCTAGTTGAATATTGTAGCAAAGTATTTATTATTTTATTAACAGAGTATCATTTTTTTTATGTTTATATTTTACTACTCTGTAAATTCATAGTTTGTTCTTCTCTTAAATAAATTGCTGTATCATCCTGAAATTGCCTTTCCTAATTTTCCACGTGGCAATATAAGTCGGTTTACATTACTTTTTCATCCTGCTCCATGCCTTATGTTTCCTTCTAGTGTATGGGCAGTATATCTGAGCTTAACAAGGTTTTCTGTTCGAAGTGATTACACATGTTATGTTTCTGTCTAGTAAATGACTAAAAATATAAATTGAGATAACTATATTCGTTCTCTAAATGTGTCTATTAAAAAAAAAAAAGATTTTAAATTTTGAGGACGAATTTAAAAATTCCTTTTTGGTTACTTTTACTTCCTGATAAAGTGTTGATTCACTAACAGCTGCCTAGAGGAGGGGTACAAACCTTTGAGTCGGAAGAGTCAAAAATTGCAATTCACAAAATTCCAAAGTTTTTAAAGAGCCACAAAATTTTTACTTGCCAACAATAAAAAGTACTCGAATAAATAATATTTGCGTATAGAACTAAATAAAGAGACTAAAACTAGATAAAGCTTCACATCCAAAGAGATGCATGTAGCTCGCGAGCCGCAGTTTGCATACCCCTGGCCTAGAAGACTTCAAATTAATGGGTTTAAGTGTTATCGTTATATGTTAGGAAAAAAAAAAGTGGAAATATATTTCTCTCTCAATAAACTTTTATACCGTATCAAATTCCTTCAATTCTGTAAAAGGAGAACTTGAGTAGAAAAAAAAAAGTTTTATTTTAAAAGCTAACATATTTAAATGTTTTTTACTACCTATGCTGTAGTGAAGATTTATCATTCACTACGTATTCCTATTTAGTCAAGTCTTTATAAACACAACCTTTAACCATATTTCATAAGGGGTTTGGAAAATAAAAGAATTTCGGAGTTTGAACCATAGTTTTACTCAGAATTTAACAATTGGTTCGACAATATGATTTAGGTATTCAATATGTAGTATGTATTTCCCATCGACTAAAACAAATGGTTATACTATTATTTATAATGGAGCTTTGTTATAAATTGATAATAATTCTATAATGTATTGGTTTACTTAAAAAACAACATTAATTTATTAAGAAAAAATGCATCTCCTGATCAGTAAATGTTTTTTTTTACTTAATTTGTTTATCAGATCTCTCTCTCTCTCTCTCTCTCTAAGTACAATTTTACTTTTATATTATTTTAAAGTAATTCATGTTCTATATATTCATAATTATAGATATATTGATTTTCTTTGAATCTAATTCATTCTTATTCACTTAAAACAATGAATGACACACCAATATAACTAGTAGGAATTTCTGCGGACCATATTTGGGGTTTTTCTCGACAAAGTGCGGAACGGCTATTAGCGTCGAGGTATACCGGAAGATTTAAAGTCGGTTTATAGCCGGGTGTAACACTCCAGGGCTTGGGGACTTTCCCAGTTTATTGCGCCATAAAGTCCTGCGGTCCAGGAGATCAGCTTTATGTCACTGTCTCTTGCCCAACAATGTCATTAGCACAGGTCTTGTGGCCACAGAGATCAGGTTTATGCCACTGGCCTCCACCACACGATGCCATTAGTACAGTTCTTGTGGTCACAGAAACCAGGTGTCTACCTCATTATGTCTTTAATACAGTTCTTGTGGTCACAGAAACCAGCTTTTTAACTCATAATGCCATTAGTACAGTTATTGTTGTCACAGAAACTAGCTTTATATCACACGATGCCACAGTCCTTGTGGTCACATATACTAGATTTCTACCTCATTATGCCTTCAATACAGTTATTGTTGTCACAGAAACCAGCTTTCTAACTCATAATGCCATTGGTAGTTTTTGTGGTCACACACACAGATACTAGCTTTATATCACATGATGCCATTAATACATTCTGTGGTCACAGAGACTAGCTTTATACCACACGATGCCACAGTTCTTGTGGTCACAGATACTATCTTTATATCACATGATGCCATTATAACAGTTATTGTTGTCATAGAAACAAGCTTTCTACCTCATTATGCCTTCAATACAGTTATTGTGATCACAGAGTCTAGCTTTATACCACACGATGCCACAGTTCTTGTGATCACATATACTATCTTTATATCTCATGATGCCATTAAGACAGTTATTGTTGTCACAGAAACAAGCTTTCTTCCTCATTATGCCTTCAATACAGTTATTGTGATCACAGAGACTAGCTTTATACCACACGATGCCATAGTTCTTGTGGTCACAGATACTATCTTTATATCTCATGATGCCATTAAGACAGTTATTGTTGTCACAGAAACAAGCTTTCTTCCTCATTATGCCTTCAATACAGTTATTGTGATCACAGAGACTAGCTTTATACAACACGATGCCACAGTTCTTGTTGGTCACAGATACTATCTTTATATCACATGATGCCATTATAACAGTTATTGTTATCATAGAAACAAGCTTTCTTCCTCATTATGCCTTCAATACAGTTATTGTGATCACAGAGACTAGCTTTATACCACACGATGCCATAGTTCTTGTGGTCACAGATACTATCTTTATATCTCATGATGCCATTAAGACAGTTATTGTTGTCATAGAAACAAGCTTTCTACCTCATTATGCCTTCAATACAGTTATTGTAATCACAGAAACTAGCTTTATACCACACGATGCCACAGTTCTTGTGATCACATATACTATCTTTATATCTCATGATGCCATTAAGACAGTTATTGTTGTCACAGAAACAAGCTTTCTTCCTCATTATGCCTTCAATACAGTTATTGTGATCACAGAGACTAGCTTTATACCACACGATGCCATAGTTCTTGTGGTCACAGATACTATCTTTATATCTCATGATGCCATTAAGACAGTTATTGTTGTCACAGAAACAAGCTTTCTTCCTCATTATGCCTTCAATACAGTTATTGTGATCACAGAGACTAGCTTTATACCACACGACGCCATAGTTCTTGTGGTCACAGATACTATCTTTATATCTCATGATGCCATTAAGACAGTTATTGTTGTCACAGAAACAAGCTTTCTTCCTCATTATGCCTTCAATACAGTTATTGTAATCACAGAGACTAGCTTTATACCACACGACGCCATAGTTCTTGTGGTCACAGATACTATCTTTATATCTCATGATGCCATTAAGACAGTTATTGTTGTCACAGAAACAAGCTTTCTTCCTCATTATGCCTTCAATACAGTTATTGTGATCACAGAGACTAGCTTTATACCACACGATGCCATAGTTCTTGTGGTCACAGATACTATCTTTATATCTCATGATGCCATTAAGACAGTTATTGTTGTCACAGAAACAAGCTTTCTACCTCATTATACCTTCAATACAGTTATTGTGATCACAGAGACTAGCTTTATACCACACGATGCCACAGTTCTTGTGGTCACAGATACTATCTTTATATCACATGATGCCATTATAACAGTTATTGTTATCATAGAAACAAGCTTTCTACCTCATTATGCCTTCAATACAGTTATTGTAATCACAGAGACTAGCTTTATACCACACGATGCCATAGTTCTTGTGGTCACAGATACTATCTTTATATCTCATGATGCCATTAAGACAGTTATTGTTGTCACAGAAACAAGCTTTCTTCCTCATTATGCCTTCAATACAGTTATTGTAATCACAGAGACTAGCTTTATACCACACGATGCCATAGTTCTTGTGGTCACAGATACTATCTTTATATCTCATGATGCCATTAAGACAGTTATTGTTGTCACAGAAACAAGCTTTCTTCCTCATTATGCCTTCAATACAGTTATTGTAATCACAGAGACTAGCTTTATACCACACGATGCCATAGTTCTTGTGGTCACAGATACTATCTTTATATCTCATGATGCCATTAAGACAGTTATTGTTGTCACAGAAACAAGCTTTCTTCCTCATTATGCCTTCAATACAGTTATTGTGATCACAGAGACTAGCTTTATACCACACGATGCCACAGTTCTTGTTGGTCACAGATACTATCTTTATATCACATGATGCCATTAAGACAGTTATTGTTGTCACAGAAACAAGCTTTCTTCCTCATTATGCCTTCAATACAGTTATTGTGATCACAGAGACTAGCTTTATACCACACGATGCCATAGTTCTTGTGGTCACAGATACTATCTTTATATCACATGATGCCATTAAGACAGTTATTGTTGTCACAGAAACAAGCTTTCTACCTCATTATGCCTTCAATACAGTTATTGTAATCACAGAGACTAGCTTTATACCACACGATGCCATAGTTCTTGTGGTCACAGAGACTAGCTTTACTACTCTGATCAAAAAGTTTCGACACTTTGCTCATAAAATCCTGAAAATTTAATATATTTTCTCCCGGTTTGTGGCAAACGCAAACGTCGCCCTTGGCTTGGAGACCTGCTAATTTTCAAAAATCACGCGCCACAACAGCGCGAGCAGTGGCTGTTCGAAGTGAAGCCATTTTGCCCGTGCTTCGATTTCGTTAGTCACCGAAATGGAGGATCAACGAATTTGCATCAAGGTCTGTGTGAAAAACGGATTCAAGGGTGCCGAAATTTTTTGGATGTTTCAAAAAGCCTACGGGGATTCCGTCATGAGCCGAAGACTAGTTTTCGAGTGGTACAAGCGCTTCAAGGAGGGTCGGGAAGAGAACGCCGACAACGAGCGTTCCGGGAGACCGTCCACATCAACCACGCCTGAAAAAGTGGACAAGGTGTTGGAACTGGTGCGTGAAGACCGACGAATAACTGTCAGGGAGGTCGCCAAAGAAGCAGGGATATCTTTCGGGTCGACTCAATCGATAATGAAGGACATTTTGGGAGTGAGAAGACTCAACGCTGCCCTCGTTCCCAAAGATTTGACTTTTGATCAAAAGAACGCCCGGAAAGAAACGGCCAGTCTCAATCTCGAAGCGACAACCGACGACCCCGAATTGCTGAAGAGGGTCATTACTGGAGACAAAACATGGATTTACGACTTTGATTCGGAAACTACCCAACAGGCATCGGAGTGGCGCTTCAAAAATGAGCCGAAACCAAAGAAAGCGAGGAAGGCTCCCAGCAAAGTCAAGGTCATGTTGACGGCGTTCTTCGACTACCAGGGCATCGTTCATCATGAATTTCAACAACAAGGCTCTACAATAACTACTGACTCCTACCTGGGAGTTTTGACGAGATTGAGGGAAGCGATCAGGCTGAAACGGCCGGAGCAGTGGAGGAGCAAGTCGTGGATCCTCCACCACGATAACGCGCCGGCGCACACAGCCCTCAAAATCTCGAAGTTCCTGCAGGACCACTCAACCTCTGTGTTCCCCCAACCCCCCTACAGTCCCGATTTGGCCTCCTGCGACTTCTTCCTTTTTGGAAAGCTCGAAAAAAAGTTAAAGGTTCGGAAATTTAAGAGCATAGAAGAGATCAAAGTGGAATCGAAGAAGGCCATGAAGGCGATCCCGAAATCAGACTACCAGAGGTTTTTTGCCTTCTGGAAAAAAAGGTGGCTGAAGTGCATAGCGGCCAACAGGGACTACTTTGAAGGCGACAATTTGAATTTGGTAGAATAATAAAGTTTTTTTTACCTTATGAGCAAAGTGTCGACACCTTTTGTTCAGAGTAGTATATCATCCGATGTCCTTATTACAGTTCTTGTGGTCACAGATACTAGCTTTATGCCCCTCATTATGCCTTCAATATAATTATTGTTGTCACAGAGACTAGCTTTCTACCTCATTATGCCATTAATACAGTCCTTGTGGTCACAGAGAATAGCTTTATACCAAACGATATCATTAGCACAATTTTTGTCGTCCGGGAAATCAAGTACATGCCATGGGCTCCCCCACTGTCCTCTGACATAGGAAGCCATTAACTCAAACTTTCTGTGCACCAGAGTCTACGCATTCCATTCTATTACTTGGTAATCCTCAGTAATAAAGGAAATATAACATATTCTCAGTGATTTTCTGTTTAAGAAAATACGTTGGATTGGATTTCAACAGATCAATAAGATTTTGCTCTGACTTTTTCCGTTTCTCTTAAACAAGTATTAGCTCCTCTGAGGCCATGCCTCTTTATCTCGAACTCTTTATTTTACCTTTTTTTTCTCATCTTGTCCGCCATTCCGATTCTTCTTCCTCTGTAATGTTTCTCTTTCCATTCATTTTACTTTCAGAACTTTCTTCACCAATCCATTTCATCTTAATATATGTGCCCCCAAACAATTCATTGCTCTTTTTCTGATGATCTTCAACAGGCTTCCTTCTTCTTCAAATCTTCTAAAGACTTCTTCATTCCTCATGTTTTTAACCCATCTTATTCTTTCCATTCTCCTCCTACAGATTCTGATATGTACATTCAGACAATTATAGAGAAAGGATGGATTTTTTGACAGAATTAGTGGCAACACAAGCTGCTGCAATCTTTATAACTTTATTACACGGAATGAAAAAGTCTAAACATGAAGAAACGAGTGAAGCAATATCTTGAAGAGGCCAGAATCATCCGAATGGGCAAGCTAGCACGCACCCCTCTGATCTGAATTCTAAAAAGCAAGGCAGGAGATCTCCGGGGAAATCATCCTCTAACTTCCAAATCCCCAACATATCCGTAAATAAATGATATATTTACTAACAGAATAATTTAGATTCAAAACTAGAAAAATGCGAATTAAAGAATCAGTAGATCTATCTTGGAAAAAAACCTATGTGATATATCAAGCGTCCTTCTTACAATTAGAGAAATGTTTTGATATCTCTATTCGAATAGAGATACCTAAATTTAGCTTCAATTATTTCGTATCAAAATATATACCTTGCCAGCGTTTAAGATTTTTATTTCAATTAAAAAACGATAAATTTTATATATCATCGGAACTCACATTATATCATGATTACAATTTATATTTTTTGTGATACTTTTAATGATACTTTACATTGTAAAAAGTGAACAGGTGGGAATGTGTGTAGACATATTAAAGTATGAACATACTATAGGTTTCATGATGATACTGCAGTATGTATCCTGCTTGTACTGTAAGCGCATGTCATATCTATACGTGCTTTAAAAAAACTATACACTGTGTTTCCAGTCAGTCAATCTC
This sequence comes from Cordylochernes scorpioides, assembly GCA_030710605.1. NCBI lineage: Eukaryota > Metazoa > Arthropoda > Arachnida > Pseudoscorpiones > Chernetidae > Cordylochernes > Cordylochernes scorpioides. The sequence goes on from CP092876.1 coordinate 68,908,456, forward strand.
TATTTGTTCACCTTTTCTCAGTTATTAATATGACCTGGTACAATAGCCGCAGAACATCTATCCTGCCTGAGGGCCACGAGATAAGAGACTTATATCATATAATACTTAACAGATCTTATACTTAACCAATGCATATCGTATTCATGACCTTGTATATAATGTGATAAGATTATAAAATATATGACATGGTCGCATGAGAAAGTTTATTTGAATATTGATACGTGCTGTAAATATTTCATAATTATTATTTTCATCTTTAACTTTTCATAGAATATTATTTAAATAATCATCATCACTTGGTATTGTTTACATAAGTTTTTTTTTTGTAAAATGGCTGAAGTGAGTTAAAAAGAAAAAGCTAACAAGACATACATTTTTGATTATTTCTTTCTTTTACATTAAACAACAGCGACAAAAGAAAAACTACATACATCCGCAACAATATTATATATCCTCATTTATAAAACTTAAAGAAGTGAAAAGTCTCTGTAGTTTTTTTTTTTTTGAAGGAGAAAGAGACAATATTTTTTTATTCATCCTTGGTTACCTCTTTTGTCTTTAATAAAAGTCACAGTTTATCAAATATCTTTCAAAGGGTTATTGTATTAATTCAGGTGTGAACATGATAGAAAGTAAAATTCTCTTAAGGTTTTTTTTTTCAATGCCTGTATTTTCAATTTTCGCGACATACAAGGTCAAAAGCTAAAAATAATGCAATATTGATCAATAATTGAAAATAAATCTATGGCCTTCGATAAGAGAGGACGTGTCTTAAGATACCAAACTTAAATATCACATTTGCACATATCGACCTTAATATTGTCCTTTTGTGGATTCAAACTCTGAACCTTTCTCTTCAACTATGCCTAGCTGGTGCCTGGCAGTATTCTTTTATTTCCAGAGAATCCTTTCAAAGTATTCTTTTGATGATATTATAGGGTCTTATCGTGAAATTGTCCATGTATTTCATTTTCGGCCTTTCTATTCCTGGTCGTTCTTTCATACATCCTTCCAGTAATGCCGTTAACCACTCCGAGATGTAGGTCAAGATGTCTGTACTTGCTGGTATTCTCCTCTTCTCATTCGATTCCAGATAAACTACCATTCCACAATGTAGAGATACAAAAGAGACAATTTAGAATTCTCAGAGATCCAACTATTCTACAAGGAAGAATTATAATTGGATTAAAAGCCGACAGGTAATTTCTCACCCGAATTCCTATTTTAATTGGCTTATTTTAATTAACAAAATCGGATCTCTCCTCAGTCTCCCATGCATTAATCAAATTGACAATTCCACATATTGGAGATGCACGAATAATTAATTGACACATAATAATTAGTTCTAAATGGTAGAATTTTAAGGTAATTATGACAGTATATCTGTTTTGTATACTTTTCCATCAAATGTTCTAATAACTACCCATTTCTATATTGATTCTAGCTATGATATCAAACAAAGGTTTTACCTTGAAGGAGACAAAGTATCAACTTTTTTCAACACTTTGCTATTCTACAATATCGTCTTAGTCAACCACCCGTGGTCTGAACCATTTTAAAACTTTGCTCAAATAGAATGTTTCTCATTAAATGTTGTCTTTGGTAATATTTTGAGTTTAGTTCTTTGATAGATGAATTTGCCAATTTCTTTACATCCAGTCGATTGAAAAAAGAGACAAAAACTGTGCTCAATCATTGACCCACTCAGGGATAGGTGAAAAGTCATAACAATAACAAACTCATAATTTGTTGCCTTCGTTAGTCCAGTGAAAGCTTTGGTTTCATGCGATCAACATAGGTTTCATATATATGAAGTCTTCTTAGTCAACTATTGTCACTATAAACTATAATAGAAATAGAATTTGTTTTTGCTGGCAAAGAAGCTGAACGAATTATATGCATAAATAGATTGCGCATAATTATTTGCATCTATATCAGCTCAATAAAATTTGCATATAAAATTTATTATATACGGTCTCCGAAACCTTCATAGACAATTGGTGGATTTTAACACTAAATTTTATCAGCGGTCTCAAGGACATTCTCGATAGATACTAAGAGTCGCCCAGAGTTGATTCACAACTCTAATACAAAAACGAATAATTAATTTCTATGTTCTTTCTTCCATTTCAATCTCTCGATGTGCCATCTAGAGATAATTTCACACTATTCCAATAAGTTCAGACAAAAATATCATTTTTACAATTAGAACAATTTTAAAAATAACACATTAAGATTATAATACCAATCACTCTTGAAAGTTTTATGCAGTATATTTATATACTGCGTTGAATATATAAATATATATATGGAAATTTTGCCGGGAGCATATTGATCTAATGAGACAAAGGTCGCCTCTCCCGTCAAAATAGACGTCGAAACTAGACGCCATCTATAGCTATCTACGCTATCTATCTATTTTGACGGGAGAGGCGACCTTTGTTTCTTTATATTAATATATATAACATGAAGCTTCGGGAGAGTGAAATTCATCTACCATAAGAAGCACGTCTCCCTTTATTCATGCATATGAACAATGAATTACGTTTATCACCTTAGTAAAGACAATCGTAATGGTAATAACGAATGGTCCACAACACCAATTTTGGTAAAATCAGACAAACAGGTGTTGTCGCTCATTTCTTATCATTACTAGGGAATTATGATGATAAACGTAATGCATTGGTCTAATGCATAAATAAAGGGAGAGGTGCCTCTTTCGGTACATGTATGAACTATATTGAATGTTCTAATGGTTCTAGTAGTGATGAGCGAGTGGTGTGGACACTGAAATGACGTCCCAGAGGAAGAAGCCAGATGTAAAATCAATGGAACGCCAGCTGGACATTAAACTCCAATTACCGCCGAGGAACAACAAATTTTGTTGGCCCGGACTTGTCAGAACACGGCCCATTACTCCGACGTTCCTACACGGATGAACTTTGGACTTCTGAACAGATTCCATTACTTTCTTGTCTCTGTATGGAAGGTGAGAGATTAAGTTGAGTTTGGATTGTACCTGAACTTATAAGCACATTTTATTACTTTTGTCTCTGTATGGAAGGTGAGAGATTCAGTTGGATTGTACCTAGACTTCTGAACAGATTTCATTACTTTCTTGTCTCTGCATGGAAGGTGAGAGATTCAATTGGAGTTTGGATTGTACCAGAACTTATAGGAACATTTCATTACTTTTGTCTCTGTATGGAAGGTGAGAGATTCAGTTGGATTGTACCTGGACTTCTGAACACATTTCATTACTTTCTAGTCTCTGTATGGAAGGTGAGGAATTCAGTTGGAGTTTGGATTGTACCTGAACTTACTTATAAGCACATTTCATTACTTTTGCCCCTGTATGGAAGGCGAGCTATTCAGTTGGACTTTGTATTGGGCCTGGACTTCTGAACACATTTCATTACTTTCTAGTGCCTGTATGGAAGGTGAGGAATTTAGTTGGAGTTTGGATTGTACCTGAACTTATAGGCACATTTCATTACTTTTGTCCCTGCATGGAAGGTGAGAGATTCAATTGGGAGTTGGTATTGTGTCTGGAATCATGAACACATTTCCTTACTTTCTTGTCCCTGCATGGAAGGCGATATATTTATTTGGACTTTGTGGATTGTACCTGAACTCCTGAAGAAATATCAATAATTTCTCGTCCCTGCATGGAAAGTGAGATATTCAATTGGAGTTTGGATTTGAACACGGCCCGTTACTCCCACGTCTCTACACGGATTAACTTTGGCTTGTGCCTGGACTTCTGATTACTTACTCATTACTTTCATTACTTACTCGTCCCTGCATGATGATAGATTCATTTTGACTTAGTGGATTGTATCTGAATTCCTGAAGACATTTCAATACTTGCTCGTCCCTACTTGGAAGGCGAGGGATAATTTAGAGTTTGCGTTGTGTTTGTAATCATAAACAAATTTCACTACTTTCTTGTCCCGTATGGAAGGTGATAGAGTTAGTTGAACTTTGTGGATTGTACCTAAACTCCTGATCACTTGGCATTATTGTATCGTCTCTGCATGGATGTGAGAGATTCAGTTGGACCTTGTGGATTGTATCTGGAATCATGGACACTGTGTATTTATAGTAAGTACTGAGGTATCCTCTCTCCTCACTGCCCTCCAATAAGATGTAGATCGCAAGTTTAAGAAATTAAGATCGATTTATCGTTATTTGCGATAAATAGCTGCAGCCCTAATGTCAACACTAGAAATATGCATATATCCTCAATTTTGAAGAAAATCACATTTTCACTTAACCCTAGTACACGTAGTACAGACTATGATAATCTTTGTAAGCAATTAACTACTGTATTTTACTGTTATTACACCACATGGTTAAACATGCGTAGAAAGCAGTTCGATATTTTAACTTGAAGAATACCAAAATCTCATTTTTTCATTTGCACTTTCTGGTGGGGCAGGATGTGTGCATGAATAGGGGACCATTGAATAAGAAAAAGGGCTTGATGCGGGATTCAATCTCAGGGATTGGTTAACAAAAATCGACGATGTCTACCACACACACAATCCCCTAAAGAAAACAATAATTATTTATTACATGTATCTGTGATCACTTAGAATTGTAAAACAGACAAAAACTTGACACGACTAATTTGTCAAGTTGTTAGAAACATAATTTGTTATTTATTATCTGAAACTTTTCGAGTGTGTTATCATTTCTAATATAAAAACAAACAAGAAGTTGACTTACGCAAATTGAAAACTGACGACAGAAAAACTAATTTCAAAACGGAATAAATAATGCGTAGGCTATTGATTACTCGATATGTTTAGATGGCGACTGGCATTTTTAATGAGGTTCTATTCAAGTATTTTTAATGAGTTGTGTGCTGAAGACAAATACTATGCATTTACACTTGGGGAAAAAACTTGAGGCAGTGGAAAGTCTTTCCTGTCGCCAGTCGTCTATTTTTTTTGAAGAAGAAGACAGAGAAAAATTTGTTCACACTTGTTTATCTTGTGTGTCTTCAATAAATGACACTGTGTATTAAATATCTTTAAAAGTTATTGTCTGAATCCCGATATACATGCTAAAAGGTTTTATCCATGAGTGAACATGTATAACTATTTCCTCAAATCTTATATCTATAGTTCGCTTATACCTTAACCAATAATTCCTCTTTAGCACCGGGTATATGGGCAAATCAGCCAAATATAATATTGAAGCTGTATAGTAGATTAAACTAGCAAAACCGCTGGAAAGGTTCAACACTGATGAGCAAAGCCTTATAATAAGTAAAAAGAGCAGTAGAAACTTGTTTTAATTCAAAAATAATCATATACGCGTCGAAAGAAACAGTTAATATTTCTTATAACAGAAGGCACTTTGTTGCATCATATTAATATTATATTGCCACGTGGAAAATTAGGGAAGACAAAAACTTCAGGAGGAGACAAAAATTTATTTCAGGCAAGGACAAACTATGAATGGTAAACAAAAGATAAGGAATGAGGGAAATTTACAGAGTAGCAAATATATACATAAAAATGACCACTCTGTTAATAAAATAATAAATAATTTGTTACAATATTGATCTAAAAAAGAAAGGTCACTTTCTCCATCAAAATATGTACATAAATATATACATGTACATAGTGCCCTTGCCAACACTGCAGATTTGGTAGAGAATCGTCAGCGGGTCTCCAGCGACACCACGCATTTCAAAATTCTACGAAGAAAATGTAGATTGCGTGCTTCGCGATATAGAACAATCCGTTCAACGTTCTGCGGAGATGTAGCTGACCCAGAGCTGGTGTGGTTTACAGATGCCGAGGACGAGGGCTGTGCCGAGGAGACACCCCCGGGCGGTGTGAACGCCGCCCAGACCACGGAGGACCTCAACGCGCTGGCCCAGCCCACGGACGGCCCGCTGAAGGACGCCGACAACCCGGACAGCGGCTACGACACCCCCGCTGCGCCGGAGCCCACCGAGGCCAACTAGCCGCCGCTCAACCTCCGCCTCCCCTCCCTCCCTTCCCGTTTCTACCGGAATCAAAGATTTTATCACCCTCATTGCTCTTTGAACATGAGAAGTATTTTTTCCGAGAAGAAAATCCTTAAGGTGCTATAGGCTACTCTTTTTGTCCCCATTTTTATCTAAACATGAATGCCCAACAATGCGTTCTTCTTTTTAAAAACCACTATGCACATTTCTCAAGATTTGGGGTTGTACCATACGTTTGTTGCACATTGTATATATTGTGTTGCTGTATAGATCTTGATTGAACATTTTTCCCACAACATCTTTTGATTGTATATCTTCATTTTTATATTATGTCGTCATTTGTCCATTTTTACCAATAATTACATAGCAATATATGGCGCTTTGTATTCGTTCATTATCTAACTTCTATATTAGTATAGCCTTATATTATGTAAATATTCTGATGTATGATGTGCCTATTGTGTTATTGTATAGCCAGTCCATGCTACACGATATTGTCCTCTGGGTCAATCCACGTCAAGCATTTGTTTAATTCCCTACACACAGAAAAACGAAAGAAAGAAAAAAAACGATCATTTCGGAACCATTTGGGCCGAACATTTCCATAGTTCTTTAAACAGCTTTTTGAAACTATAGTAGACTTCAAAATTTCTGCCAGATAAAAAAAAAACGAAAACAAAAAAAAAATTCGGAGCCATCTTTCTAACGGATTTGTACTTTTGATAAGCCTTCAAAATTTTGATGAAATATTTTTAGAACTTGGTAGTGCCAAATGTGACATTGGATTGCACCTTCTTATGTATAGCACCAGACATATCTCATCTTCTGTCTCCTCGGAATCTCGGAAATAAACTGCTCCCACCGGAACTGTTGTCTGCTTCTTTATTTCTCTTTCACCACACCATCAACTCTACACTATCGTACCACATATTTCCCCACACGCCATATGTATGGGTTCTGCTGGAGTAGATGTTTGCCCAAAAATAATGATTAAAAAAAAGATAATTATTTGCATCTGTATAATTATTATTCTTAACTAGCCGAATAACTCAAGCAATGCCCGAGATTTACTCGAGTGCATATGTCTAAAATAAAATATAATTTTAAAATTAAATACATTTTTTTTTCAATTATATATTGTTACAAAGTATTTGTTATTTTATTAACAGAGTATCATTTTTGATGTTTATAATTTGCTACTCTGTAAACTTCCCTTTTTGCTTATCTTTTGTTTACCATTCATAGTTTGTTCTTGCCTGAAATAAATTGTTGTCTCATCCCGAAGTTGGTCTTCCCTAATTTTCCACGTGGCAATATTATAACCAGGCATCGCTCCTTGGTTCTCTCCGAGTTATTTTGTCCAATGATTTAACAAATATTATTCAATATAATTTTATCTTAGTATCACACACACACTCTCTGAAATGAAAGTATTTGTAAAATAAGAATTTGAAGATTTTTATTTATTTATTTATTTATTGTCACAAAAAGCACGAAGTCCAAGGGACTATTGTGCTGTGCTAGTATTATTTACATATATATGATTAATTATTTACACGATGGATTAGTAGTGTTTTGTAAATTATTGTACAAATAGTTCTAAACTTAAAAAAGTTCTTATGGGATTGAGTATATACACTAAGACAATTTGGTAATGTTTCAAAGTATTTGCATACAATTTGATTAGTCAGAGAGCAAGTTAAAAGAAGATGCTCTGGTGATTCGACATCTAAGCGGCATTCACATGTTGGATCATTGATAGCATTCAGTTTGAATAGGAAACTTAAGAAGGGTCCTTTGCCTGTTAAGAATAAATTAGTGAATTTATCAGAAGAAATGAAATTTGGGACAGCAATTGGAAATAATTTCTTGAACAATTCATTAGATTGAGAAAGATAAAACTTAAATTTTAGATCCAGATATACACTGCGTGACATTGAAAATGGAACACCAAGAAATAAGGGCCAGAAAATTATGCAAATTTCAGGGTAGACGCGCCTAACCGAGTTATGCAAATGATGTAAAATGCGCAGCACTCGTGCGCACATGGAGTAAGATATAAGGGAAGGAACTTGCAGAAAGGACAGTATTCGTGTCGTTATTTCTTCAAGGAAAATCATTGTAGAAATTTTTTTCTTGTGTCAAAAGACACGTGTAATAACAGAGAATGCCAGGTCATCGTAAACGGAGGCAGTTCAAGCAGACAGACGCTTTTACGAGGGGCATGGTGATCGGACTGAAAAGGGCAGGTTGGTCCATACGTCAAATCGCAGCTGATACACACCTTGGTGCGTCCACGGTGCACCGACTGTGGAGAAGATGGTTGGAACAAGGAAATGTGGCAATTTATAGGAAAGCCGGTGCAACCAGAGTGACGTCAGCACGTGTGGATCGGCGTATCCTTCGACAAGCAGTGGCGGCCCCACAAGCCACTTGTACCGCCATCCTGCAACATGTGCAAGACACCCTAGATCATTCCATCTCGACCAGAACCATTGACCCCACCGAATAGGCGCCAACGTTTGGAATGGTGCCGGGCTAGATCGACGTGGATGACGGAATGGCACAGGGTCGTGTTCTCAGATGAGTCGCGTTTCTGCTTGTCCAGTGATAGTCGCCGTGTACGCGTGTGGCGTCGACGTGGAGAAAGGTCCAATCCGGCAGCAATTGTGGAACGCCCCACCGTGCGACAACGTGGAATCATGGTTTGGGGCGCAATCGCGTATGATTCCAGGTCACCTTTACTTCGTATTCAGGGCACTATGACGGCCCAACGATACGTTGATGATGTGCTGCGACCGGTGACACTCCCCTACCTTCAGGGGGTACCCAATGCCCTTTATCAGCAAGATAACGCCCGAGCGCACACTGATCGCATTAGCCAACAAGCTCTGCAAGATGTACAGATGCTTCCCTGGCCACCGTACTCTCCTGATCTCTCACCAATCGAGCACGTCTGGGACATCATTGGACGCCGTTTGCATGCCTTGCCACAGCCGCGTTCAGAAGACGAACTGTGGCAAATGGTTGAGAGGGAATGGAGAGCCATCCCTCAGGACGCCATCCGTACTCTGATTGACTCTCTACCTAGACGTGTTGCTGCGTGCATCGCCGTCCGCGGTGGTCCTACTTGCTACTAAGCCGACGCCGTTCTCGCTCTGTATTATGACTATCATTTTGAAATAAAGATCACTTATTGTTCGTCCCTGTCTCTCTCTGTCTGCCGAGTTTCATCACTTTCTGGCCACTATTTCTTGGTGTTCCATTTTCAATGTCACGCAGTGTAGTTTATTTAATTCTTTTTGAAGGGGTTTTTTGAGTGTTTGATCTGTGAGAGAATTTGTCATATTATACTTTGTTTGTAATAATTCAAGATAAACGGACAATAAAGGAATTTTCGCTAGTATATGTGTGATGTAAAAAGATGAAACATGAAATGATAATTACAATAATAATTATAAATTAATTAGAATCCTCATGACCATATTAGAATGATATTGTGACGAAGGAAATATTTTATTATTTAATTTAATATTATTCAATGAAAATATTCAACAGAATATAAAAATATATATTACTCTGTATTTGTAAAATCATCTTCAAAATATTCAGTTGTAACGTAGAAATCAAGAATTTGTATATCTTAAGATGTAAGCGTATTTATTGATGACGTCAGCACAACCAGTCGACAATTATCAACAAAACTATCTACAGCTAGAGAATCTCGAACAAGCAAGCAAAGAAATATTTTTAAGATGATTTTACAAATACAGAGTGATATCTTTTGAATATTGAGCAATCCATAATTAAAATTATATTAAAAAAAGATGCATATATTGGATTTATATTAATTTTAATGTTCCAATATTTCGAGGGGCAACTCGCCTCTCTTTATCGAGGATGTTTGTGTTTTTTACTAAAGCATGCGAGCACGCGTACACCACTCTCGTTCTACAAGGCCAAGGAAAAAATTGTATCTTTGATTTAAATATTACATTCAGTATGTATACAGCTAAAAAATTGAGTAATATGTATTTTTATAATCTGTTGGATATTTTCATTGAATAATATTAAATAATAAATCATTTCTTCCCCACAATATTGGTATAATAAATAACATATTAATAGGCTAATCCCTTAATAGAATGTTCAAATCTATAAGCTTGAGGGATGAGTTTCTTTTGCAAATAAATTTATTTCGAGCTTTCCGGCAACGCCCTTCTACAGGAAAATTAAAAAAATTAATTTACTTTATTTTTAATTTTCCTGTAGAAAGGCGTTGCCCGAGAGAGAGAGAGAGAGAGAGAGATTGAGATTGAAACTGATTTATTATAACGTCCATATAAGATTATATAAGATTAAATACAGATTAAATAAAAATATGAATAAATAAGATTATATAATGAAAAATACAAGAATAAATAGATATAAATATATAAAGCAATTGATAAATTGAGAGAGAGAGAGAGAGAGAGAGAAAGCTCGAAATAAATTCTCATTTGCAAAAGAAACTCATCCCTCAAGCTTATAGATTTGAACATAAATAACATATGTTAAAGCAAAAGTTTCGCCTGACAAACATTCACTAGGGGGCAATCCGGGCGAAACTGGCTCATGTAGAGTCGGTATATAATAATTATCATAATTTTTACAACTTCAAATTAGGAAAAAATTCAAATACTAATATCAGTCTTGAATATCTGTATATTTTATTCAGCAACTTTGATGCAAAACTTTCCGAAAGTGTTTTCTGGAGTTTTGGTGGATATGATTAACTAACATCAATTTACCTCGACAAATAGAATAGATTCAATAGGGGGTGGATGTTTAGCCTAAAAATATTGTTTCAATAAATCTTCATTGAGCAAACTTTCACTCGGGTAAAACCTTGATATTCCATAAAAAATATATGAAAAATAATAATTCAAGACTCTTCTTGGAGATTTGTGTTGGGCAGAGGACAAAAACAGTATAAACAGAAAATAAATTTAGCCGGAAATATGTATATACACAATTAATTAAAACCTAATCTATAGAGAGTATATGAGAAAATCAATAATTTTTAAACCAAAACCTAAACGGAATGCAAAATTAATATTTATACAAATCTAGTTGAAGAATAGTTAATATGAATATATTTAAATATTAAAAATGTAAACGGAATATCCTGACCAGGAGCACATGTGCTTTACAGAAGGCAGAGCGCCATCTGGTGGAACAGAAATCAACTAAACATTGATTCAGCCTGTTCCCTGATATTTGGCCAACCCAATTTCTTGATAATCAAGAAAAGCCATTCACGAACGCGTTTCGCGGTGTTAACGCTCGTCAGCGTGGAGTAGGCTGTACCACTGCGACCAAAACGATTTTTTGGTCCCAGAGGCTTCTTGAGAAACCAAGAAATGGGTATTTAAGGCCAAACCTGCGTAAATACGCTTAAGTTATGAAAAAATAATGGAAAAAATAAATAGTTCAGGTGTTGATATAAAAATAAAAATGGCATATTCTGACCAGGAGCACATGTGCTTTACAGAAGGCAGAGCGCCATCTGGTGTTATTTTTAATATTATTTTAATATCAACACCTGACCTTTCTATTTTTATATTGTTTTTCACCTATTTAAATATCTTCTATAAAAATATAACAATTTACTTACAATTTTAGAAGCTTTTTATAAAGACAAACGTTCTGATCGTTGAAACATCATTAATGTGTTTTTTTTTTTAATTTGAATGTGGAATTATATCGATTCAAATCTTTAGAAAGATAATTACATATAAAAATATAAATATAAAATAAAAAATCGAATGATTATTTAAAATATTTATTTTTAAAAAGCCATATCAAAAATTGTAATAAAAAGAGGAAAAATAAATATTTCAACTTCCACCATTTAAAAATTAGTTTTCTTTGAGTCTAAATAAAAGCGACGGGGGACGATCATTGTATATTGGGTGAAGAGGTAAAATATTTAGTGAAATATAGAACGTACGTGCTAATCACTTGCTTCATATTAAGTCACATTAAGTTCGTAATCTTTAATGATTGTCCCCCGCTGCTTTTATTCTGAATCATACAGATCTAATTCGATAAAATAAACAGAAGCCCGCGTTGATTATGCCTTAAAACAAATGTAAACAACTAAAGGACTTTATTTAAGTTTAAACTTATTTTATTGGCGTATTATGTATGTAAAATAGTTTCTCCGGTAGAAGGGCTTACTTGCCCGAAAGCTCGAGATATTTTTTAATAGAAATATTTTTAAAAGAATCTTTTCCCTGGAGGCTTTATGTTTTTATTTTAATAGATCTAATTGTTCAATGGCGAAGTTTAAATATTTATTTTCATCTTTTTAGTCATTCATATAAAGGCATTTTAAAAAACTATTTTTAAGGTTACTTAATTTTATTTAAAAATAATTATGAGATACAAATTTCCTCGGGTCATAGATCATTAAGATTTGGATTATATTGTTTCCTTATTAATGTGACCTTTTTTTGAAGACACGCGAGATAACCAAGTGTGAACAAAATTGCCTGTCTACTTCAAGAAAACAGATGACCGGCGCCATCAAATACTTTCCACTTCCTCAAGTTTTGTCCATCAGTGTAACCCTCTCTCCTATATATCATCAATTAAGTCTCACTTGTAATTCTAAATAAACGTTTTGTAACTAAACTTCCTATATAAGCGCTTTACCTTGAGGCACCGTCTCATGAAAAGGAATAGTCCCTACCTAGCGTAGGGTTTGCATCGCCCTAGGGTGATTAGGCCAGAAGAAACTGAGCATGAACCAGGATAAGTTTCCAACCACATCCTAATATGGAAGATTCGCTTGTTCTTAGAAGTTGGAAACACCTTTTAACACTTTCGACCCAAGGGGCACGAATTCGTGTCCTTGCAGACATTTCACAGGTACATTAGGTCAGCTAACATCCCCCCAACCCACTGATAGATAGACAAGAAGGCATGTGACAAGATCCTGGTGGATGCGACTTCGGTATTTAATATTATATTTAATTTTGAAAATCGGAAAGGACGCGAATTTGCATCCTTCGGGTTGAAAGTGTTAAAGACGGATGAATATTTTTATGTGCCTCTCCTTTGTTATCACGACAGAGTTATAGCAATAAATCCTTCATTTCCAGCCAAGCCACAAATACAAGAGCTACTAAATGTAACTCAATACTGAACTGCCTAACTTAGAAGTGGCATTTATATCACCGAAGAGCATAATCAATAACTATGCAAAATAGTTCCAAAACAAATACCCAAATACACAATTATACTATAAGGTCAACGGCATATATAAATGCGAAAGGCAAGGAAATATCACCGCATTATTTCCTCCTGAAAATTCTCAGGAAGTCCACAGCATTTGATCAACTGTCGAGGATCCCAAATGAAAAAAAAAAAACGAAATACCTCTTCATAGAAGAAGAAACACAAGTTGGTAAGAAGAGCTTCTTCATATAAGACAACGATTGTACAAGATTTCGGGCAAGACGTCCTTCTACGGGTACAAAATGACATGAGCGACAATAGCTTCTTGAAGTGTGTATAAACCATTGTCACTCGTGTCATTTTGTACCTGTAGTAGAGCGTCTTGCCCGGAAGCTTGTACCATCGTCCTCTTATATGATGAAACTCTTCTTCCTGACCTCTGTGTTTCTTCTTCTATGAAGAGGTCTTTTGTTTTTATTTGGGATCCTCGACAGTTGATCAAATGCTATAGACTTCCTGGCTGGGATCCATCTTTTTTACATTGTGGTAGGTCTTGTCTCCATTCTTGAAGTGTTTTAAGTTGACCCGTTCTTAGTACTGACAGCATGGTGCTATCTTATCTATTATAGTTTATGATTTATCATAATATATAATCATGATATAGCGAATAGAGGGAGATTATCATTGTCTTAAAGGACCTCTTCATCCGACACCTTTGGAAGATCTAGAAAGAATTAAAATCTCCTTTGAGTGAAGCATTGACCACCTACCTCTACACGGATAAGAAGAACGTAGTGTACATAATAGGTGATTATACGAAAAACATGCAAAAAATTTCACATCATTTCTAATTTTGGACCTAACCCTTATACCCGTGCATTGATCAGGTGTAAGGCAGTGCTGCCATCTATTAACTATTCTTAGAACTAAACAATAAAATGCGCTCCACCCCCCTCTTTTAAAACCATATTTTAATTAAATACAATGTTTACTGCTAAATGAATAACATTTTAATAGAATGAATTTGTGCATATTTTTTAAAATATTGAAAAATTTCAAATTATATTATATTTATAGACTAATCACACACACATATCTTACGTAACATTTCCCGTTGTCAATTTTGGATCGATATATTACTAAAAACATAGTACGAAACAATAGTTTACGAAATAACAAACATAAGATAATAGTATACGAGTAACAACGCTCCAAATTTCCAAATATGGTGGTATTGTAAAAAATTCAAAGAACCTGGATCTGTGTGAATTGGATAAACAGAGAAATGATATTTCGTTGTTGTTGATATCCTCAAGTCGGTCTGGTGTATTCACGGAAAACTTTCGTAATCTCCATGCACCAAGGGGAAGCCAAATATTTATTTATACCATGACTCAAATCATAGACACAATTTCACAACTGGTACATTTGAAAGTCCAAAGTCGAACTGCTTTTCATACGTGTAGACATGTGGTGCACTTACAGTAAAAGCATTCGCCTTCTTCTACCCACCATGATTATCATGGCCTGTACCACGTGTACTAGGGATAAGCAAAAAAAAAAACAATTTCACAATTTTATATTCACTTATCTTACAAACACTTCTTGCTTTCATTTGTAAACCTTTCTAACCTCATTAATAGACAAATATATTTTTATTTCAGTAGATATTAGTAGAGATCACTTCTTTTAAAAATGAGTTAAAATAATACATTTTGGTTCATCAACATGAAGGCCATAACCTGACAGTATGGTATGGTGGTTGGCCTTTTATCTGAATTAACCAAAAGTGTTATTGTGGTACATTCTTCATCAACACCATAATGTTCTGTTCTGGGGAGATGGACCAAAATCCAATGTTTAACTTAGCATGTGTCAGACTTGATGACACTAGAACAGGGGTCGGCAAACTTTTGAGTCGGAAGAGTCAAAAATTACAATTTACAAAATTTCAAAGTTTTTAAAGAGACACATAATTTTTTCTTGCCAACAATAAATAGTACTCGTATAAATAATATTTACGTATGGAACTATATAAAGAGCCGCAGCTTCACATCCAAAGAGCCGCATGTGACTCGCGAGCGGCAGTTTGCCGACCCTTGGTCTAGAACATGAATTATAAGTACTCTCAAAGACAAAATTTAAGGAAGTGGAAAGTCTTTAATGTTGAAGAATACAGAGGCAATTTTGTTCACACTTGGTTATCTCGTGTGTATTGAATAGAGGTCACTGTGTATCAAATATATTTCAGAGTTCTTGTCTGAATCCTGATATACATGCTGAAAGGTACAACTACCTTAAGTTTTGTCCATGAATATATATGTTTCTTTACTTTCCTCAATTCTTATTTCCATAGTTCGCTTATATACCTTTAGCAATAATTCATTTTCAGTGCCGGGTATATTGTATATTCAACTGGCCAAATCCCTAGAAATGTTTAACACGGTGTATTAAATATCTTTCAGAGTTATTGTCTGAATCCCGATATACATGCTAAAAGGTCCAACTTGCTTAAGTTTTGTCCATGAGTGTATCTTCCAGAGTTATTGTCTGAATCCTGATATACATGCTAAAAGGTATAACTTGCTTAAGTTTTGTCTATGAGTGTATCTTCCAGAGTTATTGTCTGAATCCCGATATACATGCTAAAAGGTACAACTTGCTTAAGTTTTGTCTATGAGTGTATCTTCCAGAGTTATTGTCTGAATCCCGATATACATGCTAAAAGGTACAACTTGCTTAATTTTTGCCCATGAGTGTATCTTCCTGAGTTATTGTCTGAATCCCGATATACATGCTAAAAGGTACAACTTGCTTAAGTTTTGTCTATGAGTGTATCTTCCAGAGTTATTGTCTGAATCCCGATATACATGCTAAAAGGTACAACTTGCTTAATTTTTGTCCATGAGTGTATCTTCCAGAGTTATTGTCTGAATCCCGATATACATGCTGAAAGGTACAACTTCCTTAAGTTTTGTCCATGAGTGTATCTTCCAGAGTTATTGTCTGAATCCCGATATACATGCTAAAAGGTACAACTTGCTTAATTTTTGTCCATGAGTGTATCTTCCAGAGTTATTGTCTGAATCCCGATATACATGCTGAAAGGTACAACTTCCTTAAGTTTTGTCCATGAGTGTATCTTCCAGAGTTATTGTCTGAATCCCGATATACATGCTAAAAGGTACAACTTGCTTAAGTTTTGTCCATGAGTGTATCTTCCAGAGTTATTGTCTGAATCCCGATATGCACGCTAAAAGGTACAACTTCCTTAAGTTTTGTCCTTGAGCGTATATGATAATTTTAATTATAAATTATCGACTTAATCCTTTCTATTTCTTTATTTCCAGCGTTTCGGTGACCCGTCATTACTCGAATATTATTTTCTATCTCCAGTGCGTGTGCGCAAATTGACTGAATACTGTTTGTCTTATCTCATAGAAAGAATAGCTTATCATTTTTAAATTTCCCTTGCAATATTAATATAATGTGACTAGATAAATACAATGAATCACATCATTTATGAAAAATCAAATTAAAAATACCTTATTGAATTTTTCTGAAAAATATTTATCTCTTTTGACAAGTTATGAAGATTTAAAAAATGTTCGAAAAGGGTGACAGCGGGCACCAAGGATTCGTAGGAAATAAAGAAAATTGAAGAATATTGAAGAAACTTGAAGTGGATATTCAATCACATATACAATTCAAACTTGCCCCCAAAATGTTTTTATATAATTGGCAAGTATGCTTCTCTCTTCAAATATGTGTTAAATCTAAAGTGTCTAGATAAAATATAAACAGTACCTGATAAATTTGAAGTTCAAGACTTCTCTTCTTCTTTCTTATCTCCACTCAATCATATTAAGGTATCAAGCCTGTAAAGCTTGATACTTTTGATGGTGTCTGCCGGGGATGAGTAGAGATCAACAATGGAAGAGTCAATAATGTGTTTTGGGGTAAGTTCAAGACTTACTTCATGTAATAACGCAAGGCCTTGAGGTTCTACCCGGCGGTGGTGGGATGGGGAGGGGGGTGGAGCGCTTTTTTTGTTTAGTTCTAAGAATAGTTGATAGATGGCAGCACTGCCTTATACTTGATCAATGCACCGGGGTTAGGTCCAAAAATAGAAATGATGTGGAATTATTCGCATGTTTTCGGATAATCACCTATTATGTACACTACGTTCTTCTCATCCATGTAGAGGTGGCTACGTATCACAATTTTTCTTTGAACCAGGAGTTGGGCTGTGGCTCTTTCATTAAGGGAATGAAGAGATAAATATCTTGACCGGAATCTTTCACTGAAAACCTGTTTTAGAACAAAGAGGAAAGAACATGTTCATATTATTGCGATTTCACCGCCACTCTGTGTTGTGACGACGATCTAAATTCTATAGAGGTAGTCACTCACCTCTATTCTTGGTCGGCGGGGTTGAAGGTTCAAAGTTAAGGCGTCGTTGTTTATAACACTTTTAAAATATACGACGAAAACAGGAGGGAAAATTATATTTATTACAATTTAAGAAAATAAGTAAAGTATTATTTAAACATTTACACGAAAAGAATCGGAGATCAGGGCAAATTCTAGCGTTCGAAAAAGTTGTTTACAAGTTCTTCCTGTATTGTTTCCTCATTTTGCCGCTGCATCCCCGTAGCTGCCTCCGCCGGCCTCCCATTGGCTGCTTCGGACGTCTTCTTTTCCAACATTTCTCCCACCTTTGAGTTGGCGTCTCGACGACTCAAACATGGGAAGGAAAAGTTCAGTAGATCCAATCGGTTGGGTCTCTTGATGGGCCGTCCGTAACTTGACACAACATTCGGGGTATCAATGTGATGTTGCTCTTGTTGTGAAGTCAAAGGGTCCTCTTCAGTTGTCAATCGAACTTCTTGTGTGGGAGATCGCTCCGTTAGAGGGTCTCGACATCTTATCTCGGGCGTTATCTCTAAATTGTAGAGTTTTTGAATAGGTCGTATTTTATCACCTGATGAAGTTTTCACTTTCGCAACCCTCACAAGTCCGTCTTTTCCTGGATAGAGTTGGATTATTCTGGCTAACGGCCAGTGTAGTCTCTTTAAACTCTCTTGTCCAATGAGTACCATGTCTCCCACCTTGAGTGGTATGGTAGTCTTCAGGCGTCTCGTTTCTTGTCTCAGGAATCCAAAATATTCGATACGAAATCGTTCTCTAAGATCTTCTCGTACACGTTTGATATATTGATATTTGCGGGAGAGGGTCTGGTTATCAATCAAGTCCAGGTCTGGAACGCCAACCTCTCTGACCTCATGTAAGAACAACGAAGGTGTCAATGGAGCGAGATCCTCACTTTCTTCAGTTAGGTAGGTCAGTGGGCGTGTGTTCATCAAGCTTTCGACGTCACACATTACCGTGGAAAGTTCTTCATATCCCAAGGAGGTTTGACCGAGAATCCTAAAGAGCAATTGTTTCATCATTCCAATCAAACGCTCCCACCATCCACCCCACCAAGGAGCACCAGGCGGTATGAATTTCCAGGTGATGTTTTTCAATGTGGGATCACATTTTAATCTCGAAAAATCAATCTTATTTAAAGCATTAGCTATACCTTTGAAATTAGTCCCATTATCCGAATACACAATCAATGGTCGGCCTCTTCGAGCAATAAATCGGCGGAAAGCTTGGAGGAAGGCTTCCATAGACAAAGATGTCACAAGTTCCAGATGAACTCCTCTATACACTGCACATGTGAAGATGACAATCCATGCTTTCTTCTTATTCTTTAAGATAAGATGTCCAGTTAGATCAACTCCTACTATTTCGAAAACTGCAGCATCTCGTACTCTGTCTTCTGGTAATGATGTTGACTCGACGGTAGCTGGTGTCGCGGTGAATCGTTTACAGCGAATGCATTGATTGATGATCTTCTTGACGGTTTTCCTGGATCTTAGTATCCAATAGTTTTCTCTCAGAATACCGAGGAGAGTTTGTAGACCGGCGTGCCCGTGGGTTTCATGGTTCCACCTGATGAGCAAAGAAACCAAAAAGTGATCTGAGGGCAATAAAATGGGCATTCTAAAATTAGCAAAATCTTCTCTTCTGCAAATTTTAGTTTTTATTCTCAAAATCCCTGAAGAGTCTACTAGCAACTTAAAGCCTTGTAGTTTCTTATCTTCATGCCCTGAAAACGATTCTCTCTGGATAAGTCTTATCAGTATTATTTCTGACTTAGTGATTTCCTCTGTACTGAGATCTTCTGAAATTATCTTTCTTCTATCAATCTTGGCGTTGTTGAAGAATCTGTATATCCAGGCGGTGATTCGTACTATTCTCAAAAAATGGGAATAACGTCCAAATAAATTTTCATTTTCTCTTGTCGTACACAAGGTGTTCAGGATGGTCTTGCGCCTTTCAGAATAAACAATCTCCAAATCAGGGATAATGGTTGATTTGGGCCACTCTTCTTGGGATACCTTTAACCATGCAGGTCCCTCCCACCATCTTGTCTCCTTAAGTGATTCTGCTGAACATCCCCGAGATGGGAGGTCTGCCGGGTTTAATCGGCCTGGTATGTGGCGCCAAGATTCTGGGGAGCTAAGATTATGAATTTCCTTAACACGGTTCATCACAAAGGCTGCCCAGTTGTCTTCCCTTTGGATCCAACAGAGAGCATTGGTCGAATCGGTCCAATAAAATCTTGGAATTTCCTCAAATTCCAGATCTTGTATGACGTTAGCTGCCAAACGAGCTCCAATCAGACAAGCCAAAAGCTCCAATCTTGGGATGGTGAGTTTCTTCAGTGGAGCTACTCGTGTTCGAGCCTGTATCAATTGGATGTCCACTCTATCTTCCTTTTCAATGCGGAGGAAAATACAGGTTGCATAGGCAAACTGACTGGCGTCGCAAAAGATGTGGAGAGTGGTTTTCTCTACATAGGAGTCCTTAAAACAAAGCCATCTAGGAATTTCTATGTTAGGCAAGTGTTTCAGTTTGCTAAACCACTTCCAAAATCTTTGTACTAAACATCCAGGTAGGACTTCGTCCCATGTCAACTTCTGTATCCAAGTTTCCTGTAATATCAGCTTGGGAATTAAAGTCACAGGACAAGCAACTCCTAATGGATCAAATATCTTGCTCGCTATTGAAAGTACTTTTCTCTTGGTGGTTGGTCCAATTAATTCAAAATCTTCCAAACCAATTGTCAGTGTGTCTCTATCAGTATTCCATGTTATTCCTAAAATGTTCACTTCCTTATTCAGTTGGTTCATAAGAGAAAAGTCTGTAACGTTACTCACCCAATCTCGGAGATTGAAACAAGCTGTAGAGAGCAGTTCAGTAGATTCTTTCACGAATTTCTCCGTTTCTTCAACATTCTGAAAACTGGATAAACAATTGTCAACATAAAAGGATGATTTCAACTGTTCAGCTGTGATTTTTAAATGTTCAGGAGCCTTATCTAAGTGGAGAGATAAGGTAGCCTTTAAAATATACGGACTAGTGGTAATTCCAAAAACAACCCTTTTATGTCGATACGTGATTAATCTTCCGTCTTCTGTGTGCCACAGGAATCGTAAATAATCTCGGTCTTCTTCTTTTATTCCAATTTGTAAAAATGCTTTCTCAATATCGGAAGAGACACCAACTTCATATTTCCGGAATTTATTTAAAAGTCTTGGTATAATTTCTATCAAATTGGGTCCCTTATCCAGACAGTCATTCAGGGAAAGTTTACCTCTCTTCCGGGCCGACGCATTGAATACTGGCCGTATTCTAGAAGTTTGACTGTTCCTTTTATACACTGGTCGATGTGGCAGGTAGTGTACACCATCTAGTTTATCCTCTCTGGCATACTCGATTATCCCCTGTTTCATCCATTCTTCAAAGATTTGTCCATACTCTTTCATGTCTCCAACTTCTTCAAGTTTTCTTCTTACAGACCTTAGTTGGTTTTCGGCTAGATCTTTATTCGAAGGAATCCTTTCCTTGTCTTGCACCCAGGGTAGAGCTACCTCATAGCGCCCCTCGATATCTCGCGTCGTGGTGTGGGCGAAATGTTCCTCCATTTCAGCTTGTAATGACTGAGTCTTCTTCTCAACCTCCGCGTCAGAGACTCCAATTGCATCTAATTTCCACAAGTTTTCTAGATCCAAAGATAGAAGTGTGGTCACGCAAAGGGAGCTGATGTCATCTCTCACCTCCGTTGGAGGAATCTTTCCCATCACAGTCCATCCTAGTTTGGTACGGATTGCCACCAGTCCAGATGAGATCCTTCTCTGATCATCAGTTAGCAATCTCCCGGCGATGTCCGCGCCTATAAGGACTTCTATACGGTCTCTCATCAAATCAGACACGTCGAGTTCTTCACTCCCTTCTAACAATGATCTTGGACACACCGGAGGTATGCTTCCACAGATAAGGGGTTGACCTAGTGCTTCAAACTCACAGCGATAGGAATTATTGATGTCAGATAAATGAATGGTATAGACCTCATGTTCAACTACGTCGGTACTCGATCCTCCAAACAAGGAATGCCGGAAGAACTCTCTCCTAGATTGTTCGTATTCCATTTCCATTGCTGTGCTATGTAAAATATACGATCTTTGGGATCCGGTGTCTATTATAGCCCGTGCCGTCTTCTCCGTTCTGTTCCCTTTGAGGGTCACTCTCAAAGTAGGTAACAAGACGTCTGGGGAGGTTGATAAGTTGGCGAGAGTTTCATCTTGCACCGTTGGAGACTTGGAAGATCCACCTCTATCTAAAATCAGTTTTGTGCACATGACATCCAGGTGGGAAGACATGTTGCAGATCGAACAACGGACTAGATTTCTGCAAAATTTACTTAAATGAGAAGGCCGAAGACATTTATAACAAACGCCTTTTTTCTTCATGAGTGATCTCTTTTCGTTTAAACTAATATTAGCTGCAAAGTCACACTTAGGGCTTCCATGGTTGTCTTTACCACAAAATACACATTCATTCGATTTGTGAACTGAATTCAAAAGTTCTGAAGCTGTCGCAATTGGTTTTTCATTGTAGAATCTTGTCTTTGTATGTTTGTTTACCAAATTAGGTTTAGAAGTTGATTCATTCCCGGTACCGATTTCGTTTCTAAAACTCTTCTCCCGTGCAGTTAATTGTCTTTCCAGAAAGGTAATCAAGTCATTAATTACATAACCTGTCGGGAGTTCTTTGTTCAATTCCAAATTAAGGTCTGCAGGTAGAAGCTTTATTATTATCGGGCACAACAGTTGTCTGTAAACATCAATGGACACGTTTAGTGACTCGAGACTTCTTATATGAACAGAAAGGTTGTCAAAAAGTTCGCGGAAGGTTCTTACATCGCTTGATGTTTTGAGTGGTCTCATTGACAACAAATTGTTCATATGTCGGCTAATCAAAATGTCTTCTCGCCCAAATCTGTCTTTAAGCAATTTTATAGCTTTCTCATAATTGTCCGCAGATAAAGCGAAACCTTCGACTGTGTTTAGTGCAGTTCCGCCGAGATGTGACTTCAGATAGTTAAATTTATCGATCGGGTTCAGTGAGTTGTTCTGGTGTATAGCTGCATCAAAAGAATTCCAGAACGTCAGCCATTCACTAAAGTTTCCATAAAATTTCGATATCATCAATTTCGGAAGTTTCACAGTCGTGCATGAAGGTACATAATGTCTCATTTCGTTTTCGTCTATTCGTGAGTTCGAATTCGGTATATTTTCGCCCTGAAAATCTGATTGGCGAATCTTTTTATTTGCCCTAAATCTCCAAGTAATATATTTCTCTCGATATTCCTCTACGCCCTGTAATTCCTTCTCTAAATCGTCAGTTTCAAGAAGCGTTTCTATTTCGTGATCCACTAATTTAAGTTCGTTAAATGATTCATTCAATTGTTCTAATAATTCTTCAAGTTCAATTCTCATTAGCGTGTCAAGTCCACTTTCAATCTTATTGCATGTTTTCGTTAAATATGATCTGTTAACAGCACGCTTCTTTTTTAAACGTAGAATTATTTCTTCCGCCATCTTGTAAACAAAGCGGCAAGTAGGGTTAGCTAGCGAGTTCCAAAATGGTCAGCTCAAAATGCTTCCTTTTTTTCTTCTAGAATTTACCTTCAACAGTCCCGGCTGGGATGCCAAAAATATTGCGATTTCACCGCCACTCTGTGTTGTGACGACGATCTAAATTCTATAGAGGTAGTCACTCACCTCTATTCTTGGTCGGCGGGGTTGAAGGTTCAAAGTTAAGGCGTCGTTGTTTATAACACTTTTAAAATATACGACGAAAACAGGAGGGAAAATTATATTTATTACAATTTAAGAAAATAAGTAAAGTATTATTTAAACATTTACACTAAAAGAATCGGAGATCAGGGCAAATTCTAGCGTTCGAAAAAGTTGTTTACAAGTTCTTCCTGTATTGTTTCCTCATTTTGCCGCTGCATCCCCGTAGCTGCCTCCGCCGGCCTCCCATTGGCTGCTTCGGACGTCTTCTTTTCCAACACATATTATGATCCTTTTCAAGTCTGATATTTGTGAATACTTTCTGTATGATATGTGCTTGTCAGATCTTGTTTTGAAAGTTTTGAATAGATAATATCATAGATGCGTTGGTTTTTAAGCCAGCCAGGCTTATCTCCAGTTCGGGTAATCAGGTCAATTGACGAGGGAAAGATTGAAAATTTATGTTGGCTATGATCCGGTTATCTTCGAAATAATCTTTTATAATACAAAATTCCGAAAACCTTCCAAGTTCTTAGAGTTGTTCCAAATCTTCTAATTCGTTTCACTTTACGCGGAAATCTTATTAGATTTCTGTTGTGGCTGCTGCAAGTCCTAATGAAGTAATTTTTTTATCGGAAAGTCCTTGGAAAACATTTCGTTAAATAAGTGCTAATCAATCTTTCTTTAAAAGCTATAGTTACGATAAAACTTGGGGTTAATTGTTGATTTACTAAAAGTTTCATCTATTTTTAAAATATTTATATTTCTGACATTACATTCCGTTTAGTGAAATTTTATACAGAATTTTTTAACGCTACTCTCTAAAAAGATAATTAAATCTATTTCTATAGAGAGAGACCTTATGCTGTTATGATATAAAAAGGAAACGCGAGGGAATGGCTTATCAGTGGTGAACTCTCCGGCGGTTTCTCCTGATGATTATATTCTTTTGAATGAGATAATATTCAATTTCCCGTTATTTATAACTATTTTGGTGCCATGTTCTTGATTAAAATCCTAATATCTCTATCTTTATTGGAGACAAAATAATGATCTTTGAAATTCGAGAGAATCTTGAAGCAGCAAAAAAAAAAGGACCTGAATTGTTTCGATTATTTTATTGCCTTTTCATAAATGTCTAAAATACTGTCATAAAATCATGTTTTATTTGCTTACGAAAGGAATTCGAGTTTCACATTATAAGACTTAGACGATACATGAGGTCTACATATATGAACTTGGCTAATATCTTCTGACATATCTTCAATTCTTCACGCAATAGTTTTTGATGAAAGTGGAATTTTCGTAACCTTCTCCATAGCATCATTCGTTAACATACATCCAGCCACAATTTTTAAAGCAGGCAAGATAATTTCCTCTGCTTCCGCGTGAGCTTTCTTCTTTCGAGCGATGAGTTGAGCTATCATGTAACTAGCTGTTTGAGCTTCATCTGAGGTGGTCATAAATTTCTTGAATTTTTTTGATTGCTTTTGAAAACTTGATCGTATATTTTCAAAGTAGCTTATTGGATTGTTCATCTGCTCCTGATGATTTGTCTCAATATGTCGAAGTAGTTTACTTGGCACCATTGTTTCGTTGCTGAGGGTTTTCTGGCAAATTAAGCAAAACGGCAGTGATGGATCATTAACAGATAGTATAAATCCATATTTGAGATAATCTTCAACGTATTTCCTCTTATTTCCAGTTGATTTTACTATTTTCTTATCTTCTTTATTTTCGTTTAGATTTTGTTTATCACTGGCACCTTCTCTATTTAGAAATCTCTCCATCTAGTTTTGAGAGAATTTAGAAAACACACAAATATAATAATAAAATGTTTAAATAAAGTTACCTTGAGTTAAAAGTGAGTGAGAATTTCGTAACAAAAATATTTTTTTCCTTTTTTAACCAACAGATTTTACGGTGTACAAAACTTATTGTGTGAATGTGTGTGTGTTTTACAACATGCAAAAAAAATGAAGAATTACTACAGCAATACTTTGACGAAAACTCCGAATAAATTTTTTAAATAAATTTATAATTTTTTTTTTTTTTTTTTTTAAGCTTTGTAGCTTTGAGTCTCTATTAATAAACAGCTGTGACAAAGATTGTAAAAATGACGGTTAAGTTTGGACATATTATTTTAAAAATTAGGTATTTTCCCGCAGTATGCATTCAACTTTATTAAATAAAGTTGTTTTCGCGGATTGTTTTTTTTTAACTTATGATTTTAAATAGGTACGTACCTATTTGCATTTTTATTTTTTAATAATGGCACGTGCCAGTTATGTACGTCAAGATTATGTACATACGTTATATGAAATATAAAATTATGCAAACTGTTGTAATTATAATACCAAAATAAGTTTTATATAAAATGAAATTTGCTTTTTTTAAATTTCATTTTTTTAATGAAAATTTTTGAAAAAAATTATTAAAATTGAATAAAAATATAAAAATATTTTTTGAAACATTATTTTTAAATTTAACCAAAAGTTCTAAATACC
Source organism: Cordylochernes scorpioides (assembly GCA_030710605.1). Taxonomy (NCBI): domain Eukaryota; kingdom Metazoa; phylum Arthropoda; class Arachnida; order Pseudoscorpiones; family Chernetidae; genus Cordylochernes; species Cordylochernes scorpioides. Next base: position 68,934,366 of record CP092876.1, read on the forward strand.
TACAAAAATGTTCGCGGCACACCTAGAATTCTTCGCGGCACACCAGTGTGCCGCGGCACACCGGTTGCCCGACACTGGCATAGAGATAGGATAAAAGCCAGACGATAAAAGCCAGACCTCTTGAGCAGGGGTCTTGATCTCCGGTCTCGATCCCTGAAATGATCTCTTGACTATTTTTGAAGCCTGCGGCGCTGTAGTTGTGCTTGGCGCTGCCTTGGTTCCCTCAAATCGGCGTGCACTAGCCCTCCTCTCCCCCGGGGTGCCCACGGCCTCGCCGTCGCCTCTCCAGCCCTCTCCTTGGCCCTCCTCTGCGGCGGGTTGCTCTCGGAGACACCTAACTATGAGTTATGCCTTAAAATGTTTACCGAAGCATGTAGAAGGCACAATAATAGTATATTTTCATAGAGATACCTTATGCTGCAATGATATAAAAAGGAAACGGGAGGGAATGGCTCATCAGTGGTGAACTCATCCGCGGTTTCTCCCGATGATTATATTCTCTTCAATCACGATTATATTTAATTTCCCCTTTATTTATAACTATTTTGATGTTCTTGAGTAAAATTCTAATATCTCTATCTTCACTGAAGACAAAGAATGATATCGCAGTCTGTTTTGGAGACAAAATAATGATCTTTGAAATTCGAGAGAATCTTGAAGCAGCAAAAAAAGTAACTTGAATTGTTTCAATTATATTCTTGCCTTTTCAAAGGTATTTAAAAAACATGTCTAAAATCATGTCTAAAATGCCTAAAATCATGTTTTATTTGCTTACGAAAGGAATTCGAGTTTCACATTATAAGGCTTAAAGACAATACAGAGGTTTACATATGAACTTAACAGCATGAAGTATGGTCTATATTATTTACCTAAAAAGTCATTCCAAAGAACATCCAGTGTTTCGTACTTAAAAAAAAAAAAGAATCGATACTATCAAATATATTCTTTACAGAACCTCTATTGAAAAAAAAAAAGAGTTTTATATGAAAAAGGAAATAGAGAAATAAAAAGATAATAATTACAAAATGACGACTAATACATATTTCCTGTTCACATACTAGCTGATCCTTATTAAATGTAAATTATCATGAGCATTTATTATCACAGGTTTGCAGATTTCGACAAAACGAAAAAAGACATAAGACACCGCAACTCTTTTTATTTATTTAATTAAAGAAGCTTTAGAACAAACCCTTCTTCTAATCAATAAAATGTTTTAGTTAGCTAAAGAAGGGCTCACCCGAAAGATACTGTTGGTGTGTGAAAATCCTCCAAAGGTCTGGGAATGGTGTTGTTCAATGGGTGTTTTCTAGCACAGATAGTTCGCTACAGATTTTTTTCTTATCCCTAGTGCACGTGGTACAGGCAATGATAATCATGGTGGGTAGAAGAAGGCGACTGCTTTTACTTTAAGTGCACAATATGCCTAAACATGTGAAAAGCAGTTCGATTTTGCACTTACAAATGTGCCAGAGCCCCGTTTGGTTACTTGCACTCGCTGGTGGGGTTGGACTTTTGAAAGAAACGAGGGCCATTGGAGCATTTTTTTAATCAGAAAAAAGTGCCCAATGCGGGAATCAAACTCGGGTCGTAGCGGTCGGAAACCAACGGTTTAGACCATCCTTCCACCGACCCCCTCATAGGGGCTACAGATACTGTTGGTGTATGAACCTTGTTTGTACATATACAGTTATCACTGAACTAATTTCGTGGTAGCCTCAAGGCAATTGAGATCAAGTTTCTACCTTGCTCAAGATCAACTGGAAGATCTGGCTTATATCTTGGGAAATGATGGCATGGAATGGAAGTTTGTTTTACAAGAGTCCCTAATTTTGGGGGTTTGTAGAAAGCAGAAGTCAAAGGGCTCAAGTACCATCTGCAGTGTATTGTGAGAAGCACCCGAATTACCTATGAATAACTACTGACAATGATAGTACAGATTGAATCACGCTTGAATTAACGGCCATTGTATCCTATGAGCGGGGATCCAAATGACTAACAGGCCTTGGTTCCGGGACATTTCTAGATCACTACTTCTCTCACTTGTGTTCGCGGAAGAAAATTTGTTAAAATAAAAGAGGAAAATCTTCTTTCAAGATGTCAACCAGTCCAGCGGTTGATGCAGCACCTGGGGAGGAGATGGTCCAGCGAGTATATCAACGGTCTACAAGGACGTTTCACCAAATTTAGGGAAGAACACTGTGGTGTCAGACAAGGAAGGCAGATTTCCTCCGGCCAAGTGGCTGATGGGCAGTGTGCTTGAGACTCATCCTGGAAAGGATGATCTTGTGCTGCGTTGGTAGCCCGATGGGACAGGAATCCAATCTCCTCCAAGGAGTCAATCGAATGGCTAGGATTATCTTTGTCTTCATATTTTGAAATAAGCAGACTTGGATTAAAGCACATAGAATCAAAGCGGGCATCTCCACCAACTGATGCACCGATCTCAAGTGGTGTGGTGTTTGGGGAGGTTTCTTCTCGTCATTTACCGGCATATTGTATATGAACATAATGTCTTCATTGCCAGACACTTCTTTCTTTCTTTTGTAAACAGTTCTCTTTTCTCGTTTTTCTCTCTTTCTTCTCTTTAATATCATATGACTATTATCTTTACGGCCTAAAATTATTGTAAATATATATGTGGCGACCACACTTTGCTTCGGCGAGCGCGAACTGGGACAAAGCTTCACTAAACATACTGGCAGTAGCGTGACGGCCTCGGCAACCTGACTACGTATGCGCTGGGCGGCATCCGGGACTCTCTGGCCACGCGCGTCGTCAACAAGGCTTGCTTCCAACGGCCGTTACTTCTTTTCTCTTCATATATTTCTGGCTTTAAATAAATAAATTTATTTTATAAAAAATAATTATAATTTGATCAGCGGCATTTTTCCATAAGCCACACCAACACGCACGCAACCATTCCACATATTTGTATATGTGATGATTTACGACCATGGAATTGCTGTAAATAATCCAGATATCTACTACCACATGTTCCACCACGTGACTGTATATAACTTGTTATTTACTGTAAATAGAAAGCATCAAATAATATCAATCTGTACCGCGTAAGTTTCTAATAAAGTAGAGCAACTGTACAGATAGAAGGAATGGAGAATAACTTGAGGAAATTAAGGTTAAAACTAATCAGGCCTAAGTGAGAATAAGAAAGTAGGCCTATCGAGCCCAGTCCAATTTTTACGAAGTCGTGGCCCTCCTGGATGATGTAACTCCCCCCCCCCCTGTTTACGTCAGAAAAAGGCAGTGACCTGCTTGGACCTAGAGAGGCTATAAAAAGGAGGCCCCAAGCCTCAGTTAGTTAGTCCTTTGTTTCAGTCCCAGTCCGCGCAGGCCGCTTCTATAGAGGTAATCAGTCCTTTCCTGCCAGAAATCTCCTCGTCCCATTCCTGCTTGACGTTCAGACGCTTCTTAGTGGAATCTATGTTTGTTTATTTCACCTTTGGCCCAGCTGTGTCGCCTTCCACCACAACTGCACGGTAGAGGTGACATCGAGGTTCGTCTAGCATCAGGTAACACTGGTCCCAGAGGTCCCAAGATATCACATATATAACAATGTAATGACATACATGTATGAAAGTGCAAGTGTCCCTAGGGGAACATATCGCTTTAAATTGGAATAAATAAATAAAAACGTAGTGTCTTCATAAAAGTATAGACGCGCAGATAACAATGGCTTTTTTTGGTAGAAAACAGGGAGAAAGAGAATCATTTTTATTTAACAAACTTTAATTTTGGCAAAAAAAATTGTAATCATATTTACAAAGTAGTTTATGATAAGAGTGAATATTTACATAACACTCGAACTCTATCTCAATCACTATGAAACAATAGGTAAAACTATAACAAGGCTTTAGAATTGTCTCTCGTTATAGACCTGTGTGTTTCTATAGACCTATATTCTATAGAATTTTATTAATCACACAGTTAGGTGCATAAGACATGCGCTATATCGATCTTGGATGATTGCGTGTAAAAATATTCAAAAATAATCCATATTATAGTAGGATATGTATCCGAATTGTTAGTAAATTAAATGTTTTGATATCGGTTTTAGTTAAAATTGTTTTTCTCGTAACATTTAGGTTTGAAATTATTGTAAAACTTTCAACTCAAACATGCACTAATCATATTCAAACAATTCATAGAGAAAAATCTCAGACTTACCTACTATGGCCTCTGTCTTTGTATAATTGGATGATTCACTAACTTCAAAGGTACACTTAGGGGACTGCTATGTGGAACCATAGGTATCCTAAATTCGTTGAGCCTCTATGTCTTTAAATTTTGAAAGTCGAATATGATTGATTTCTTTCATGATATCACTTTGCATAATTAATAACGAATATTTTTTTGCATTTTGAAAAAAATATATTTTTAAAATTGAGGGGACAACTTTTGAGTACATTTATTTAGATTTTTAACAGTAAGAGAGGGGATAGAGTAACAAAAATAAAACTTTTTGTCGAATGATCTCTTTCGTGCAACATTCCTATTTATAGATAAAATATTTTGCTTTAAAAACTAGTCAAAAGGGCTGTTTAATAGTTTTAAACTTTTCAATAAAACGTCATTGTTTAATAAGAATTCTTACTATATACTATACAAAGCTTTAATATGATACGATCATTTTAAGAGAGAAGAGATTCGCAGTGTATAACTAGACTGTGAGATTGGGCTGGATGGGCCATCATGATCCGAACGCAGCCTATGTCGGCCTCAACTTACCGCCTGGCCTCACCGGCAGCCTGACCAGCAACCGCACCGTGCCGCCCTCCATGTCCATCTCTATTGTATCCCTAGTTGCCTTCACGCCTTTCGACTTCGTCAAAGAGCAGCCTAGCATGAAGGAGCTTATAGAACATCCCGCCGTTCCTGCTAGCTCAACACCTCCTTCCTCACAGTCATCCAGTTTGCTTAAGGGCTTATGTTACATGTCAGCTTCCACCACCTTTCTGTCCCTATCCCTCCTATCCGTGAAGATCCTGCTGAGAGACCTGAATGCAGGGGAGATCGCAACCATTCGTTACCTCACCGTCCTTGTGTACAACTTCCCTGCTCTTATTTACTCTCGTGAACCTATCTTCGGCCCTCCAGGCTCCAGAGCTCTGCTAATCATCGGAGGTCTGATTGATGGTGTCAGCTTATGCTTATATCTCTACGCCTTTGAGAATCTATCTTTCTCAACTGCTTCTGTTGTGGTGTTTACACTTCCCGCTGTCGTATCGCTCCTCGCTAGAATCTTCCTTAAAGAACCATTCGGAATTTTCCATGTTATGAATCTCACCTGTTTAGCTCTAGGTATCGCAATTATTTCCGATATACCTTTTGAGATGAAGAGCGCTTTCAAAATTGATAAGAAGTTTCTAGGAATGACATCGGGGATTCTGAGTACTTTCTTTGCTGCTATTCAGCTTATCTTGATGAGGAAGCTGATTGAAGTCCATCACACGGTAATTACCTTCAACTTCCATCTGGCAGGCATTGTGGAATGTGGCCTACTCACATATTCTTTCTATGATCCTACACCTCCCACATGTGGTCTTGAGGTCGGGCTCCTGTGGATCATGGGCATTCTCTTCTTCCTCTCCAACTGGTTCTTGTTGAAAGCCATCAAATCCTACAATGTCGGCCCCATATCCTTGCTCCGAGTTGTGGTCAGTATCGTGCAAGCCTTTCTGCTCCAAGTGCTGTTCTTTAAAGAGTATCCGACTAAAAGAACCATCGTAGGCACTCTGGTCATCATGACCAGCGTCACCTTCATTGACCAGAACAGCGCCTTCCTATGGAAAAAGATACCACGGTTATTTACTAAGAAAAAATGAAGTATCTTCAATTTATGTTTCCTTTCTATTTCCTTGTCGAAATAGAGGACTCCCCTTGATCTCTCGTGGACAATGTTCACAATGGGAGGCTAAGTTAGCTTAGAGTTTTAGCCCAACTTTTACAATTACTTTTTCGCAATCTACAACGATTTTTACATTAAAAGTATTTGAAGCCCTTTAAAAGCAAAAGATATTGAAAAAATTCCTAATATTTTGAACAGAACCTTCAACTAAAAATCAAATTGTAGCGTATATTTAAAAAATACTTAATGAAAGGCTTAAATAATTTCGATCAAAAGAAGATGCCTAGGAGCATATGTCAATTCCATTTTGAATATATTTTGCAGTGACTCAGAGTCCTAATCTTGTCAAACAAATTATTATAATTTATTTTCAAGCACTGCGCAGTGACCAGTCGATGTGTATCTAAGCACTGTTGAGTAATTAGTCATCTGTCAACGTAATTAACTATCTTAATTCTCCCTGGTTCAAATTCACATAAATAGGTATCGCTCAGCAAGAGCAACCTAGTTCATGATAATTGAACAATGAATAATATGTGAAGGTGATTCACATATTAAACAAATTTTAACGTGGGATTTAATCCCGGTTCATGACTGTCGGGAATCGAGCGTGTTACCCTCTCATCCACCGACTATCTCTTAATTCTCCATACTCATACACATCTAGGCTCTCGAAATATTCAGCAAAACAAATCGGTTTAAAGCTTTTTCCACCTGCTTCAGAAAAAACCCAGATACACTTATATATATTAGATAATAAAAAGGCATATATTGGGTTGAATAACGATTTATGCCTTTATTATATTCTTTTTTATTATCTGATGATATAAATATGGATTGCTCTATTTTCAGAACTTGTATATTTGTATAATTATTTTACTTTGTTTTTAATGTAATTTCAATAAATATGTAAAATAAAATATACAAAAAATAAATTTATTGGTTTTTATATTTATACAAAAAAGGCTTATACAAATGTTGCCAAAACTTGAATAATTTAAAAATATTTATATATACAAAGTAAATCTTCAAATATACACATATTCTTTTGTATACTTGTATAAAAAGCTTATATATAAAAGTTATATAAAAGTCTCTTTAAAAAGATAGATATTATAGACATTTCCCAGAACAAATCCTAAATAAAATACCATTACACGTTTATAAAACATTTATAATGTAGACATTCTTTGGTTATAAGAAAATATAAATTTTAGGATATTTATGATTCTAACACTTTTTAGAAATTTATTTTTTATGATAATATTTTCATTATCTGTTTTAAAAATTAATTTTTAAAATAGTTTTTCTGAAATTTGATTATAGATAATAATTAACATAGAATAAACATATAATAAATCATACATAAACAGATGTTCTGCTAATTTATTACTAGTCGAATTAAACTCTTTGTTAAAATAGTAAAGCTTAGAAATAAATTTGAGCAGAGCTATATAATTGATCATGAGAATAAAGGTAATAATAGTTGTCATTTAAAATGGAAATAAATTATTAGTAAAATGCTCTTTTATGAAAATACTAGTAAATTAAATGGAATATAAAATAAAAGTGAAAATATCACAAAAATACTAAAACTACATGCATGAGATGATATATGATAAGTTTTCAATATTTTATTCTAATCTAAAAAAACATTTCTCAGAATATTATATGAAGTATATTTGAAGCCATTTTTTGTAATATATAAAATTTTGCTAGAACTATATGGCACCGATTAAATATTTATACTATCAGATATTGTTTTAAAATTATTTTTTACAAATTATTCATGGTCAACTATTGAATTGTCTCAATTGCTTATATTTCAACGTAATTTAGAATATCTGAAATAAATATCTTTGGAACAGCTTTATAAAGAGCAGATGATTTTGTATTTAAGGCCTATAGTTATGAAAGGCAGTGTATGCTAATATATTCTTAAAAATAGATTTAATTTACGAAGAAATGAAATAATTTCGGTATTGTAATTTCTCAAAGTGTGTATTTCTTCTGAAATTTATTTTCAAACATACTTTACTAATTAACATTCAAATATATTCAGAAATTAAGAATTTAAAATATAAGTTGGATCGATTCTTTTGGTACAAAAACACTTTTAGAAAATTCGATAAATTGTTTAAACTTATATTTAATAATATCTGATAAGCAGAATATGGCTATTCAAATATAAGGCTATAAAGGCTATTAAATAATATGGTATGTTATTCTTAAAATATTCGAATTGTTATAATTATAATTTTTGGCTTTTCAATAAGGCTTTTATATTATCAATATATCAATAAGGCTTAATATCAATATCAATAAGGCAATAAGAAATATTATCAATAAGGCTTTTCAATATTTGGATAGGCATTACATTCTTTAACCATTTCATTTTGAGTTCCATTCGCAATTTGAAGAAGAGGGGGGCGATACATAATATTCAGTGACTATGGAATTTATGGTCGTAAATAAAACATGATGTTGTTATATAAAACACACTTTCCATAGGCATATAGTGGATTCTAGTACATTTTGCGTAAGTTATATTATAATAGTATTGAAAAGAGATATCAAAATCATCCCCATGTACAATATTAAAAAATATTTGAAGTGAAAAAATTTACCGTTTACCTATTAAAATTATAAAGTTCACTTTTAAAATACACCAGTTGCACAATATCTTAACAATATAGCTTCTTTAAGAGAAAATAATGTTTACTGGTGTTGGGGAAATTTAGAATAAAATGAAAGATTGTCACATCAACAAATTGACCATCACAACATTCCATATTTGATTTAAAAGATAAGAAACATAAAGAATTATCCATCTCTTCGATTATAGGACTTTCTCTACAGCACCATATAGCTCACTCCATTCAATCATCATTGATACATATTCTTTAAGAAATTCCTTTTTTTACCCTTTTTTATGTCCTTCTAAGGTAATAACCAAATAATTTTCTGAAGAGCCTCTCAGAACATGACCTTAATATACACTCATGGACAAAACTTAAGGAAGTTTGATATTTTGATGTTGCCGGTTATCTGTTTTTTTTTTTTTTTTTTTTTTATGGAGACAAAGGCAATTTTTTCACACTTAGTTATCTCATTCCTTTTCAATAAAGGTCACAGTGTATCAAATATCTTACAGTGATATTATCTGAATCTCGATATACATGTTAAAAGGTACAACTTCCATAAGTTTTGTCCATGAGTGTATTCCTTCAAATTTACTCATTTTTGCTATTCTCTTTACAAAGGGAATAGATATAGTCGTAAATATATTTGTATTAAAAATAAAAGAAGAATTTTTACTTGATGTATAGATTTTTAATCATAGTAGACTTTATCAAATACTTTTCAAAATCAGTATCCAATCAAATAAATCGTATAGATGCGAAATTCTGAACATTATATATGCAATTGCATTCTAGATTATAATTAAAAGAAACTCTAGCTTAGATTTTCCAAAATATGCTCTGAATTTCAAATCTTGAGATCCAAACTAAGCAGAATATATATCTGAATTAGGAATCTTTTTTGAAGATTCAAAAATTTGATAACTCAAATCTATGTGAATTTGTAAGCTATATATATCAGTGGAATATACCACAAGTTATTAAATGAATCCCTATTTCAATAAGTAAACAATAATTTTAAAAAATGAAACGTCTTGTGAGATTTTTTTTTAGTTTTAAACATGAAATATATAAAAATATTTAATAATTTAGAAGACCACAATCATCATTTTTATATGGAACTCAATAAGAAATCAATGCCAAGTTTCTTTCAAACATTTCACACATAAATCATCCAACATAAATGCATTTTATCTTGATTGTGTGTAATTAATGCCTTTAGAGAGAGTTGTTGGCGTGATATGACTGGTTGGAAGGTGTTTAAAGAATGAAGATAGAGAGATAGCAATAGTGGAAGTTCAGGAAGATAAAAGGTGGATGTCTGGGTATCATCTTGGAAGCTAGTAATCTTGTTGTTGTGTTCTGTGATGTCGAGGAGCCCAATCCCTGTGACAATGTCGGCGAGGGGGTGAATGATGCCGGTGGTGGTGATGATGATGAGGTCTAGAGGGGCGTGTGGGGCCCTCGGGGGGTGGTACCCTGTCTCCCCAGGCCCGTCTGTAGTTTTTGTGGAGCCCCACGTCGCTCCCTCCGCTGTCATAGGTGCTGATGGTGGTGCTATCGAGGGAACCAGGGGACCTCCGTCTCCGGTTGGCCACCCTGACACATACAGACCGTTCAAGAAGGAATAAATGTCAAAATATATAAACTGTAGCAATGCGTTTCTTTATTCGTCAAAAATTTCTGCAAGCTTTCAGATCTTTATAATCCTTCTACAGGCATTGAAAGCTTTCGGATCTTTACAATCCTTCCACAGGAATTGGAAGATTTCGGATCTTTACAATCCTTCCACAATGAGTGTGAAAGCTTTCAATGCCTGTGGAAGGATTGTAAAGATCCAAAACCTTTCCATGTCTGTGGAAGAATTATAAAGATCTGAAAGCTTGCAATGCCTTTAAAAAGATTGTAAAGATCCGAAAGATTGCAAAAAAAAAAAAAATCACGAATAAAGAAACTATTTGCTACCGTTTATATTTTTTACATATATACTTTATAGCAATTTTCACTTTCAAGAAGGTAATATTTGCGCCATATACAAGATTGTTCCAAAGGTTCGTAAACACTTTCAAAATATTTAAATTCCAATATTATTCTCCATAATATTATTCGCTGTTATGCATCATGTCTTTGTTTTATATATAAAGTAATTGTATTATATATTAGCCGTAATAATATTATTCGGCAAGTAATAAGAAAAACGAGTTAAGAAAAACACGAACTTTTGGGACAACCTTACAACATTGCCCAGACGGTATTCAAGCAATTTCTAGTGATAGCCATCATTCTATTCATAACAATTATAACACCATTGCAGAATCTTAATAAAGAAACATATTGGAATTCGTCTTTTCACTTTTAATAACTTATTTTTTTAAGTATTCTAAAGTTACATTCAGTTCTGTTTCCCCATACAGTTTAAAGGTAAATTTCTTGAAGTCTGAAACGTTCAGCATAAAAGAAGTAGCGTATAAAATGTTCAGAAATAAAGGTTGTGCTCACAAGTTTTTCAAATTTCAACAAAATCATATAGATAGCTGGAAATAACACCACTCCCGTAAAAATAGATTCCATCTATTTACCATCTTCATTTTAAAATTTTCTCTTTCAAGAAAGAATATTTGCGCCGTATATACAAGATTGTCCCAAATATTCGTAAACACTTGCAAAAAATTGAAAAACCAATATTATTCGCCGTTATGTATAATATCTTTTTATTATGTATTAAGTAATTGTATTTATGTATTCGCCGTAATAATATTATTTGCCAAGTAATAAGAAAAACAACATAAAGTTAAAGTTCAATTCATTTTGTAAATACATTCTAAAATTTCTACAAAATCTGGATCTCTAATGTTTTCATGCGTTGAATAGTGTAAATAACTTATGAAAATAAACTTTTCTTCTTATTTGGCGCAAGTATCCCTTGCAGGATATAGCGCTTTGGAAATAAAATAATTGTAATTGTACTTCAAATAAAAAGTATTTTATATGGAACGCTTCACGATTTTGCGTGTCATCCTTGCGCAGGGGCCATGCTAAAGATGGACAATTGGTTCATGGAAATATTGGAATAATAAATCTTTTATTAGATTAACATAAAATAAGCCTATATATAGTTTTATTAAATATATATTATGAACCATAAAATGGAATTTCATTATTGCTATCTAGGGGAACAAAAATCAACTGAACGTTGATTTAGCTTATTCCAATGATATTTGGTCAATTCATATCAATAATTCCAAAAAACAGTAGTTATTACTTTATTCATAACGGTAAATTTCGGATAAGATTCTCTTCAGCTCTATGTACATTCGAAACTATTTTAAACGCGTAAGAAATATTTTGAAATAAAACAATTTCTACTGCCCCAGATTAAACTGGCGAAACCGCTGGGAGGGTTCACCACTGATGAGCCAGGCCCTCCCATTAATTTTTCCATTGCAGTAAGGGCAGTAGAAATTGCTCAATTTCGAAAAGAATCTTACGCGTTTAAAATAGTTTCGAATTTTGGCAATACATGTATAACAACAAGATATCAATCTAATTCTAATTTTTGATGCATCTTCGGTTATCTTGGCACAAAACAGATTTGTAAACCAGAAGAAAGAACCAGCGTCATTATCATCATAAAATTCCATGTAAATCCTGCCAGGTCATCTATATAGGTGAAACCAGAAAATCTTCATAAGAAAGAATTAACTAACATAAACCAGCACTAAAACACCATAGTCTGACATCCCTGCTCGTTGATAACGCCTCTTTAACATAAGTCACACTCCGAACTTCACTCACACATCTATTATATAACAAAATATCAAAGAAAACACCTTCGACTATTTTTATATAGCTGGAGTTCATTAGATGATAAACTATATTAATATTGAAAAATTGACTTGCCAAATATATATACACGGTTCAGAATTTCTCATGTTATATATAGAGGTACATTCTGCACCACTCTGACAAGGGGCAACAGCTCGAAACGCGTTCGTGGTTGTCTTTTCTTGATTTATCAAGAAATTGGGTTGGTCAAATATCACGAAGCAAGTTAAATAAACTTTTTGTTTATTTTTGCTCCACTAGATGGCGCTCTGCCATCTAGAAAAGCTCATGTAAGCCTGGTCAGGATATGCCTCTTTTATTTTTAATATCTATATATGTTATATAATAATGTTATTTTAATTTATAAAAATATATTATTCTAGAACACACTACTCTGTAATTTCGACCGCCAGATGTCACGGTTTTCCTTATATAAACTCATTCTTATTTTTTCCCGTTGGCCGGCTCAAATCTTTCTGTATATATGTAAATAAGCCTTTTGTTTTCTTTATTCTACTTGCCTTAAGTAGGGTAGTACTTTCCAAATTATGTATTTTATATTCCTTAAGCTTAATTAAAGCTAATTCTGATCTAAATTATTTTTATTATTATTACCCCTCTGCAATATCACAAATATACTCATGTATGCTTAAAAACCTAAGCAAATATATCCTTAGAGTGGTTTTATTTATATATCTGCTATCTAAAATACTGATGTGAGAGGTCAGGATATGCCCCTTTATTTGTGTTTAACAATATGTAATTGGTATTAATAGGAAAACCTACCTCTCCATTCAATATGACAATATACCGGACCCTAATCCCCAAAAGTAGGTTCCACACACTCTATGCTATCTTATTACATTCAATAACCACCGTGCTTATTTGTTTGTTAATACAGTTAATCAACTGACCACATGTTCATTAACTTCAAAACAATCGCGCAAATTTTGTTTATGTATTTTTAATTTTAAACACTAGCCTGTTCAGTGATTCTCTAACCATGACGTATGCACGAAGGAACGTGTGACCACTGGACATGCGTCGGACCTGGAGGCTGTTGTAGGGTGCTACGCTGCTATGAGTACAGGAGCTCCATCTATGATTCCTTTCTTCCTGTGGTGAATCTGTATAAGACCGGTGGTCTTAATAAAGATTTGTCTGTGTGTGTATTTTTATTTATTTCTATATATTGATATTATTTTTTAATAAAAATCATTGTATCAATGTGTTTTTAAAGGAAAATATTCCTCTTTTGGTACAGCCAGGAATACCCTCTTTCAGTAGCTTTATATTGTATTCTATCCTGAAAATTGGAACTTCGACTTCACCAGCTTAAAAATCTTTTTTTTTTTTTTTTAATTCGACCGATTTCATGACTTTTGTCGCTTGTCGTTCATTAGCTTCAAAACAAAGCGTATATTTTGTTCATGTATTTTTGAATTTCTTTATATATATATATACTGTATATATTCAAAAAATGATTGTATCAATGCGTTTTTAAAGGAAAATGCTCCTCTATTGGTCCAGCTAGGGTTATTTTGGAAGCATTCCTGTGTATAAATGTGCCCCGTGACCCCCAAAAGAAAGAAAGAAGACAGACAAAGAATCCCTCGGCCCCAGGAAGACACCCTCGGTCCCTACCTTATCTATAAAACGGCTGGCGGCCAAATGGAAAAGGAGTTTCACGAATTCGGCGGCCCTGGATATTCTTGAGCGATTCCGCGCTTCCACAAACAGAAAGACCAGAGTCAGCAACCACCACCACCTGCCTAACGAACGCCCTAGGATGGTGTGGCGATAACTTCGGCTTTTGCTGAATCTGTCTGTCCCACTGGTATTCTGTCTGGTACAATCTATATGTGTTTTATCCTACAATCCATTGGTAATTTTCGTGTGCATAGTCATAGAAATCACGGATACCTTGTGTGTATCGGCAGAACCCTGTGTACATCGATACAACCCTTTGGTCCTTGTGTGTAGGTTCATACAGAGCACTGGTACCCCGTGTATGACGTTAAATATTTATATTGATACCCTGCGCGTGTATCGGAAAAACCCATATGAACCCTGTGTGCATTGTGTATATCGGCAGAATCCATATGGACCCTTATTGTACATTGGTACAACCATTTTGTACCTTGTGTGTTTCGGAGAACCCATATAGATGCTATATGTATCGGCAGAACCTAGTAATCTGTACAAACCTTCGGTACCTTGTGTGTGTGTGTGTCCATACAAAGCATGTATGCCGCTAAAATATTCACACTGATACTCTGCGCGTGTATAGGTACAACCCGCCTCATTTATTTCTCTTCTTGTGTATTTACATAAATAAAATAGTTTATCTTCATTCATAATTATTATGAATTCTATTTTCTTAAAAACAAAGAAGAAATAGCACGCCATGGTATTTTCCATTCCTATCTAGGAATAACAGGGATAAATAAAGAAGAGATACATAGGTGAATGCCATCTCGAGATTAAAGATAAAACCAATATTGTGGTGATATTTTTTTTTATCGGAAGTTCTAATTTCCTTCACTACAGATTATATTAAAGTTATTGGGGGGTCTGTGGCTCATTAGTTGTGAACCCTCTAAGAGATTTTGCCATTCGTGGTTATTTGAGTAGAAAATTACATTTAAAACTAGCCGAATGACCCGGGCAACGCCCGGGTTTTGCCCGATTAAATGTTTTTATTCAAATACTATTCGTTACAATTATAAATTGGCACCGTGGATGTCACTCTTGTGAAATGTCCCGCTCCAAACTTTAAGTCTGAGAAGCGATATTTTTATAGAGAGATGATCTGGCTTTGTGTCTTCTGCTCGAATTAATATTTTTATGTTAGAATTTTGTTCCTGCATACTAAAAATGAACTGGCTTCACCCGTGGTCCCTGCTTTTTGTAAATTTTCCCTATATAATTCCCGATATAAACATGATACAGCAATATTGTCATCATCATTTTCTGACTAAAAAACAACTATCTACAAAATCAACTTTTCAATATAATTACTTAAATAAAATAAAACGAACGAAGAGGAGTTTCTTAATTTTAATATTTGCAAGCTTTCGGACCGTGACGTCCTTCTACTGGCTATTAGAAGGCCAGTAGAAGGACGTCACGGTCCGAAAGCTTGCAAATATTAAAATTAAGAAACTCCTCTTCGTTCGTTTTATTCTATTTAAAAAACAACTACTTTTGCCCAGAACCTGTCAATTTCATTTTTTATTGGCTAAAATTCCGATAAATATCTCTTCCAAATTTTTCTCTATGTCCTGTCAAAACACGTTTTACATGTACATTAGATCAGCTGATATTACTTCCCATCTTCACCGCTAGAGGCGCTGCTTGCGAGCGAAAAGGCAAATTTGCAACGCAATTTGCAAATAACTCGAATAATATTCGGGATAGAGACCTGAAATTTTCACTATAAGTTTTTCCAGCTTCTACTATATATACTGTTAAAATATCAGTCAGATTAGTTACGTATTGTGGACGTGTATAGCCGACATAGGAACAAACACACATACATACATACATACACTGACTTTTATATATATAGGGATTATCATAAATGTGAAAAAAATGATTTTTAAAAATATTTAAAAGGTCAGGTGTTGATATTAAAAACAAAAAAGGCATACAGTGACAGCGCTCACATTAGCATATCACGGAAAAAGTTAAATAAACGTTTAGTTTATTTTGTTCCACTAGATGGCGCTCTGTCATCTAAAAATGTTCATGTGAGCGCGGTCAGGATATGCCTATTTTATTTTTAATATCAACACCTGACCTTTTTTTCTATTTTTTCTTCACATGAACAACGTATTTACGAAAATTGGCCTTAAATACCCATTTCTTGATTTCTCAGGAAGCCTTTTCGGACCTAATTTTGGTAGTAGAGGTACAGCCTACTCCAGGCTGACGAGGGCCAACAACAGCCCAATAGGGTACATGGTTGGCTTTTTTTTATCAAGAAATTGGGTTGGCCAAATATCACGGAACAAGTTAAATAAACGTTTAGGTCATTTTTGTTCCACTAGATGGCGCTCTGGTATCTAAAAATGCTCAAGTGAACAGTTGATATAGTGAATATTATCCGGTATAATCATTTTAATATGCTTTGTTGAAAAAAAAATGTAGAACGAAAATTGCAATTATACCGCGAATGTTTCTTTTGAACGAAAAATCGAAATTTATTTTAAGGAGAAATAACGATTATTTCTAACCTTAGGGATGAAGTATGATAAGATAAATTGTAAAGAGTGATGATAAACGGAAAATAAAAGTGTCAAAGGATGGGAATCGAACGCACAGTATTCCGCTTACCGGGCAGATGCCATGTCCCCTTTCGTTCAAAAGAAACATTTGCGGTATAATTGCCAAATTCCGTTCTACAATCATAAGCCACATTATATTGTATTATAAACTTTAGAATACCTATGCGCCGACCCTGAAGATGGAGGTTAGAATAGTGAGAAGACAATAAATAATCCTTTTCTATCTATATAAATCTTCTGCAGTGTGTTTTATAAAGTGCCTCTTCGAATTCGTAATAAAATTTCACATTTATAATATTTGCAATAATTTTCTATAGAAATGTTCGCAGCGCGCTATCTGTATTTGGAAAGATGTACTAATTATAGGGTAACCTTTTGTGTAAATTAGAAAACCAAACAATTTTATTCTGCTTTTACTGCAACGGTAAAAAAAATTGGGAGGGCCTGGTTCCCGAGTCAGTAGTAAGCATTACCAGCAGTTTTGCTAGTTTATTCTATCATACCACTTTAATACTGTCTAAGACTGTATACTGTCACACTTATATCCATAGTTCGTGTAAAATACTCTGAACAAGAGTTTAGATTTTGTATCGTATAAAATTGCAAAACAGCCCAATGCAGTATTAGTACTAAATATTAGATTTAGCTGGCGAAATTGCTAGGAAAAGGTTTACCACTGACGAGCCAGGCCTTTCTAATATTTCTTATCTTTGTATTGTATTAAGAAAAAGTCATCTCCTGATTGTGAAACCAGAAGTTGCTGATGAAGTTGCAGATAGTTACTGTTGTGATATGTAAATAACCTTTGTTAAGTGTTATAATTGTTACCTATTGTTGGCTATGCAAAATTATTCCATTTGTCAATTGTTTTAAACTTATGTAGATTATTTCCTTTTTATCTCTATCTTGTATATAAGAAGATTGCTAGATTGAATAAACATTCAGTTCAGCTTGTAAGTCGTAGCGAGTTTGTTCAGACAACTCATACACATTACAACATGGCGCAGTCGACAAAGGTATCGAATTAAAACAGATTAATTCAACATTGAGTAGAATGGAAGGAATCAAGCCGCCGGCGGAATTTGCCCCGTACAGCAACGAGAAAAAATGGGAAACCTGGAGAGAGTCGTTTGAAATTTTTGCAATAGCGGTAAATTTAGAAAGCATGCCGCTGGTGCGCCAGCGAGCAATCTTGAAGCATGTTGCTGGTGAGAAAACAGTGATGATATACAAAACATTTCACATAAGTGAAAATGATACCTACCCAAATGTAAAGGAAATGCTTGATATGCTTACGAACCATTTTAAGCCCTTCAAAAATACGATTCAAAGGAGAAATGCATTTTTTACCTGTGTACAAAAGGAAAAACAGGGAATCATGGAATTCGTCACAGAATTAAAGCATCTGGCACAAGAATGTGAATTCGAGAATTTAACAGAATCTCTCATAAGGGATCGCCTTATAATTGGAATACTTGACCGAGAAGTGAAAAGAAAATTGTTAGAAGATCCACAGTTGACACTACCAAGGGCAATTTCGATAGCTGTGATCTCCGAGTCAACATGTTCACAAGTAGCATCGTTGAATGAGCAAAAAATGATTGAAAAAATTGAAAAACGTAATTGGGTGAAAGATACAATTCGAATGGAAAATGCAGAAGCAGGACCAAGCGGTATAAACCCGAGAAGAGAAAGAATAATAGAACCATGTAAGTGGTGTGGACAACGACACAAGTATGGAAAGTGTCCAGCATATGGGAAGAAATGTAATGCATGCGGAAAAACCAATCATTTCTCAGTAGTTTGCCGAACAAAACGTATAAGAAATCTCTTAGCGGAAAGTGAAGCTGAAGAATCCTGTGACGAGATAAATCTTAATGAGGTTGCTGTAAAGACTGTTCGGTCGGACAAGTGGTCCGCGGTAATAATAATTAATGGCAAGAAGACCACGGTACATTTGGACACTGGCGCACAGATAAATGTGCTTCCTCATAAAGTAATAAACCAATGGCCATCAAGACCAGAAATCAGACCCACGTCATTAAAGGCGTTCGCATATGGAAATACAGAATTGCCTATCGTCGGCAAATGCAATGTGCTATGCCAATATGGTGAAAAGAAAGGAATGTTTGAATTTATCGTAGCCGATGTTGAAGCGCAGACACTTATCACGGGCGATACTTGCGAGAGGCTTGAAATACTGAGGCGAATTAATCATATAAACACGGATGAAATGAAATTGTGTTCTGAAACTCAAAAAATCCTCGAACAATACCACGAAGTATTTCAAGGAGTAGGATTAATCAACTCGGAATGTAAGATTTACACAAAGCCTGAATATTCTCCTGTGCAAGTCCCTCCCAGGCGCATCCCAACAAGCCTCGGAGCCGAAGTTCAGTCTGAATTGGAAAAGATGGTGAAGCAAGGAATCGTAACAAAAATATATCATGAAACAGAGTGGTCTCATCCTATGGTCGTTGTAAAAAAAAAATCTGGTCAAATCAGAATATGCCTGGATCCTCGGAAATTAAATGAGGCCCTTGTGGGAAGACATTTCCAGACTCCGGCTCCAGCTGAACTATTGCACGAGATACCCAAAGCTAAGTATTATACCGTGTTAGACGTGAAATCAGCCTATTGGCATATTCCGGTTGCAAAGGAATGCAGAGATCTGTTGGTGATGACCACGCCATTTGGCAAATTCAGATATAACCGATTGCCATTTGGTTTGAAAATATCGGCACACATTTTTGTTGAGAAAATGACGAATATCTTTAGGGATAGCTTTCAAAATATTACATATGTAGACGATTTGCTGATATATGCGGATACCATTCAAGAGCACAATAAAAAATTAAAGGGAATTCTAGAAAAAGCAAAAGAAAAAAATATCAAATTTGATTTAACAAAGGCTCAAATATGTCTAACGAAAGTTCGTTTCTTGGGCCATGTGATATCACAAAATGGAATTGATCCAGAGCCAAATAAGATTGATAAATTAATTACCTTTAAAAGGCCAGAGGATAAAAAGTCGCTGCAAAGAATCATGGGTCTTTATAATTACTTAGGAAAATTCATTCCAAATTTAGCTGCGTCCACATCCAATATAAGAGGAATATTAAGAAAGAATGTTGTCTGGCATTGGGGGCCTAAACAGGATGGGGAATTCGATCATATTAAGGAATGCGTGAGGAATGCTCCTTCGTTGGCACATTTTGACAAAAGCAAGATGCTGATTTTGCAGTGTGATGCCAGCAAAGATGCAATGGGAGCTGCTCTGCTACAGGAAGATCGACCTCTAGCATTCGCATCCGCGTCATTTAGCGACTCGCAGAAACAGTACTCTCAGATTGAGAAGGAGTTACTGAGTGTTTATTATGGATGCAAAAAGTTCGAATATCTATTGTCAGGACACACTTTCGTTGTCCAGACGGATCACCAGCCTTTATTGCCTCTAGTCAAAAAACCGCTGAGTGATATATCACCGCGTCTACAAAGATTAGTAATGAAGCTTATAGCATTTGACTTCAAATTGCAGTACAAACCAGGAAAATACTTGATTGTGGCTGATACCCTATCCAGGGATACTCACCCCATGGACGAACTACCAACGCCTTTTCTTGAAGACAAAAGAATGGTCAAGATGGTACGTGTTAATATCTCGGACGAAAAACTGGTAGCGATGCAGAAAGATACCCGAGAGGATCCTGCTTTGGTTAAAGTAATCGATTATGTGATTGAGGGATGGCCTATATGCAAAAAAGACGTCGATGAAGATGCCAAAGTATTTTTCGATTTCAGACACCGTTTGTACTTATGGAATGATCTATTATGTATAGGATCGGCCATAGTGATTCCGAAGACACAAAGGAATGCTATGCTTAATTTGTTGCACCAATCGCACCAAGGGATATCTGCAATTCAGGGTTTGGCGCGAGAATCTTTATTTTGGCCGAGAATGTCCATCGACATTGCTGAAAAAGTAAAAAATTGTGAAATTTGTCAAAAACATCAGAAATCAAAAATACGGCAGCCGTTAAAACCTTTCCCAGTTCCAGATTATCCATGGCAGACAGTATCATTGGACATATTTTATATTCAGAAAAAGCCCCATTTGTTAGTGGTCGACAGATATAGTGGCTACCCGGAGGTATTTACATTGGACCCACCTACGGCGATTAATGTAAAAAATAAATTGAGAGAAACGTTTGCACGATTCGGGATTCCGGAAACCATGATGTCCGACAATAGACCACCGTTTCGCTCAGAGATTATGACTGACTTCTGTATAAGATGGGGTATAAAACAGCTATTTTCAAGTCCACACCTTCATAGATCTAATGGTCTGGCCGAGAGAAACATTCAAACAATAAAAAATCAACTAATCAAATGTAGAGATGAAGGGTCCGACCCATATCTGGCTATTCTGGCATATAGAAATACACCAAAAAATGACCTACCGTCACCCGCACAGTTATGTTTATCGAGGAGCCTTCGATGTCAGATCCCCAGAATTACACCGCTATATAGACCCTATCAAACTAATTGGAGAAGTATAGAGAATGCCAAAAGAAAAAGACAGAGCTCAATGAAAGAGCAGTATGACAGAAATAGTAAAAGCTATCCCAAGGTTAATGTAGGAGAGGATGCATGGTGTCAAATACATCCAAGGGAGACATGGACACCGGTGAAGATTTCAGCGCAGGCTGATTCTCCTCAGAGCTTTGAAGTTGTGACACCATCGGGAAATAGGTTGATAAGAAATCAACAATTTATTAGGCCAAGGGATGGAGGCTACGAGAAAAGCCAGTTGTCTTCAGAACCAATTACCGCCTCCCCAGAAGCTCAACATCCGCAGTGCTACAGTCCAACGATGGGCGAGTCATCCACAGCCCCGATACAGCGGTCAAGTGAAGAGACCAATATTGACCAGAGGGAAGGCGCGACTACATCCGCTGGGATTGCACCAGAACCATCCGGAAGGCCCCGGTTTTCAAGGTTTGGAAGAGAGTTAAGAAAACCACAAAGATTTGGTTTTTAAACAGAGGGGAGGCATGTCAACCGCCTTTTGATTTGCCTGATCTGATTGTTGATGGTTGTCTAGATTCGTGACATTCTTTAATTGTTGTAGCAGAGGGGAAACATGTTGTGATATGTAAATAACCTTTGTTAAGTGTTATAATTGTTACCTATTGTTGGCTATGCAAAATTATTCCATTTGTCAATTGTTTTAAACTTATGTATTTTATTGAATATTTGAATAAACATTCAGTTCAGCTTGTAAGTCGTAGCGAGTTTGTTCAGACAACTCATACACATTACAACAGTTACATGATCAAAATATGCCTTTTTTCTTAATTTATCCACCTGATCAAAGTACAATTTCAATTTTGTACTATTTTCACCTTGCATTGTATGTATTAGTAAGGACAGTAGAGAAAGAATTTTGTTTTCTTCACATTTAAAAGATACGGTAGCGTAATAAATTTTATAACAAAGTATTTGTTATTTTATTAGCAGAGTATTATTTTCCATATTTACATTTTGCTACTCTGTACACTTCCCTCTTTTGCTTATCTTTTGTTTATCATTCATAGTTTGTTCTTGCCTTAAATAAATTGCTGTGTCATCCCGAAGTTTGTCTTCCCTAATTTTTCACGTGGCAATATTATTTTTCGAATAAGTATTCTATATTGAATTTGATGCCAAGAAACTATTAAATGTATTTTATTGAATAGTGTGGTAAATAATTCCCTTCAACCTTCCAGCTCAGTACATTAAAGCTTAGCACTGGAGGGTATATCATATAACAGATAGGTCTATAAGAATCTAAAATAGAAAGCGATAAGAATGAGAAATAGTTGAAGAATTTTATGTAAATAAAGAATCTTTACTTTCTCTTTTTTCATCCCGATTCATAGTACTTCAGGGATTATTCAGAGTCAGCTAATATAGAAATGCCTAGAAGTGCTTTCTAGACAACTGTAATATTGAATTAGAAAGCCCTTTTATTCTAATTTCGAAAGAGATTTCTAATAAACAACCAAATATAAATGAAATTTTAACCTCCATCTGAAACTTTGATCCATTTAAAATCAAGATCCTTTTTTCATAAAACTGTTTCACATTAGTGCTTCAGCGAACGAAAATGGTATGTCAAAGGGAATTAGTTTCCAGGTATTTAACAAAATACATTTGATAGATTCTTTGACATCATATATACAATATAAATACTTATTTGAAATGTTATTTATCATGCTACCGTTTCTTTCAAATGTAAAGAAAATAGAATCTTTGCTAAGAATTCAGAAAGCTATTTCAAGACACAGCTTTGGTTTTTGAGAGAAAAGAGCGTACAGAAGTGATGTCTCCTCACCTGCGGACGATGATTACAATGATGGTAATGGCCACGGCCAGGAAGACAAAGCCGCCGAAGACACCCAGAGCGATGATGCCACCTGTTACCATATCCACCTCAGCATGGCCGGTCATTACAGAAAGATTCAATTGACACTTACCCATGTTGATACGGGCGTTAGAAGCGAACAGTGAGTTGGACTTCACTCGTGTCTTGGACTTGTCAGATGCTGAGGTGATCATACCTCCCTCCGCACTGGTCCGACCACGTCCGAAGATGGCTGCACGTAGGACTCAGTGAATTGTGGAGCAGATATATCACTTACATAGGTCACAAATATAAATTAGAGTAAATCAACAATATTCCTATCTGAACAATATGATTACAATATATGTGAATCTCTCCTGTATATGAATTAAATAATATAGCAGATTTATAGAGATGAGTTTCTTTTCCCTTTTATTGCAATCTCAAGCTTTCTGCAATTACCACCCTTTAACAGCAGTACAAAAATTATCAATAATTAAACGCCGTTATATACTCAATTTATGTACAACAATTTATTAAAAACTCGTTGTTGTTCATCCCAATGGCCGGCTCAAAATTTTGTACATTATGTAAATAATCTTTTGTTTTCCTTGTTTGCTCGCCTTAAGCCAGGCAACACTTTTATCAAATTATGTCTTTTTTGTATATTCCTTTAACTCAATTAAATTACTGATAAAAACTATTTTTCATTATCATACTTTAAATATTTCAACTACGACTGCATTTCCATACCATAATCTTTAACATGATCTAAATTCGAACAGAAAATTTCATTTTCATATAATATATATATATATATTATAATTGTGCTTTAATATTTTCATTTCCTAGATATAACACTACTTTAAAATTATATATATTCCGAGAGATATATTTTGAGAGAGAATCATTTAAGTAGTCGCACTCTAATAAGAAGTGAAAACTTCTTCATCATTATGATACAGAATTTGATGCCAAAAATGTTTTTATTCAATAATATCTATCATCTTCTAAGCTTTGGAAATCTTTCATAACTCCACTTCGTCTCTCGATCTCTCATTGGCATATACATTGGACTGCCCACTCACATTAAACGACTTTTATAAAATTCCATCTTGGTATTAGAAAAGATTGATGAAGAGGTTTGTATTCATAGTTTGTTGAATTAATTATTTTTGAATATTGTTTTCTGTTTTATATATGGATTATGTTTATGAAAGCCAATTGGAACAAAGTTTTTGTAAAATTCATTTGAGGTAGGGCTCATATGTTTGAAAGCTTGAAATAAGTTTTGTAATCTTGCCAATAAAACAATCATTTTTCCAAAGGTTTTAAGTAGTTTATAATGTCTAATCAGAAATAGACAGCATCAAACAACATTAACAAGATTTAGAACAGGCCATCTCAAGCCATTTAAGATAGAAAATAATAACAAAATCTACCCTACTTGCCCAAAATGTAGCTTGGCACCTGCAGCTCCAGAACACATTTTGGCTTGCATTAGATGTACTAAACAGGACCTTTGGGAGAGGCCGCTGCTCATCATAAAACAGCTCGAGGAGCATGAACTCATGGAATTTGTGTAATCTTTACACAATGGGGATAAGAAACATAATGTCTAATTCAGTTTTTGTCTATTATTAGTGAATGAATTGTATATATAAACCTTTGTACGATTAATACAAATTAATATTGTAGTAAGGTATTTATTATTTTAATACATAGATTATATTTTGATGTTTATATTTTGATACTCTGTTAACTTCCCTCATTGCTTATCTTGTATTTTATATATTTTAAAATTAATTTTTTTGCATCGTAAATATTTTTGCTGTATCATTCTGAAATTTGTCTTTCATAATTTTCTCCGTAGCAATATAATATCATTAGGTTCAATCATACGTAGCATTTATAATTTGATAGAAATATCTGTATTTGCCGAGTGTCTTATTGTGATTTCTAGATTTTTTGAATGTCACAACATTTTTATTGAATAAATTGAACCCTTGAATTTTGAAATCTTTCATATTGAGGTTGCTTCTCTTCATTATGCGTTCTTAATTTTTAATATTCAAAATGTAAACGTGTTTTGAGATAGCACAGTTCATTCTTGGATATGTCACATATTAAACTCTTTGAGAAAATTCTTCAACAAAAAGTATATTCAACTAACGCCTTTAAAATAGTTTCGAATTTTGATAACAGATGGCGCGCTAGTGCATCATATTATAAATGTTCTAATAAAAGAAACAATTTGATATTTGCGGAAGAGCGATTGCTCGAAGCATATTATATATTTATAAATGTATGTAATTCTACTGTCCTCAAAGCTTATGTCCATAGTTCTTCTAAAATACCCATTCAAAGAGTCAATCAACAGTATCACTATAAAAGGAAGTTCAAAAAATGCAAAATAACAGCGGTATGGTAGATTAAACTGGCGAAACCGCTGAGAGGGTTCACCACTGATGAGCCAGGCCCTCTCATTAATTTTTCCATTGCAGTAAGGGCAGTAGAAATTGTTTAATATCAAAAAGAATCTTACGCCTTTAAAATAGTTTCGGATTTTGATAACAGATGGCGCGCTAGTGCATCATAATAATCCATTGTATCAATATTGAGTGAAAAATTCAGGCCTCCAGGGAAAAGTATCTTTTATAAAATATTTTTAATCTCTAGCTTTCGGGCACGAACGCTCTTCTACAAGAGAAATTGTGCCGTTTTTTCTACCGTAGAAAAGCGTTTCTTTTAAGTATCCCTAGAACACGTGGTACAGGCAATGAAATTCATGGTGGTTAGAAGTTGGCGACTGCTTTAAAACTTTTTTTGAAAAGATACTTCTTCCTGGAGGCCTGATGTTTTTACTCAACAAAAAACTACTGTTTCAAATATTCTGCAAAACACAAATATCGTCTCTACCATTTATTTTGAAAAGAAAAAAAAAAAACGAGCGAACCGTTTTAATTTATTTTTGAATGGAAGGTTTTGTGCTAAAGTTTTGCGAGGCTTGAGGCATTTTGAACCCAACGGAGGGCCAAGAATATTATGTTGAAATCGTTCAAGTTCAACTCAGATTTCAGATCTTAAAATGAGATGTTGTCGCGGGCTGGTAGATCAACCGTCGCTTGATCTGTCGTATCCAGCCGTTCTTCTTGGCATTGATGATAATGGCCATGCCCAGCATCAGGATAGCTCCATACGCCGTCCAGGACGTAACTGGGGCGGGAAACGCTGCAAATTGCCAGATAAAATGCAAGAGTACATCCAGAAAAGCTTTGATTAACACAAGCGACGTAGCATGTTGAGAACGTAGCAGTTTAAGAAATAACATGGAATAGGCATAATGACAAGCTCCTAGTGTTAGAAGACTTGGTCTGCTGCAAGGTAAGAATTTTGGGAATTGGCTGACAAACCATACAAAAGACATTTGTACGAAAGAAGCAAGATTTATCCAGGCCAAAGATGCTGGGGCTGGTGCAAAGTCCATTGACCATAGTAGAATCAAATGCAATGTTCCTAAGAAGCAGGCAATAAACCCCGCCAGGAATCCGGTCATTTCGTAGGTCTCATAAACGTGAGCTCCAGACACCAAGGCTTGAGGAAGTCTGCACGTGACAACAAGTGCCATCACCACAGCCGCGAGAGCAAGATTATGGAAGATATTGCAAGGATCCTTAAGAAAGATTCGCATGACCACTGCAAAGAGTCCAGGAACACCGTGTATCAATACAGACGCAGGACCCATTGGCAATTGCCTTAGAGCATAATACCTCATGTAGAGACAAGAAGCCTCAATGATACTTGCCAGAAACACATGCCGACGATCACTACGGGGAATTCTTGCACCTCTACGAACCACCAGAGGGGCATTTATGACAAGAACGTCCAAACTCTCCAACAGAATCACGGTGTACAAATTCGACGAAGCCTGAGAGACAACGATGACCGAGGTTGTAGCGTTTAGTATCGAAGCACATAGGACATATAGAAGTCCCCACAAACCACTCGTTTCTTTAAGGGAAAGGCCTTTGCTTATCTCAACCTTGGATATGATGACTTCAGAAGACGTAGTTGTTGTTGCTCCTGAAATAGGAAAGAAGTCATCGCTCTCATCGTCTGAGATAAAAAGCGGAGACGCCATCTTGGCCAGGCGGACCCATCGAGTTCTTCGAGTGGGGGTTTGATCGCCAGCTTCTTTGACATCGTCGTTGTTCATTCCTTCGGTCTCGTGAGGCATCTTTCTCTCCTGCTTTAACAATTACAAGAGCAGAGCCTTTCCTGAGGTTGAAGAACGATTGTTGATAGCTTTGTGGAAAAACAAAACCACCATTTAAACGATGGTACACACAGTCAACTCCGCTTCCCCGAATTAATCCAAGATTCCTTTAAATATTATCTTCAATGTCGTCAAGGATCATTATGCATATAACTCAAATCGGGAATCATGTAGCGTCAACCAAATGGACATATTACATTTCGTTTCCTATAGAGGAAAATTGATTCATATATTTTTATAAATATATTTTCAAATACCCTCTTATATACTCACAAAAGATTAAACTCTTAAAAAAGAAATCCTTGAACGAGTTTAAAATTGAAATAGTATTGATGATTTAAAAAAAAAAGAACAAGGAAATTCAGCTTATATTCGATCCAGCAAGATAAGCGATGATTAACCTGGCCATTTTAAAATTAGATGGATATTCATACAAAAATACTTTCTAGTCAGAGAGAGATAATCTTGTGGGCAAGCCTTTCTCTCTAAAATTAATTTCAAAGAATTAAAAATGCGGAATGGGCACTAATTTTTGATATTGTATGGCGTACACACGCCTTTACAGCCTAAATACCCATTACTTGATTTTTTAGGAAGCCTCAAAGTCCAGCCTTTTGTTCACTTGAGGTACAGTCGCACCACGCTGATGAGAGCCATCGGCCAGAAACGAGTACGTTGTTAGCTTTTCTTGATTAATCAAGATAGAGTATTTGGCCACACACACAATTCTGGAATAATTAAAAATCCACAAATAGTTGATGTTTATTACGTCAGATGGTGGAAGCCATTAGCAATTTTTTTTTCACAAGATCAGAAGATACATTTCTCTTTTTTTTTTTTTGAATTATTATGAATATATAACTATTTGTGCGCCCTTATATAAAAATAGAAAGTCGGCTTGAATAATTCAAATGACTTGAATGATAGGACGTCTTTTCTTTTGCATGAATACACAATTTGCACATTTAAGAGATGTACACTCATGGACAAAACTTAAGGAGGTGTCGCCGTTCGTATACTTTTCTTTTTTGAAGAAAGAATTTGGTTCACTCTTGGTTATTTCGTGTGTCTTTAATAAAGGTCACTGTGTATCAAATATCTTTCAAGAGATATTGTCTGAATCCCGATAAACATGCTGAAAGGTGCAAATTCCTTGTTTTTTTTTTTGTGCATGAGTGTATTGATGGCCTTATGACAATGATGATGTGTTTATTAGAAATAAAGACATTAAATGCACCAAAAGAACTACCTTTAAATAAGCATTAGAGAAGTGGATTCTTGTATTTTCCCAGTAAAACATATAAATCATATTTGGGAAGGGAGAGACACCACTGAATTATTTTTCTATGAAATACCTAAATGAGAATGCCCAACAAAATGCTAAGAAAACCAAACTAAATTGACTAGATCCTGTGCTAAGATACATGATAGCTTAGTATAAGAATTAATTGAAGGTCACATTGAAAATACGTTCTATATATGAAGAGAATAACCAAAGCGACATCTTACCATCAGTAGCAACTATAACTTTCCATAGCTCTTGGGGAAAGCCTGATAAGGCACGACCAGATTTTAGACAAATCCAGCTGAATAAATAAAATTTACATGATATATACCCTTCCTGAAGTGAACAAATTCTACTCACACTCGCAGGATGGAGGCTCTCCCTCCCATTCGCCGGTGTCCCCGCACACCAGGTGGGGGCCCCCCACAAGTAGGTGGCCTGGGGAACAGCCGTACTTCACCACGGCCCCATACTGCGTGGAATTGGCCAGCATGGTGGCCTGCCCGTTCTCTATCTCCACAGGTGGCCCGCACGTCACCGCTGCCACAACATCGTCGGTTGGTCAGGGATTAATAGAGGAGAGTCACATCGGTCAGATAGGGATTGATAGAGGAAGGCCACATCTGTCAGGGAGGGATTGGTAAGGAAAATATTTTTGTCAGTTAGGGATTGATAGAGGAGAGTCACATCTATCAGGTAGAATTTGGTAGAAAAAAGCCACATCGGTAAGGTAGAGATTGATAGAGGAGAGCCATATCTGTTAGGTAGGGATTGATAGAGGGGAGCCACATCTGTCAGGTAGGGATTGATAGAGGAGAGCCACATCTGTCAGGTAGGGATTGATAAAGGAGGGCCACATCTGTCAGGTAGGGATTGATAAAGGAGAGCCACATCTGTCAGGTAGGGATTGATAAAGGAGGGCCACATCTGTCAGGTAGGGATTGATAAAGGAGGGCCACATCTGTCAGGTAGGGATTGATAAAGGAGGGCCACATCTGTCAGGTAGGGATTGATAGAGGAGAGCCACATCTGTCAGGTAGGGATTGATAAAGGAGGGCCACATCTGTCAGGTAGGGATTGATAAAGGAGGGCCACATCTGTCAGGTAGGGATTGATAAAGGAGGGCCACATCTGTCAGGTAGGGATTGATAAAGGAGGGCCACATCTGTCAGGTAGGAATTGATAAAGGAGGGCCACATCTGTCAGGTAGGGATTGATAGAGGAGAGCCACATCTGTCAGGTGGTATTTGATAAAGGAGGGCCACATCTGTCAGGTAGGGATTGATAAAGGAGGGCCACATTTGTCAGGTAGGGATTGATAAAGGAGGGCCACATCTGTCCGGTAGGGATTGATAGAGGAGAGCCACATCTGTCAGGTAGGAATTGATAAAGGAGGGCCACATCTGTCAGGTAGGGATTGATAGAGGAGAGCCACATCTGTCAGGTAGGGATTGATAAAGGAGGGCCACATCTGTCAGGTAGGGATTGATAAAGGAGAGCCACATCTGTCAGGTAGGGATTGATAGAGGAGAGCCACATCTGTCAGGTAGGGATTGATAAAGGAGGGCCACATCTGTCAGGTAGGGATTGATAAAGGAGAGCCACATCTGTCAGGTAGGGATTGATAGAGGAGAGCCACATCTGTCAGGTAGGGATTGATAAAGGAGGGCCACATCTGTCCGGTAGGGATTGATAAAGGAGGGCCACATCTGTCAGGTAGGGATTGATAAAGGAGAGCCACATCTGTCAGGTAGGGATTGGTAGAGGAGAAACACATTGATCAAATAGGAATTGGTAGAGGAGGGCCATCTGTCGGGTAGGAATTGGCAGAGAAGTGCGGGTTCTTTTAAAAACTAGACTCCAATATGGTACCACCATGGAAATATTATTTTAATACAAGGTATGTCCCATAAGTTCCCGGACTGGGTCCATAAAAAAATATAAATGAAAAATGTAAATAAATTTGACTGTTTATTATAGAAAAAATATCTAGGGACACGGTGGTACCAATATCGAGGCGGTACATTAGCGCGCGCCAAGGTCATTCTAATTTATTTAAAGGTCACACCTAGCGCTGCGGCGATTTTACGATGGAGCAAAAATTGAAGCAGAGGATTTGCATAGAAATTTGTGTGAAACTTCAAATATCAGCAACCGAAACTTTTAAAATGCCTAATAAAGCATTCCCCAATGACCCCCCCCAAAAAGAACAACTGTTTTTGAATTACATTCTAGATTTAAAGCTGGCAGAATTTCTATTGAAGATGATCCTCGGCAAGAACGCCCAAAATGTGCAAAAAATCACCGATTTGATAAAAGAAAATCCTCGAACCACTTTGCTGGAGCTAGAGCAAGACACAGGCATCTCTAAAACAACGATTGGAAGGATCGTAACCAAAGATTTGAAGTTCAAAAAGACTCCTGCAAAATTCATCCCAAGATTCCTCACTAATCAGCAAAAACTGTGTCGGCTTGCAACCTGTGAGAACATGTTGGAAATGACAAGAAGGGATCCGGAATGGAAAGACAAGATAATCACAGGCGACGAGACATGGGTCTATGACTATGACCCTGAAACCAAGCGTCAATATGCCGAGTGGAGAGGTCAGGGTGAGCCTAGACCAAAAAAATCCAGGATATTGAAATCCAGAAACAAGGTGTTGCTGGTCGCTTTTTTGGATAACAAGGGCATTGTTCATCACGAGTATCTTCCTGCAGGCCAAACGGTTATTAAGGAAATGTATTTGGACATTCTTCGCCATCTAAGGGAAGCGATTCGAAAAAAAATGCCAGAAAAATGGCCTAATGGTGACAGGATCCTACACCATAACAATGCCCGCCCTCACACAGCGCACTTGGTGACGAGTTTTTTGGCTAAAAACGGGACAGAAATCCTACCTCAACCACCCTATTCCCCAGACATCGCACCAAATGACTTTTTCCTGTTCCCCAAACTTAAAGCAGTTCTAAAAGGAAGACATTTTGACACCAGGGATGACATAATAGAAAAATCGCTGTTGGCATTGAAGAGCATTCCAAAAGAGCTCTATAAAAACTGTTTCGACAATTTGGGGAAAAGATGGCGCTGGTGCGTTGAAGCAAGGGGGGATTACTTTAAAAAGTTTTAATAATTTAAAAAATATATATCTTACCTTTTTTTTTATGGACCCAGTCCGGGAACTTATGGGACACACCTTGTATAAAAAGGACAAGCCTATTTTGTAATACCCGAAAAATTGAATGAAATTAATTTATAAACCTTTTGTATGGCTTTTTTTTTAAATTTCATTGTGCTTATAAGGAACACTTGAAACATATTTAAGAAAAAATTGAGACGTTTTCCTTTATATAATTATTAATAGGTAAGTGTGCTCTACTTTGTGATAAACCAAATTTCAAATCGAACATGAAGCTTGATGGAAAAAAATAAAATCCGAACAACTTGAGAGGATTATATTAGTGTAATATAATTAAGTCGATAATATTGTTAAGCATGTGTTTTATTGAATAGTTCGAAGTTTAAATTACACGATTAACATTCTATATATATACTCCACTTTGAATCATAGTATAATACTCCACTTTGTTTAAATATAACATAAATATACGTGAGGATGATATTATAGTATCTAATGAGGTCACCTATCTCTTTAATTATGCATCATATTTATCATCCTAGTGAATAAATTTACTAGTCGTGCTAAATAATGACCTAAAGCACCAGGTTTTGTCAAATTCAGACAACAACCAACATCTATACAATGGTATTGGACTATGAATCTCTTCAATACAGAGGCGGCTTCTATTTCTTAACATCCTACAAGAGGGATTATGAAATCGAAGCTGTCCATATACTGATGAGAGCCAAAGCCCGAAACCATAGTATACAAGTTGTTTTTTTCTCTTGTCTGAATCTGTCAAATGTGGTGTTGTGGGTCATTCTTTATTCCTACTAGTAAGGTGTTTTGCTAGGATGATAAAGATAATGCATCGCTTTGATACATAATACAGTTGAACCTGTCTATAGCACCCCCTTTAAATAGCGTCATCCTCTCTATAGCGCCCGATTTTGAATACGTAGTACTATGCGGTGTTTACGTTAAAAGTGACCTGTCTATAGCACCCTATTTTGGTGAGTCCAAAGAGGGGTGCTATAGACAGGTTTAACTGTATATTTATATATACACACACCTAAAGAGAAGGGGGGGCACCTCTCCCTTTAATTATGTATCAGAACGATGAATTATGTTTATCACCCTAGTAAAACACCTTACTAGTAAGAATAACCCACAACAACAGTTTTGGAAAATTCAGACAAAAGGCCAACCTGTATACAATGGTTTCGGGCTATGCCACTCATCAGCACAGGGACGGCTTCGATTTCATAACACCTCTGGTAGAATGTTATGAAATCTAAGCCGGCCCTGTTTGAGTTACATAGAACTGCTCTGTAAGAAATTTGCTTGGTAAAAATGTAAAAAGTATTATTCTGACGAGATTTTAAGATTCCTGAGGAACCCTTATGATCACAATCAAATTCCAGTGAAAGAAAACATTGCGCTAAAAATAAGGGATCATTTTATTGGATGCGCCAGAGAGAGGGCGATTCAGGTCAAAATAATGTGTTCATCGGGTTCACGTCCTTCATGTTGCCGGGTCTGTGATTCTTTAGGTTTGCCTTTGGATTTGCCTAGAAGGATTTCTCTAGCATCAGCGAGAGAACGTTTCCCTTCATGTTGATGCGGATGATCATATCTCTCTTGGGGGATTCGATGCTCTTCAAAGAATACGCGCGGAGCTTCCAAGTCCGGATGTTTTTGTGGATCGAGCTTATAGGACTCTTGGCCTCTGGAATGTTCCCGGTGATGGTGGCTATCGTGAGGTGGAATAGCAGTTTCTGGAAAGTCCTCGGACTCTGTCAATCGCCAATAAGGGTAATAGGTTGAATCACAGATGTCATCTGAGGTCGTATCTTCTGTTTTGCGCTTTCCTTCCCCGCCTTTTGAGTCCATCTTGAGTAGAATTTAGATTGGGATTTGGGAAAAGGGGGACATTGTGAGACCAAAGTGGCCTTCTGTGTTTTATATTTTTATATGTTGCTATGGGGATACACTCTCTATAAAATATATTCTTCTCTTTGGATATCCAGCCGAAAAACGAAATGGTTTTTAAAAAATTGAAACATTTTCCAGAGGAATGATTTCACATCTAATCGAATTTGTCGCTTATGCATTTGAAGTTCTAATTCTTAGACCGATAATTTCCCTCCTTCTCTCTCGCCTACACTAATTCGGAAATATATTTTAAGTTTTATCTATTTGTCAATGAAACTACTTAAAGATTTTTCATCAATCGCTAATTCATCACTTATTATTCGTTCAAATCATTCAATGTTCACATTTTAAATTTTATTATACAAATTTAAATTTAATTTGTCATTCCAGAAGAATTTTCTATAATTTGAATAATAAATAAGTAGTAAATTAATACTGTTGTCAACGAAAAGTACAGTCTTGATAAGATAAATATGTATCAAATTTGGCAAACACCATCTCAATCAATGGATGTGTCTTTTACCAGGTATAATACTTTCAAGATTTTTTCATTTTCCAACTTTATCAGTTTTATTGATCTTTATTTTATCTTA
Organism: Cordylochernes scorpioides; assembly: GCA_030710605.1. Taxonomy (NCBI): domain Eukaryota; kingdom Metazoa; phylum Arthropoda; class Arachnida; order Pseudoscorpiones; family Chernetidae; genus Cordylochernes; species Cordylochernes scorpioides. The sequence continues at coordinate 68,968,584 of CP092876.1, forward strand.
TTATCCTAATAATGTTGAATTTGATTTATTTACAACCTAAATACAGATGTACTATATATCACAAATCCATTCTGAATATTCCATTAAATCTCCACGTTGAAGTGGCCAAAACATTCTTCAAATATCACATTTTTTTAGAAGGCCAAAATTTTATTTTCTTGTCTTACAATGTTAAATATCATCTGCAAATTTTAGCGCTATGTATAATATTCATCTTATAAAATTGAAATGTGACTGAACTTTATTTAATTATCTTGCAATGTTAAATATCATCATCAATTTAGCTCCATCTATCGATGGAAATCATAATTAACTAACAATATTGAGGTGACAAAACTTTATTTATTTATCAAACAATGCCAAATATCATCATAATTTTAGCACTATCGCTGGAAATCATAATTATCTAACAATGTTGAGGTGACCAAACTATTTACTTATCAAACAATGCCAAATATCATCATAATTTTAGCACTATCGCTGGAAATCATAATTATCTAACAATGTTGAGGTGACCAAACTTTATTTACATATCTAACAATGGTAAATAATATAATCCATTTAGCGCCATCTATCGTTCAAAATTATAATTATCTAACAATGTGACACCAAAAATTGATTACAACCAATCTTATAGAGTTTTGAGACGATAAAATCTTTGTAAATTAAATCTCACTCTCTTAGTTGGCTTTTCAATATGGTAAAATTCTGTGTTATGTGTGCTGTAAATACCTTCTGACTTTGTTAGATTTCAGATGCGGTTAACATACAATGAAACAGTACGAGATATCTGAGAAAGAGCAATTTATCTCGAAAGCTTACGCGCTATAGTGTTAAATGAAGAAAACAAGAAACCTTTTCTCGACGAGATTTCCGTTTCTAGCAATAACTTGTTGCAATCTATATATATAAAATTGAATGTCTGTCTGTGTGTGTGTGTGTGTGTCCTCTATGGATTCAAAAACCATACATCCAATCGCCGTGAAAATTTGGGATATTATTAGGCATATCCCCGGAAAGGTTTACGAAAAATAATATCTTGAATATCTTTAATATCCTTAGAGTTATTTGCAGATTTGTAGCTTTAACTCGCAAGCAGAGCCACCATTGAGACGGAGATAGGCTTAGGTTTGCTGCTCCTGATGACCTTGGGTCTGCCTCACCCCGTGAGAGAATGGATTCCCCCGGCCGCCGGCCGACAGTCCAAGTACCCACCGACCAATCAGGGCAGAGTTGGTGACACAGCTATGCCAAGTAGACAAGAAAAAAAGCCTCGCGGGAGCTTGCCCAAGATGACCTCCGGGAACTTCGTCCATCTTCCATAAACGACCATGAATTTATTCAACCTTATCGAGTATTTTTCAAGGGACCGGGAAAAAATGTTCACTAGATAAAACGATGATTTTGTAATGTAGAAAATTAGGAAAGACAAAATTCAGAATGACACGGCACACAGGGACCGGGAAAAAATGATCACTTTATCAGTTTCAAATTATCAAAATATATCTATTTCTTTTTATAAGTTTATAGAGAATTGTTTTAACAAATGTTCGTTAGACAGACCTTTACTCGGGTACAGATTAATATTGATTTTATTCAACTTATCGAGTATTTTTCAAGGGACCGGGAAAAAATGTTCACTTTATCGAGAGATTCGTTAAACAAACCTTTACTCGGGTAAAGCACGGGCGAAGCCGGGTACATCCGCTAGTATATATATATAATAATGCATAAGACGCCACGCAACTCTTTTTATTTACATGATTAAATGAAGCTTTCGGGAATGCGCTTCTTCAGCTAACTAAATTGTGTTTATAAATAAAAGAAATTTTGCTGAAGGAGAGAATAGTTTCTATTTTAATCACGATAATACAAGATTTAGGGTCTTACAGCACTTCGACAGGTATAACCACGCTACCAAAACTCATAAAATTAAACAAATCTATATATTTGTAAAAATACACACCACGCTGACGAAAGCCAACAGCACGAAACGCGTAGGTAGTTAGCTTTACTTGATTTATCAATAAAATGGGTTGGCCAAATATCAGGGAACAGGCTAAATCAATGCTTAGTTGATTACTTGATTTCTAAAAAGTTCATGTGAACCTGGTCAGGATATGCCTTTTTATATATACTATTATATATATATATACTATCATTTTTTTCACATATATATATATATATATATATATAGATGGAAAATTTACCGGGAGGAAATTGACCCCATAGAAGCAAAGGGCGCCTCTCCCGTTAAAATTAACGTCAAAACCTGACTCCATCTATTGACCGTCGCCGCAACTAGATTTGGCCCAGCCACCTTGCCAGCTAAACACCTATTTAGCAGATTGTCAAGATTCCATTAGATCCCTTGTGGATCTCATGGAATAAAGTCCGCTCTAAACTGACGAGGGCCATTAGCCCGAAACCATGGTCTTTAGGTGGACGCTTCTCAGTTTGCCAAAGCTGGTGTTGTGGCTTTGTCACCGAACCGAGGCCGCTAGTTGCGGCGACGGTCAATAGATGGCGTCTAATTTTGACGGGAGAGTCGCCCTTCGCTTCTATATATATATATATGGAAAAGTAGGAAATATAAAATACGTTTAGTTATCTGAAGAAAGGCTTGCCTGAAAGCTTCCTTTAATCAAATAAATAAAAGGGTTGCGGTGTCTTATGATTTTTTTTTTTTTTGTGATTTGTCGAAATCGGAAATTCTGCAATACCTTGTTGAACATTACATTCAATAGCTTGCTAAGAGTCAATAAAACATGTTGTTGTCTACTGAAGATCGTTACCTCTGCACCGTGGCGGGGGCCCGTTCCACTTGCGGTCCAGGTCACAGATGAGAGTCCCCTCCCCCACCAGCACGTAGCCCTGTTGACAGAAGTACTGCACGGAGCTCAGGTAGTACCGTGTAGTGTTGGGGAAGGTGTAGCCTCCGTGTTGGATGGTGGCGGGAGGACCGCACTCGATGTCTGCACAGGGCCATCTTAGAATAGGGCAGCTGTTGATGGTGGTATACGTGGTGGTAGTGCTTGTTCTTCCGTAAACAATAAGTACAAGGCCAATAAGTAATTCTACTGTCCTAAAAGCTTATGTACATTGAAAACCATTTCTAAGATTCCATCCTTCATTGTAGCATATATATGTAGAATCGTCAAATACAGTATTAGAGCTCTAGAAAGCGGTCATATAAATATTTGCATCGAGCAATGCTCTTCAGAAAACAATAAGTAGAAGGCCAATATGGAATTCTACTGTCTTAAAAGCTTATGTCCATAATTTGATTGAAAACCATTTATAAGATTCCATCCTTCATTGCAGCATATATAAGCAGAATCGCCAAATACAGTATTAGAACTCTTGGAAGCGGTCATATAAATATTTGCATTGAGCAATGCTCTTCCGCAAACAATAAGTACAAGGCCAGTAAATAATTCTACTGTCCTATAAGCTTATGTCCATAGTTTACTTGAATACCATTTCTAATATTCCACCCTCCAGTGAAGAATATATAAGCAGAATCGTTCAATACATTATTAGAGCTCTAAGAAGCGGTCTGGTAAATTAAATTGGCGAAACCGCTGGGAGGGTTCACTACTGATGAACCAAGCCCTCCCCATATATTCTTTATCGCAGTAAGAACAGTAGAAGTTTGTTTTATATTTGAAAACAAATATTCGTGTCTTAATGCTTCCCCATTTCTTATATATAGATGTCACTTTATCACCATATAATTAACTTATCACAAGTACTCCATGATAATCAGAGTTGTGTTGTAAGCCACAGCATTTACTGTAAGTGCATGTGGGACAAGCACTAATTCTGTCTTTCCAAGGGAAAAACTTTTGATTTCCAGACTTGAGTCTGGTCATCTATGAACAATGACTTTCCAGAATGGTTGCAAGGTTTTACGCTATGTACTAAGTGAAATTATCAACCTGCAACCCGAAACTACATTATTGACTGTATTAGCTCATCCATTGATGAGCTCTACTCATCCCTAGCAAACACCATCTCAAGCTCTACAAGCTTGATACCCTGATATGATTGAGTATAATAAATAAGAAGACTGTAAGTGTACCCTATGTTTAGCATGAAGCCCAGCAATTAAATCACATTGAATATTTGAATTTTGTGTTATACCATTCGGGGTCGTCATTTCCTCACATTCCTCATTTCTATAAATCTATTAATTACCATGCATCTCGTCATAAATATTTCTGAAATTAAAAATATAAATAGTTCAAAACCTTTATATATAAACTCTACTCCTATACATCTGCCAAAACAACCACTACAAAAACCTGTTATGACAGCATAAGTAAAAACAATATACCGAGAACACTCTGTATGCTAAGGGTAGAATTATTAATATGAAAAAGCAAATTTCGAATTTCGTCCTCAACATATACACAGAATGCGCAATGCGTATGGTTTAGTTAAGTAAGGTATAGCTGGAAAAGAAGGACTATGTCGTACAGGAGCACTTAGGCGGGAGGTCGGTGTAGAACCCTGACGGCAGACAGGTACGGGAGGCCGCCCCGACCAGCAGGTGCCCGGGCTCGCAGCGGTACTCCACCACGGAGCTCACCCGGCGGTCCGACGTCAGGCTCACCGTGGAGTTGGGTGGTCGCTCGGGGTGGCCGCAGGAAGATGGTTCTGTAACACTCTGGTTGATATACCCGGGTTCTTGGCAACTCCCCTACTTCACATACCGCCTCTCCTATCAATATAGATGTTAAATTCGATAAATTAATCCTTATATCAATATTAAGATAAAAATATCAAGCCTCCAGAAATGGATTTCTTTAAAAAATATATGAATAAGCGATAGAACTCTTCCTGTTTAGATAATCAAATAAAGTAAAGCACGTAGGAAGATGAGTTTCTTTTTAATAAACGTTTATTTAAAAGAAACTCATCTTCCTACGTGCTTTACTTTATTTAAAAAATATATATATTCACAAATCTCTCTAGCTTTGAAACCTCTCCACAGGACACGATACAATAAATCGCCACAAAAAGTTCAAATACTATTTTACATAATTTCAAAAAAGCCCGTGCTGAGAGCTTCCGTCTCTCCAGATGTGGATATAGTACCCCATTGGCCACAACGAATCAAAATTCTCTTAATCGATGTTGTTCGTGAATAAATGTTGTACCTCTGTACAGTTTTTTAAATAAAATTATGTAAAATAGTATTTGATTTTATTTAATCTCTTATCCTTCTGGCGATTTATTGTATCGTGTTTATCCTGTGGAGAGGCTTCACTTCCTGAAAGCTAGAGACATTTGTGAATAATAATATATAAAAAAAGAAATCTATCCCTGGAGGCTTGATATTTTCATATTAGCGCGCCACTAAACTGGCGAAACCGCTGGAAGGGTTCAGCACTGATGAGCCAGGCCCTCCCATTAATTTTTCCATTGCAGTAAAGATAGTAGAAATTGTTTATTTAAAAAAAAAAAAGAATCATCCGCGTCAATAATAGTTTAGAATTTTCATATTAATATATGTTAACACTATGCGTCATCTATTGACTGTCTCTACAAAATAGTGGAATCGTGTTGATGAAAAGGGCACAACAGCATTTTCAAATACAAAACGGCCGCCACATGTAGACCAGTGTTTCTAGCTATGGTCCTTGTTAGTCCAGTGAGGACTTTGACTTAGCGAGATTCACAAAGGATTTAAGAAATTCTCAGAATTTACCCAATAGGTGTTTAACTGGTAAAGTAGATGGGCCAATTGTATGGCTAAAATATAGATAGTGGATCGTTTTTACGTCTATTTTGTCGAATGATTTATTTTTATATAGCAATTTCCTTCAGACAAAAAAGTTCCATACATACTACTACAGTTTTTATTAACTTGGCGCAGTCTGAAAATCTAAGAATTACGATCATAAAGCATAACAATTATCTGTGAAAAATAAACACTTCGGCCAGTTAGAGTTCTATTTTCTCAACGTTTCAATAAAAATATTTTGTCTTCGTCAGAAGAAATATATAAAAATAAAGCATTTAGCAAGACGTTAAAAAAGGTTTTACTAAATTCTAAAAATCGCGTGAGAACGCCTTTGCAACCTCAGAACAATTTTTAACGCCTTGCCAAATGCTTTATTTTTATTTACTTCTCCGGACGAAGACAAAAGATTTTGATTGAAATGTTGAGAAAATAATACTCTAACTTGCCGAAGTATCTATTTTTTACAGAAATATGAATGCGCCGGCTAGGCAGCCTTTATCTTCAAGATAAAACATAACAAGGTATCGTCTTTCCAGACTGGGTTTAGAAAAAGTATGCCGCCATTTCCGTTTATCTGGTTATGTAAATAGAGAATTCTTAAGACTGCAGGGCCATGGTGAAAGTCAGCAAACAGAAAGAAGATGTCCTTGAACTTGGGATACAAGGAACATTGCCGCGCGACAAGAACTGATGCTTTGATCGTGTTGATATATGTAGAGCCCATGAACAGACTAATTAATTCTTATAAAAGACCAAAAGCGCGACACCTGTATTAAGAAAAAATATCATAATAATTTATCAATTATAATAAATAGATGTTAAAATACTATTTATGTAATTCGCATTTAATATTCAAAGAATTAAAATAAAGTATAATATTGGGTTTATTATAATGGAATCTCATACCTCTATATAAAATAATTTAAAAAGAAATCATACAGGAGATCAGGTGGTTTTATTAATAAAAAGGTTTCTTCTAGTCTAGCAACTGAAAGTTGGTGATGGCTTGTGCCATCTATTGGAATAGATTCATGAATATGGCGTAAACCATCAGTAACTTTCATTAGCATGATCAATATATTCCTTTTCTTAGAATATGCTTAGAAAGTTTATTAATTCTAAATATATATTTGATTTTTCAGATTCTCTAAATGAGGCATGACTGTATAGGCAAATATAATGTATAGAGAAAACGATTTATCAGAATTTTTGGCAAAAGTTTATGAAAATAAAAAGAAGATAAAATCACTTTCTTCGTATACACAAAAAAAAAAGAGTTCAATTTTCTTCCGAAAAATTGTCAATAAATCAAGGTTAATGATGGTATCAGTGATTTAATCAAGGTATCAAGTAATTAATCACGGCGTAATTATGATGCCCGACCCCCCAGACTTACGGTGCTGGCAGATGTAGTTGAGCTTGTGGTTACAGTTGGTGTCTGCCCACAGCCAACCCTTGGAGCCGTCGAACCTCGAGCAGTTCTCGTTGGATCCAGGGGCATTCCAGAAGGAGATGGTGACGTCCTGACCTACAGCACGTTCCAGAGTCATCGCTTTAACTTCGTAATTACAGCCTAATTAGAACAATGATAGAGTGTATGTAAAAGATAGAATGCTTAACGTTCCAGAGTCATGGCTCTAAGTTCGTAGATACAGCCTAATCAGGACAATGACATAGTGATTGACAAAGATTGAGTGCTTAGCGTTCCAGAGTCATGGCTTTATTACTTCGTAGATACAGTCTAATTAGTGCAATGATAAAATGCATGGAAATTTTAGAGTGCTTGACATTCCAGAATCATGGCTTTAAGTTCGTAGATACAGCCTAATTAAAACAATGATAAGGCCATGAAAAAGTTGGAGTGCTTAACGTTCCAGAATCATGGCCTTAGGTTCGTAGATACAGCCTAATTAGAACAATGATAGGGTTCGTAACGTTCCAGAGTCATGGCTTTAAATTCTCGCAGGGATGTTAACAATTCTACCTTGTCAAGGACTCTATCATTGTTCGAATTAGGCTGCATATACGAAGTTGAAGCCTGGAAGATTACGTACCCTATCATTGTTCTAATTAGACTGTATCTACGAACCTAAAGCCATGACTCTGGAATATTAAGAATTCTATCTTGTCAAGCTCTGTATTATTGTTCTATTTAGAGTGCTTGACAATGATAGAGTGCTTAACATTCCAGAATTATGGCTTTAAATTCGCTAGTATATACATGTTAATTAGCAAAATATAGAGTGCATTTAAAGATAGAGTACTTAACCTTCCAGAGTCATGGCTTTAGGTTCGTATATATAGAGCCTAATTAGAACAATGATAGAGTGCCTGGAGTCACTATTAGAATCAGTTACCGTTTCATTTAGGCATATACAAGCCTAACATTGTTGAAATAAGTTAAAATTCTCAGTAAAAAGCTACATAACGGTCCTAAAAACTAACAACAAACAATCAGTCCAGTTAGTCTCTCCTGCTTGGGATTCAGCGAGGGTTCAGGGAACAATGTCATCGTCCTACATCCTCCCGGACCTGAATGACAGAACACCTTCCACATCTATCAAGCAATCAACCAGAAATCCTTTCTTTTCGTCAACTTATTGACAGTACAGGACGCTGCATAGTTAGAAGATGTAGTATTGGGTTTGAACACAGAAGGATATTGGAGAGCGAAGCCTATAGAGGATTAACAAGCGAGCTATTATCTGTATGTTCTCTAAACCAGAAATGGCTGATCTTTTGAGCAAACGGGCCAAATTTCATAAATAATATTTCCTTGCTGGACTACGCAGCTATCTTCCTTTAGTAATATGTACAGAATAATGTTCACATTTACGTTCACATTTGAACAACCTCGGCGGGCCTCGTGTTGGCCACCCCTGCTCTAGATTTCCATGATATTGTAGCGTAGATAATCAAGTCTTTTTATATCTGGGGATGTGAAAGTATTTATTGATGACGTCAGCACGACTAGCCGACAATTATCAACAAATCAACAAAACTATCTACAGCTAGAGAATCTTGAGCAAGCAGGCAAAGAAATATTTCTATCATTATTTTATATTGAATAATTAAATTAAATTAAATCTGTTTCCAAATATTTTCATTGAATAATTAAATAAAATAATAAATTATTTCTACGCCACAATATTATGATCCAATTAGCCACATTTCAACTGTTAATGAGCATATATATATACCTCATATTACACAATTAATAATGCCAGAACTTTGTTAATATTATAATACCTTCGGTAAAAATATGAGGTAAGAGTTTTTCTTCCTCAGAAACTCATCCATCAGCGAATATTTTGTCTTTTATTTATAATATATACTTCACTTTACCCTAGAACAGGGGTCGGCAAACATTTGAGGCGGAAGAGTCAAAAATTACAATAAATAGTATTCGCATAAATAAATATTTACGTATGGAACTATATAAAGAGCATCAGCTTCACATCCAAAGAGCCGCATGTGACTCGCGAGCCGCAGTTTTCCGACCCCTAGTGTAGACTAGATTATTTCGACCACAATGACAGTGTTAGTGTTAAAGTAGGAGATTCGGAGACGACACTCTGCAATCCGAGAACAAACTATAAAGAGTAAAAGGATTTAAAAGCATGAATGTTTCTTTTATACATAATACAAACTTCTACTGTCCCCACTGCAATGAAAAAATATTTTGGGAGGGCTTGGCTCATCAGTGGTAAACCCTCCCAGCGGCCTCGTCAATTTAATCCACCAGACCGCTTCTCAGAGCTCTAATACTGTATCGGACGATTCTTATTATATACGCAGCACTGAAGGGTGGAATCTCAGAAATGGTTTTCAAGAAAACTATGGACATAAGCTTATAGGACAGTAGAAGTCTGTATTATGTATAAAAGAAACATTCGTGCTTTTAAATCCTATCATTTTATATGTATAGATGGCGCGTTATTGCTTCGTGTTAAACTATAAAAAGGCTTTTAGACTTTTATAGTTGGAAACTTATAGTTTTCACTTTCGTTGATTCTTTTGGGTTGCTATCTCGCACTACTCCCATGAGAACGATACGTTTTAATGCTTCAATATTTGACCAGGTATGTGGTGTGGCTATTTATACCAAGTATACCATGATCATCATGGTGTGTTGTACGCGACTGCTTTTACTGTAAATGCACCACATGTCTACACATGTAGAAAGTGCAGTTTGACTTTTTCACTTACAAGTGTAACAGAATCCTGTTGATCTACTTGTTCTCAGTGGTGGGGTTGCACTTTTGAAAGAAACGGGAACCGTTGAAGCGGGTCGTGGCTATCAAAAATCGACGGTTTATACTACTTTCCCACCAACCAAACTTCACCAAGAATGTTAATTCAACAAGTTCAAGTCTCCTACATTAAGCATCAGAGAGCAATACTATAGATAAGTCTCTTCCATTTATATCTGACTTATGATGCCACTCTTATTTACTCTTTTTATTATTACCAACTCTTTCTATGTATTATCAGCAAAATCATAATACCAACACTGTTACCAACTCGCGATATCTGTTTCAACTTTTCATTTAATATTAATTATGATGTTAATATTGATTTCGTATCGTTATTTATTATCATCACCTCTCAATATACTTCTTCTCACGCTGACGAGGGCCAACAGCCCGAAACGCGTTCGTGGTTGGCCTTTCTTGATATGTCAAGAGGTTGGGGGTTGGCAAAATATACTTCTTCTCATTTTATATTGACATCTCTATATTTATTATACAACTAGCGGATGTACCCGGCTTCGCCCGAGGTTTTACCCGAGTAAAGGTTTGTCTAACGAACATTTGTTAAAACAATTCTCTATAAACTTATAAAAAAAAAGATATATTTTGATAATTTGAAACTCGTAAATTTGAATCTCTCGATAAAGTGAACATTTTTTCCCGGTCCCTGTGTGCCGTGTCATCCTGAATTTTGTCTTTCATAATTTTCTACATTACAAAATCATCGTTTTATCTAGTGAACATATTTTCCCGGTCCCTTGAAAAATACTCGATAAGTTGAATAAAATCATGGTCGTGAATCTCTCGATAAAGTGATTATTTTTTCCCGGTCCCTGTGTGCCGTGTAATCCTGAATTTTGTCTTTCCTAATTTTCTACATTACAAAATCATCGTTTTATCTACATATTTTCCCGGTCCCTTGAAAAATACTCGATAAGTTGAATAAAATCATGGTCGTTTATGGAAGATGGACGTAGTTCCCGGAGGTCACCCGCCCCCCGCGCGCCAGGACCTCTTGATCCCTCTGATTGGCCGGCGGCCGGACGGGGGTGGGGGGGGGCCTCTTGATCCCTCTGATTGGTCGGTGAGAACTTGGACTGACCGGCCGGACGGGGGGCGGGGTGGGGGGCAGACCTAAGCCTATCTCCGTCGCAAGGTGGCGCTGCTTGCGAGTTAAAGCTACAAATCTGCAAATAACTCTAAGGATATTAAAGATATTCAAGAAATTATTTTTCGTAAACCTTTCCGGGGATATGCCTAATAATATCCCAAATTTTCACGGCGATTGGATGTATGGTTTTTGAATCCATAGAGGACACACACACACAGACAGACATTCAATTTTATATATATAGATAATAGTCTCCGTAGATAACTGTTAATTTAATACTATCAACAAACAATCCAGGATTAAGCCTTTTACACTGTATTATTTTTTGATATTGTCAATGAATAATTATTATAAATATTCTGTTGTCATTTCATCATCATAAATATTTAGCTACGTCATTACCCCTTACCATGCTTATAGATTCTCATTTGTAAAATTATTTTATCACATTCTTTATTCTATAGATTTAATTATTAAATCATTTTTTACTTAAACCTTTGGAATACTTGTTATCACTACCGTGACAATATTATTAAATTATGAGGCAGGGATGAACGTTTATAGTAATTGCTGGTGTCAGCATAGTACTTTATTAACTCACCGCTGAGCCATCGCCAGTTGGAGGGGTCCCTCGGGTCACGTACGGCCCCCATCCAGTACTGGGCCCCCGGGTCGTTGCGATGGCGGCGGTAGAGCTCCCAGCTGAGGAAGCCCTGGAGAGCGGGGCTCGTCTCGTCAATGAGAGAGCCTCCCCTCGACTCGCAGAACCTCAGCGCGGCCTCGAAGTTCAGGGGACGGTGGGGGTAGAAGTGGTAGCACTTGCCGTTGTAGGTGGCCACGTTGGCCAGGGGTTGGTCTCTGAAGCCGGGGCAGCGTTCCACGGGCAGAGCTGGAGGACACAAATACTCGCAGTCAACATCTGTCTGCTCCTGCAGAGACGCCATATTCATTGTACATAGTGGTATATATATATGTGACAATATAGTGGTAATAATGTGGTGAGGAGAGAAATAATCTCACGACGAGTTGGAAGAGGAATCTGGAAGCCATCCGAGAGAGAGAGGGAGCGAGAGCGCTGTCCGCTGAACGACTGCCTGTGTGGCCACCACCCCCCCCCCCCCGACCATCTGTCCCAAGAATAGTCCTCAGGTGTTGACGGGCGGGCCCCTTTTGCCGCCCCTTTGGAATGTCGTGATGTCTAAAGTGTCTCGCTTTAGCTGCCCATCTCTCTCTCGTTGACTGTAGGTTTGTTTTATTAATCCTGGAAGAGCATATATTATGACATATGTATATGGAAAATTTTCGGGAGTAAATTGATCTAAAGAGACATGGGTCGCCTCTCCCGTCAAAATAGACGTCTAAAACCAGACGCCATCTATTGACCGTCGCCGCAACTAGCGGCCTCGGGTCGGTGACAAAGCCACAACACCATATTTTAACGGGAGAGGCGACCCTCGTCTCTTTAGATTAATTTCCTCCCGGCAAAATTACCATCTATATTTTAGCCATAGATATGGCCCAGCCACTTTGCCAGCTAAACACCTCTTTGGCAGATTGTCAAGATTCCATTAGATCCCGTGTGGTTCTCATGGAATAAAGTCCGTCCTAGACTGACGAGGGCCATTAGCCCGAAACCATTGTCTCTAGGTGGACGCTTTTCAGTTTGCCAAAGCTGGTGTTGTGGCTTTGTCACCGACCCGAGGCCGCTAGTTTGCGGCGACGGTCAATAGATGGCGTCTAGTTTTTGACGTCTATTTTGACGGGAGAGGCGACCTTTGTCTTTTTAAATATATATGTGTAAATAAAAATACTAATACTTAAAATATACTGCAACCTTTTTATTTATTAAGATGATAAGTAAGTTCACTTTAATCCAATATTCCTTCTTTCATATTCTCTCTCTCGGCTCTACAACGGGTGAGCCACTCCTGAATAGCTGCGGTTGGTTCCGTCGTTCCACACCTCGCCCAACATATGGACTATAAAAATCCTATTGATATTCATTATTGTATTTTTATTTTCACTTATTATAAAGCATTGATGATCCTTAACGTGAGAAATTTAAATTGTTTTTGACCTGTATGGTTCTTTTTGAAATTAAACAATTTTCTACTGCCCTTACTGCAATGCTAAATTAATGGGAGGGCCTGGCTCTCAGAAGTGGTAAACCCTTCCCGAGTTTCCGCTAGCTTAATCTATCAAGCCGCTGTAATATTGCATTGGGCTGTTTTCGCTTTTATACTGATTCTGAAGGTGACCTCTCTTGGAGAAGTTATTTTAGATGAACTATGGACATAAGATTTGAGGACAGTATAATAATATATTATGCTTCAAGTATTGCTCTTCCTCAAACAACAAGTCTTGCTAACATGATGTCCTATAGCAAGTGCAGAAATGTAATTCAGTTACACAAACACAAATAGCTTTATTATGACCACCGGTCCCATACAGATTCACCACAGGAAGAAAGGAAGCATAGATGGAGCTCTTGTACTCCAGGAAACGCAGAACCCAACAACAGCCTCCAGGTCCGACGCATGTTCAAAGGCCACACCATGCATATGTCAAGGTTAATGTATCTCTGAAAAAGCTGGTGTGGAATCAGCCGCGTTCTATTCATAGCTTTCCTAAATCAAATGAACCACAGCATTCGGCGATTCAGTATTCAGTTACAGTATAAACAGTGGTATGTCCCTAACATCATGATGGTCATCACCTAGACATGTAGTGCAGTTACAGTACAAGCAGTACCTTGATCCGTGTAGACGTAGGCCTCACAGATGGAGAGCGGTGCCCCAGTAGGTGGGGCCTCCAGGTGGATACTGGCGAAGGCCCCGGGCATGGTGGAAGTGCAGGGTAGGAACAGAGGCCGGCCCTCCTCTGTCGGACCATAGTACCGTGAGTTATCCTCGAGGTGAGAACAGAGAGTAGGATCAAATTTGAAATGTACCACTAACGTCTACAGGCTGAACTTCTATGTCTCTCTATCCACATATCCTGTGATCTATTTTTTAACTTTCTTACAAAGAAGCTAGAATTTTTTTTTTTTTAGAAATTCAAAAATATTTTATTGACGCAGTCAATTGATACAAAAATTAATAAGAATTTACAATTTAGTAATTAAATATAAAAAGCTGTTCTCAGGAAGGGAGGCTCCTCCATCTTGTCCCCCAGACAAGGACAGGATCTCTCAGTTCAAAGTTGAGATAAGAGAAGCTAGAAGTCTGAAATTTGGTAAACTTGCTCAAACCCGATGGCAATGTTTCTGGGCGGTCGGGAATGGACTAATTTCTATTATTTCTTTCAAAAGTAAAGTCTGCTTATTAGTCAAAACATTTATAATCTTTGAATAGGTCAACATTAGGACGTTGAAATGTCAGGAAAAAAAACTTGAAACAAAATGGTTGATGAGTCTAGAACTTGCTATATCGTTAATCAATAAAATGAGAAGAAATGTTGAAAGATCCATGAAGGACTCACCAATGAAACCGGTGTAGCGGGCACAGATGGGATTCACGCCAAGATCTGGTCTGTTGTTTCCCACTCGGACCACCACTGTAGCTGGTCGTTTGCTCGCTGTGACACAACACATATTGTCACACATCTGTCATCTACATTGACAAGGAATATCTACTCATTTTTACTTGATTTAAATCTCCTATATATAAATAAAAATAATACATCAGGTTTATATGAAAATCAGTTTCTTTTTAATTAATATAATCTCAAGCTTGAGTCAAAAGGCGATCCATTAATTAAAATTATATAAAAGGGCGTACCTGGATCTGTAAAGAAAAAAAAAACAACAATTTTTTTCTTTACAGATCCATGTACGCCCTTTTATATAATTTCAAGCATTATGTAATCTCTGCCTTTTACAGGAGTACATAAAACGAATAATAACAAACTCACGTAGAAAAGCAGAGATGCCCGAAATATTGAGATTACATCAATAAATATGAAAAGAAACGCATCTACAGAAAACCTTGTGTGTGTGTGTTGTATTATTTTAAATGAATATCTATAATAAATTAGCACATGCTGTGCACCTGATACAGACTGGGATCATCGTAGTTGGAAAATGTTTGTAACTGTTTGTATTGGAGCTCTCTATTTACAATTCGCCATCATTCTTGGTAAAAAGAGTTCCACTATTGCTGTTGACCGCTCTACCTTTATCTCCTAGGGGGGAATAAAATTTCTGATTTTTGCAAATTTGGAGTTAGATTTATCCTTCGCAACTAGATCTTAGTATCAAACATCGATGTTTCTTATCTCGTGTCAACACAATTCCTAATTGGATTATGTCATCACGCGTCCTTGAAAATAAATGAACATCTTAAAGGCAATAAATCTGTTTTCTTTTTCGACGTATTATGATCACAGGTAATAAAATAACTATACTCTAATCAATTTATATATTTTTAAAATTGCCTAAACATGTTCGAAAGCCAGAATATTCCTATAATTAAACAATAGTTTTTTTATATAATAGTTTAACATCAGGCAGCATTTTATTCGTTTATTTATGTTCTCCTGTAGAAGGGCAGAGTTACCCGGAAGCTTGACACTACGTTAATAAAATGAAAAGAAACTCATCTCCAGAAACCTGTGGTATTGTTTAATTCATGTCCAGGAGATCTTTTTAATCAATTGACATTTTTATAATGCTGAAGAGGACATAGATAATTCAAATAACTCAAGGTAAATGTATGGCGTGAAACATTCAGTTCTGCTATACTTTTGTATCCTTTAGCATGTATATAGGGATTCAGACAATAACTCTGAAAGATATTACAGTGACCTTTATTGAAGTGACACGAGATAGGCAAATGTGAATTAAAATGTATCTGTCTTCTTAAGAAAAAACAAACGAAGGCGACATCAAGGACTTTCCACTTCCTTAAGTTTTGTCCATGAGTATATCTTTGAAAAATAATCTATGAGGCATTGCCAAGGGAAAATAGAAATCTAATCAACACTTTCTTTTATATAAAAGTGCCCATTAAATCGCAAGAATCAAGAACACTCTGTTGTTAAACAATATGTTACCTTATATAGACAACAATTCGAAAGTTTTCTTTATACTCCGCTGCCAAATAAATGAAACGTTTGCCGTTCGTCAACCAAGTATACACTCATAGACAAACTTAAGGAAGTTGTACCTTTTAGCATGTATATCGGGATTCAGACATTAACTCTGAAAGATACACTCATAGACAAACTTAAGTAAGTTGTACTTTTTAGCATGTATATCGTAATTCAGACAATAACTCTGAAAAATGAACTTATGGACAAAACTTAAGGAAGTTGTACCTTTTAGCATGTATATCGGGAATCAGATAATAACTCTGAAAGATACACTCATGGACAAAACTTAAAGATGTTGTACCTTTTAGCATGAATATCGGGATTCAGACAATAACTATGAAAGATGAAATCATGGAAAAAACTTAAGAAAGTTGTACCTTTTAGCATGTATATCGGTATTCAGACAATAACTCTAAAATATATTTGAAACACAATGACCTTTATTGAAGAAACACGAGATAACCAAGTGTGAACTAAATTGCCTCTGTGTCCTTCAAAAACAGATAACCGGCGATATTAAAGACTTTCAGCTTTCTTAATTTTTGTCCATGAGTATATTTGTTAATTCAATTTAACCACATACCAATTGATCTGTTTAGTGTAGGTATAAGTATTGGCAATCATCAATCGATATCCATTCATCCTGTTTAGACTTCCACTTTGTATCTCCTATTAAAATCCGCGAATACTCTGTAGACCTTCAAAGCTGTCTATCACTAGAAGTGTGGGATGGGAACGTGTGCAAGAAGCGTAAGACTAGAGATGCAAATTGATAAAAGAGACATTAGGAAAACTTGAATAATTCCCAAGTCCGCCATCCGGAAAAGAAGCAGCCAATTTCCTGAAGACTTCCGCCAAAAGAAGGACTTAATTATTCCAGACAATCGGAGTCCTCGTTAGGACCGCGGTCTGAATGACCTCCATCAAGTGAATTCTCACAACACATCATTATTTTGCTAGGTCCAAGTACTTGAAGATAGAATTGTATTCATCGTTATTTCTTCTCCAATCAGATAGAACAAACTCTATAATTAGTAAACTGGGGATGAATAAGATTTGGGAATGTTGGATTCATCAGTGGGGAATCTCCTAAACGATATCGCCATAGAATCCACCAGATAGTTATAATTTTAGTATGATGCATTTGCACGCCATCTGTCATAAGAAATTCAAACTATTTTAGACGCGTATGATTTAAAAAAAAATAAGTAAGGGCAGTAGAAATATTTTTATTATAAAAAGAATTATACGCGTCTATAAAATAGTTTCAATTTATATTGTAGTTTTAATGTTTTTAATTGGAAGGTTTATTTTTGTGGTGATGGCTTTAACGAAGATTCTTAAATTATAGAAATTTCACAATTATTTAGCTTTGAGTACAGCTCTTCCGTTTAAAGGACGAAACAAAAAAATACAAAAAGTCTGTTCAGACAACATTTAGTGCTGAAGTATCAAGTATTTTAAAATCTTTTTTATCTTCAGTTTACTAATTAAGAAAGGCATCCTATATAATTGAACAAATAGCGCTTAGTAATTTCAATTTTAATGCACATATGGCACCATGTATTCTGTTTTCTATACAAGGATCAAATGGATATATACATAAAGCAATCCTTCGACCTCCACGGCTCTCTGACTGACACGTACTCAGTTACACGAATGCCCATTATATCATCAATGTCTTTTTTACTGATATACATATTGGATATAGCTATACTTCCACCATTACGATTCATGACTAACGATAATTATATTTTGTTATACTTTTAAAAAATCAACTTTTAACCATTTTTCGTTTAAACCAAGTTGAAACCATTCTGATAAGCAAATATGACTTGAGCGATTTAAACTGATTTCAATTATCGAGTAACTTTGAGGTGTTTCTTCTTGTGAGAGATATGTGTTAGGAATATATATGTTTTAATATTTTATATATAACCTCGATTTAGTATTTTATCTAAAAATATCGTTAAAATTTGCATCCGCCTTCAAATATGGGGGTATAAAACTTTCCTTCTCTATCATATACTATACAGAGACTTGGTATAGGGTTCCATAGAACTTCCATGGACTTCTATTGGTAAAAAGTCGCTATCCATATATCATAGGGTGTATTTATACGATATACTTTAGAGAAATAAGAGTTTCGAGGCTACATCGATAAATATTTCAACAGAATCTGGTATATATTTTGCTTCTCCTGGCTCAGAGAGTCAACGGGAGCTAACAAATTGATAACTTTACCTTCGAATCGTTTTATTTATTTTTTATTTCAACACACAAAACGCGATATCCCGGCTAGAATTAATTGCGTCGATTTACATTTTTTTTTAACAGAAACAGTTATAAACATATTACACACGAGAAAAGGTAATCAAATTAAAAAGTGAAACAATAATATATATATTTGAATCGTTTTCGTATGTGTGTTCTTTAAAATGTGAGGGTTTCACATCATTTGAAACTGGATTGTCTTTGTGAATATTGTATAAATTATTTGAATAGGTATCATATAATATAAATCCTGATATGACCGAATATTCTATTTGTTCTTTGATACACGACACTGAAGGGAAAATGTTTGACTGTGTTTGGCTCAAGTGAAACTTTAATGAAACCTCTCAGAATGACGCCACTTTATAGAGTTTATCAATTTGGCCTCTCATATTAGTAATTCTAGTATAGAAGGAGTTGTTTTCATTTATTAAAAAGACGTTGATAAGGTTTCAATTTTAATATAATATATGTTCATTCAATTTCTGATGTATTTATTTTAAAAATCATTTTTTTTGGTCATGTTAAAATATTTTATTAATAAGAAACTATCAAACTGTACGGGAAAATATTCCATTGGATGCGATTAAAATTCATAGTTTTTAAAAAGTACTGAATATTGATGCCACTCACAATCTGAGAAAATAGTACAACGTGAAATTGTTATGAGATCAGAGGTAGTTGGGGATTTAGAAAAAAAATTATCTTCTTATCTTATAAATTGAAAATTGTTCTTGGGTAGCGCCATCTATCGGTATGAATGTCAACTAATCATTGATTTTTTTTTGTTGCTCCATGGAATGAGGGGAGGGGGGAGGAAGGGGGGTGCCATTGCCCCGTTAGTCATCACTGTACTTCGCCCTACAGAGCAGTCCCTTACTTGTGCTGCCTGTGTTTTTTTTACACCCAACTCAATCCGGACTACATATACAGTTACCCGGCCATCTTTGCAGCCCTTTATATGGCAGACATCAATTCAGAAGAGGACATCCATACGAAAAAGGCACCTCGGTTGCCCGGTATCATGATCAGGATGCACGGACCGATCTGATCTTCTCCATGGACAAGACACCACAACCACCATTTGATTCCTGCATAATTTCATCTTTGCGCGGTTTTTAAAATCATATTTAGCGTTCTCACGCACTTTTGGCTTAAAATACACGTCCCTTGATTTTTCAGGAAGCCTCAAGAAACAGTATCTTTGGTCTTTGTGTTACAACCTGCACCAGGCTGACAAAGGGCAACAGCCTGAAACGTGTAGGTGGTTGGTTCCATAATTTTTATCAAGAAAGGGTATTTCGCCAATATTCTGGAATCAAAAAAATCAAAGATAATAAAACCCAAGATATAAAAACCAAACACAGGAACCCACAAACCATTCAAATGTAAAGGTATCAGTTTAGTAGCTTCCTTCAAATGACTCTCTAAGCCAGGAGAAGCAAAAGATGCATATTCTATCGAAATCTTTATGTATGTAGCCTCGTGTGTGCGTGTTATTCCAACAGATGTCACAAGTCACCAGCAACTTTCAGTTTCACGATCAGGAAATGCATTTTTCTTAATTAAAATCATTGCCTCATATTCCATCACAAATTTGTGATGACCTTAAGTTTTCAAGCCACGAAAATTATTATTTATAAGTTGAGAGTTCTGCCATCGTCTAAGTAGTATATATTTCCATAAGGAACAAAATTTGAATACCAAAATCCAGTAGAACATCTCAAAACCTCAGAAAACCCTTAAAGAAAAATCTGAAAACAATAGCTCTATGTGCAAAATATTAGAAATGCGATCAAATTATAAACTTATATCCTATGATCACATATTACATCCATATCATCTTAGGGTCATTTATCTTTGAAAATAGAAATAACTATTTCAAATTATAGCGGCTTAGATACCTTTTAACTCGTTTTGTAAAATGAGCGAGTCCTATAACTTGAAAGAGGGATCATATTCTGTGATTATTCCTAAAATACTGAGGGAATATATCAAAGGAATTACTCTTTAGAAAACAAATATCAAAATGGTGTTTATACTCTACTATACGGACTTGTAGCTGAGTTATTAAAGTGTGAGATGGGGAAATTAGAAACACGAAGTCAGAAGCTGGCAGTATGTGCCCTACTAAAGAAGATCACGTAGACAAACAAAGAGGATCCATCACACCCCAGTAATCCGGCCAATGTCAGCCCAGCAGGATTCATTAAAAGGAAGAATCTGCCATTGTTTTTATCATATTCAAGGTCTTCTATTGTTGTGGTGGGGTTAACAAGTGAAGGGTCAAGTTGCTGTCCCTCCCTACTGAAGGCTGTCCACATGGAGAAATCTCTTTCTTTCCTGGAATCTATTCCTTGATTCTTATATTTGGATATTCGTTCTAGCTTATAATATTCACAACAATAAATAATAATGAATAAGGAGGCCGCGGTAGAAGGATGGTCTAAACCGTTGGTTTTCGACCACTACGACCCGGGTTCGATTCCCGCATTGAGCACTTTTTTCTGATAAAAAAAAAAATTCTCCAAAGACCCCCGATTCTTACAAAAGTCCAAATTCACCAGCGAGTGCAAGTCACCAAACGGGGCTCTGGCACATTTGTAATTACAAAGTCGAACTGCTTTTCACATGTGTAGACATGGGGTGAACTTACAGTAAAAGCAGTCGCTAACTACCCACCATGATTATCATGACCCGTACCACGTGTACTAGGGATTAGCAAAAAAAAAAAAGAAAACAATAAATAATAGATGTGAAGGTTATTGACATATTAAAACAATGTCCAATGCAGGATTAGATCCTTGTTCATGGCTGTCAGGAATCGAGGGTTTTAGCCATTCGTTCACCGAATTCTTAACTTGACCTGAAAGCTAAATAAAGAAACGGATCGTTTTAACTAGTATTGAAGCATTTATATTTTGATCTTCTGCAACTTTATATATTCTCGAATACCGCTGAACATACCACAAACTATAAAAAATAACCATTTTAGATGTTATTATTATAAGACCATAAAATTTTAAAATAATTAAATACACTGGCAATGTGTTTCTTTTTAATAATATCGCAACAAAGTATTTATTAATTTTATTATTTTTATTAACAGAGTGGTCATTTTTATGTTTATATTATGCTACTCTGTAAATTTCTATCGTGGCTTATCTTTTGTTTACCATTCATAGTTTGTTTTTGCCCCAAATAAATTGCTGCGTGATACTGGAGTTTGCCTTTCCTAATTTTCCACGTGGCATTTTGGTGGAGATGCTGGGTAGGTTAGGGAAAACAAACTGAAGATCGCCGAGAAGACCTAAAGGCCATGGGTGCTGTGATCGACCAGGATTCCACCGCCGTGTCAAAGCCAAGGCTTCCTTCTAAGATGACGATGTCCCTATAGACGATACGACGACAAAGCCGCTCTTCACGCCGCAAGAAAAAAAGACGCAAAGGTACTAGGGACAAAGTTCCAAGACTTCGATGGAATCCTTGGCAGAAGCACGTCAGATCCATGTCAGTATCTACAATAATTGCAAGCTGTGAGTCACAGCTCACATAGGGAATGAGCTATGTAGCGAAGTATTTATTATTTTATTATTTTTATTAACAGAGTGATCATTTTTATGTTTATATTATGCTACTCTGTAAATTTCCATCGTGGCTTATCTTTTGTTTACCATTCATAGATTGTTCTTGCCTGAAATAAATTGTCGTCTCATCCTGAAGTTTTTGTCTTCCCTAATTTTCCACGTGGCAATATAATCAAATATTATCGCTACAGACCTTACTGCAATGATACAAGTTATTAAATGAGAGGGCTTGGCTCATCAGTGTTTGTGTAGTCTCGGTGGCTCTCAGTGGTTTCTCCAAAGGCCATATATTTTTCTTTTAGCAAACCAAAAAGAAAATGGCGCTAGTATTAATGAAGACAATGGTATGTTGCCAAGGTTTTTTCCTATTTGTTTCATAATTAAAAATACCATTCTTTAGAGAGATAATTATTTTGATTTTTTTCGCAAAAAAAATGTGATTGAGATAAAAATAGTATCATTATTATTAACTTTCTCTCTTTGTTATCTATTTTCTTGAAATATCATAAAAACTTGATATACAATTGTATAACAATCGTGTGTGTGTGTTTATGATCGATATAAAGATATATTTGAGCTTTTCTTAATTTATCAAGAAAATAGGTTGGCCAAATATCAGGGAACAGGCTAAATCAACGTTTAGTTGATTTCTATTCCACTATATAGCGCTCTTCCATCTTTAAATCTCATGTGCTCGTGGTCAAGCTTTGCCTTCTTTAATAAAAAGATCTATATCCAAACAGTTTAAGGGTAAAATTATGTGTCGAAGTAGTTGGAGATGGGCTCCTTATTAATTTTACTATATAGGACATAAAACCAATAATCACGAATATTTAATAAAAAAAAAAAAAAAACTTCTTTCTCCAACTGTTCTTACTGCGATGGAAAAAATATTGAGAGAGTCTGGTTCATCACAGTGTGGTGAACCCTTCTAGAGATTTCGCCATTTCAATCTACCATATCGATTTTTAGATATCTCCTATTGTATTGGGTAGGCCTTCTTATATTCTCGATGCTGAGGAGGAATATCGGTTATGGAATTTAATCAAACTGTAAATATATAAGGTTTAAGAACAGTAGAATTATATGTAAATATTTGCATCGCGCAATGCTCTTTGGTAAACAATTCACACAAGGCCAGTTAATCATGAATTATGCGAACTCCTTCCAATATTTTTTCATCGGAATAAGGAAAAAGTAGGATATTTGTTTTATTTTAGAATAATTGGGCATAATAGTTTCAATTTTAATATCTGATATATAGTTGGCACAATTTTGCTTAATAGTCTCATAATTTCAGAATAGGTATTACATTTCTGCCGGTCTCAATGACGCGCCACTCCTTCTTTTTTCTTGCCATTCTTCTCCAGCAGCCACCATAAATCTTGTTATCCTTTCATCTTACTTATAGTCTCTCCAGACTTCTTACCACATTTCATATCTCTTAAAACATTGAAATTCGTAGTAGATTATTTATTTAGAGGCATTTGATTGGTGTAGAAAAGGGGTCGGCAACCTTCGGCTCGCGAGCCACATGCGGCTCTTTGGATGTGAAGTGGTGGCTCTCTAGTTACATACGCAAATATTATTTATTTTATATTAAAAAAATTAAAAATCGTTCTGAATCGATAAACGAGGACTTGGCATCGATTCTATCTTTCAGCCACTTGTACTCGCTTTTCACCGCACCCCCCAAGGTGGTCGACCCCTGGTGTAGAACATTCCAATTTGCCCCTTTGGCCAACGGTCAAGACGATATGGAGTAGCATATATTGATAGTATCCTATTCTTATAGTGGCTACACTTATTCCAATAAATTACTATGAGAATTCAGAAAGCGCGCGCGCTATCCTAATAAAATCCAATAGAGAGGCAAAGAGTTATTCCAAAAAAATATTATGTAAAAGCACAGAAAGTTATTCTAATAAACTAAGAAATAGGCAAAGCGTTATTCCAATAAAGTATCACAGAAAGGCAAGAGTAGTTATTCCCATATATCTTATAATAAAAATGCGAGTAGTTATTCCAATAAAATACTATGTAAGGGTAAAGTAAAGTTTTCAACTAGCAATAATCGCGCCTCGGAAGATCCTCATGGGCTACGATATCACCTCTGCGCAAATACTATGTAAGGGCAGAAAGTTTTTCTGATAAAATCGAACGGCTCCGCAATATCAGTATCTGTGGGTCTAAAATCAGCAGGTCTCGAATCAGGATGGTCAGGATGGGTCGGACATGAATGGTCAGTCGTAGAGCAATGTCTGTGTCGTGTCAAGAGAGGTAGTTGCTACATAGGTCGGCTCAGGGGATGGAGTGAGTGCATCAACGATGAAGGCTCATCGCACAGCCAAGCTCTTCGACAGCCGTGCCGAGTTCAGTGCCTGGCTATAGGGAAAATCAACTTGCCATTCCTATAAATCACGTTACCATAAAATCGGGCAAGCATTTGACCCAATAAATCAAGCTATAGACGCCTGGCACACCTCCAGAACACCTTCGAGTAGGCATCACGACGGATTATTCACTTGGTTGTTTATAGAGGTATCTCGTGACGTCCCGGGCTCCACCCCCGGGATTGGCAGCGTGACGTAATTCAATCTGGCGTGGCGAGCATCCAAAATACCGCCGCTCTAATTAGAGACGTCTGGTCGGGCCATCAGATCTCGACCCTCCGCTCTCTGGATAGGGCCTCACGTGCCTACAGGCTCTCTGGATAGAGCCTCATGTACATGCGTAGCTCGCTGAATAGTGCCTAACGTATCTACATATCTTTCTGGATGGTGCCTCACGTGCCTACATAGTTTGTTGAGGGCTAGTCAGTCTATATGTTCATCGATCGACAATAGCTGAATGGATATGAAGCGTGAAAGGAACGGATGAGATGATTTTAGAAAACTGCCAAAATTCCACGTGACGAGATTGTGTCCAGAGATTCATGTAGATATATGTGACTTCTGGAGATCACAAAATTCGATAATTAATTCTCCATCTTCTATCAGCATCGAAGGAAATACATATCGCAAGATACTAGCATTTCGTGAAAATGTAATTCTTCACGCTCTCTTACTTTTCAACTTTATTTTGTAAATTGAAAATTCTATCTTAATTCCTCCCTCAAAGAACTGTTCGCCAAATTCACATGTTACTAAGAGAAAGAGTCGCAAGTAAGAAGCAACGGGGTGTTATTTCAGGCAAAAAATACATTATGAAATGAAAAGAATAAGCTGTATTTCTATAATGAATGTCATGTTAAGCGATCGCGAGAGTCGAAATGAGTTGACATTTTGGACCTTCCATGGCCTGATATATGGATAGCTTTGAGGTCCCACGCGCGCATTCAGTTAAAATGGAGTTTGAAGATGAATAGAATCGAATTAGGCAAACTTGAATTTGTTGGAGCCGAGAGACTTCCTTCCAGCCTGCTGGGATGACAGACCACGGCAAACATACAAGCGGGGCCTGGAAATAGGAGATGACCACCGCTGCGTGGAGCGGCAGATCGGCGGAAGTCAATGAGAACCCAATAGACATTCTAGGGTGTTGTCCTTTTGCAGCTTTTTAAGAAAAAGGCATCTCTTATCGTGCAACTAGGATGCATTTTCTTAATTTATTCACCTTATCCCAGTGCAATATTTTTACTATTTTTCACATCGAATCTTTTTGTACGAGATATAAAGGATGTTTAAAATGACTTATAGATTGGAATTACAGGCTCTATAAATGGTCAATGGTCCTTCAACTTCCCCAGATTGTCCTTCACACCCATAGCTCTATACCCTATTTAATTAAATATATATATATTTGTATATAGGTAAAGGTTTTATTTTGTGTCTGATATTGTATATTTATATATATACTCATAACTCCGCCTTTGCCGGTCCCAAGCCCGGATGAAAAAGGAGGAGGGGGAGCAGTAACAAGCTCGCTAAAAAACCTGGGCTCAGCTGAACTATCTGATAGTACCCTGTAAGGGCTCCTAATCCAGGGATACAGGATGAGGAGCGTTTGTACTCCATGTTAAGAGCGGCTACACATGGCGTCTGTTCCTCATGTCAGAGACGGCCATTTCATATTAGAGCTAAGTTGGCCTGCCACTGAGTAGTGCTTCTAGTCTTAATGACAAAGGCAGAAGCATTCTACTTCATCCAGTCATGATGGTTGTCAAATCTCCCCACTATGATATATACTAATTCTCTCAGCTTACAGCTATGCCTGGATTATAGAGATCCGAAAGCTTGCAAAGGTTTTTATGAATAAAGAAACGCATTGCTATCGTTTACATTTTTTTACATTTATACTTTATAGCAATTTTCTATCTTTTAATGTTTTTTTTTAGTTATTTTACCATTGCTATAGAGACAAGAGAATGTTCTTATTGACTAAGGACTTGAAGGGTAAATGAGATCATTTTGAAATGCACACTTGCTCAACGTTATTTTACTGTGAAAAATGTAAACAAACACATGTTTTTGTTGAAAGAACAACAAAAGCATGTCTTTTTTGTTCTTTGTTCAGAGTACTTAAACTTTCAAATATATGTAGGACACTGCACTTTTTTACATACCTACAACATAGTAAATGTAAGACACTATTTTTAAATCTTTTCTTAAACAAAAAACAGCATTGTTGTTATTACTGGCCATCATCCACAGCTTATCTAGTGACCTTCCAGTAGCTTTCTTGACCCCTTCTAGCCAGCTCATTTCAGGCCTTCACTTCCTTAATTTTTTTTCCAACATCAACCTCTTTTCGAACATATTTTAAAAGAAAAAACGGCAAGTCAGTATCATATTTAACTATTTTGGGGTTTGTTGTGATACCAAATATTTATTTTGATTAAAAATATAGACTATCCGTCTTTTCTCACATTTAAAATAAATTAATTTATAGAAGTATATGGTTAACAGAGAATATTTTCATGCAAAGACTGAATATAATGAATATGCATAAAGGTATGTAAAGAATATTGAATTTTCACTATCGTGCACCCCTCTATAGGTAGAAAGTAATAGTCTGTGAATATTTGCATTCAGAAATGGTGATAAACGAATTTAGCTTAATTGATTGCACTGATATCTTTTCAGCATTAGCTGCACAATCAGTAAATACTTTGTTCTACCAAAGTTTTATTTTACATTTTTAAAGATTTGTATATGCACGCTGGTTGGTTCGAATCTTTCTCTACATTAGTTTCAGACGATAATCCACAACATGATTCAACTGTACAGCAACAACAAGCTTTAGGGAAATATGTTTAAGTTAACCAATATCACAATCTTTTGGAAAGTTGAAGGATAATTCAACTGATGCATAAATTACAAGCTACAATAAGACGTATATAAGAAATTTAAACTTTTTTAGAGGCTTATATATATTTTTAATTAAACCATTTTTACTGCTCTTAGTGCAATGATAAATTAATTGGAGGGCCTGGCTCATCAATAGTTATATAACCCTCCCAGCAGTTTCGCCATAATAAGGCGTATGCAAATTATACCATGTACATATGATATTCTTCTTCTAGCTTATAATCTATGCATCAGTTTGAGGATAAGCGTATACGAATGCTTGTTTTTTAAATTTATCCCTAGTACACGTGCTACAGGCTATGATTATCATGGTGAGTAGTTAGCAACTGCTTTAACAGCAGCTGCCCCACTTGTTTAGACATGTAGAAAGTAGTTTGAATTCTGAACTTACAAGTTTACCAGAGAGACCTGCTCGGTTAATTGCACTCACTAGTGGGTAGAACTTTTACTAGAATCGAGGTCTTTGAAACAATTATTTTTCCAATAAAAAAAGGCCAATATACTGGATTCGATATCGGGACGTTGTTGTCGAAAAAATCGACGTTTTTAACCACTCCTGCACCAACCCTCATTATGATATTGGTAAAAGTTAAATAGAAGAAAGGTATAAGAGTTTCTCGTTGCACCGTTTTCTCTAGTTATTGACTAGGTGTTGTACAAAGTAGTGAATCAGAGCAGATGAGAGAGAAGCAGTGAAGGCGGCCAATGAGAACGGAGACAAAAGAGATCTACAAAGGAGCCAGATGGGGCGATATAAATTGGCGAGGGTGTGCGAGCATTGCGCCGCGCTCTATTGCCGCTGTTCACCAGGAACCTCAATAGCCTGCCACACGGAACACCCAGCTCCCGTGGGGCGCACGGTGGGTGACTCCGTGGGGTGGGACAACCATCCTCCCCGTAACGTCACCTTTAGCATCACACTTGCGCGACAACATCGAGAAATACTCTCTTCTTTAGTTCTACTGAAAAAACGACATTTTTTGCGCCTCGTAAGCCCAACACCTTTCTCTCACACATTTTTATTATGAAAATTCGTAACTATTTTAGACGCGTATGATTCTTTTAAAAAATGAAACAATTTCTACTGTCCTTACTGCAATGGAAAAATTAATGGGAGGGCCTGGATCATCAGTGGTGAGCCCTTCCAGGGGCTTCGCCAGTTTAATATTCCGTTCCACTTGCCAATTTTTTTTTCGTCCTTCGATCTAGATCATGTCATGGACTTTTATAAACGATTTCCTTGGTGATTACATATGCTGAGCGTCCTTGACAATCCTCACTTGAAACCGATTTTCGTCCTCTTTTGAATTACTTAAATCAATATGTAGCTATAGTCAGGGAAGAAGAGTGATTCCCATAAACAGAATACATATTTGCTTTTATTTCTTGCATGTTTTTCATCCAAAAAGAAACTAAATGAACGATACTTCACTTTATCCATCTTAACCTAAACAACTTAAAATCACTGCCAAATCAAAGCAATTCTATAAATCAGTGTGAAATTCGACGTATTCGCTTTTAAAGAATGCCAGTGCATGGTGGTGAAACTGCCCATCTAACTCTCAACCACATATATGTCTAAAAATATATACTTATCGAACTACGCTCTCTCGTGTTTATATAAAAATATCTACATATAATTCAAGAGATGGGTGTGTGTACGATTGATGGCAGGAGGAGGAGTGCAATACACTATCGAGTTCGACAATCACGACCCAGGATCGAATCTCGCACATTTATCACTTTTTTTTCTGCTCCAATAGCCCCTGATTCTTGCATAAGCCGAACCTCACTAGTGAGTGAAAGATAAAACAAACATAGATCTAGAACCTTGTAAGTGCAAGTGTTGAATTGGTCTATCTCTATGTAGACATGTGGTGTACTTACTGCAGTAAAAGCTATTGCTAATTACTCATTATCATCATAACCGGTACCACTTGTACTTGAGATAAGAGTCAAAAAGTAAACACATGAATGAAAGAATTTGAATCTATATAAAAGTTATATTTTTCTACCCAATATGAAACTTACCTTCAACAACCGTATTCAGAATTATGATAAATGTCCTCATCATTGAGTTATATTCAGACAGCCTATAGAATTCAAAGCCATAAAAGCACGTGATATGTAACCATATTGTTGTATGGTGTAACTAAAATGATATATTCAACCATACAATAAACAGTATGTAGGTCAAGCTACGTGACCATTCCTAGGTCAGAGAATGGTAAAAGTCCTACAATGAACTGGTAATGAACCCGGACAAGAAACCAAAAACTAACCTGAATGACAAGTTATTGCCATTCATGACTTGCAATAAACGAGGGTGCCCTAGAAATGTCGGACAAAGTTTAGGAGAGATCTTGCGAACAATGGGAACCCCTCCTCCAATTAGATATCCAGGATCTTCCCATGTGGGGATGTGTGCTTAATTAATGGCCGAATTCTCTTTCCCTCTACAACCCGTGTATAATGATCTAGTAGTATGGCGTGAGTAATGCAATCTGAAACCTTCAACAAAATTCCCACAAATTCTCTAACAATTAGAAATATCTCTATATTTACATAGATCTATCTTTAAAAGATCATTTAATCTCTCAATCCATTACCATGTTTATACGTTTTAGTTATCTGAAGAAGGGCTTTCCGGAAATCTTCTATAATAAAGTTAATAAAATAGGTTTCTGCGTCTTATGCCCTTTTTTTGTAATTTGTCGAAACCCGAAAATTTGTGATAATGAATTATAAATATATCAACCTTCTAAATTTACCACCCGAGGTTTAGGTAAATCACTGCCGCCCTTTTCAAACAACAAGATAAGCGCAAAAAATCCAACTTCATTTTCAGTTTTCGACCTTGAAAAGGACGAGAGTGGGTCACCGAAACGTCGGGTTTTGTAGGTTGATCTAATTGATCATAGGTTACCAACCTACAATAATGTTACACCTCTATGGGTTTTATATAGATAGTGGATGGCTTTTCTTGATTTATCAAGAAATTGGGTTGGCCAAATATCAAGGAACAGGCTAAATCAATGTTTAGTTGATTTCTGTTCCACCAGATGGCGCTCTGCCTTCTGTAAAGCACATGTGCTCCTGGTCAGGATATGCCATTTTTAATATAGATAGTAGAAACATTTTTTGATTTATCAATGTTATTCTGGAAGAATCCCCATCATCTTTATTACGTATAAGAGAGAAAAACTTCTTTCCTCTCAAAATGCATCTAATCTTATTGTGTGATGGAATCACAGAACTTTAGATATGCTTAATTAAACATAGCAAGCGCTATTAGGTTGGCGCTTACGATGTAAAAATTGAAGAATTTAAAAGAAAAAAATTGTCATCAAGGCCGTCCTAATCTACAAAGGATAGACAAACATGATACAAATCACGTAGGTATCACGTTTACCTTGAAAATGGTAATATTCAGTCGCCGAAACGTCTGATAGTAAAGTCTTAATGCATAAGATTGACTAGTTTTAAAATTCACCAGTATAAAAATCAGCAAATTGATTAAAAATTATATAATCACTCTATTGGATCTGGAAGAAGATACGATGTTTGGGTCTATTATCAGACAATATTCTAACGTTATAAATGCCATATAAAGTCATTCTAAGATTCCTCGCAAACGATCAGAAGCTGTGTCTGCTCGAAACTTGTGAGAACATCTTGGTAATGGCATGAACGCAAACCTGGAATTAAAAACCAAGAATATCTCATGTGATAAAACATGATTCTATTAGCCATAGAATTACAAGGGCCATCCAATGAATAAGTTTCCCTATTTTTTAACAAATAAAAAACATTATTTACAATTATGCAGTTATTTTATTTTCATTATACAACTCATAGACTACTTCTCTACATAATCACTATTTCTGTCCAAACATTTTGGTACCGTTGTAGCAATTATTTTATAACACTGTTGTACCAAGACGTGTCCTGTCTTCGTAGCCAGTGGTTCGCCTCCGCCTGCACTTCGTCATCATTCGCAAAGTGCTTGCCTCCAAGGTGCAACTTGAGTGCTGGAAAAAATGGAAGTCACTTGAGGCAAGTTCCGGAGAATAAGGTGGATGTGTGAAAATTTCCCATTTGAAGTTTTCCAGCAACGTTTGAGTCGTTCGAGCTGCGTGAGGGCGAGCATTGTCATGGACGAGTAACACTTTCCGAGACAAAAGTCCAGGACGTTTCCGTTTTATTGCAGCTCTGAGTTTAGTGAGGACTTCGCAGTACCTCGCAGCGTTAACCGTAGTGTTTGGGGGCAGGTAGTCAACCAATAAAACACCCTTACAGTCCCAAAAGAAGATAGCCATAACTTTTTGCCTGCAGAGATTGTGACCTTCGCCTTTTTTGGTGCACTTTCCTCAGGCTTCTTCCACATCATGCTTTGTCATTTTGTGTCTGTAGTTGAATGATGCACCCAGCTTTCATCTTCAGTGACAATACGGGAAAACAATTGATCTTCATCTCTTCGATGCATTTTCAGGAAAGCTCGGGCTGCCTCCATCCGTTGTTGCTTGTGATTTTCCGAGAGCAAACGCGGGACCCATCTTGCGCAGACTTTGCGAAATTTCAAAACATCTGACATGGTTGTTCCAATCGAAGATCGTCCAATTTCGATTCCAGGAGGCAGTTGAATCATTATTTCGTCAATGGTGACGCGGCGATCTATTCCACCACATTCCGAACAGCAGCAACGGCTGCATTGTCCCTAGCAGAAACGGGGCCTGTCGCTTCGCTCGTCATCATGCACGTTTTGCCGTCCTTCCAAGAACCATGTACGCCATCGGCGAACAATTTGGGTGCTCATACATCCTTCACCCTACACTGACACTAAATTGCGATGAATATTGACCGCAGTTTCAATTTTCGCCGTGAAAAAACGAATTACAGAACGGAGTTCGCAAGTGGACACGTTCACCAGTGGAAACTGAAGCGCTACGGACTTGCGCGTACGAATAGCGTGATTTTGAAGGTCACGCGCTTCCAACGCATCCTAGTGATCATTTCTTACGCTACTAATTTTTACAACGTTTCGTTCGCAGAAAAAAAAATAGGGAAACTTATTTATTGAATGGCCCTCGTATGTTTCATCACATGGGATTTTCTAGATTTGAATTCCGGGTTCGTTCTTGCCATTTGAATGACCCTGAAATCCATTCTTAATCTACTGAATGGCGAAGTAAATGTGGAACTAAACAAAAAAAAGGATGTTTAAATCCTAAAACAAGGTAATTCTAGTCACATTTTCGGACAATAAGGCCATTGTCTAGCACGAGTATCTTCCAGAAAGCACAATCGTTACCTTGATAGTTTATTTGGAAATTTTGAGACGTTTAAAGGAAGCAATTTGGAAAAAGGTAAAAAAAAATGGGTAAATGTTAATTGAATCTTGCTCCATGACAATGCCCGCTCACATGCCACATTTGATTCTGACATTTGAGAAAAAAAACTGGAATTGGAAGACTACCTCAACCACTCTACTTCCCGAATAAGCGCTTAATGACTTTCCCGTGTGTTCTCTGTTTCCCTGATTATTCTTGGATTTTATTTCATATCATACTTGAATTATAAACAGTTTTAACATGCTATGATGATTTAGAATGTATACTTTTAAGAATTGCTATACGATTAGATTTTCCCTTTAATAATAATTGAATTAAACAAAAGTTTATAGGAAACCCTATGAAATAAAGTTTTTTTTACTGAAATTT
The DNA here is from genome assembly GCA_030710605.1 of Cordylochernes scorpioides. Lineage (NCBI taxonomy): Eukaryota > Metazoa > Arthropoda > Arachnida > Pseudoscorpiones > Chernetidae > Cordylochernes > Cordylochernes scorpioides. The sequence continues at coordinate 69,001,681 of CP092876.1, forward strand.
CTAAATCTTATGTACATATTTGTCATGTACCTATTCACTGTATATAATATATAGTTAAACCTGTTCATAGCGCCTCCTTTTGGGACTCACTAAAATAGGGTTCTATAGAGAGGGGGTGCTATAGACAGGTCACTTTTAATGTAAATCGCATTGTACTACGTATTTAAAATCGGGCGCTATAGAGATGGAGGAGCTATTTAGAGGTGGCGCTGTAGACAGGTTTAACTGTTTATCTAATTATTTAAAAATAATAATTATCATCATCATAAATTCCAAATTATTATTCACTGATTATTGCGGATTGTGCACGTTGTGACTTCTATTGACAAGATATGTCAATAAAATGATAATGTTTATCAAATTGTCCTCAATGGCTACAATACTACGATGGGAATCAGAAGGGAACCCTCATACGAATATTCTACAATAACATTTTAATTATGCAAATCTAGATTATGCAGATACTTTCAAGGACAAATGATGATAAACATACGTGAAAGTTCATCATCCACTCGGTGTTAATAAATCAAGGGGCTTAATCATTATAGAAATATAAGAATGCATTATTATATTGTGATAATATAAAAGAACAAAAAGGAGCTTCTTTTGTAGAATACGTTTATTCCGCTAGCTTTCAAATTACATCGTTCTTTAACGGGCGTTCAACACGCCTAAAGAAGCTCCTTTTGGTTCTTTTATATTATCGCAATATAGAGTAATTATAATCAAAAAGTTGTTTTCTACAAGAATGCATTATCGTCTTAAAATTATTTTCAAATTTTCTTCTAAGACAAGATTATTTGAAGTTGGGTTTCTCATCATTTGTAAGACCAGCACAAGAGTTGAATGTCACAACACCAAGATAACTCCAAATTTACCGCTCACTGGTTGTAGGAATGTTTAGGTACGACAGTAAAACTTTACAGTTTGGGAGAAGTCAGGAAGTGGTCCATAAAAGGAGAGGACCAGGTGTTGACGAGGTATTGTACGGCATGAGGTAGGGTGATGGAGGCCAACGGCGGCACGGTCCGGTGCCTCTCAGCGGGCCTTGACCTGCAGCCGTGCTGCTGCTGGAGTACAGGATTCTTACAACGAGAATTCCCGGGTGTATAACACTCAGAGTTACATAGAAATATCTATGAACCAAGAGAAACACATATCCTTATTTATCACTCCAGTAGAAGACAATGGTGATAATAAACACTATGACACAAATCCAGTTTCGTAAAATTCAAACCTATGCCAACCTGTATACCATGGTTTCAGGCTATGACCCTCATCAGTATAAGGGCAGTTTTGATTTCATAACCCTCCAAGCGAATTCGTCATTTTAAACTACCATACCGCTGTAATATATCATTGGGATATTTTCTTTTATACCGATACTAATGCTGACCTCTTGGAAAAGGTATTTGAACTATGTATATAAGATTTGAGGGCAGTAGAATACATATAAATGTATATACATAGTTCTCCTTAGTTAGATATATAAACTATAGCGAATAAAACTACTATTTTCAATTAAAAGGCAAATTCAGTGAAGCGTGTAGAATTTATGGAAGGCGGAAAAACCTGGGACATGGCTTGGAAAACTAACTAGTAAATCCATAAACTATTTTTGTTCTTATTTATAGATTTCCTGGAACACAATATCTGGGCTACACCACAATCCTTTCAACGTCAGGGTGGTGTGACAGCAACTCAATATCATAGCATTCGAAATTTTCCTTCAAGTAATAACCATGTGTGGTTGCTTAAAATACCCTAATTCAATTTTTTTTAAGAGAAACACATGCACAACTTTATTATATATTTTATTCACATACATTTATATTAAAAATAGCATATCCTGACCAGGAGCACATGTGCTTTACAGAAGGCAGAGCGCCATCTGGTGGAACAGAAATCAACTAAACATTGATTTAGCCTGTTCCCTGATGAAACAGGCTAAATCAATGTTTAGTTGATTTCTGTTCCACCAGATGGCGCTCTGCCTTCTGTAAAGGACATGTGCTCCTGGTCAGGATATGCCATTTTTAATATTGATTTCAACACCTGATCTTTTTATCTTTTATTTTTTTATTTCGTTTTTTAATACATTTATATATAGTAATTTCTGCATTTTAAAAATATAAAACATATTTGATAATATTATTATATTATAATTGTCTAGGATATGTTTTGTAATCTAATATAGGAAATAAAACCTTTATAATTTATAATTTACACTTATATACAAACCTTAAGGAAGTTGTACCTTTTGGAATGTATATCAGGATATCAGACAATAACCCTGAAAGATATTTGATACACAGTGACCTTTATTGAAGATACACGAGATAATCAAGTCTGAACAAAATTGTCTCTGTCTCCAAAAAAAAAAAAACATCAAAGACCTTTCACTTCCTTATGTTTTGTCAATGAGCGTGTAAAGAGAGAATAAACCACTGCTCTAATTATAAATGTGGGGAGAACTTAACCTTTTTTTTTTGCTTTCATAAATCGCACGTGATCAGAGCAAGCAAATATTAAACAAAACGAGCTTTTTAAACGTCCGAGAAAAAATATTTTTTCTTGTTGAGGTTTAACCATGTTTTTGAACTTTGTATCCAATCACAGCCTGAACATTACTTGAAAAGTGTTAGGAAACACTTAATATAAGGATCCATCTCCACAAGGAGGTGGTCGGTGGAAGGATGGTCTAAACCGTTGGTTTTCGACCGCTACGACCCGGGATCGAATCCTGCATTGGACACTTTTTTCTAATATAAAAAAATGCTCCTATGGCCTCCTAATCTTGCAAAAATCTAACCTCAACAGCGAGTACAAGTAACCAAACGGAGCTCTGACACATTTGTAAATGCAAAAGTCGAACTTATTTCTACCTGTGTAGACATGTAGTGCACTTACAGTAAAAACAGTCGCTAACTACCCACTATGATTATCATGATTTGTACCACGTGTACTTAGGATAAGAAAAATATATTTCCACAAGGAAGGGAACATCCCTACCTGGTGACTCTACGTTGAAGACGGTAAACAACGTCCTAGAGCGGCTAAGTCAGGATAGAGCGTGCAGAAACACCGGATAAATCTCCAATTCAATTCTCATTTAGATGAAGACACTTACTTGCTCTTGAAGTTGGAAACAGATTCTAAAGACGTATGAATCTACTGTTAGGACAACGGTATAAAGATGCGGAAGGAAAGGGGAAACTCCCGTATCTTGTTTTTTTCTACGCAAATTCTCACTGAATGGAACAACTGGACCAAGGCGACTTTTTGCCACTAGACTAAGGCTTTGAATCTGTCGCCTTAGTGGGATGATGGTTACAAAGTTTCCTTTGGACGGATTCATCTTAAATAAATTCAATCAATTCTTGGGGATGAGACTTCGAGTTCATGAGACCCATAAGAGAGATGAAGCAATTATATCTTTCAGAATTTATAGAAATAGTTAGAGTTTGTGACATGAAAAAGATTTGATATCATTTTGAATGGGAAAACAAATATAAATCTTCAAATAAAATGGGACGTCCTTGTTTGACCATACTATTGTAGTTACGGATCAATCTTGGAGAAAAGGTGAATAATGCCCATCGAAATATTGGCTTCAAAATATCCTTTCTAAAAAATCATTCTTCTGTTCGATTATATGAAGCATCAATAAAGATTGCAAATTTGATTTATGCAAGTAGTATACTTTTTGTTTCAAATTTCAATTGTTTTAATTTGCTCTTGCGTCCATGCTACCATGCTCTGGTTGATGATTATTTATTTAACATTGTTTTCTTTGTAAACAAAATTTCATTGAAATTCTAAAATAGGTCAAATAATTTTTATATAAATATTAATGATTATATAGTATACTTTTATAAATAAATTTAAGCTATAATAGGAGCTATCTTCTTTATCGTTTCCAATAGCTCAATAATGGGTCAGCCAGATGGGGATTGAGGTGAGGCCTGTCTTTTTTTTTTTTTTTGGACTCTAAAATTTCTTGCTGTTTTAGATATTGAGGATTTGCTTCCTTCTCCCCTGACTGTAACAGTCCATTGCTTCAGCAGACCAGTTTCTGAACGGGCTTGTATCTTCTAACTCGGTCGAATCAACGCAAACAAAAAAAATGTAGTTTGGATGTTCCTGAGCGAGTTCGATGATCCACTTCTGCCAGAAGAGTGAAAGAGGGCTTCTATGAGAGGCGAAGCGCCACTATAAATAAAGGCTAACGGGCTTACACAGATACCTCCTGGGTAGCATTCAAACTTGAATAAACATAAGATTAAAAAAGAGGCTGAAGGCTGAAAATGCCAAATAAAAATGACTGCCGCATAAATTCTTATATCTAACTTCTGAAAGCGCATGTACAGTGCCTATTCATTGTAAATAGCAAAAATATCAATTTATTTCTAATTAATCAATTATAATCATGATATTTTATTCATTATTATTCAATGAATATTGTGGACTGCGCATTTTTTTATTCATTGATAAGATGTTAATAAGAGATTAGAAGTTTAGAAAGAACTATATTAGGTTAAAAAAATGCATCAAAATATAATAAATAAAACTTCTGGAATCGACATGAAAAAATAGAGAACATTTCAATTATTAAATTATAAAACGGTCAAAATATATGGGAAATTTTTAATAAAGAAAGAATAACTTAATGTGAAATAATTTATAGCAAAAATAATATGAAAATCAAGAGGAAGAACATTTGTTCGATATTAGACTGATTGCGACGAGAGAATGTCATTGATAGGTTTCTATTCGAAGAGAAAAATCGATTAATGAAATTCTGGAAAGTGAATTAATAGAAAGAGAATGGTAGGAAGATTTGGATTGGATGGGAACTCATGAATAAATGGATAGAAATCCAAGATAGAGTTGTCAGAGGATTATATTCATGTACATAGAGAAGAATCTCTCCTTTTAATTATAGATTAGAACGATGCATTATGGTCATCACCCTTGTCTGAAATTGTCAAACCTGGTGTTGTGGCTCATTCCTTGTTATCACAAGTAAAGTTCCAGAGCATCTTCTTTTAACTTGCCCTCTGACTAATCAAATTGTATGTTGATACTTTGAAACATTACCAAATTCTCTTTGTGTATATACTCTATCTTATGAGAACTTTGTTAAGTTTAGAACTATTTGTACAAAAATTTACAAAACACTACTAATCCATCGTGTAAATAATTAATCATATATATGTAAATAATACTAAGCACAGCACAATAGCCTTTGGACTTCGTGCTTTTGTAACAATAAATAAATAAAAAAACAAGTAAAGTTGTTATAGGGTGGTGAACATAATACATCGGTATGATGCATACTTACAGCTCCCTTAAATGAGAGATTCCTCTCTAGGTACATAAATAGAAATCAAATATATAAACTCAATTGCCATCTATTGGTAAAATTTGTAATAAATAAATTTAATGGTGTGGTGTATTTAGGTTGATATAAAAGTAGAAATAGATTTTAGGCTATATTCATTTAAATGGCTTTTATTATATTACACGGTAGTAGATGTAAACTCAAGAATTACAAGTTAACAACAGAATGATGATGATAAGTTTTATATATCACAGATTAATAGCCTGTGTAAATTTGAAATTATTAAAATATAAGATAACTGGCAATGTGTTTCTTTACAATAATTTCATCAAAAATGATCACTACAGACCTTACTGCAATGATATAAGTTATTGAATGAGAAGGCTTGGCTCATCAGTAGTGAATACTCTCAGCGGTTTCGCCAAATTAATCTCCAGACCGCTTTACTAGTGTTATGTATTGTAAAGAGGTCTAGAGATATTAATTTGACGAAACCGCTGAGAAGGTTCACTACTGATGATCCAAGCCCTTATATTCAATAACTTGTATCATTGCAGTAAGGTCTGTAGATATAATATTTGATGAAATTATTGAAAAAAATATATATTTCCAGTAAATTTATTTGTTACAAATTTTATAAATAGAAATGTCCAAGATGAAGACGCATGGCGACATTGTAGACAAAGACCTGTTTCAAGAGCATAGACACTGGAGATGTTTCGCTGAGATTAATAGTAATGGGTTCCTGGCTTAGATTTTACTTAAATTACTGGAGACGGCACATATGAAAAAATGATTAGCAGCGGAGAGTGATGGAATTTGCGAAGAAGGTCACTCAGGTCATATCTTTGTTCAGCGCCGCCCAGACACAGGCCGTCTGAACAGAAACTTCACATGGCGACATTTAATTAAATCCCTCTAAAGAACAAGTTATTGTCCATCGTGACCTTCAAAAATTACTTCATTTGAAGCTTCGTAGACTTCCGCTTGTCGGATAATGTATTCCTAGGATTTTACATGTCTTTGTGATATTTCATGTAGAAATAAAGAACACTATCAAGAATGAGGTACAGCCTAAACCACATTGACGAGAACCAACAACCAGAAATGCCTTCGTTGTAGGTTTTCTTTACTTATCACTATATTTAGAAATTTTTAAAATATCAAAATTTATTTTTACCGCATGCATCATTCCCTTTATGCGAACTCTACATGCAATTTTTTTTAAAATCAGCATTCGTTAGTATTTATTTCGATAATTTCTTCAAGTTATAGCATTATCATTGATTTTTAAAATCCTTTTATCACAAAGATCCTCTTCATTGTGCTTAATTTATTTTTATCGAATTTGTATTTGATTATTATATGGTAATTCATTTTCCCGAGAATGTAGACGTCAATTAAGAAAAAATAATGGGATGCCCAAATTTGATGATTTATCGTGATTAAATAAAACATAAACTGAGCAAGTTTTCAAGCCATGAAGTTTTTTATTCACAGCCATAATGCTACACTCATGAACAAAACTTATGAAGGTTGTACCTTTTAGCATGTATATATATTTTTATTTTATTATTCTACTTTTTTATTTTTCATTTTTTTCGAGGGAGAACGCTCGAAATTAAATATATGAGAAATCCGCCGTTACATAAGCAAATATAGAGTGGTTTATGCTTAAAATATGAAAATTCCTTAAATTTTCTCCTTTAGTGTATTTCAGGACGCGAAGAAAACCCTTTTGAATTAAAAGCTCGCCAAACTTTATCTAAATAAAAAAAAAAACATAGAAGTTCAGTTTTCGTGTTGATAATTATCGTAAGTTACCAGCCTTCCTATCAATAGATATCAAGGAAAACAAGTCGGAGAGATAAGTGCAGGATGTAATAGACTCTATTATGATAAGTGGATCTATCATGATCTCTTTCATCATCCGTTAGAACGGCTCTTTACTTGAACTCTTTCCAAACTCAAAACACTCTAAAAGAACCATGGACAACTTAGTCAAAACCACAGGCAGGATAACAAATATCTTCGTAAAGATAGAGGGTGCCTGGCCGACATTCATATTTTTTGAAAATATCGCGTGAGAACGCCCTTGGAACCTTGGAATGATTTTAACGCCTTGCTAAATGTTTTAATTTTTGTTTGCTCCTGACGAGGACAAAATATTTTTGTCGAAACGTCGAGGTAATAAAAAGATTTATTGGCCAAAGTATCTTTATTTTCAAGAAACAAATATCTTATCATATCACAGGCCAGGTTTATAATTCAAATTTATTCTTTCGAATTTTCTTAAATCTGATATGCCATAATAATAATTATAATAGATTATAAATAAGGGATTGGATTCCCAAATACATATATAGCTGTGTTGAAGAGACAGGTCGTCGTTTGTTTACATGTCGGAAGAAAAAGTTTTCGTCTGAATCCATAATGAGCTTTATGAATTAAATGTATGAGCTTTATGGATTGAAATATTTTCAACAACAGACATTTGGGTTACAAAAATTAGAATTTTTTAAATTAAAATAGTTAAGGGGATCTTGTTTCTCTTTCGGGTTAATGGGGCTGAATAAGGCCATTAGTCCAGGTCTCCATGGTCTTCAGGTGGACGCTTCTCAGATTGTCAAAGGTGATGTTGTGGCTTTGTCACTGACCCAAGGCCGCTAGTTTGCAGCGACAGTTCAATAGATGACGTCTAGTTTTGACGTTTATTTTGACGGAAGAGGCACTCTATGCTTTTATTGATCAATTTCCTTCCGGCAAACCTTTTCACATACATATATATATATATAGAAAAAAAGTCAAAATGTGAATTTGAACTGGTATAAGGTTGATAAATTAAGAAAAAGGCATCTTCTTATTGTGTAACTGAAAGTTGCTGATGGTTTTATTCCAACAGATGGCGCAAGCCATCAGACACTTTCAGTTACACGATGAGGAGATGCTTTAACATAAATATATATGACAAGCGCCAACAGCGCGAAACGCGTTCGTGGATGGCTTTTCTTGATTTATCAAGAAAATGGGTTGGCCAAATATCAGTGAACAGGCTAAATCAATGATTAGTTGATTTCTGTTGCACCAAATGGCTCTGCCTTCTGAAAAGCACATGTGCTCCTGGTTTATATATGCCTTTTTATTTTTAATATATATATTATATGAGAAAATAGTACAAATGTGAAATTGTACTGGGATAAGGAGGCTAAATTAAGAAAAAGGCATCTCCTTATCGTTCAACTGAAAGTTGCTGATGAGTTTATTCCGACAGATGGCGCAAGCCATCAGAAACTTTCAGTTGCACGATAAGTAGATGCCTTCTTCTTAACATATATGTGAATATGTATATATAATGCAAGTATAAAAAGACAAACACGCAGCCACAGAACAATGTGAGCTAACAAGAAAAACGACGACCATCACTACGACCTCGTAAACTTTACGACCACACAAGATATATCCGGGCCGTGTCGAACCCTTGTTTGACGTTAATTAGACCTAAGGTCCTGTTTAACTCACAAGATGGCTGCTGTCGTCGGAGATGTCGAAAACCTTAGAACATTGAACTTGATAACAGATAAATTCTCTTTAAATTATTATATTGTTACCTTTTTCTTATTAATTCATACATACGTTAATTTTTCTAATATATTTATTTTATTAGAATTTTTAATATTTAAAATTCTTCAATATTTAAGTTATTCGTTATATTTACCATATAACCATTGATTGATTAATACTACAAGTACACTAGGGGGTTGGTGAAAGGATGGTCTAAACCGTTGGTTGTCGACCACTACGACCCGGGATCGAATCCCGCATTGCGCGCTTTTTTTCTGATAAAAGAAAATGCTTCAATGGCCCCCGTTTCTTGCAAATGTCCAACCCCACCAGCGAGTGCAAGTAATAAAACGGAGCACTGGCACATTTGTAAGTGCAAAAGTCGAACTGCTTTTCACATGTGTAGATATGTGGTACACTTACAGTAAAAGCAGTCGCCAACTTCTACCCACCCTGATTATCATGGTCTGTACCACTTGTAATAGGCATAATAACTTTAAAAAGTACACTTGTATAAATATATATACACGTAGTACAAGTACACACTTGTCAATTACTATGCGCGTGAAAATACGTTCAAATATAGAAAAACAGAAAGAATTATAGGAAGATATAAAAGAAGATAAAAACAATCCCAGTTTTAAAATAATTCTAAAATCTAATTGAATCTAATTCCATCAAAAAAGCTCATTCCACAATTCACGGCATGCCGTTTCATTTAAAGACTACTTTTGAATTTGATCGTGAAACTGAAAGATGCTGATAGCTTGTCCCATCTGTCTGAATGAATATCAACTAAATGGTTGATTTTTAATTATTTCAGAATATTGGAAAAGCCAATCACATAGGTGTTTAAAGCTGTTGGCCCTTGTCAGCAATGGTGCAAGCCATACCCGAACAACCAAAGAATTTCTCTTATGTTCCATCAAACCCTCCAATAATATTGCTACGTGGAAAATTAGGGAAGACAAACTTAAGGATGACGGGTTACACTTACATCGCCCGCTCAAGTCCATCTGGGGACTTTTCCGGGCTCATCTTAAGAAGGTTCAGTGGTGGGTCTGGTAAGGATAGCAAGTCAAGAGGTGAGACCCGGATATGTACAAGTTATAGATACTAAAAAAAAACTTAAGGATGAGACAGCAATTTATTTGAAGCAAGAACAAACAATGATTGATAAACAAAAGATTAGGAATGAGGGAAGTTTACAGAGCAAATATCGAAATTGATAATCTGTTATTAAAATTAAAAAATACTTCGTTACAATATTTTCAAACTAAACTCTCTAGTAAAACGACATTTGAAATACTATCCTGCATGTGTTTCTTTTCATCGAAAAATCAAAATTTATTTCAAGGAGAAATAACGATTATTTCTAACCTTTGGGAGGAAGTATTTTTCGTTGAAAAGAAACACATGCGGGATAGTTTTCAAATGTCGTTTTACAATCACAAGCCGCAATATATTGTATTGTATTATAAACTGTCTAGTAAGTTCACCGTGACACTTTATATCCCCAGCTCGGAATATGGTCAGAAGAGTTGGTAATGACCGATTCTCCAGATATCTCCCTTTCGATAAAATGATACCTTGAATCAATATTAAGATAGGAACATTAAGCCTCCAGGGAAAAATTTATTTTATAAATATTTTCATATACAAATTTCTCAAGCTTTCAGGCAAGAAAGCACTTCTTTTAGCGTTTTAATGGAAAATATTTTCTTCCGTAGTAGGGTTTTCTTGCTCAAAAGCTTGAGAGATTTTAAAATAAAAATAATTAAAAAAGAAACTTTTCCCTGGAGGCCTAATGTTTTTATTTTAATTAAGATGTCTTCCTTATCAAATTGCTTATCCCCTAGAACAGGTATGCCTAGATGACTTCTATGTTGCATTAAAAGACTCCTATGAAGAAAGTGGTCAAAACCATATAGAAATTGATTGAATACTATTCAAGAAGGTCATTTTGGAGTTCGATATGTGCAAGTATTCTTTAGGTTCATAAAGAAGTATTTTAGGCGGGAAATACTGGCGTATTTTAGTATGATTCCTTTATATTAAACAATAATTATTTAGTGTTCGATTACTTCTTTTCGCTGGTTTTCTTCAATTCACTCTCAACCTATAGGAATAGTTGGCGAACAAGTCTTCTCCTAAAATGTAGCAGGTTTTCCAAAATCCTAACTATATTCAAAGCACTGGTCCTACAAAAACTTAACTTTATTTCTAACCACCATATATATACAATAAATTCATACGCGTGATCAGACACTCCTGGTCAAATATCATATAAACATATATACACAGAGTTATTAAAAATAAAAACTGACATTTAGAATAATTCAATGGATTTTTGTCAAAGATTACTAGCTAACTAAATATTCTAATAGTTTTTTCAACTATAATAATATTATATTAACTTATATATGTGTGGGACTTTCACTGTTACGTATCCAAAAGTAAATATAATTTTATGAGATTTCTTTTAATGAACAGTTAATATCATTTTATCATCAGAGAACCAGATGTTCCAGTAATATCGTACTGGTCATGTGGTTCTGCTGAAGCCATGAGACACTACTATCCTTGATCAGAATACTTGTTGTAAAAGAGAAGCTATGAAGAAATAAAGAGTGAAAGATAGAGAAGTATGACTCCACTAGAGAATAGGACCTACAGAAGAGTATTGTACTGTACTGAAAAGTACAGAAACTGAAGAAGAAATATATGGATGTGTTAAAAATACAATAAAATTACAACCATTCAGCCTTATTAAAGAGATGTAACTCTCACACGGTTCCAATTTGATCACACGAAAATTCCAGGAATACTTACATAAAAGATGTCTATCAGAAACAACAAATTGTTCCTGAGGAGAAACTGAACAAACTGCTCTTCACCTTATCTACGACTGTCCGAACTTTACAGAAGTGAGACATCGATTGTTCCCTGATCTAAATCATTTAACTTTCTCACATCAGCCACTTTGTCTATATAAATTTTATGAACTCTGTCGAATAATACATGTAAATTTGTAAATATTTAATTCTAATTTCTATTTTATTTTTGTTGTTTCCTCTGTAATAGGCGCAAATATTTCAATATTGTGCCTGATTGATTAATAAAAAATGGAATGAAAAAAATTCCTTGATCCTTTTCGGCCGAAGAAATGGGAAGGAATGTCGAATCTAATGGAAGATGAGAATTTCCTGATGTCCTATTTAGAGCAAGGCTTAATGGTTCCTTAAATAAGAAGTTACAATTCTCGGTGCATTGGAAGTTCGGATCGAGGTAGGGACCGTAGCGAACCACATGGCCGAATTGCAAAACGCAATTACGGTCTGTATGAAGCCATTAGCTGGAAACCATTAACTTCGTGGGAAACATCATCCTCCCGCCCATTACAGAAAGAAAAGGATCATCTAATGATGCTATTAAATATTAAGTTGTTATCGTGTAATAGGAATGAAAAATTAAACTTGTTATTATTAAATATAGAGTATTATAAGATAAATAAAGCTTCCAGGGTTAAGTTTCTTGTTAAAATTTTATTTTCAAGCTTTCGGACTTGTCAGTCCTTCAACAGGAGTATCACGATAATAAATTGATGATAAATACTATTTTATATACAAATTATTATTTACATATTTTAAAATAGTAATGATATTGAAAGGGGGGGAGAAAATATATTACATTCTTTGTGTGTGTTATAAACAATTTTTGAAAATTAACGTGTATGGTGGATGATACCTCGAGACTTCAAATTATATAGAGTATCCCAAAATTTACGCGATAGAAAACATAGGTTTATAGTTAAAAACTGTGAATATATTTTTGATTCTGGAAATAAACACAAGGTAATAAGACCAAATCTAAATAAATAGTGTGTTACGTTTCGGTAACAGCGTTATTACCATCTTCAGACAAAAGTATTGAATGAGAAAATTTACCACAGCATGTTTTAAATATTATGAAAAAAGGCATCTCCTTATCGTGCAACTGAAAGTTGCTGATGGCTTGCGCCATCTATCGGAATAAATATCAACTATAAGGAGATGCTTTTTTTTCATAGAGTTGATATTTATTTCGATAGATGGCGCAAGCCATCAGAAACTTTCAGTTGCACGATAAGGAGATGCCTTTTTTTTCATAATATTGCACCTTATCCCAGTACAATATCACATTTGTACTATTTTTTCACGTGTTTTAAATTGTTACTGTTATCAGGTGTGTAAACAAGATAGCAGATAAGAAGAAGATAGTTTTCTAAGAACCCTAAAATATTATTCTTAGAATTAGAATGGGAAGAAAATCCACTTTTTTGTTAGATATAATTAAAAGCATATCTGTAAATATCATTTATATTTCCTCTTTCTTCCATTTTGTTAATTGTAGCTCATTTCTTTTGAATGAAAAAAAAAGCTTCTTTGAATTATCTCTTATAGTAATTTTTCTCATAATCTAATATCTTTGTGTATTTTAGATTGAAATTATCATGCCCTGTGATTTTTCTATGTTCTACAAGTGCAGAATTCTTAATTTTATCCCATTTTAGAGCATATTCATGTATTGACCGTGACCATAATCTCTCTCCATCGTTGAGTCTTGGGTAGGCTATCGTGTTTGATTCAGGATTAGTTCAACAAGACCAGTGATATGGTCTGTCCATCTTCATTTAGTCATCCGCTCTCTTTGTATCCTGCCTAATGAATATTTTCATTGATTTACCTTATGGTAAACAGAGGTTTTCTCGGTATTCTATCTAGATTGCATCGGATACCTATAATTAATTAAGGGACAACTTAATTAATTTTATTGACACTACGATATAATATCTGTACCTTTCCGATTCTGTTTTTGAATATATTTTATTATAAAATAAATGAAGCTTCCAGGGTTAGGTTTCTTGTGCAACTTTTTATTTTCAAGCTTTCGGACTTGTCAGTCCTTCAACAGGATTATCATAGAGTCATGGACAATATATTTTATGTTTTGAGCAATGTTTACTCTTATAATGTTAGTATACTTGCTTTAGATCTTCTCGTGGAAAGAAAACCTTCACCTGCTAAGGTTAAGCAAAGAGGTCTTGCCTGAATCGATTGGAAACGGAGTACGGGAAGTCCCCTAAATTAGGAACGAGGGCGTCCACAAAAGACATTGTGTAAGTTAGATAACCATTTCTTAGCTTTTTAACCTTGTAAAACCAAACAATTGTAAGTTATTTTACGAACTAATTCTTCTCAGTTTGAACTTTCAATCTTTCGGGAGATTTTTCTTTTTAAATATATCCACACTATATTTATACTTACCTAAATATAAAGCAACAAATACAAACTGTCTTTTAGAATGGTTAATTGAAGTATTACATTTAAATATCTTACTTATATGCAAATATTTAATGTATATCATCAACATATGTGAATATGTGTCAGAATGTTACATATAAGTATTCTGAATGTATATAATAGTGATTTTATCCATCGTAAAACTGTTTATATATAGAAGTATTTATCTAAGAATATGGAAATCCATGGAGTAGACATTCAATGAAGGATTTTCATCTCTTTGATCTCTACAAACATTCGATGGACAGTACTCTCATCTTTATCAGGAAATTTAAATGTATTTAGAACAGTCATGCCACGAAAGGGTCTTTTTAACTGGGTGTGTACTTCCCATCGAAACATTGACATAGAAATTTACGCTCAAAATAACAAAGATGCACTCCTTTAGAGAATATTGAAGGTTATATATACACTTATAGACAAACTTAAGGAAGTGTAAAATCTCATGATGTCGCATAACGTCTTTCTTTTAAGGAGACAGAGGCAATTTTGTTCACACTTGGTTATCGTGTGTGTCTTCAATAAAGGTCGCTGTGTATCAAATATCTTTCAGAGTTATTGTATGAATTATGATATACATGCTAAAAGGTACAACTTCCTTTTAAGTTTGTTCATGAGGGTATACCTATCGTTTACTTTGTGGAAAAAAAGGAAACTTCCTGTTGGAGTGAAATGTCAATAGAATTAGCGATTATAAAAGAGCTTGTTGTATGGCATGGTGTATTCAGCGAAGACAACTCACCGCAGCAGGCCATGCCGAAGTCCACCCGCACCAGCTGTACCAGGAAGGGCTCCAGTAGGTTGACATACCACCATGGAGCCCGCTCAGGCTCGGTGAGCGCGCAGGTGTCTGGAGTGAAGAAGTTGCTGGTAGCTCCGTCAACGGCCCGCTGTGGGGTTCCGCGGCCCGCCACCGAGCTCTGCATCGGGGCTTTACCGGCGGCCACGTTGGCCACTGCACAAACAGTGGATGTGTAAGAAACAAACGTAGACATGGTACTCGAATACTGCTGGTATTATTACTGAGAGCTACCCATAGTACTAGAGTAGTATATCTTGCTATAAGATCTCGATTCCTAGAAAGTGGAAATTCCTTCCTGATGCCTTTACATGGCTGAGGGTGGACAGCACACTAGAGTAGTTAAGCCAGGAGAAGCCGAGTAGAAACTAAGTCTCCAACTCCATTCTAATATGGAAGAGGACAATTAACTGCAAATGAATGTAAAGCAGTTTCTAAAAGCGATGAATCTATTTTTAAGCCAATACACGTTTATCTCCTACTTATAATTCAATGATATTAACAAACAACCCAGAGCCAAGTTTCTTCTTCAATTTTTATTTCTCTAGTTTTATGTGTGTTTGGATAACATGCCCTTCAACAGAAGCACTACAATATTGAAGATTATGTTAGCTCGAAAGCTAGAGAAATATAAATTGTAAAATAAACTTGGCCCTGGATTGCTTGCTGATTTTATTAAACTATTAAGTCATTGCCATGTGAATATGGAAGGAAAGAAAATCCGCCTCCTTATTATCCTTTGAAAATCCGAATGAATTGACCAACTGGACAAGGGCAGTATCTAACAATATGACTAAAGATATAGATCGATGTTTTGGAATGCCTGATTGAGGAAACACACAAGTCTAGCTATGACCGAATATTAGCCTGAAACCATGGTATACAGGTTGGCTTCTTTCTGATGTTGTGGCACATCCTTCATCACCACTTTAACCTTATAGATTGATTTGAATCTCCTGGACATATATTAAACAAAGCTTATTTCCATAGTTCATCTAAAATATCCATTCCAAGAGTCTAGCATCAGTATCACTATAAAAAGAAGATCGAAAAATGCAATATAACAGCGGTATGGTAGATTAAAGGAAGGTTCACTACTAATGAATCAGGCCCACCCATTAATTTTGCCATTGCAGTAAGGGCAGTAGGAATTGTTTAATTTTTAAAAGAATCATACGAGTCTATAATAGTTTCGAATTTTAATTAATTAAACAATACCACAAGTTTCTTATGAGTTTCTTTTCATCATCATTTAAAATCAGATTTTTGTAATAGTTTAGTATTACGCGGCGTTTTATTCGTTTATTTATATTATCTTATAAAAGGGCAGAGATACCCGGAAGCTTGAGACTACGTTAATAAAATGGAAGGAATCTCATCGCCAGAAATCTGTGGTATTGTTTACTTTAATCTTAATTTTAAAAAATCATAAGAAGCCGCCAATCTTTTTATTAACTTTAATAAAGAAAGCTCTCAGGCAAGCCCATCTTTGCTAGCTAAAACGTATAAGCAATGCAATGGAGAGAGATTATATAGAGTTTTAAAAGAGGAATTTATGTATTTAAGAATTTGTAATTCTTATATCCTATATAATACAAATTCCTTATTAAAAACGTTATATACTCTCTCTCCATTGCCTTGTTTATACGTTTTAGTTAACCGAAGAAGGATTTCCTTGAAAGATTCCTTTAATAAATTAAATAAAATATAATTCTACTGTCCTAAAAGCTTATGTCTATAGTTTAATTAAATACCATTTCTAAGATTCCACCCTTCAGTGTTACATATAAAAGCAAAATGATCCAATACAGTATTAGAGCTCTAAAGAAGCGGTCTGGTGGATTAAATTGGTGAAACCGTTGGGAGGGTTCACCACTGATAAGCCAAGCCCTCCCAATATTTTTCATCGCAGTAAGGACAGTAGTTTTTGATTTATTTGTGGAAAGAAACTTTCGCGTTTTGGTGTTCTCATTTGTTATAAAATAACTTAAT
The DNA here is from genome assembly GCA_030710605.1 of Cordylochernes scorpioides. NCBI lineage: Eukaryota > Metazoa > Arthropoda > Arachnida > Pseudoscorpiones > Chernetidae > Cordylochernes > Cordylochernes scorpioides. Next base: position 69,018,719 of record CP092876.1, read on the forward strand.
AAAAAGAGTTGAACGGCGTCTTACGATTTCTTAAAAAAATTGTTGTAATATCCACCATCCAGTGATAATAAATACTTTAACCTCAGATACTGAGGAGATGAACCTAAATACATTTTAATGCAATTCTAACGGGATAGAGGCAGCTCTTGGTATATGAATACCATCCTCCAGTAACTTTATGTTGCATTAACTTGCATATGTTCAGTCTATTGTTATTATATCGTTAATTAATATATAAACACTCAATATTTGAAATCTGTATCAGAGAGAACCAGTAGAAAAGAAACATATTTGCTCTATTTATTTCAATATTCAATCATTTAATTCCCATTCCAACTTATGCTACGTGTTAAAGATAAATTTGTTGCGCTTGTGAGGATAGTCGTATACAAGTAAAACATTTAATTTTAGTACATTTAGAAAATATGTAAATAGGAAGATGAATTATGAGAGACTGAAGTGATGTATAACAATTTGTAAAGCTCAAGACAGAACAATAAGAAAATTACGAGGGAGTTCTACCCTTTGTATGTCAAGTTGTTCCGGGTCACACAAATTTTCCGCAGTTCAGCGGTTCAGCTCAGGTCAGCAAATTGCTTCGGTTTGTAAATAAAGTTTTAATAAATAATCAAATACCGTCTTCAAATGGTGGACTAATAGCTGACGTTTCTATTGTTAATGTTGAAATTGCTGTCGCTTTTTTTTAAACTCCATATAGCCTCCTGTTTCCTTTCTGCAGTCTAGGTTTCACGAATCTTCGTTGATAAATCGCCTCAGTTTCTAGCTGTTATTTTCTGAAAGTAAGAATATATCAAGAAAGATATATAAATACATCAAGTTTCAAATTGTATTTCCAGTTGTTTCGGTGACCCACTGACGCCCTTTTTCAATGTGGAAAGCTTGACTTTGGGTAATGAATTTTAAAGCTGATCAACTCTATTTGAACATAAGTCAGCCTACAACAATGTGATATTCTCTATAAATATTGAAAGATATCATTATATATATTGATTTAAATCTCCTGTGGAGATACCTTGAACAACACCACAGGTTTCTGGATATGAGTTTCTTTTCATTGTATTAACGTAGTGTCAAGTTTTCAGGTATCTCTGCCCTTCTACAGGAGTACATAAATAAACGATTAAAACGTCGCCTGATGGTAAACTATTATAGATTTTTATTTTAGATTATTATAGATTGAAAACCTCGCTATTGACATTTATTTCATTTTCTATTTGGTCTTCAACATTCCCTGTTAGAACCATATATCTGCGGCTCTCAGCTTGTTCTTTGATTTCTTCTTTAAGACTCCATGTTTCGCCTTATCATATAAGAAATAACCAGACTCCCAGATATTTGTTAAAACAACAAAAAAAAAAAATAATTCCTCACATTCTACAAATAATACAAACACTAATCATTAAATATTTAGCCAACATTCTATCCAGGGTCTTATTAAAATTTATATCCGTCAGAAAAATATAGTAAAAAGTAAATTTCGATATTTGAAGACGGATTGGAAGCTATTCATATTGTAGCGTAGAAATCAAGTCTCTGTATATCTTTAGATGTGAAAGTATTTATTGATGACGTCACAGCACGAGACTAGTCGAATATTATCAACAAAACCAAATAAAAAAAAAAACCATATACATCTAGAGAATATTGAACAACCAAGCTATGAAACCTTTATGATGTTTTTACAAATACAGAGTAATATCTGTTGAGTATTTTCATTGATTAATTCAAGTAAATAATAAAATATAAATTATTTATTCGCCACAAACTAATATATAGAGTCATACTTGTTGATAAAACCTTTGATTGTTATAATAGAGATTCTTTTAAAGCGTATGGAAATGCTGGAGAGCTCTAACTTCCTTAAATCAATCTGAAAGAAACAATCTGCAGTAACAGAACACGCAGCCCAGCGAGGGTTGGTTCCTCAAGATAAGACTCAGGGTGGGCTCCGGTGATAAATGAAGGGAGGGGGGGGGGGGGGGGGGGGGGGGGGTCAGCTGTGGCGTGAGAGACTTCGTCGTGATCACGAGCTATTAGAAAGTGGCGCGGCTCATCAGACTTCTCGAATGCCTTGACCGCTACCGGCGTGCGTGCACAGCTAAGGTCCAGCTGTATCCCTCAGCTCCAGAATTTTGTTGGTGGCATGGTGGGAAATATGGTCGATTTTCGACAAGAGAACGGGCTCGAATCTCGGTTCATTCATTTTTTTACTTTTATTATTTAAATAGCTTCAATAACCTCCTACTTTCAAAGGTTTAACATCGTCCAGGAAAACAATAAACAGAACAGTTTTTTTGGCAGCTACTAAGGGTAAAACTGAATTGCAGAAAATCAGCTTCAAAAGCAGTTTCAAGCTTCCTACCATGACCTGTACCAATTGTACATGGGAACGGTAGAAAATCATTTTGTTCCATTTTACTGACGTCTTGGACATCCAAGATGGTATAACAAGTCATATCTGTATGCCCCCTTACTGGCGGTTTTATTACACTTTATGAAGGTTAATCAATATATTTTAGTGGTTGCCATATTGAATTTATTTGTATCTTTCATTTCATTTGCTTTCATACAATAATCCAAAATGACTTTGCTACAACAATAATCGTTACCAGTTAATAAAATTTGAATGAAAATATACATTTATGTCGCTATTTTGAAAAAGGTAAATGTATTATGGCTGTGAATATGAAAACAGCTGTAGAAGGTACTCTGTACTACATGGTAAATCCATCCAGATCACCATTATAAGCACCAATGGTCAAACTAAAACAAACCTGTTTTAGATGCCTCATGAACCAGAAATTCAATCGCCTAAGAATATCACTTTACTAGGGAATATTGAGGGCAGTCAGGGAAGAAGAAGACAAAGAACTAGATGATTTAACATCCGCAAAGAAGCAGTAGGGTTTTCGTTGCAATAGCTGAAGAAACTGGTGCAAAATTAAGAAAAACAGAAGAGTTTATGAAGCTACCAAAAGTTTTCGACGACTTGATAACACAGAAAAACAAAATTTCTTTCTTGTATAATTTAATTAACTCGATATTTCGGGCCTTACAGACCTTCTACAGGAATAAGGTAAAAGCCGCTTGTAGTGAAATAATCAAGTGTATGTGTGCAATCATCCGGTTCGTCCACACCTTCTAGCTGTATGTCCCGGAAGTCGGCTGATAGATGTACTTGGCTTGTTTTCTAGAACATTCTGATGGCCTTTGGATGTCCTCACGGTGTTAGTGGGCCTGTCCTTGATACCATCGACCTTGGTTTCTTACAGCATAGCTGAGTTATCTTTGTTACAGATGGTGTTTCATGATAGTTACCCCTAGTTGAACACTCTAGTTCAGGGGTCAGCAAACTGAGACTTGCGAGTCACATGCGGCTCTTTGGATGTGAAGTTGCGGCTTTTTATATAGTTCCATACGTAAATATTATTTATGCGAATACTATTTATTGTTGGCAATAACAAATTTTGTGGCTCTTTAAAAACTTTGAAATTTTGTCAATTGTAATTTTTTGTTCTTCTTCTTAAAAGGTTACCGACCCCTGATCTAGTCAATAGTCATCCTACCTTTTCTAGAAAGACGTTTAGTTATAAATTTAATTGCCATCTATTGATAAAATTTGCAACAATGATTTTATCATTGATATAATAGGAAGTTCATTTTATTCATTAACTAGACGAATGACCCGGGCAACGCCCGGCTTTACCCGATTAAATGTTTTATTCAAACACTATTCGTTACAATTATAAATTGGCGCCGTGGATGTCACTCTTGTGAAACGTCCCGCTCCAAACTTTACAGTCAGATTAGTTACGATATAAATCTTCAAATCGAGCGAGCGTCTATAAATATTTCGATTTAGATCAAGTATTCTAATTATTAAGCGAACTATTATTAATAAAATTTTGAGAAGATTTCGATTTTAAACGTATTTATAACCTTGATAGAGGGCGCTGTTCGTGAGCTAAGTAGAATAATTTGAATATATAGTTTTAATATTTAATTTATATATAATTTAAAATAGCCTATCGTTTTCCTCGTATTTTTTTACCTATGTATGGACATTTTGGTTTGAATTAGTGAACTACTGCGAATTTGTATACCGGACATACAAACCAACAAACAAACATACAAACATTCATTTTTATATATATAGAAGATATAATATAAATGAGTTTTAAAAATTGTTTAAAAAAAATGCATCGGCCGGGAATCGAAGCCCGCGTGGCAGGCGAGCATTCTACCACTGAGCCACCGATGCGTATACAAAATGGCCATATTTGGGTATTCATTTCATTCCGGATTACTCCGCGTAAAAAAAAGTTCTTCAAATGAAAAAAAGAAATAGCCAAAAATACTAAGCAAATTGTATTCAAAAATTTTCCTCAGGTTTATAAAAAGCGACATGCAAAATTTGGTACCAATTGGTTCAGTAGTTTTTGAGTTTATCGCGAAACAGACAGACAGACAGACAGAAATTGACTTTTATATATATAGAGATTAGTGTTTAGGTATTTGATTTAATTCATATAGTTGATATAATAGTATATATTTATATTATATTTTTTATAAATTAGTTTTAAAAATTGTAAAAAAAAAAATGCATCGGCCGGGAATCGAACCCGGGCCGCCCGCGTGGCAGGCGAGCATTCTACCACTAAGCCACCGATGCTTTAAAAAAAATGGCCATATTTAGGTATTCATTCCATTCCGGATTAGTCCGCGTAAAAAAATAGTTCTTCAAATTAAAAAAAGAAATAGCCAAAAATAATAAGCAAAATGTAGCCAAAAATTTTCCTCAGGTTTATAAAAAGCGACATGCAAAATTTGGAACCAATTGGTTCAGTAGTTTTTGAGTTTATCGCGAAACAGACAGACAGACAGACAGGAATTGACTTTTATATATAGAGAGATAGTATGTATAGAGGGCGTGTTATTGTATTAGAAGGACATGTGCTTCGAAGATCATAGGAAGATCGTCTAATAACAATACTGGAAAGATACATGTTGATAATAAGAAACAGAACCGTTTAGTAGGATTGTTTTTAATGAATAAAACAAACCTTCTTCTGTACTTACTGGAATTTAAAATATTGGGAGAGTTTTTTGCTCATCATTCGGGAACCCTCCCAGCGGTTTCGCTAATTTGATCTATCAGACTGCCTTTTAGAACTCTAAAACTGTATTTAACGGTTCTGATTATATTTGAGACTCTGTATGATGGAATCTCAAATACCATAAATATTTTCACCCTTCAGATTCCACACTTCAGAGCCTTATATATAAGCCGAAGAGTTCAATACAGTATCAGATATCTAAAAGTGGTCTGGTCGATTTAATTGGCGAATCCGCTGGAAGGGTTCACTGCTGATGCCCCAAGCTCTCCCAATAGATAGTTTACGTTGCAGTAAGGGCAATAGGTAGGTCTTTTTTTTTTAAGAAACATCCGTGCTCAATGTTTTTTTTTTTTTCTCATATATCGATTACGCGTTATTCCCTTGTGTTTAACATCTTGAGGTTAATGATGGGAAGAGAGAGAGATAGACCAAAGGAGACGATTAGTTTGATATTATGATATAATGATAAGAGGATACGATGATAGGAAAAAATTACTCAGAACATGGCGAAATGGTGTTCCTAGGATGGCCGGCGTCCTTGTCGGGGATGGCTATATTCCATAAGGATGAATAATACGTTTTACAACTTCCAAAAGTGCGTAGTTCGTGTTGATTCTTTGGCGTTGTTCGACTTCACGAAGTGCTTCCTCATTCTTACATCTGGCATCTTTCTCACAAATATATGTCGCTTTCTTTAGAGTTATTTATAATTATTTAATTCAATCTATCGTTGAAATATATAACAAAATATGTTTTGGTAACGTGTTTCTTCTTAGAATTAAGAGACACTTTGGCCAGTAACTGTTTTCTATTCTCTCAACGTTTCGACAATAATCTTTTGTCTTCGTCAGGAAAAAACGAAAATTAAAGCATTTGGCAAGGCGTTAAAAAATATTCTTGAAATTAATCTTTAACGCCTTTCCAAATGCTTTAATTTTTATTTTTGCCGACGAGGACAAAAGATTTTGACGAAAGGTCGAGAGAATAAAAAAAAAAACAGTTACTGTGGCCGAAGTGTCTTTTAATTCTAAGAACTATGAATGCCGGCCAGGCAACCTCTATCTTCATGATAACGTGTTTCTTTTCATACGGATATTATCAAATATTATCTCTAAAGACCTATTACCCATTACTATGAATGCCGGCCAGGCAACCTCTATCTTCATGATAACGTGTTTCTTTTCATACGGATATTATCAAATATTATCTCTACAGACCTATTACCCATTACTATGAATGCCGGCCAGGCAACCTCTATCTTCATGATAACGTGTTTCTTTTCATACGGATATTATCAAATATTATCTCTACAGACCTATTACCCATTACTATGAATGCCGGCCAGGCAACCTTTATCTTCATGATAACGTGTTCCTTTTCATACGGATATTATCAAATATTATCTCTACAGACCTATTACCCATTTCTATGAATGCCGGCCAGGCAACCTCTATCTTCATTATAACGTGTTTCTTTTCATACGAATATTATCAAATATTATCTCTAAAGACCTATTACCCATTATACTGCAATGATAAAAGTTATTGATTGAGAGGGCTTGGATCATTAATGGTGATCCCTTTAACAGATTTAACCAAATTAATTTACACAGACCGCTCTACTATTCTAATGGATTGGTTTTATTATATACCCTGCAATTACTGAGAAAGGCATCTTGGAGGTGTTTAGAAACCTATAAACATAAGCTTATAGGTCTGTAGAGGTGCATATATATAATTTTAAGAAATTGCATAGAGCAAGGCTCTTTCGAAAATATGTTTTTTTTTTTATAAGTAGAATTTGTAATTTCAAATAATTTGAATTAATTCAGGGAGAGATTAAGATTGAAAGTATATAAAGGAACTACTTGTTCTCGGTTGCTTGTGTATAAGTTTATGCCAAGCCCTTTCTATCTTCTTCCCCCCTATTTGATACAATATAAATTACTTATTATTTAAAAAGCATAGGCCTCCTCTCCCGTAAAAATAAACGTCAAAACTAGACGCCATCTATTGACAGTCGCCGCAAACTAGATGCCTCGGTCGGTGACAAAGCCATAACACCAACTAAATGGCGTCTAGTTTTTGACGTTTAATCTGACGGAAGAGGAGACCTATGCACTTTTATATCAATTTCCTCCCGGCAAATTTTCCATCGATGCTGATTATTGTTACTATTACTGTTTTGTTAAAATTATTATTATTATTGTTATTTTGTTCATATTCCTCATTGTTATTGTGATTTATTAATTTGTAGATATATTTATTGATTATTAGTTTTTATGTTTGTTTATTTTTTTTTCTTATTTCGGCAACAGTGTGTTGTTATTAATTTTTTGTTGTTTTTTTTTTGTGATTTAAAAATCGTATTCAGTGGTGTGTATGTAAAATTCTAAATTATTTTGTTGTTTGTAGTAAATTAAAAAAATCTAAATTCTCAAACGTCTCCTGGAGAAGAAGAACTCAGCGAAACACTTTAACTTATAAGATGTAAGTTAAGTATATGTACGAACACTGTTATTTCTGTATATACCTTTTTTACTCGCAGAATCTGTATATAACCGAAAGGTCTAAGTTTTTTTGTTGTTGTTGATTGAAAGTATGTAGTTTGACATTTCAGTTTAGGTATCTCTGGATTTGTACATTGTAACGACCTAATGATCAAGTATAGCTTACAAGATTCTCATTAAAAAAGTCAAAATTGTTTAAAGATGTTAGATGACAGACTCGAAGGACTGTAAGAATGTGATGGCGATGAGGAACGCAGGTAGGCGGGAATTTCCGCACGACAGGTGGCCTCTGCACGCTCGGCGTGGCACGGTGTCACTATCCCCGTCTCACTGCCCGCCCGCTCTCCAGCCCACTCTTGATTGAATTCCCCACCTACCTCAACGGATAGTGATACCTTTTAAATGGCTTTTTTTCTTTAAGGAGTTCATTTCTTTAACTTGTTGTCATATCTGATAGGAAAAAATCGCACAAAAGTGAAATTGTACCTAAATCAGTTGGATAAATTAAGAAAAAAGTATCTTCTGATCGTGAAACTGAAAGTTGCTGATGTCATATTCCATTTGTTGTAACTTTGACTTCAGATAGATGGCGCAAGCTATCAGCAGCTACCTAATCAAGAGATGGTTTTTAAATCTCTTAAGAGTTCACTGAGATCAGACTGATAAATTAAGAAAAAAACAACTTCTAGTCGTGAAACTGAAAGTTGCTGATGTCGTATTCCATTTTTTTGAACATTGATTTCAGATAGATGGCGCAAGCTTTCAGGAGCTACCTAATCAAGATATTGTTTTAATATCTTAAGAGTTTTAATATAGCTGTCAAGAATATTTTATTGTCAAATCTATAGAAGCTCTTCCTAATGATAAAATGTGCCAAGAGTAGGTCAAATTAAATATAACCATCGATAAAATAGTTTTTAAAAATAATTTGCTCAAATATTTACGTCGAGTTTCTTCATCGAAATATGTATTTGGACGAACTTTCTCGAAGCTAAGGTTCATTTATCTATAGGCTCGTTAAAGAACATTAGGCTCTCAAAATCCAATGACATGTTTTAAAGAAGAAACTAGCCGAAAATATTACTCATTATTTTGTTTTAATTAATGATATTTATCATTGTTTAATAACCATAAAATCCCTCCCAAAATCCTATCCTACAGCCTCAAAGTGCCGGGAGGGTGTAAACGGGTAGCACAGGACGTTGGGAGTTTAACTCCTGGTAGGGCCACCCTGTACCCGGCTAATGTAGGAACGTATCAATTGGTAGCGTCTGTTCTCTATAGGAGCGGCTACACTCCATATCAGGAGGCCAAAAGAAGCAAAGTAACACTGAGTGGTACTTCCAGGTCTTCAGACCAACATCAGGTGCACCCTTCTTTCCTTCTAGACCTTGGGAAAATCCCAGGAATATAATAGAAAAGCTGAGACAATGGAACCTAATAGAGATCGTTTAAACGACTTGAGGAATAAGCAACAACAACATGACCATAAATGGCACTAGAATATATATTCCGATTATATTGATCGAAAATCTTGAGACGAAGTGGAAGCATTTCGTTTATTCAGCTTTCACACACATACATTACAAAGCTTTGAGACATGTCTCTTCTTTAACCCCATGTGCTAAAATTAAAACTGCATATTCACAACCTTAAGTCCTTTAAGTTTCTCCTCAGTGTTCTAGATTCAATGTAAAATGTCATATAGGTGAATATTCCTGAAATGCCGTTAGTTCCCTGTCTCGCCCCATTGCCCACCATAATTAAGGACAGAGAGAACTTCCCTTAGGCTAAGACAACAATTTGATTTTTTCACTTCCTTCTATTGAATCAGAGCTTATTGGGATTCTACTTTTGTTCAGGAAATGTCATTGTATCCTACTTGGCCTTGAAACCGTTTTCTTCTGCATAGGGATTTGTTGGGACTTCAAAAGATGTTGTGTTGGGCCTTAGGTAAATTGGCAGAAACAACCATATTGCTTCTTATATAATTTTGAATAAAATTCCTTCTACTTTTCGCATTTAATATATATTCTAACTATTTTAAATTAGGGTTGTTCAAAATTCTCTCTCTGTCTATATAATGGGGATACCTTTTTTTTTTCAAAAAGGATTTATATAGGTCTGAAAAGACATATTATTGATTTTTATTAATTATCTTTATCTCTTTTTTTTTATATACAAGATGAGGTAAAAATGTAGTGTTGGGGGGTTCCTAGATCTTTTTCTTATCGGAGCTGCAAAGCGTTTTCTTTCTTGATCAAAAATTTACATTTGAAAACGAAAAAAAAAAAACAACTCCACAATTATAAAAATATTTATTTATTAAAAATACTAGTATATCATTCTGTTATGACTTGCAGAAAAATTATTTCTTGTAATGTACTTTGTATGCGAAATAACTCATATGTTTGAATAGAGTCAATGCTAAATTTGATGGGCCCACATCAAAAGCTCATTTTGATCCTTAAAATTAATATTATTTTCGTGTTTCAAACAAATTTATAAATTAATTTATAATTTTTAAAAATACCTTTCGAAAAGTTTCCTTTATTTAGGTATTTTTAGTATTTCAGACTTCCGATTGTCAATGTTTACAAGAGCTTGTGTGTGTGTGTTTATAAACTTTAATGTTTAGAGTCAAGTGTCATGTTCTCATATGTTTCATATAGAGCTTGAAAACATCACGCTGACCTTTAGAAGTGGGAAATACTTTGAAACCTTTTTAAAAGTATGATGAACTTTTTCACTTTTTTTATTATTATTATTATTTTCCCTAGTTCACGTGGTACAGGCCATGATACTATTGTTGGGTAGAAGTTGGCGACTGCTTTTACCGTAAGTGCACCACATGTCTACACATGTGAAAAGCAGTTCGACTTTGCACTTAAAAATGTGCCAGAGCCCTGTTTGGTTACTTGCACTCGCTGGTGGGGTTAAACTTTTGCAAGAATCGGGTGCCATTGGAGCAATTTTTTTTTTTTATTAGAAAAAAGTGCCCAATGCGGGATTCGATCCCGGGTCGTAGCGGTCGACAACCAAAGGTTTTAACTTGGTTTTTTTACCCCAATAAACTATTATACATTTCCTTTACAGATATCAAACATGTGGTCAAAAAGGCAAAGAAAAGAGAATTTGTTGCATTTGGAATATAGACATGGAGGAAAAGATTGTTTGACAATATCAGAAATTGATAAGATTGAGAGAAGAAGGATGCTTGTCGAAGACTATCACAAAATGGCAAAAGTATTGGATCAGACTAATATTAAAAGAAAATGAATTAATAGAAGAAACTGAACAAACTGCTCTTCACCTTATCTACGACTGTCTGAACTTTGCAGAAGTGAGGCATCGATTGTTCCCATATCTAAATCATTTAACTTTCTTACATCTGCCACTACCAACTGCTAACTCACTTCGTGAGCCCCGAGCCGCTACGGTAACCGTGAACAGGGAACTCTGAAATGTGGCTGACTAACGGGGCAATGGCACCCTTCCCCTTTCCATGGAGCAACTTGGACAAGACACCACCACCACATCTGCCACTTTGTTTATATAAATTTTATAAACTCTGTCGAATAATACATGTACATTTGTAAATATTTAAATTATAAGTTCAAATTTATTTTGTTGTTTTGTTTGTTTCCTATGTAATAGGCGCAAATATTTCAATATCGCGCCTTGATGATTAATAAAATAAAAAATGAAAATTAATAAAGAAAATTAAGTTAGGAAAAAAATGATTAGAAAATTGATTGGAAAGGTGTACTGGATGGGATATATTTGAAGAAAAAATTGAAGAGAAGATCTCAAACTAGAAAATCAAGACTTTCTAAATAGCAAAAAAAGGAAGAAAAAATCAATTATCAGGTATATCGTATGAATTTCAAGCAGTTTCCCCCAGCAGTTTTAAGGGAGTAAAAAACTTGGCAAAGAACTGTACGTGTGGCGTTGAAGACAATAAGTTGGCGACAAAGCAGGTTTAAAAAGACTAATTGGGGTTGTTGGGAGAGAGAAATGAGGAAATGCAGATGTCGGCTTAAATGGTCCATAACTGAGTGTGACCGCTTGACCTTGGAAGTTTCCGGATATTTTTTTACTTCGACCCACTTGTCTGTCTTAATCAGACAAGCTGATTTGTGACTCCACGGCGTTGATGGAGGGCCGTAACTCAGAGTTTATTGATTGGTTCCAATTCTGCATCGACTTGTTTTCCACTCAGCCTTTTTACCTATATCGCCCACGGCCATGTTGTTTGACTTGACCAAATTACCTTTTTGCCTGGAAGTTTTGGTATTCAGAAGATGTTCTTCACTTTTTGTGCATTCAATTTAATGTAATAATAAAGGTTTATACTATCTACATGACTTGTACCACAACTAATCCTAATCAAGATACATGTGTCTCCATGACATTGTGTAATGACACAATGAATGAATGACACAATGTTAATGAATAAAAAAACCTTTCTTCCAGGAAGTTTTGATATTCAGAAGAAGTTCTTCACTTTTTGTGCATTCAATTTAATGATATAATAACTTTTGTACTCTATATCCAACAAATATAAAACGGGAACATATTTGACTGAGCAATCCAAACAAATAGAACCTTGACAATTATGCTGACAAGCTATTGAACATATTTAGATCTTTTGTAGTCTGCTTATATTCAAGGAAAAAGAATAATAAACTTCTGTATTATATATCCAGACGAATATAAAACTCGATAACATATTTTAAACGGCATTCAAACAAATAGAACTATAACAATTATGCTGACAAGCTAGTAAATAGAATTAGATATTTTGTAGTGTGCTTATATCCAAGGAAATAGAATAGGAAACTTCTGTATTATATATCCAGACGAATATAAAACTCGATAACATATTTTAATCAGCATTCAAGCAAATAGAGCTATACCAATTATGAAAAATAGCACAAAAGTGAATTTGTACTTGGATCAGGTAGATAAATTGAGAACAAAAGGCATTTCCTGATCCATGATTTCCTGAAATACCTTTTTTCTCAATTTATTTACCTGATCCAAGTAAAATTCACTTTTGTGATTTTTTACATTGATTGGCGTTCTCACGCCCATACGGCCTAAATAGCTGTTTCATTGTTTTTCAAGATGCGCCGAAGACCAACTTTTTTGGTCGTTGAGTTTATCTTTTGTAGTGTACTTATATCCAAGGAAATAAAATAAGAAACGTTTTTACTATATATCCGAACATATAGAAAACTTTATAATATATTTTATTGAGCATCCAAACAAATAGTACTATAATAAAAGAAACTCATTGCGAAAGGTTGTATTTTTATTTTAAAATTTGTAGCGCAATTTTTTCGTTTACTTCAAAAATAGTACTATAACAATTATGCTGACAAGCTAGTAAATAGAATTAGGTTTTTTGTAGTGCGCTCTTATATCCAAAAAAAATAATAAATTTTGAAATGCCTTCATATACGCAAATAGAATAAACTCTCGTAATTCTTATATTGAAGCATATAAAATAAGAAATTTTGTAAAATTCATCTAAAAATAGATTAATAAATTTAGTAATGATTAGAAGAAATAATAGAGCACAGAGAAAATCCGAAGGTATAGGCGTAATCTGCCAATTCAGTAACTTTTCTCACCTTAACACTATCATATCCAAACAAAGATATTATTTCATCCATTCCATACCTACACACCTCTTTGGTGATTTTTACCATCTCCTAAAAGAAAATCAATGTCTTTACAAATTGAAGCGACATATTCCAATAACATTTTTATATTATATCCTCTTGTATTTCTAAAAATGAATTATATTTTAGAAAATAAATATTCTTAATAATTTTAAAACAAAATCTCAAAATTCACTACAACCTTCATCAAGGGAATTATTATGTGAGCCTTTGCTACTATTTCTGTAAATTATTTTCTAAAATCTCTGTATATACAAGGCGTTAATCAACCATTTGTATCTAGCAATTAATGTTTAAATAGTAAACTGTCCTTTACTCGTTTTATACAAATAATTGACGCTTTGAATCATTTTAAAAATTCGTGTGCAGAAACTAGAATATCAGAATACAATTCCCTTAATAAAGGTGACAGGGAGTCGCAGAAACTGCAGATCAACAATAAATAAGTTTCAAATGGGTCGGTATGGCTATATCTTCTTTCTACAAGAAATTCGCTAACAAGCAAATGAATTGTACAAAAATCTTCAAAAATATTATTTTGATATGTCCTAATAATTAGAAGAAAAATAGATCAGGTATATTTTTAATATCAATATGTCTTGTAATTGACACCTATCTAATCCTATCCAACATGTCCAAATGGGGTTCCGTGTTGGCATCTACAAGATGTATCAATCACACACTAGGGAGGCCGACCTTCCAGCACTTAACTCCGCCACGTTCCACCGCTAAACCACTTAAGACCCCATTGTTGTTTTTTCCACGATGGCCGCAAAAACGTTGCAAAAAGAGCGACGTGAGGTGAGACAATGGGTTACTGTGCTTTGTTTATGGAGCATTTAATCCCCGGCACTTTCTTTAGAACTTCCTCCATTTCCTTGGTAGCGACCTTCGCCACTCTTGTGGCACTGTATATATTCCCTCTCTGATTGGCTTAGCTAAATTCATGTCAATATAGCGTTCTTTCTTTACATTTAAATTATACGTAAAAAGTATTTGGGAATGGTTTGCGTAAGGACATTTTTCGAAATTTTCCTCCATTTCCTTGGTAGCGACCTTCGCCACTCTTGTAGCACTGTATACCTTCCCTCTCTGATTGGCTTAGCTAAATTTATTCAAGATAGCGTTCTTTCTTTACATTTAAATTATACGTAAAAGGTATTTGAGAAAGGTTTGCCTAAGGTTTTTTTCGAACCAAAATTATACGCATTTTAACTGTCCTCAAAGCTTATGTCTATAGTTTCTTAAATAAATTAGCTAAAAATCCTTCTACGGTGTCATATGTACACACATAGAACTTTATTAAGACCCCCGGTCTTATACAGATTCAACACAGGAAGGAAGCATAGATGGAGCTCCTATATTCAAGGCAGCGCAGAACCCAACAGCCTCTAGGTTCGACGCATGTCCAGTGACCATAGAATCCACCGTGCATAGGTTAGCGTATCACTGAAAAGGCGAGTGTGGAATCAGCCGCGTTTTAGTCTTCGCTTTCCTCATCCAATTGAGATACACTGTCATATATAACAGGTATATCCAATGTGAAATATTTGAATAGTATGGTCAATATTAAAATGGCTAAACCTTTGGAAGGGTTGACCACTAATGAGCCTTAAACCCTCTCAATTTATTTCTTTTATCGCATTAAGAGGCGGGGGGTGGGCGGTAGGATGTTTTATTAAATAAATATTCATGTTAGATAATTGTTTCATTCCTCATACCCTCACTTAATCACTTAGTTTCAACACATTGTTCTCGCTAATTTATATCCAAGAGCTTTATTGATATGAAGTTAACGATGCCTCGAATTTGATTCCATAACACTTGCCAACAACGTTTTTTTTTTCTATTTGTTGCCGGAAAAGTAAAATATGTTTTAAAGGGTTATTTTTTTTTGTACTCTCTGATTTCAAATCTATAAACCTTAACATCCTATCAGTTACCTTTTACAGTGTTCAGTATGGTTAACTTAGAGGTTGAGGACTGTTTAACTCTTTGAGTCATGTTTCTATTCTAGTGGTACATAGTTCAACTCTCTAATATAAAAGCAATCACAATGATGAAGAAGAAGAGACTATGGCGCTAGCAACGACAGACAAACTTTTTAATAATATTGAACGGAAATTTAATTAAAATATTCACTGAGGAAATAATCTGTCATTTTAGGAGAGAAAAAAAAAGAGATAGACCCCACTGAAAGTAAGATATTAAATTGTTAAAAACCCATCAGCTTCAGAAATTTCGGAAAGTCGACAGAAAAATCAGTGTGGCGTCGCGTTATTGGTTCTGGAATTGTTTTTGACTTTATGGGTATTTTGACGAAATAACCATTCAAGAATTTAACCAAAGAGAGATAGTTATTTAAGTGGAAAAGTGATGATATAGAGAAAACCTTTTGATGAACGATAAGAGGGGGAAATATAAAGAGAGAGAATTTATATATATTTCATTTACTTGATAAAAACCTGAACCTCTACCCCATAAAATCATCTTTTTGTATATTTCATTCCTATTCAGTGACTAAACGTTTCTTTGTGATCCAGGAGGATTTCTCAAGTGGCATCTTACACAATCACCTGTAATAGAAACCGCCCATCTTTTGATGAGGACATACCCCGAACCTCGAGTTGAATACACTTCGCGGATCAGAAATATTTGATAACAAATTTGCAAATAGAACATCAAAAAACTAGACATTTTTCTCATAACATTTTTAAATGGTTCCTTCATCTTTCCAGCTGATCTCGAGGACTAGGCCATCACCAATCTCAGCGGCGAAGCACGCGAACTACGTTTTCTTCGTAAATTGTGAAATACGCGGTGTCGCTGGAGACCCGCTGGCAATTCTCCACCAAACTCTGCAGCTGTGGCAGAGGCGCCATGTACATATTTATTTTTCACATAGTTCTATAATAGAACCTCCCTGTAAAGGAAACCTAATTACAGAGCAAAAGTGTCCTTTAAGGAGAGATGTCCTCTTACCGGAGGTTTGCTGAATACTAAAAATGGCAATTTTGCAAATGAAAACTGTCCTTTGTAGATAGGTGCCCGTTAAAGGGAGGTTTTACTGTATATATATTTAATTATCATTTTAAAAAAATAGTGAAGAAAATATTAGATACCTGGCGAATTTTTTCAAAAGACTGATGCAATCGTATATGAATCTCACCTTTCTGTGAGGGATGATATCAACCAGCTTGAGCTTTGAATACTACAAACCAAACCGATGAAAGTCATTATGGAATCTAATAGAAAATCCAAGCGAACAAACCAACCTTCCAACTGAATCCACACAGTTAACCAGATTGTAATAGGTCATCTGAACCTATTGATCTAAAAAGAAAGAGCAAAAACATTTTTCAGATTCCCGAATGGCAAATTAAGAAGGACACGCTCCGGCATATACTGAAATGTATTTGGATGGACAAAAAACTCTATAGATGGAAATTTTGCCGGAAGGAAATTTATCTAATAAATCATAGGTCTCCTCTCCCACCAAATTGAACGTCAAAAGTAGACGCCATCTATTGACCGTCGCCGTAAATTAGTGACCTCGGGTCGGAGACAAAGCCATAATACCAGCTTTGGCAAATTGAGAAGCGTCCACCTAGAGGCCATGGTTTCGAGCTAAAAGTCCGCCCTAGGCTGACAAGGACCATCAGCCCGAAAACATGGTCTCTAAGTGGACGCTTCTGTTTGCCAAAGCTGATGTTACTTTGTCACCGACCCGAAGCCGCTAGTAAAAAAACTCTATATAAGGATTCTTAAAAAATCGATTGTCCTTAAAATCAAAATTTCCATGATTTATTAAAAAAAAAAAAAACAATGGATATATAATGTTTTTAAAAATCCCAAATGTAGTTTGCTATATTTTTATAACATCTTGCTTAATAAAATACCAGTTGAGAGATTTCTAGTCAAGAGATCTTCAATTGAACCAAGAAGATCTTTAACCTTTTGCTTAGCGTAGACAAAGCTTCTATTCATCATTGTCTACATCACAGTAGCACGTGTTTATCATATAATCATACATATCGTTGTAGACATTGTCCTTACACCGAATGTTAACACAATACATTCTTCCTTGTTGTTTTCTTTAAAAAAAACGCGGAACTTGTGACGTCTTTATAAACATATCACCCGGAGTGAACACATAGGAAATGTAAACTGGATTAAAACAATTCGATGGTTGAAGGTCACGCGACCTCATTTAGAGGAGAATAAAGGATATTCAGCTGTTCTCATTGACCGACGGGTGCAAGTGTTTGCTTATGAAGCATTTTATGTCTAACTATGGATACTTTTTCAGCATTTCTATGGGTCCTTTGCCCTCAAATCTTTCTATCTACTATTCCAAACTAATTTAAAGTTCTTTAAAAAGTTCTTTTGTGATATAAAAATGTACCCATATAGCCTTTATTAGATAATAAAACGGCATATATACAGAGGGTGTTCACACTTATAGGAAACACGTTTTATTATAAAATATTAAAAATTAACGCCATATTCAAAATTTTTCAAATGTTCTATTTGAAAGCCTTTTTGTTTATTTACAGAACGGCACCTGATTTTACACGATAGCAGACACTTTCTGATCATGGTCATACTCAAAAGATCCCATTCTTCCATTACCACTTTCCAGAGACCTTCAATTCTCCTAGGGTGTCTCTTTCCAAGTGCTCTTTTAAGGCATCCAAAAATGCAAAAATCCATCGGGGCTAAATCAGGAGATTTTACAAGGGTTCTGTTTTTGGAATAGTGTTGATTCCTGTTCTTTGCCTTAGATCTTCCAAATAAGCTTGGGTTGAAGATGAGGTATGACCTGTGGCGTTATCATGGTGAAAGCAGACTTTGTTGCTCTTTTTTCCATAGATAGAAGGAATATCATTTAAAAATATAGGTTCTAAAATGTTGTTTTGATAGTACTCCGAGTTTATTTTGGCATTTCTTTCATCTTTTCTTATTTTTAATTTTCCTTCATATGATATACCGCATGCCCATTGAAAAGCCCATTGAAGAATATTTAGGTCGAAAGCTAATCATTTTTAATTCCAAATAAAAGTTACTAATTGCAAGCTCATTTTAGACTTTTTTACTAATATTAATAATCTTACACACATATTTAATATTTTCTATATGGACAAAACTTAAGAAAAGTTTACCTTTTAGCATATATATATATATATATATATTGTAATTATATTTTATTATTTTTTAAAGAGAACGTTCAGGAAGGGGGGGGGGGGGGGATTCACATGTATGGGAAATTCGCCGTTATATAATAAAATAAGGAGTTATTTATGCTTTAAATATTAAAATTCCTTATGAATTTCTCATGAATGTAGGTATATTCATTAATGTGATGATTATATAGTTCAAAGATAGATTATATAGTTCAAGTATAAAGGTATTTTTTACGTCTGGAAAGGTAATGATGTAGAATGATTCGAAATATTTCATTTCATCATAGTTTATCGTAATCTTGTAGAGATTATATAAGGAACAAATTAGGATCGTCCATGGATACTATGAAATCTTCTAATGTACAAAACATCTGCAAAATTCCCCAGACATCCCAGCCCTGAGTTAATGACCGAGTATGCTTTAAAAGCCCTGTGCCCCATAAATAAAGTGACCTCATCTGAAATTCAGATAGCGTTGGTCTATTGGCTCCTGAAATTGGCCTTCTTTATTGGATACAAGCCACCACCCTGACCCATTACTCATTCACTCGGCCCCCTTGTCTTCTTTTCCTTTGAGCTCAGATTTATCATCTTTGGACACAAGTCAATTTTGAAGAAGGAATTAATTACCTGACTCTAAAAAGGTTTACAGGATAATGCATCAATAGAATAATCACCATCTCCTCAGCGGCGAAGTACGTGATCTACGTATTCTTCGTAGATTGCCAAATACGTGGTGTCGCTGGAGACCCACTGGCGATTCTCCACCAAACCCTGCAGCGCTGGCAGAAGCGCAATATTAATTGTACATAGTATATATAATGCATATAATCCTTTTTTAAATAGTGCAGACTGTGCATGTACACATGACATGTACTTTGCATGTATTGACAAGATGTCAATAAAATTATTTTAATTGTCAATTGTCAACAGAATAATCCTTTGTATCAACATTAAGTTGAAGATACCAGACTTCCAAGAAGAGTTTCTTTTCAATCTTTAAAACAGAAGAGACTCAAGAATACCTTAAGAATTCTACAAACTTATCAATATCTTTATCATTTAATTTAAGACATTTCTATAGCACCTCTTAAATTCGGAGAATCTCCAAATTTACAAATCTATTTTCAGTATTCCCTATTCACCAGTATCCATATCAATAGCCTGTCATCTAAAGAAATTAAGAATTAAAACTTTTTTCAGCAACTTGCCCAATTTAAATTCGTCATTGAGAAACCCAATAACAAAGAGAAATAGCATTGATCATCCTACCACACACACACACACACACAATATAAATAATTTCATATATAAAATTTAAAAAAACTTTTCCCTGGAAGCCTAATATTACTCAAGGATAATATAGATTAGAAAAATAAAATGGAGATTGAAGAGGAGTATCTTGTGCGAATTTTATTAGCAAGCTTTCGCACGTCCTTCTACAGGCTTTTTTACGATAACTAAACAAAAGACGAGATGAGTTTTAATAAGATAATTTTAGTCGATAATACAGATTATTTATATTATTAGAGATTCTTTGAATACCGAGAATTCTTAAATACCATATTCTAAAATTTATTTTTATTAAATACGAGTATCAATACAAATGCCAATCAATTGTGAATGCCAATATTTTAAAGAGATAAAATATGTTTTAAAATAAAATTTTCTGTTGTGGTTTGAACTAATATGACTTGGTCTTAGTTATATATATATTTTTTTTCAAATACCCTTTCCAAGAGTCTAGCATCAGTATCACTAAAAAAGAAGTTCCAAAAATGCAATATAACAGCGGTATGGTAGATTAAACTGGCGAAACCGCTGGGAGGATTCCCCACTAATGATCCAGGCCCTTCCATTAATTTTTCTATTGCAGTAAGGGCAGTAGAAATTGTTTTATTTTTAAAAGAATCATACGCGTCTATAATATTTTCGTATTTTGATAACAGATGGCGCGCTAGTGCATCATAATATATCAATTTGTGTTTATTCTCAACCTTTTCTTTTTCTTTTTCTCTATCTTTATCTAAATTCTTTTATGTATTGACAAATATATTTTATAAGTAATTGACGTTAGATTTTCTAAGCACACAGCACATAAATTCGAGCGATTGTATAATCATAAAATTTTATTTAAAAAACCCGCAGATACAATTTTTAAAGAAAGAGAGAGAGATTGAAACTTCTTTATTACAACGTTCATATAAGGTAAAATAAAATAAATATTTGAAAAAAAAAATTAAAAAATTAAAAAGGTAAAGTGTTAATATTAAAAATAAAGAAGGGATATCTTGACCAGGAGCGTATGTGTTTTTTTAGATGGCAGGCATTAGAAATCAACTAGATATTTCTTTTCCACTAGATGGCGACCTGCCATCTGAAAAGCCAATGTACTCCTGATCAGGATATGCCTTCTTTATTTTTAATGAATAAATATATTACAAAAGAAGGAATCGCCAGACATCATCTTGAAGAAGGAACAAAAGTTAACGGCGACGTGTTTCTTTTATTAATGCTGGAAATTCAGCAAGCTTTCAGACTTTGACGTCCTTCGACAGACAACTTTCCAAGAAACTAGAAGATAATATATATATATATATATATATATATGTAATAAGAGATGTCCTGTCGACTCACTGTAATGATTTGTTGAGTTTGATGTCGACTACTGAAATAAGTTGAAGTTCTGGTAAGCCATGTGTAGAGTTTTCCAGTACCTCTCTGCACCTTGGAAGACCTTTAAAAGTTATCACAAAATACAGGCAGTCGTGGTCGAGGCAGAGTGGAAAAGCTTGGGAATGTCCACACAAAAAACGAAGACACAGTTGCACTAAGAAAGTTCCGTTAACAGATAAAAGTTGAGCTAGGAGCGAAAGATGGAGAGTTAGAAGATTTCTTACTCGTCTACATGATGGATGGGATGGAACTCAGGTACGACCGACGTGAGCTGACGCTAAGGGTGAACTAAACTGTCAAGTCACTGTAAAGTGATTGTATTTATAGGTTAAAGACGGGGGGGCCTTATGTGACAGGGGCCGTTTCTGAGAAAAAGGGGGCCTTTACTTGTCACCTGGTGTGAGAGGGGGCCCTGCATTCCACAGCTGTGAACAGTGTGGGTGGTCTTGTTGTGGGCATTCTAAATCCATCTCGACCTTGACGTTATGACTTCCATCTCTTGCTTAGCTCAACTCTTAAATCTATTACAGATTTGTATTTATTTATTTATCCACTTTGTACAAATTACATTACATATGATGATGTAAAGACACATGTCAATAATACGTATAATCATTAACAGCTGTGTTCTATTATACAACATTAAAATCTTGTTATAAGTTATTTACAATATGGGTTTGTTGGCTTAAATTACCATATATATATATTTATATATATAATTTCTAATATAGATGGAAAATTTGCCGGGAGGAAATTAATCCATAGAAGCATAGGGCGCCTCTACCGTCAAAATAAACGTCAAAACCTGACGCCATCTATTGACCGTCGCCGCAACTAGCGGCCTCTGGTCGGTAACAAAGTCACAACACCAGCTTTGGCAAACTGAGAAGCGTCCACCTAGACTTTCTTTGTCACTGACCCGAGGCCGCTAGTTGCGGCGACGGTCAATAGATGGCGTCAGGTTTTGACGTTATTTTGACGGGAGAGGCGCCCTATGCTTCTACGAATTTCTAATATGTAAATATTTACGTATATATATATATTATCCTCTAGTTTCTTGGATAGTAGTCTGTTGAAGAACGTCATAGTACGAAAGCTTGCCGATTATTATACAGCACCAATAAAATAAACTCGTCGCCAAAAACTTGTATTCCTTCTTCAAGAATAAATATTAAAAAAATAAGAGCAAAACAGAAGAGTAAACAGAAGTTAAATCTCACAGACACTTGCTCCCATCACGGCAAAAGTTTACATCAAAGTATCCGATAGTATCGGGAGAAATATAAAGTGAAGTCAAGTGGAATGGCTGCCCTATAATTTATTTGCTGCGAGTTGGGGAAAGCTTCCAGAGATTTACCTTCAAGTTACGCCTCATTACCCTGAGGAAAACCACTTAATTGTGATTTCTCAAATTGCAACCTTTCGTGGCTCTTGGCATTCCTTAAACTAGATTCACAAGTTGGCTGGCCATCTCACAGATCATCTATAACAGCATGTTTCACGAAACAAAATTGACTAATTGAATGATATATCTCAAAGATAAATTCTACAGGAGTTATGAAAGGTTTGTGATAACCGAAAGTTTGACAAAATACAAAATAAAACATGAAACTCATCCTTGGAGACGTTTTGTTTATTATTTATATATCTCTTTCTTATACCTGTCGAAGGGCTGTTGAGCCCGAAAGCTTGTATTGCCGTTATATATAAAAGAAACTCTTCCCTCAGTGAATTGTCTTTTATTTATAATTTTCTTTCAAAACAAACTTTATCGACTGTAGATTTCAAATAATGTGCATAGAGGTCATGTGACACCTGTCCAATATGTAACGGAGCAAAATAAATACTGAAGTGACAATGAAAATAAAAATTGCCTAGGACCGTGTTAAGTTAGAGAGTATTACTGGACCTAACAAAGATTTTAAAATAAACTATAAATAAAAAATACGAAAAGCATAAACATACTGTGCAGATTAGGAATTAATAGATTTTGTTTATTTTACTTTATGTTTTAGTATTATAATTAGCTTATTATCCCATTTATTCTGTATGATACTTAAATTTAATTGTTTTTGATCAAGGTAAGAGTAGTCACGTGTGTAAACAAAGCTGAATATGTTTTGTTTTAGATAGCAATCAAGTCAACAGAAGCTAAAATTGATTTATTGTTCAAACTTAAGTGATTTTATTTGTAAATACATTTATATCCAATGTGTGAGCCTATTAATTTTCTTGACAAAATAAAAGGTTTTAGTGTCAAAAAGAAGTGGTTTTCTTATTTTTTCGTTGCATAAAAAGTTGGACATAATAATAATGATAATTAAAGAAAAGAATCCGAAATGTCAATCCCACAGTCTTGAAAAGAATATTGGTGGAACAATAAAAATACACTTGACCTTTCAAGACAATAAACGATTGCAAAACCTCGAACTTCTGAAAATAATATGCAAATAATGATCACAAAGACAGCCCAAGTAGGTGGAGAAAGAAAACCCATTGAGAACACAATAGGTAATGTTGATTGAATGAAACATTCTCTCACATTCACCCTAGACTCTCTTTCGAAGTTTCAAACAAAGCAAAAGGCCAAAAATGTGAAAAATAGAAAGAAATCAGAATACAAAAGTCAAATCGAATCAGATTCAAAAATGGAAATTGTTGAATATTAACATTTAAGCTACTTTAAATAAAACTGTAAACGCAGTCCATATTGGATCTTGCAACGTATAGGAAAATACAAACTAATTCAATTCAAGTTTATTATAGACTTTAAAAATTGATTTGAGTCACATAAAGGTAAGTCCATATTCTCCATGTAAATATAAGTATTTGTTGTATTTGTTTATATATTTAATGTTTAAATTATCTATAAAGAGCTTTTCCTTATTGGCTGCATATTTATGTGAATTATTTATATTTTTCGTGTATCTGCATTTTTGGTTTAAACTATTCACTAATATATAAATTTATTTAAATCGTCTACTAACGAATATATCTAAACTGTACGTATCCTGGAGCCACGTACAGAAGTCGCCAACTACCAGGGAATTTATCTAAATAATTTTGAATAAATAAATCTTGAAAAAAAAAGGCATATATTGAATCAAAATATCATTTATTTTACCAATATTTCAGTTAGCTGAACGCTAACCTTTTTTATCAAGGTATTATAAAATTTTAAAATGTTAAAGGTTGGCGTTCAGCCAACTTAAATATTTGTAAAATAAACGATATTTTGTTCCAATATATGCCTTTTTATTTAAATATCTAAGTCTACATAAATTATCAGCTTTTCAATAATCCTTACATTTACTCAAATTTAACAAAATGTCACTATCTAAATCCACTCACAAATTAGTAGCCTATTCATCAATAACTACGAATACTGAAATCAGCTAGATATTTTCACCATTATCTACATTTAATTAAAAAGTGCCATAATAGAAAAAGATAACTCATTTTCAGTTGGAACTCAAAAATCTAAGAAAAAGATAACTCATTTTCAGTTGGAACTCAAATATCTAAGAAAAAGATAACTCATTTTCAGTTGGAACTCAAATATTTAAGAAAAATATAATTCATTTTCAGTTGCAACTCAAATATCTAAGAAAAAGATAACTCATTTTCAGTTGGAACTCAAATATCTAAGAAAAAGATAACTCATTTTCAGTTGGAACTCAAATATCTAAGATAGATCAATCTACTTCGTAGTCTTTTATTATTCATAATTATAGATTGTAACCTATGGAACATACTTGTGACCGAATCCATAAAGTCTCTAGATTGATAGATAATATGATTCCTGCAGGAAATAAACATCCACTCACAAATTATTAGCCAATTCATTGATAACTACAATTACTCGAATTAACTATCTATTCATTAATATCACATTCAATTAAAAAGTTCATTATAAGGAAAAATTATACCTTTTGTTCTGTTCAAACTCAAACATCTAAGCTATATTATTCTCCACTTCATAGTATTTTATTATTCAGAATTATATATTGTAACCTATGGAACATACTTGCGATCGAGAGAGAGAGAGAAAATCAACAAAGTCGCTACATTTTACACAAATAAATTTACTGGCAATGCGCTTCTTTTAAATATCATCAAATATTATATCTACTAATCTATTAATGTCTCCCCTAGGATGATCACGACTAAAGTAGAGATATTATTTGATGATATTTAAAAGAAGCGCATTGCCAGTAAATTTATTTGTGTAAAATTTTAACGATAGATGCAATTAAATTTAAAGTATCTACATATATAAATAATAAGATCCTTGGAGGAAATATACATCCACTCACAAATTAGTAGTCAACTCGAAGTTCTATTTTGTTTATTGTTTTTGTTTGTTTCCTCTGTAATAGGCAAATTTTTCAATATCGCGCCAGGTTGATTAATAAAATAAAATTTAAAATAAAATAATCAATTCATTAATAACTACAATTACTCTAAATAAGACTAGCTATATATTAATATCACATTCAATTATAAAGTTCATTTATAATAAAAAATATATTTATGTTCGTTCAAACCCAAACATCTAAGATAGATCAATCAAATTCATCGTATTTTATTATTTATAATCATAGATTATATCCATGTAGAAGGACAGAGATGCCCGAAAACTCGAGATTTCATTAATTAAAATGGGAAGAAACTCATCTCTAGAGAAACCTGTTATATTACTTAAGTATAGATTGTAACCTATGGTACATACTTTCAATCGAATCAATAAAGACTCTAGATTAATAAATAATAGTATTCCTGGCAGTAAATATGACTACAGAGAGAATCTACAAGAGGTAGGTGGATCTACAGTCATAAGTAAGTAATCCAATCAGGTATCCCCAAGGATCCAACGAGAATGTGATTGAAGAGGATTTATTTTGGATCTTCTATTTTGGATGTGGCACCGGATATTTTCAATCCGTTTGGAGCGATCTCTTGCGATAGCTATCGGGGGTGGGCGACCTATCCGTCCTGGTTTATATATCCATGCTGGCTATAACACTACAGTGACTTTTAATGAGATTTTATTGAATTAATTCACACACAGTTCTCTATTATTATTATCACACATATGTGAGTAATCAAGTCCAGAAAGGAGAAGAAATAAGTCTTTTTCGATTATTTCATAAAATTCTGCTTTGAAATTATAATAACACGTCTTTTCTATTACATATATAAATATTGAAGAAGGCATATCCTGACCAGGAGCACATGTGGTTTTTAGATGGCAGAGCGCCATCTAGTGGAGCAGAAATCAACTAAACATTGATTTAGTCTGTTCCCTGATATTTGGCCAACCCAATTTCTTGATAAATCAAAAAGGCCATCCACGAACGCGTATATACAAGGTATGTCCCATAAGTTCCCGGACTGGGTCCATAAAAAATAAATAAATGAAAAATGTAAATAAATTTGACAGTTTATTATAGAAAAAATATCTGGCAACACGGTGGTACCAATGTCGAGGCGGTACGTGCGCGCGCGCCAAAGTTATTCTAATTTATTTAAAGGTTACACCTTGCGCTGCGGCGATTTTACGATGGAACAAAAATTGAAGCAGAGGATTTACATAGAATTTTGTGTGAAACTTCAAATATCAGCAACCGACACTTTTGAAATGCTTAATAAAGCATTCCCCAATAACGCCCCAAAGAGAACAACTGTTTTTGAATGGCATTCTAGATTTAAAGCTGGCAGAATTTCCATTGAAGATGATCCTCGTCAAGGACGCCCAACATTTCAAAGGACTGATGAAAATGTGCAAAAAATCACCGATTTGATAAAAGAAAATACTCGAACCACTTTGCTGGAGCTAGAGCAAGACACAGGCATCTCTAAAACAACGATTGGAAGGATCGTAACCGAAGATTTGAGGCTCAAAAAGACTCCTGCAAAATTCATCCCAAGATTCCTCACTAATGAGCAAAAACTGTGTCGGCTTGCAACCTGTGAGGACATGCTGGAAATGACAAGAACGGATCCGGAATGGAAAGACAAGATAATCACAGGCGACGAGACATGGGTCTATGGCTATGACCCTGAAACCAAGCGTCAATCTGCCGAGTGGAGAGGTCAGGGTGAGCCTAGACCCAAAAAATCCAGGATATTGAAATCCAGAAACAAGGTGTTGCTGGTCGCTTTTTTGGATAACAAGGGCATTGTTCATCACGAGTATCTTCCTGCAGGCCAAACAGTTATTAAGGAAATGTATTTGAGCATTCTTCGCCGTCTAAGGGAAGCTATTCGAAAAAAAAGGCCAGAAAAATGGACTAATGGTGACTGGATCCAACACCATGACAATGCCCGCCCTCACACAGCGCACTTGGTGACGAGTTTTTTGGCGAAAAACGGGACAGAAATCCTACCTCAACCACCCTATTCCCCAGACATCGCACCAAATGACTTTTTCCTGTTCCCCAAACCCAAAGCAGTTCTAAAAGGAAGACATTTTGACACCAGGGAAGACATAATAGAAAAATCGCTGCTGGCATTGAAGAGCATTCCAAAAGAGGCCTATAAAAACTGTTTCGACAATTGGGAGAAACGATGGCGCTGGTGCGTTGAAGCAAGGGGGGATTACTTTGAAAAGTTTTAATAAAAAAAAATTTAAAAAATCTTACCTTTTTTTTTATGGACCCAGTCCGGGAACTTATGGGACATACCTTGTATATCAAATATTTAACTTATTTCATTAAACTTTTGATATTATTTACATTTTTATGTTCCATTTATTTCATTATACCAATCTGAAATCCTATTTTTGCTTGTTATATGTCTCAAGAAGACCGACGCTAACTTGAACCTGGATCGCATGAATATGACATTGTACCCACTCAGGAATGTTATAATTTTCTGTGAATGCGTAGTGTAGTGTTTCCAAAGATAAAAATGCAGTTAATATATAAATATCTATATATTGCACCCTAGAAAAGAAAATATTTATGTGAATATCAATGGATAGATATATGGTGTTGGTGTGTGCTGAAGATTTTTTGATTTTGTCAAAAATAAAAGCTTATTTTTTTATGTTGTCTGAGATTTGAAGCAAACTAAAGGTAGAAAACACGACAAATAGTTTCATCAATCTATATCAAATATATTTTTATTTGTAATTAATATAATTAATGTAATTATTATGTAAATAATATAAATAAAAATATCACCTCAATATATATTAAAACAATGGAAGTTTACATAATAGTTATTTCTTCAGCTAGCAACTTATCTATTTTGAAAGTAGAACTCTTAAATAAACATATAACTAAATTTAATATAAGGAAAATAGCTAAGATAAAAATATTGTTACCTAATTCCATATTATAATTTAAGGTTTTATCTTTATTTATTTCTATTTTAAAGACAATAATTTTAGTTTTTATTCATTTATCACAAAACACACGCTATATCCTATGTGGATATTTGCATGTAAATGTTTAATCTATTTTATGTACATAGTTTTAAGTATATATACAAATTATTTATAGTTTTAAAGAGAGAGTGAAAGTTATTCAAATTTACATTTTATAACAATAAATTATACAAGAAACAAAGATTATTTACATACATATTATCAAAAGTCCAATATATATTTAGAATTACAACCACTAAACCAGTGGCACAAATATACTAATTAAAACTAGAAATTTCAATTCTTAATGTAATTCAAGTCCACGGCATTTGAGATAGAGTTTACAGAACCTGTTAAAATTTCTATATTCTTCTTTACTGGAAACCATTTGGTTTAATGGTATAAATAATAAACCAAAAGGCTTAATAGGATATATTTCTTGTTTTATTTTATATTTATCTCAAGCTTTCGGGTATCAAAAACCCTTATACAGGAGTAAATATACTTCTGCAAAAACAGCATCATGTAAACCTGTAGAAGGGTTTGTGAAAGCTTGAGATGAATATATAATAAAACAAGTAATTCATCATCGAAAGCAGATTTTTAATTAATTATATGTTTTGTGTAGAGGATTTTATCTTTAAGAGACTATAAGGGTACCGTAAAGATAGAGGCTGCCTGGCCAGCATTCATAGTTATTATAATTAAAGATACTTCAACCAGTAAATTAGTAAAGAGATAATGAAAATATTTACTGGCCGAAGTATTTTAAAATAAATATAAGGGTAGGATATATATTTTAGTTTCTCTGGATCATATAACTCTAAATCGCATTTTATTATTCATATTTCCTATCTTTTATTCCTTTCGTCAGGATGCAACTTATCTTTTAGAATCTACATATGCATATAATCTTGAGATATATTTGCATAGGTAACCAATTTATTATATATATATCATAAATCTAGTTTAAGATATAAGGTACCGATATAAAACTAAAATCACATTTCTATCAAATAACGAAGGTCAAGAATGTGAAATTTAAGAAAGAAATCGTTTTTCTAGAACACGTCAATAAGATGATCTCTCAGAGTTGAGCCTACATTAGGTTTTGAGTTGAAATATGAACCCTTGGAAACGTAAAGTTGCATTTTAACATAGTATACAGATAGGAAAGATAAAAAGATCAGACCTTTAAAATGACATTTCGAATGATTATTAAAGATGGCAAAACGCTATCAATCGCAATAAATATCATTTAAACGTTTGATTTCACATTATACCTGACTTGTATTATATATATATCATAAATATTTATAAAATAATTGTAAAGCAAACAAACGAGAACAATAAAAAAAAGTTGCAGCTACACTGCATTATTTAAAGCTTCTACATATTTATTAAGCGAAGAAAAGCTTATGTGAAAGCTACTTAAATATTTAAGTACCAATAAAAAAGGAAGTTGAGAGAGTTATATTTTTTTATTTACATATTTCCTGTTATAAAAAGGTCGTTAAAGAAAGCCATGAAAATTATGCAAACACCCGGGGTTAGAAGGTGTAAAAAATCAACAGGAAGTGAAATCTTTAGTAAAAGTATTTTCTCAAAAGTACCGCCGGCAAAGGTCAAATATTTACTTCCAAAATATGACCTTAATTGAGGAGGATCTAATGCAATTTGCATAATTAACCAATTCGTCTTCATTTTTCTTTGGCACCTCGGGATGACCTGGCGCTCGCCGAACATGCGTGGTTAATGCTGCGGCCATTTGGGCTGAGCGCCTTTCTTACCTTTGACGCCGGGATCTCAGTTCTACCGTATATATAGAAGTATATACCACTTGTATAAGCTCATCGACAAGACTTAAGGAAGTTGTTACCTTTTAGCATGTATATCATGATTCAGACAATAACTCTCAAAGATACACTCATGAGCAAAACTTAAGGAAATTGTACCTTTTAGCATGTAAATCGAGATTCAGATATACATGGAGACATCTGAGACTCTTCTTCGGACACGACAACAACAACAACATCGGGATTCAGACAATAACTCTGAAAGATACACTCATGGACAAAACTTAAGGAAGTTGTACCTTTTAGAATGTATATCGGGATTCAGACAATAACTCTCAAAGATACACTCATGGGCAGAACTTAAGGAAGTTGTATCTTTTAGCATGTATATCTGGGTTCAGACAATAACTCTGGAAGATACACTCATGGACAAAACCTAAGGAAGTTGCACATTTTAGCATGTATATATCGGGATTCAGATAATAACTCTGAAAGATACACTCATGGACAGAACTTAAGGAAGTTGTATCTTTTAGCATGTATATCAGGATTCAGACAATAACTCTGAAAGATACACTCATGGACAAAACTTAAGAAGTTGTACCTTTTAGGATGTATATATCGGGATTCAGATAATAACTCTGAAAGATACACTCATGGACAAAACTTAAGGAATTTGTACCTTTTAGCATGTACTAGTATATATCGGGATATAGATAATAACTCTGGAAGATACACTCATGGACATAACTAAGATACTTTTACCTTTTAGCATGTATATCAGGATTCAGACAATAACTCTGAAAGATACACTCATGGACAAAACTTAAGGAATTTGTACCTTTTAGCATGGATATCGGTATTCAGACAATAACTCTGAAAGATACACTCATGGAAAAAACTTAAGGAAGTTGTACCTTTTAGCATGTATATCGGTATTCAGACAATAACTCTGGAATATACATTTATGGACAAAACTTAAGGAAGTTGTACCTTTTAGCATGTATATCGGTATTCAGATAATAACTCTGGAAGATACACTCATGGACAAAACTAAAGGAAATTGTACCTTATAGCATGTATATCGGGATTCAGACAATAACTCTGAAAGATACACTCATGGACAAAACTTAAGGAAGTTGTACCTTTTAGCATGTATATCGGGATTCAGAAAAGTTATTTGATCAGAAACCTGTTAGATTAAGTTGACGAAACTGCTGGGAGAGTTTACCAGTGATGAGCAAAGCCTTCCCAATATATTTCCATCGCAGTAAGTAAGTATAAGTTTGTTTTATGTGTAAAAGAAATATTCGTGCTTTAATGTTTTCATTTCCTCTGAAATATAGAAGAAATTATTCTAGGATTATGAAGATGGTAATGAAACTGATAAGGTGATATCTATATAAAAAAGGTTACTAAAGTAATCAAAGGCATAAATTAAATCAGTCAAATTATAAATAAATGGATAAAATTAAGAAAATAGAATGTTCTGTCAAACTCTCTACTTAATCTTTTGAACTCCTTACAAGTTTTCATCCAAATATTTGGCAACATTTCGATTTATTATAAGGGTACCGATATCAGAAGAGGTTAAACACGATAGAGATCTAGGCGGCTATATCAGATAATCTGCCAGGTGGTTGTTCTCCACGAGGTGAAGAAAGGAACGCCACAGTGGTTGAAGAAAGGCCAATATTGTGGGGTCCATCATTCCTGGCGTGAGGCCTTAATAACCCCAGCGCACAAAGCCAACGACTGTGTGTTGTTACGGTCCAGGACACTTCCTGAAGTGTGGATTAGGAAATGTTTCCTAAACACCCCCCACTTGGCACCTCACTGTGGGGTCAAGGTGCCCCAGAATAATTGCGAGATCTTCCTCTCTTTTGATCCAGTGTCGGACCATTGTCAAATTTGCATAGCGTCTGTCAGTTCCAGTAAAAGAAGATTGCTTTACTTCCACATTTACTATAATTCCTTACAGAACATTCGTGTACATATGCCATCCATGAATAATTCGGCCACAAACCTTTGCTACATACATAATGGATGTTCCTCATCTCGAGAGAAAATATCTTTTATCCTTTACTTCTCAGCCATTGTCGGCCACTCTGACTATGGCTTTTGTTTTTCAAAGAATATTTATGTTGTTTTGTGCGTTCATCAAGTGTTTTTTCCCCGGTCTCAACATTAATTAATAAAGCTTTTAAAAGTATTTTAGGAAATTTTAGAAATAAAGTTTTATTTGGTGTCAGAATTGAAATGAGGTTTGGTTTCATGATGACGGTGGTTAGGACTGGTTCGATATCGGTTGTTGTTGTCGTGTCCAATGAAGAGCCTCAGATGTCTCCATGAATTTCTATCACAGAAGTTGAAATGTTCTCTATCTTGGGTGTGTAAAGTTGCTGTTCTGGGTCCATGTCAATTTTCTGCAAGGCTGCGGCCATTGCTGGACATGAGAATATGTGGGTAGGTGTTAATTTCACACCTGACTGACTAACGTGGCAACGGTACCCATTTTTTAATAAAGAGCAAAACCGATTCGATATTGGTATCAATATGTTATGACGTTCGAATAGTGTTTTCTCAATGCTTCAGTTATCGGAAAGAAATAATATTAGACTGATTGAGATAAAACGTGAGGAAATTGTACCTTTCAGCATGTATATCGGGATTGACACAATAACTCTGAAAAATATTTGGAAAATTTTCAGGGAAGAAATTGATCCAAAAAATAAAAGCATAGGGCTCCTCTCCATTAATAAATAGCGTCTACTTTTGACGTTTAATTTGACGGAAGAGGAGCCCTAGGCTTTTTTTGGATTAAATATATTTGATATACAGTGACCTTTATTGAAGAAACACGAGATAACCAAGTGAAAAGGTCCATTTCTGAGATATTGTCATCTCTCTCTCTCAACACCAAACCTTTCTCAATTGCGCCAAATCGTACCTTAATATCAAAATTCCATATAGTTCCTGTTTTAAAAATTCTTGGTAATATATATTAGTAGACTGGTATAGCAATCGAAGAACACACAAAATAGCATACACAATTTTCAAAACATTCGAACCTTATCTCTTGAACATACACTTTTAAATAGCCATATTTCCAATAGACAAAATATATTTTTAGACTAATATCTTAAACAGAATTTAACAGATCAAAATTTAATCGGCATTACCATATGTTTACCTTAGCAGAGTACGAAGTGAACCTGCTTCATTTTTATTGGAATAATCAACTAGATTTAACGATAAAGTTAAGGTATAAACGCTTCCTTCTGGGGTGTGTTGTGTGTGATGGTTTCATATCGTACTTCTATATAGCTTTATATATAAATCCGTGTAAATGTTAACTTAACAACGTTATTAAACTTGTAGAGAATCATCTGTTTTCATAACAAAACTATTTATATAGGATATTGATACATAAAAATAGGAGAAGTGGTAAAAACACTCTAATTTAGTCTAAAATACAATTTGAATATATTTTTGAAGATTATTTGTTGATTGGAAGTTTGAATAGAATCTGTATATATGTATATACACATATGTGAAATATGCAAATATGTAATCAATATTCAATATCTCTTTATAAAATATCCAGAAATAACTGTAGAAGAACGAACTGCTTTAAATTTGAAAGTTTTAAAATATAAGAAATCATTGGAATTTCACCTTTTCACTGATTTATATATTCTAAATAAATTCCATTAGTATAAATATCCATATTTCTTTATACATAATACTAACTTCTACTGCCCTTACTTCTTTATTTTCTTTATTTCGACTTAGAGCGCTATGTTCCCCTAGGGACACTTGCACTTTAAAAATAAACAAAATTTTTAGAGAAGAGAAAGAAAGATATTTCAAATATGTACAGAATTAGTATGCAAGTTAGTTAGAAGAAAATATAAAAAATATATATATATATCAACACAATTGATATATGTACAAAGGGTTAATAAGCAAATTTAGTTAAATGAAATCAAATTGTAAAGTATTGTGTGTATTCGAGAAAAGCAATTTACAGAATGAAAAAGTTTAAAGGAATATTTTATAATGAAAATATGCTAGATATTAGAGAATTATTCAGTTAAAACAATACTAAAAAGAGTTAATTACTAAATAAAAGCGTTCCAATGGAATTTAGTAGTTTATGTAAAATATATGGTTCTTGAATCCATATAAAGCTGTCCTTTATAAGAGTTCTATCTATACTTCCTTCCTGCGGTGAATCTGTATAAGACCGGTGGCCTTAATAAAGTTGTGTTTGTGTATATAACTGTCTTTAAATTCGGAGAAAAACACATCCACATCAACTAATAGTGATTTTTGACCACCGACCTTTCAGTGACTTCCTGTTACTCTCTTCAGGGGAATTAACGTCGGGAATTCAACTATTGATTGATGTCGATGTGTTTTTCTCCAAAATTTAAGACAGTTATATACACAAACAAAACTTTATTAATACCACCGGTCTTATACAGATTCACCACAGGAAGGAAGAGCACAGAGCTCCTATAAAAGACAGTTATATATGAATATTTATACAAATAGTATTTATATTGAATATGTAAATCAGTGAAAAAGCGAAATTTCAATGATTTCTTATATTTTGAAACTTTCAAATTTCAAGCATCTCGCTCTTTTACAGATATTTCTGGCTATTTTAACAGGGAGATATATGGAATATTGGTTACCTATTTCCATATTTCCACAATTGAATATATACATATTTGCAGATTCTTTTCAACTTCACCAAGAAACCTTCCAAGAACCGATGACAGTATAGAAGGCTTAAAAATAATTCGTCAAAGCCTTAGTTCTTTTGGATATTCTAAAATCGCATGTAATCTTCCATTTAGTGAGAACATCTCTAAATTTTATGTGCATTTCGATGTATTTTAAATATTACCTAAAATATCGTAAAAATTGAGTTGAGAGACGATACTAACTCATAAAGAATCAATAAATGTTTTCTACAAATATATTTTTTACAATTTGTTTAATTTTCGGGAAAGGCCTAATTTCTTGACCTGAAGAAGAGCTTCTGCACTGAAAACTCGGCAAGTTCAACTAAAGAAAATGTTTATGTATAACATTCAGTGATATATATCCTTCAATATGTTTCTCGACAATCATTAGCAGTTTCCAGAGGAATGTTTATTTCCATTTTGAAAATATCTTTAAAAAAAAACAAGGAAATTACTAGAACTTTGACTCAGCCTAATTGTATGGCAGGTACAAGGCCTTGGGAGGTTTGGATTGTCCTACCGTTTCCTTGGTCCTTGGTCAGTAATCGTGTTATGAGAATAGCGTTATTCAATATCGACAGATGTTGATAGAAATAGAACATATCCACACATAGACAAAACTTAAGGAAGGGAAAGTCTTTGGTTATGCCTGTAGTCTGTTTTTTTTAATTAGACAGAGGCAATTTAGTTCACATTTGGTTATCTCGTATGTCTCCAATAAAGGTCACTGGTAATCAAATATATTTAAGAGGTATTGTCTGAATCCCAATATACATTATAAAAGATACATCTTTCTTAAGTTTTCTCCATGAGTGTATAGTGTGAACACAAACATTTATATAGATACTAGAATATTTGAAACAGCGAGGTCTTTAAACCTTTATATCGATATATGTTTCTTCATTAAACAATAGAGTTGGACTACCTTTATATAGCTGTTTTTAAAAACTTTTAGCTTCAAATATAACAAGTTATTTAGAATTTATATATACACTCATGGACAAAACTTAAGGAAATTGTACCTTTTAGCATGTATATCGGGATTCAGAAAATAATTCTGTAAGATATTTGATACGCAGTGGTCTTTGTTGAAGACATACGAGATAATCAAGTGTGAATAAAATTGCCTCTTTCTCCTTCACAGAAAAAAAAAGACGACCGGCAATATCGAAATATGAAACATCCTTAAGTTTTGTCCATTTGTGCTTATCAACCAAGTATAAAACGTAATGATAATAATAAAGAATTCGCCACAACACCAAAAGAGGCATACCCCCCTTAAAATTAATCCCCTGTATATCAAATAAAGATGAAAACATAAGGCTACCGAGGATATAAATATAAAGGATTCATTTATTGAATTGTGCGTAGAAGGACTTTTAATTCCTAGAGCTAAAGAGTCATATTAAAATATTTTTTAAAGAAACTTATTCTCGTAAGCGCCTGATATTTTTTTATCATAAATACAGTGTTTTAATGCATTTTTAAAGAGATATATGCCTCTTTTGGTATATAAATATCATTCTCTCCTACAATGAATACCATCCTGTGGAATTGTTCTCATAATAAATTGCATTTCTGTTGAGTATTTTCCGAAACATTCTCAAAACAAATGAGTGATTAACTTCAAAAGATTCATTCCTAGCTTTTGCGGAGTATTTTAAAGATATCGGAACGAACCAGTTCACATGCTGTGACGCCAACACAATCCAATAATTATAAAACGCTTAGAAAAACTTGAGAAGATCTTAGAAAAACTCTATTAGATGAGCTTCAGAAAAAAAGAAGAGATTCTGTGAAATGGTACTTCAACCGTTACCAAACCTTCTTCCTTTTCCTCTAAAAACTTCCACTACGTCTCTGAAGTTCGAACTGTTTTTCAATTTTAAATTTTAAAAAATGCCTTTTAGAATTCTCCTTGAATAATTACATACTATGAGCGGAATATTCAAAAATAAGATTACAAAGATTTAATATTTAAGTGTTCAAAAATTATAAAATGTTATGCATCGATAATTCAGGAAAAAATTGAACTGTTATTCAAAGTTTGAGTCAAAAGTCGATCCATTAAATAAGTTTATATAAAAAGGACGTACCTGGATCTGTAAAGAAAAAAAAAAGCAATTTTTTCTCAAAATATTTCGAGAGATTGCTCCCTCTTTATCAATTTATTTCACATTGTGTAAAATTTCTTTTTTTTTTCTTCTTTACAGATCCAGGTACGCCCTTTTATATAAATGTTATTTAAAGACTTAAAAAGAGTTCAGAATTAGAGAAAGAGATATCGTTGGATATTTAATAATAAAATATGATGAAAGCACATCTAATCGTGTATAAGTGAAGGTGCTAATGACTTTCTGCCATCTATTGATAAATTAACTATCTGTTGACCTTTTATTTTTCAGAGTTGATAGATACAAATATTTAGGTGAAGAAAGAAAAAAAACTCTTAAAAACACCTTCTGGAGATTTAGCAACCCACTGCAGACGCTGAGAACTATTTCAGAAAAGAAAAATATAGCAATAGAACTCTATAATTTCTACAGATCAATTGTAAATAGATTCATACACGAAATAGGTAGTGAGGAAAGTTTATGAACAGATTTGTAAATAAACCCCTTTTCAAACAAAGGCTCACGTGCACATGGGGAAAAGGAGAAAAAAATACTGTATTATTTTTGTTGTTGTATGGCGAATCCATACAGGGCAATGAGCCTAATAAAAGCCTTTATGTTGTTGTTGTTTTTGAGTTGGTAGATACAATATTGTCCTTTAATTTTTATTTGAATATGTGAAAATTAGGCTAGAAATACGAAAAATAATGTTTTACGGGGGGTTTAAGGTATTCAAATAACTATAATATCAGCTTGCTACATACAGAGCAGGGACATTCGAGGATTTATCTGTGAGACGAAATGAATAAATAAAACTAAAAAAATGGATATTTTGTTATAATGACGGCCTTAAACAGAAATTTCCTTTAAAACAAAGATTTCTATAATTTCTATATAATATAATATGATGTTAAAAGTCCTTATTTATTTAAATATAGGGTTTGGGAATTTATTGTCCTTCCACAGGCAGCATAGCTATAAAGTTTATAAATATATGATGGCTATATATATATATATTATACAAAAAAAATTTCTGCTGTTTTTTGAATATTATTGAGATAAGCTTTTATTTGCTTATAGAGGAATAATTGATCATTTGCTTGATACAAGAATATTATGATATTTGCTGGTTCTATTGAGTACATTGGTACTAAATGGTATTGGTGTCGTGGAAAATCTTGAAAATATGTAGCGAGGTATTTTTATTTTATTAACAGAGTATTATTTTTTATTGTCATATTTTGCTACTATGTAATCTTCCCACATTGCTTATCTTTTGTTTACCACTGATAGTTTGTCCTTGCCTTGAATAAATTGCTGTCTCATCCCGAAGTTGGTCTTCCCTAATTTTCCACGTGGCATTTTGGTGGAGATGCCGAGGAATATTAAGATAATATTCGTATCGGCAATATTATTTTTGTTCCGAGTGGAAGAGAGGAATATTATTAATTAAATAAAGAGGCTTTATTGGAAAATAAAAATAAAAATACCTCGCTACAAATTAAATAAAAATAGTTTATATCACAATTAGCTTTAATTGTGCTTATAGGATATATAATAAATAATTTGAGAAAGTACTACCTGAATTAAGGCGTAAGAATAAAGAAAATTGTAGCTTTATTTAATAATTATAAAAGATTTGAGCCCGCCCCAACGGGAAACAACAACAATAGGTTATATAAAGGGAAGTCGCGACATCTGGTGGTATACTTAACAGAATAGTTTAATCTATAAATTATAATTTTGAAGTTAAATAATTTTTATATAACATATATACTTTAAGAGTTCACAATTTGATAAAACAATATCATTTATCAATATTAAGGTAGAAATATCAAGACTCCTTTTATTCACAAATCTCTCTCTAGTTTTCGGGCATGGAAGCCCTTCTACAGGTTCTATTGACTCTAGAGATTGTAAAATTTTGAATATCTTACAATTGAGGAAGGAAACGATAGAATCAAAGTCAAAATGTTTATTCCCGTTCTCTAACACTCTGCTCATGACACTGAGCAGTGAACAATATGGCGTGCGTCCGATTTATAGACAATTAGCACATCAAACTTAGTATCAAAGTATAAATAAAATTATATGTTGTTATAAGTATAACTACATGGAGGCCTGATATATTTTACTCAATATGGATACAAGGAATTATTTTATTGAATATAATAAAAGTATATGTAATTATATATGTAAATCTACTGTCCTAAAAGCTTATGTCCATAGTTTTCTTGAATACCATTTTTATTATTCCACCCTTCAGTGTAGCATATATATATAGTATAAGCAGAATCGTCCAAGACAGAATTATAGCTCAAAAAGCGGTTTAGTAGTTTAAATTTACTAAACCGCTGGGAGCGTTCAGCACTGATAAAAGTATATGTAATTCTACTGTTCTAAAAGCTTATGTCCATAATTTTCTTGAATACCATTTCTAAGATTCCACCCTTCAGTGTAGCATATATATATAGTATAAGCAGAATCGTCCAAGACAGAATTATAGCTCAAAAAGCGGTTTAGTAGATTGAATTTACTAAACAGCTGGGAGAGTTCACCACTGTTGAATTTGAAAAAAAAATAAATGTGGGGAAGGTCAATCTTACCTAGATTGAAAATAGAGATTCACCAGTTGTGTTTGCACAAGTTGTAGAAATAAAATTTAACAAAAATGGCCTAAATATATATTTTATTTTGCTTATCAAAAATGAGACTGAGCAATAAAAATAAATAAACAGATAAAAAGGGTGATAATCAAATTGGCCAAAAGGTTAGATATATTTAAAATTAGAATAAACAAAACAAGTGATACAAGTTAAATATACATACAAACAAATAATGTAGAGAGCAAAATAACTAGGGGTGGAAAGGCAAAATCTTTTTCAAACAAAGTTTGCAAATACTCATCTAAGCTTCCGTTTTGTAAAAAAAAAAACAAATCTTGTTTTCAAATCTGTCGATAAATTTGATCAAGAGTTCACTTGAAATAATTCTTCACTTGAGATAATTTTCCAGATTAATTCTTCTGTTCCTTAACAGGAAACTATATCGCAACCCACTTAATTGGTGCGCAATTCTATAACGACGCTCTTCGCGTTCTCTTCTTTGTTTCATTCACACGTGGTTACTCATTCCTTCTGAGGCAGGGAGCTCATATTTCCCAGAGCTCGTATTTCCCCGGTGCTGCCGTTTGTCCTTTCTTCTTTTTTCTCCCCGTCACCGCGCATAGGTGCTCGCGCATGGGATGGGGGGGCGATGTCTTGTTTGTTTACAAATTTTGCTCCTTCCATTCTTTATTCCTTTCCACCCATTAAGAGAAAGAGGCAACAAAAATAAAATAAAAATATATATATGTGATATTGTTGTGTTGGAGTTCTGGTTGACTCTCTGTAATAATAGGTTGGGATCCTTATCTGTGATTAGGGATCCTGTCGACTAGCTGTAATAATGCGTTGAGGTTTGGTAAGCCTGTTGTAGAACCTCGTCGACTCTCGCTATAAGTTGTGGCAACCGAGGGTCAAACCTGTAGTAACCGCGAGGGACAGTCAGGGGTGGAGAGTTTTCCAGTACCTCGCTGCACCTTGTAGGACCTTTAACAGTTCTCACAAAGTACAGGCAGTCGTGGTCGAGGCAGAGTGGAAAACTGGGGATGTCCACACACACAAAAAACGAAGCGACACGTTGTAGAAGGTTCCTTGAATAGATAAAAAGCGAGCCAAGAGCTAAGATGGAGATAGAAGATTCCTTACTGTTTTACATGGTGAATGAGGGGGAACTTGGAGACAACCGGCGACGCGCTGATGGGGAACTGGACTAGAACTGACTGAACTGGCTGTTGCTACGCGGCCTTTTTATACGACCGCTCTGACTAAGAGAATTGGGTCATGCACGTGTCGATGGACACCGGACACTGGCGACAGACTGTCGGGGTCCAATCTATCTTTAGAAGTCACTTGTGATTCTCTCTTTGGCTCTTAACTTAGCTTTTAATCTATTATATTTTATTTATTCATCCTCAGTACATTACATCTGGAGATACAAGGACACACGTCAATTATGCGTATAATTAGTTGTAGTTTATAATTAGTTCTATATACAACATGACAAGCTTGTTATACGTATTGGTTTAAATTATCATATATACATAATAATAATAGGGGAAAATCTATAAAGCATACAATTATAAATTATCTATTTTTAACATACTCCCACCTTTTTGTATGGGAATACAAAAAAAATCTTAATTAGGAAAGATTATTGGTGTACACCCCCAATCTCGTAGGTTTTTTCACTTCTCTTCCAGACCTAGTTAAAATTGACTGTTCTCCATCTGTTGATATCTCCTGGGCTTTGATCCCTTCTGTCTTAGGTAATCTCACCTCCCTGGAAATATCAGAGCCAAGTTCCAAAGAGAAAAGTCTCTTTAACGGTCTTACAAATTCACCCGTAGCAGTCCTAACTCTAGCTACACGTTCTCTGCTATCCTTCCCGGGGTACAGTTCCAAGATTCTGCCTAGTGGCCAGAATATTCTTTTTTGATCATCTCGACCAATCAGCACAACTTCGCCTGGAAGAAACCTTCTACCCTCTGTTTCATTCCCCTTTTGTACGAGCATGGCGAGGTATTCCTTGTGGAATCTTTCCTTCTCATCTATACCTACGGTCTGAAAAGCTTTGCGGATGTCAGCGATGGCTCCTATTTTCTTTTCCCTTAATCTTATCAGGATTTCAGGTAAAAGTTCAACCAGATTAGGTCCAGTCTCTAAACATTCATTTAGAGACAAACTTCTCTTACTTGCTTTACATGATGCATCGTAAACGGGTCGAATAGGAGTAGTCTCACTCTGAACCTTATATATTGGGCGATGTGGTAGATAATGTCCAATAGGTCTGATGTCTTCCCCGTCAACTTCTTCTATAAGGTTTTCCCTGAACCAGGATCGGAAGAATTCATCATAAGGAACAAACTGACCCTTTTGTGTCAACTTTTGAGTCATAGCCTCCAAGCGCCTTTTGGCTATTTCCAAGTTATTAGGTATCGTCCCAATTCCTTCCTTCCATGGAAGAGATACAAGATAACGTCCACCATGGCCTCGACAGGTTTTCTCACGAAACTTTTCTTGCATGAGAACATTTTTCTCTTTCACAGAGATGACCTCTGTAGGATCTCGTATCCCTATTGTTTCTAATTCCCATAAGGACGCTACTCTCTGTTGGGTTGTAAGTAAGGTGATAACCATTTGAGCACTTGTCTCTGGTCTCTCTGATGAGGTATTACCTATTAAAGTCCAACCAAGAACTGTTTGAATTGCGGTCAATCCTCCTGCCAGCTGTTCAATTTTTCCTGTGAGAAGTTGCCCATAATAGTCTCCACCGATTAGGATGTCTATTTCGGTTTTATTATTGTTTACCTTAGTCAAAGTGATTCCTTTCTTATCCAATTCCCATTGCCTGGGTCCTGTTTCAACGGGTGAAATATTGCCACAAATTATTGTTTCCTCTAACGCTTCCATTTTGAAAGCCTTTCCCTCATCAACATTGTCCAACTGGAAATAAAATATTGAATGAGCCTTTTCTCCTGTGGTTTGCCCTCCAAACAAAAATTTATTCAATTTGACTTCTCCCACCTTGGGTAAGTCTAACTCCTTAGCTAGAGACCTTCTGATGTAAGATTTTTGACTACCAGAGTCTAAAAGCACTCTTACCATTTTGGAACGTTTCGGCCCTTTAAGTTTTACAATGAGAGTCATTAAAGAGATATTATTTGTGCATACTTGATTCGCCATTGCTGATACCGGCTCACTGATCCCCTCATTCTGCTCTGCTAAACTATTGTGAGATCTGTTATCTGACCTCCAATTTAAATTTTCCTGACTATGTGAGGTTCCTCTGCACATTATCTCAAAATGAGGTCCTTGGCAACGCTTGCATCTTACAAAAGATCTACAATCCTTCTTCAAATGATTCTTTCTCAAGCATTTAAAGCAAACTTTCGCATCCTGTACCCTCTTTAATCTGTCTGATTCCAACATCTTGGCTGCCTTAAAACAGTTTTGGCTAAGATGGTTATCTTTGTCACAAAATAAACACGGTAAGTTGGTCTTTCCAACAAATAATGCAGACGCTGTGTGGATCTTAGGGGGATTATTTTCTCTCTTTCCCTGTTTTAGAGGAAGGGAAGGTTCAAATCCTTCAGCAACAAAGGAAATGCGTTCTGCATTTTTAACTTCCTGCTTTAAAAATTCTATCAGACTCTCTAATTTATCAAAAGCTTTAGCCCCACTATGTTCAATTCCCTCTTCAATCTCGGAGTAATCTCTTTCTTTGAAAGGTGTACGGGAACGTTGCCATATTTTGATAAGTTCAAGTGGCAAACTTGACTCCACCAACGGGTACAAGAAAGCACCACCCCCAGACTTAGTATCCACTCCCAGAGATCCCAAAGAATGGAGATGTGCAACCAAATAATCATAAAGTTGAGCCAAGGTTCTTTTTTCAGACCTGGCACTGGCAATGACTAACTTTAAAAGCTTGCGCACATACAACTCAGTCAGCATATCTCTGTCTCCAAACCTATCTTTTAAGTCTCCAATGACTTTGTTGTAATTCTTTTGGGTAAGAGGGAAGCTAGTCACAAGTCTGTGGGCCTTTGACCCAACAACCATGGATTGTATTAAGTATTCAAATTTATCAACATCAGACAGTGACTCATCTAAATGTATTTTTTCAAAATGACTCCACCATGATAGCCATTCCTCTAGCTCACCTGTATACTTTTTTAGTTCAAATTTTGGAAGTTTAATTTGTCTTTTAACATCTGAAGTGCTAGATTGTGACATTTTATCATCACAGGGTGCTGCCAATTTAGACTCATATTCTTTCACCTTCTGTGCGACAATTCCTACTTGTAGGCTATAAGTCTCACATAGTTCCATCTCATCATTGATTTGAGCTTCTGTGGACCTCGGATCATCCAATAAGATCTCTTTTATTTTATCATCAATCAATATCAGTCTATCATTAAGAAAGGTTAACCTTTCAAATTTGGCCCTTATTAAAATTATATCCACTTCCTTTAGACTTAGACCTGATTTTATTTCATTTGTGGTACGAGTTATAGTATTCCTTAAGGGAGTTCTTTCTCTTTTAAGCTTATCCATCTCCACAAATTGTATAAACACCACAAGGTGAAATCACGTCCGGCTCACCAAAAATGTTGAATTTGAAAAAAAAATAAATGTGGGGAAGGTCAATCTTACCCAGATTGAAAATAGAGATTCACCAGTTGTGTTTGCACAAGTTGTAGAAATAAAATTTAACAAAAATGGCCTAAATATATATTTTATTTTGCTTATCAAAAATGAGACTGAGCAATAAAAATAAATAAACAGATAAAAAGGGTGATAATCAAATTGGCCAAAAGGTTAGATATATTTAAAATTAGAATAAACAAAACAAGTGATACAAGTTAAATATACATACAAACAAATAATGTAGAGAGCAAAATAACTAGGGGTGGAAAGGCAAAATCTTTTTCAAACAAAGTTTGCAAATACTTATCTAAGCTTCCGTTTTGTAAAAAAAAAAACAAATCTTGTTTTCAAATCTGTCGATAAATTTGATCAAGAGTTCACTTGAAATAATTCTTCACTTGAGATAATTTTCCAGATTAATTCTTCTGTTCC
The DNA here is from genome assembly GCA_030710605.1 of Cordylochernes scorpioides. Classification (NCBI taxonomy): domain Eukaryota; kingdom Metazoa; phylum Arthropoda; class Arachnida; order Pseudoscorpiones; family Chernetidae; genus Cordylochernes; species Cordylochernes scorpioides. Next base: position 69,063,639 of record CP092876.1, read on the forward strand.
TTAACAGGAAACTATATCGCAACCCACTTAATTGGTGCGCAATTCTATAACGACGCTCTTCGCGTTCTCTTCTTTGTTTCATTCACACGTGGTTACTCATTCCTTCTGAGGCAGGGAGCTCATATTTCCCAGAGCTCGTATTTCCCCGGTGCTGCCGTTTGTCCTTTCTTCTTTTTTCTCCCGGTCACCGCGCATAGGTGCTCGCGCATGGGATGGGGGGGCGATGTCTTGTTTGTTTACAAATTTTGCTCCTTCCATTCTTTATTCCTTTCCACCCATTAAGAGAAAGAGGCAACAAAAATAAAATAAAAATATATATACATAATAATAATAGGGGAAAATCTATAAAGCATACAATTATAAATTATCTATTTTTAACAACCACTGATAAAGGTATATGTAATTCTACTGTCCTAAAATCTTATGTCTATAGTTTGATTAAATACCATTTATAAGGTTCCACCCTTCAGGGTAGCATATACTGTGTGGGAAGAATCATCCAATATAAAATTATATCTCTAAAAGCGGTCTGGTAGATTGAATTAACGAGGCCGCTTGGAGAGTTCACCACTGATTAGCCAAGCCCTCCCAATATAATTTTATTCCAGTAAGGATAATAGAAGTTTGTTTTATATATAAAATAAACATTCGTGCTTTATTGTTTTCATTTGTTATATATAGATGACGCGTTTTTTATTGTGCCTTATAATTAAATAAAAAACGAGAATTTAATATATATACATAAGCACAGCAAAAGGTTATATTCCTAACCAGGTTTGTTGTATTAGTTTTTTTTTATCCCCATATAGTTCGAATCAAATACAGTATTATATAAGCCAGAATTGAGCAGAGTACTTTCGACTTATTTTTAAGAATGTAAGAAAAAATTTTGATTAAAATATTTCGTGAGTGACGGTATGGTCAAATTGACCAGATAGCTAAAATATATAGAATTTTAATTTCTTGAAAATAAAGATACTTCGGGCAGTAAATCTTTACTAAAAAGTATCTTTATTTTCAAGAAATATGAATGCCGGCCAGGCAGCCTCAATATTTACGATAGAAATTTAAAGTATGATACGACTTTGCTCTATAGCCCTATTCAAAAGAGTCAAAATGGTCCGTGAAATGTCTTAATGTATAATCTACACTGATGGACCAAACTTAAGGAAGTTGTACCTTTTAGCATGTATATCGAGTTTCAGACAATAACTCTGAACAATATTTTATACACAGTGACCTTTATTGAAGACACATGAGATGAACAAGTGTGAACAAAAAATTTACTCTGTGTTCTTTAAAAAAATAGACGACCAACGTTGTTCATCATGAAACTCTACTATTTGTTCAACAACGTTTCCAGTTGAAGAAATATCTCTAAACAATCGGTTACAGAACAACAGATACACAACAGGCGTAAAGAAACATTCAAAGAATCTTAACAACAATTTATTCAACAATTCCAAGCCTAGTTTTTACATTGTTACTTTAATAGCTAAATAAAATATCTTTATAAAAGATGTACATATCTCTTTATGAAAATTTCTATAAAACTTTGTTAAATATATAATTATTTTATTGTAAGAGAGACACAGTTTATAATGATAGCTATTGCAACTAATAATACAAAAGAGGAAATGAGTAAGGGAAGTCCTGAAAGACAGAAAACCTCATAAATTGATGACATAAGGAAATGGTTGAGCTGACCAAATGAACAGATATTTCACGCTGTATATAATAGGAAATGCTTCAAGGAAATTGTCGCACTCGGCTCATGATAGCGTTAAAAGGAAGCAAATCCTCAAGACATATTTTTCTTGAGCATCTAGAATTTCTAATTACAAAATTATCTTATCTTCACTCAATCATATTAGGATATCAAACCTGTAGAGCTTGAGATGTTGTCTGCTGGGGATGAGTAGAGCTCATCAATGGATAAGCCAATACAGTCAATAATGTGGTTTGAGATTGCAGGTTGAGAATTGCACTTAGTACATAGTGGGAAAAACCTTTAAATGTATCCATTAAAAACAGTCAATTCTTCACTCTCTCTTTAATACTTTGGAAATTATTCAAAAACTTTCATAAATATTATTTTCAATTATCTAACAAAATCCAAGTAGATAAATTTTATCTTTCCTTGTCTCATTGAAAATATTTGTATTGAAAAATATGCAACTAGTGCTCAATACTGGGTGTTTGTGTGCTTTATGGAACATGACAGTTCTTGATGTTGAAGTAAATAACTAAGTAAAAAAAAGAAAAAGGTTCTGTTGAAATATATGAGATAGACTCATTGCATTGTTCAAAAAAGCCTGTCTTCAAGCAGTCATTTGAGGAACATAGTGGCTGTTTTCAAACTCTACCTTTTGAAAACCTACCCGATAACAACGCGGTTTTAAAAAGCTTGTTTAAGACATGTTTTACCATGTTTATTCTATATATTTGTGGTGTTTTACCATCTTTCAATAAAATTCTCATTCAAGCGGTCAGGATAAATTTAGCCATTTTACAGCCTGACCTTCTTTTGCGAAATAGATTTATTTCTCTTTCCACCTACTTCAACCTACTCACGTACATTTGCTTTAAATACATTTTCCTTAATTCGTCAAGAAACCTTTTGACCATCTTATTTTAGTCGTTGAATACAGCCTGCACCATGTTGACGAGGGCCAATAGCTAAAAATTTATTTGCGTTTTTAATCATATTATTCAAGAAAAGTTTGGTCAAAAACACTTTTTTTTAAATCATTTTTTGTAGAAGGCGCAGGATGTGGCTATTTGACTGTACGATTTATACTGTTTCTCTCTACATTTTATCTATCTTTTTACATAAATTTGTGTATGTATATTGAAATTGATATATATATATATATATATCGTATCTGTCTTGGTCGAATGGAAGGGCGCAGCCGTTGTGCATGTAAGCTTCAAAAAAAAAAAATGTTCCACACGCGTGAGCGCGCGCACGCGGCGCCGTGCAGTAGCATTCGCCCGCTGGCTCCCACGTTTATTTTGTACAGTGTATTTATAGATGGATCAATTTGTATTTATATTTTAACATACTATTTATAGTGAAAATAAATTATATCTCTTGGGCATTATAAAAATGATGACATATATATAACTTATTGATATATGAATATAGAGGGTAGTGTGTTATATCTATAATATTTCTTTCATATATTATAGAGATATAACACTACTCTAATATAATACTGTTCAGTAATAGCTCTTTCTACACTGAAATTATACCTTCAATTCGATACCAAATTATTCTAAATCTTTTTTTAATCATTGTTGTTGTCGTGTCCAATAAAGAGCCTCATATGTCCCCATACATCTCTATCACAGCAGTTGCAATGTCCACATCTTGGGTGTGTGAATCTGCTTCTCTGGGTCCATGTCAATTTTACCATGTAATTTTACCAAATAATGGAAACTCTCTATCAACTATAGGGAAAAATATAATATTAAGCTCTATTTAAAACCATCAATTATGAAAAATCTATATATTAGTCATTGTAAAGCCTGTAGAAGGACGCCCGAAAGCTTGCTAATAAAGTTCGTAAAAGATACTCCTCTTCAATCGCCATTTTATTTTGCTGAAGATATTTCCATGTTGGTATTATCAACCCGTTGAACGTTAATCATTAATTCTTCAGCAATATTATTAATATCCTATTGTATATTTTGTATATATTTGACTATTTGCGTTTTATCACGTCGTAATAAGAAATCATTTGGTATCTTGCCAAAAATCATAATGGATTTTGAAAGGGGTTTCTTCGAAAGTTCGTCCTTTTCGTTTATGTCGTAATAAAAAAATAATAATGCGAATGGAAATTTCCTGTCTTCCATTATATAAGTGAAGGGTCGTATAATGTTAATTTACGATTATACTGAAATATATGTGTTGAGCTTATATAATCATCCTCGTATCTTTTTATTTTGTCAAATTTGAAAATTGGAATCCCATAAAGGCAACGCACAATTCATTAAAAAACATTGTAATTTTGGAGAATTTCTGGCGGAATTCGGAGAAACGGATGATCCTAGCTGCTTCTGTGGAAAAGAAAACCAAAACTCATTACATTTATTGACAGAATGTCCAATCTTTCACAGCTACAGAAGTATACATTTTATTCCATCGAAGCAATATGCGAATTTGTATATAACAAAGACACCTATGTAAAATTCAATATTTCCATTCATTTTAGATTTTCTTTTCTGTTTCAGAAAACCAACCTTTCTCAGTCTTAATTTTGTTTTAGGTCTTTTTTATTGAATTGTATATAAGATAGTTGTATATAAGTTGCTAAAATGTATTTAGGCGCAAGTATATCAAGAGATATCGCGTCCGATATGTCAAATAAAATAAATAAAGTTAAAATGTAATTTTTAAAAACTGTTTTCGTCGTTTAGGAAAATGTCTATTATTGATTGCATTATTATATAGGCGTATCTCAATTTTTTTTTTATATTTATAGGTCATTTTGTTGTTGAAGTCTTCATATATTTTCCCTTGAAGCATAGAATATTGGAATTGATAATTAGTTATACAAATATGAAATTCAAGAGAAGATGTCTCATGTCTCTGGCTACAGAGAGACAACTTACTCCACAATTCCGTATACCTGTGTGAAGATAATGCGATTCAAAGAAAGATTTATGAGAGAGATTTTTACTGATTCTTTGTGGAAAACGATAGCTTTATCTACTTGTTCCGAAGATAATTTGTTGTTTGGAAGTGGATTCAGATAAGATACAGCCCCGTCAACCAATAATTTATTGAACTCACTATGTTTCAGTGACCTGGTGTCACTCTTCTCAGGGGGATGTGTGATAGTAAGTCACCGAAATAGTGGGAGTTCAATAAATTATTGGTTGACTGGCTGTATCTTATCTACTTGTATTACCAGTTCTATAGTTCAGCATAAAAGCTGAGAATATCGTTACAAAATGTGAAATAAGATTACTATAAATCCCACAATGGTTGTAACATCTCTCACCAAAATTGTGTATAGCTAAATCTCTATTCATTTGGTGATACTCTTATAACTAAAGGAAAAGGCATCTCCTTATCAGTTGCTGATAGCTTGCTTCGTCTGTTGGAATAAATATCAACTATTCGTTGATTTTTAATTATTACAGAATTGGCTATTCTTGATTAATCAAGAATGGGTATTTGACTAATTCTGGAATAATTGAAAATCAACGAATTGTTGATATTTGTTCCGACAGATGGTGAAAGCCATCAGCAACTTTCAGTTGCATTATAAGAAAATGCCTTTTTCTTAAGTTATCCACCTTATCCCAGTACAATTTCAAATTAGTACTATTTATTCACTCTTACAATTGTTTTTCCCCTTCTGTTAACTCTTTTAAGAGTCAGTATAAAACTAGATGACGCTCAAGAAAAGGTCTTCATTATCGGTGGCGGTGATGTTTGAGAAGACATAAGAGGCATGGCAACAAAGAAACCTACCACAGAAGGGAATTCCCTGAGGCACCCAGGAGGCATTGCGGGCACACACACGGCGGGCTGGGCCGAGGAGCTCGAAGCCGGAGTCGCAGTGGTAGGTGGCTACTGTCCCGGTGCGAGGGGGCTCGGAGGACAGGGCGACGGTGGAGTGGGCGGGGGATCCGGGGTACCCACAGCCCTGGATGCCTGTACCCCCAGCAGGGTGAGATACTAGCGAAGTAAATATAAATACAAATCAAAATAAAGGTTAATTTTTGTTTTAAATCCAAAAAGGTTTTAAATTTATACTGCTATGCAAAGTGTGATAAGAAAACAAATGTTGATTTCTATAATTACAAACAATTTATTTTAAAAAGAAATTTGCATATATATTACATATTGCGCTAATAATAGGTAAACACAAAATAAAATGCATAATTCCATCAATAATGACCATGTATAAGACCCATGTAAAAAATCAAAAACCTTTTAAAAGACATATACAAGAATCATAATTTGAAGAATACTAGTTGTTATATTTGTGTATATACTATAAAATTTTAACACCTTGTCTCTCTACTTAATGATCGCACCATGTATATATAATATAAGGTTGCGGGAAGTTGGTATTTGGTGCATATATAGAATTTTTAATGTAGTAAAAACATTTTGTTCTTTAGCTTTCGCACATCAGCGTAATTATCACAATAGAAAACACCAAATTTCTATTGAACAGCTCTCTTCAGACGAGGATTTACACCTTTCTAACAAGAAAAGATTGTAGATAATCTGTGTAGCCATTTATGAATATCGTTGGTAACCTATTCGTCTAAATCGAAGCATTCCACTTGAATTCTCTCTTATTCTCAGAAATATCTTTCACTTCCATACCTTCTGCTTGTTTGATGATCAGTATAGTGTTTATACCTTTATCAATCTGGAGTGGCTAGATCAATTCTACTAGTTCTAGAAGTAAATTAGTATGTCTGTAGTGTGTTGCGTTTAAAAGAACATTTTATGCATTCTATGACAAAGCACTTTATATAAGAGAATCAGACTAATACAATAGCAGAGCTTTCTGTAGATTAAACTGTTCAAACTGCTTAAAGGATTCATCACTAATGAGACATGTCCTCCGTTGTTGAAATTTTAATCATTGAAATACATTTTTATTATATAGGGTCGAGAGCTCTCGGGAGAGCAAAAATTCAATAGGCATTTATTCAATAAACTTTACTTATGACGGTATTCATAACTTTTTTAAATAATGGGAGAGTTCCACGTCTTCAAGCCTGATTAGGATAATAAATATTTTGGTAGATGATGTATATATATTGTTCATTTGTTTTAGATAAATATAAAATGATGTATATAGTTGTTCATTTATTTTGCATATTTTTCATCTTTGAATTTATCATATAATTTAGTGTAAGAAAATAAAAATATTGGACCAGTGACCAAACAAACTGTAAATAGATCGTTTTAATGTTAGTTAGTTAGTATAGAGAATTGTTAGGGAGGATAAATATTTAAATGTTATGCTTGTGTAATTATAATCTTAATTGAATAAAAATATTTAAATTATAAATGTATTCTAAATCTTAAATACCAAGCATTAAAACAAATGGCGACGAGGAAAAGCAAATTTTGTAAAGAAAAAAGAATTTAAATAGTGAAAAGAAATTATACTTTAAAAATGTCTTCAAGTATGTTTGAAAGATTCGACGAAAATCTAGAGAATGTTGAAAATTATATTTATCGATTGAAGCAATTCATGCTAATTTCTAAAACAAAAGAAGACTTTAAGACGCCATTTCTTATTTCAAGCATCGGCCCTAAATATTTCGGGATCTTGCGAAATTTAGTTTTTCCGGAAGAAGTTGATCAAGTTCCCTTTGACAAATTGTGCAGGATCTTATTAAAACATTTCAATCCTAAGATCAATATAATATATGAAAGATTTGTATTCCAGAAAATGGATCAGAAATCAGGCGAAACAATATCTAAATACATAATACGCCTTAAGGAACAGGCTCAAAGGTGTAACTTTGGAGATGTTCTGCAAGAATCCCTGCGAGACAGATTTGTGGCGGGCATCATTGATACACCAACCCAAAAGAAGCTACTACAGGAAGAAGGATTGACTTTTGAGGGAGCGTTAGACATCGCGCTGTCTGCGGAGTCTGCAGATAATGACCTACACAACCTCAAGAGATCCGAAGATGCCCATCTGTCCCCACAGCATCTTCATGCCATCAATAATCCCTGCAAACACTGTGGTAAGAACAACCATCTACACTATAATTGTTTTTTTAAATCAGCTAATTGTAGAGTTTGTGGTAGAGTAGGGCATATTTCTACTATATGTTATAAAAAAGATAGTTCTGCCCGTAAATTGCCCAGAAATCCCAAAAATACTTTTAATAAATTTAAAAAGCATGTTAATGATAATAATCCTTCGGGATCTCAAAATAATTTATCATTGAATAATATAAATTTACATCCTCCATTGACTGAAACAGTATATGTAAATAATATAAAATTGTTGGCTGAAATTGATACTGGAGCAGCCATTACTACATTAACTAAATATGAGTACTTTAAATATTTCAAAAATGTTAAATTAAATAAATGTAATACAGTCTTGACCGGCTATAGTGGCTCTAAAATACCTATATTGGGCAAGGCTAAATTTGATATAAAATTAAGAAATGTTTCTAGAACCATTGAAATACTAATAACTAATTTAAATTGTTCTAAATTTCTCTTAGGAAGAGATTTCCTTAATCTTTTCAATATCTCATTCAATTATTTGCATAAATTGGACTCTTTTAGTATAGATTCACTTTTAAATGATTACGGGTCCATTTTTGAATGCAAATCTGACCCTATTAAAGGTATCAAATGCCATCTTGATGTAAAAGCCTCCAAATTCAATAGTCAATATGTTAGCGGTAAATTTAAAGTGGATGAGACTGTGAAGTTTAGGTGGATTACTAATGGGCATCCCTCTTGGTATACAGGAAAGATAATTAAAATACTAGGAAGGAATGTTTATTTAATAAAACAAGGTGACAGTATAAAAAAGGTTCATAAAAACTACATTAGAAAAATGTTGCCTGGTAAATCACATCCCACTAATATGAATGAGGCTGAACGTGTGCCAACTCCAATCTCGGAGGAGAAAAGTATTACAACCCCCAGGTATCCTCAGAGGGAGCGCAGATGTCCGCAGAGATATGGAGAGTAAATAGATAAATAAGGGGGGCCAAGCCTAAGAAGGGGGAATTGATGTATATATATTGTTCATTTGTTTTAGATAAATATAAAATGATGTATATAGTTGTTCATTTATTTTGCATATTTTTCATCTTTGAATTTATCATATAATTTAGTCTAAGAAAATAAAAATATTGGACCAGTGACCAAACAAACTGTAAATAGATCGTTTTAATGTTAGTTAGTTAGTATAGAGAATTGTTAGGGAGGATATATATTTAAATGTTATGCTTGTGTAATTATAATCTTAATTGAATAAAAATATTTAAATTATAAATGTATTCTAAATCTTAAATACCAAGCATTAAAACAGTAGAATCCTTTAAAATTGTACAATTTCATATTGTGCGTTTCCTATTCCGAAATATTATAATTATAAAATACTTTTGGCTACCAGAATAAAGATTTATTCACATTATAAATATCCATAGCAGGATACATTTACCGCAGCAAAATGATTGATAGAGTAGAATCCTTGTGAAGAAAGTGATTTATTTTAAAATTCTTGTGTTAAATTTTTGTACATTAAACTCTCTCAGCTATTATACACGGGATAGCTATAAAATATCTCATAAAGTTTTAATGGCGTTGGAATATCCACTGTTTCGAAACGGTAGTTGCCTTAGTAACTGGTTCTTGGTATTATGGCCATACATCATCATCATGTGCATTCTCCTATACGAAGATTGGCGGCCATGGAGTTCCAGCTTCATCAATCCTGAGCTTTATTCTTTAGCCGCATGTAGATCAGTTCTTGAGTAATTGCCTAACCTTGTTCTTATAATTCTATAAGAACGCTCACATGGATTGGTGAAAAAAAAGCAAAATTTGCACAATAGTTCTACGAATTTCTCTCTTTATATGAATTTATGGCACTAAAAGTTTTTTTAAAGCGTTTTATACAATAAAATTGAAAGAAAGGAGTAAATCCTCGAAATATTTAGAAAATGTTGTTTTGTTTTCCTTTCACAGATCCACAGTAAACCCTTTTTATATAACTATGCATTTTTTCAATTGATCGTTTTTATAGAACTAAAATTAGCTTGCCCTTATATTTTTGAATTCAGGTATCTTTATGTTTCATTCCAAAGACTTAACCAAATTATTCTCTGAAGTGCTTTTCAGAATATGGCTCACATAATCCCATTTCATTTCTCTTGCCTTTCTTAACAAGGCTATCTTACATAGTTGAAGATCTTTTACATCTGCGTCTTCGATTATTCCACTAGTTGTCAATAGTATCAATAGTTGACTGTCACCAATACATTAACGCCAATACATGCTGTGAGTGGCGGTCCTTGTTTCAGTCTCCACACCAGTTCTTGGAGTTCGTGAAATAAAGTCCGCCCTAGGCTGACGAGGGCCATTAGCCTGAAACCATGGTCTCTAGGTGGACGCTTTTCAGTTTTCCAAAGCTGGTGTTATGGCTTTGTCACCGACCCGAGGCCGCTAGTTTGCGGCGACGGTCAATAGATGGCGTCTAGTTTTAACGTCTATTTTGACGGGAGAGGCGACCTTTGTCTCTTTAGATTATTCCTCTTTAGGGTTTAGAAAGATCTCATCTTAGAAAAGCTTTTATTTAACTTGCTTTTCTGTCTGTCTATATCTGAGTTAAGTCTTCCGTAATATAAATGACCATATAAAACACATTATATTTTTACTTCCTATTCGTTATTCCAGAATTATACAAGAAAATAAGACCAAATTCAAATAATTTAATAGTGTGTGACGTTTCGGTAACAGCATTGTTACCATCATCCGACAAAAAAAATCATTTATTCTTTTTATATGAAAGGGCGTACCTAGATCTGCAAATAAAATAATTTACTGTACAATAAATTGATAAAGAGAGAGCAATCTCTCGAAATATTTTGAGAATTTTTTTTCTTTACAGATCCAGGTACGCCCTTTTATATAAACTTAATTGATGGATCACCTTTTGACTTGAATTTATTCTTTTGTCTGATGATGGTAACAATGCTGTTACCGAAACGTCACATACTATCAATTTATTTGTATCAGGTCTTATTTTCTTGTATTTATAGTCTTATAATCCAAATTGTGCTTTATCGTTATTCCAGAATTAAAGTAAGAAAATCTTATTTTTCAATATACACAGAGGAAGGTTGTGATGTTTCAAAAGAATAAAATTTATTTTGAAACAAAAGGATGGCAAGAATAGAAGCTTTTAGTAAACAATTTTATTTATTTTCAAATATTGATCCAACGATTGTTTCCGCTCTGAAATTTTCAGTGATGCCTCCAGCAATTTGACCGAGAAACACAATGACAGAGTGGTGTCCGGAACAAAGCCTAGTGACACTGTGGACAATGGATTCCTTCCTCTTGACATCTTCCTGAACATTCTGGAACTCTGAGAGATTCAACCGACATTTCTAAAAGAGATTTTTTGATTATCTATGCGAGATGAATACAAATAGACAAAAATATCGCTGTCATTTAGAAGCTCGGAAAGATTTATAACTTTTTGACTTAGCCGCTGGAATGAAGATGGATTATTTAAAAATGCAACTGCACACCAGCTTTAGGAAATTTTGAAAATATATCATATATACATATAGCATGTATGTCATGGTTTCACACATTATAATTTTCATCAATTATAATAGATAACAGATGAATTAGTTTCAGAAATGGAGGAACATGAAGAAAGAAGAAATAGCTTTAGCAATATGCTTATTCCATATATTTGGGCTAGTTTCAAGTTTCTAAACAGTTTCATCATGGTCCTATGAGTGCTAAAATAACTAGTACGACATGAAACTACTCATTTTTAAACGTAGGTCTGTGATGAAGAGCTGATGTTCAGAGCTTGAAGGTTATCTGTCAAATGTTATCGAATAAAGAAGCACATTGCTATAACTGCTTCAAAATCTCTTGATATCGAGTAAAAATAGCCATTTATTTTAACGAAAAAGTCTAAATACTTCGTCAAAATAATTTTTAGTTACCAGCTGTTGTTCTTATATATCTGCACAAGGTTATAGAAAAACATCCCGCAATTGCGAAAGCTAGATCACTCATTTGGCTTAGGCTGTGATTGAGGCTACTGCATTCCTTGAGATTTTTTATAACAATGTGATGGGATCTTCTAAAGCAGTGTCGGGCAACCTTTTTCGAGTTGCGGCGCACTAAGCTTAATTTCTTTTTTTCGCGGCGCACCTGTGGTTTTCACTATAAATTTCCTCGTGTAGGTAATTAAAATACAACAATAAATACTAGTAAAAATTTAAACATATATATCACATTTTATTAATTTTCAATATTAAATTAACATAATCAATGCGAGCATTGCGATTGTTTTTGAGAGCATATCAAATCAATACGGGGATCTACTTGTGAAAGACAAACGCGCATCTCCTCATCTATCATTTGAAGTCTTTCGCGCATCTTAGACTTCATTTGTGAGTGTTGAAAAACCTTGCTCACACAGGTAGGAACTTCCAAATGGCAACAATGATTCGATGGCCGCATTACTAAGTTTAGGAAATTTGGAGTTTAAGCACAACCAAAACTCAGATAGCTCCTTTTCAGTGAATAGTCTTTTGAAAACTAAATCGTTTTTTAAATCAATTAAGTTTTCTTGCATTTCTTCTTCCAGATGTTGAATTTCACAGTGCATAAATGGGTTAACTACCCATTCCATCTTTTCAACGTCCAAGTAAGGAAAATATTTATCAAAAGAAGCGGATAGTAATGTCAAAGTTTCTTCGACTTCTTTTTTGATAATAGATTTTGATGGATTCTCTTGAACCATCGGAAAAGATGCAAAGTTTTCTTTAGCAATGTTTAAATTCCATAAACTGAGTTTTTCCTTAAACGCTTTCAACTTGGTGGAGATAGTGATAATGTTCTCCTGAGCACCTTGCAAATTTAAATTAAGGCTGTTTAATTTGTCGAAAATATCACCCAAAAATGAAACTCGTAACCACCAAACATCACTCATCATGAAAGGAAAATTAATCTCTTCGTTATCAATGAATGCCATTATTTCATTTTTCATTGAAATAAATCGATTTAAAACTTTGCCTTTCGACAACCATCTGACTTCAGTATGAAACAATAAATTTTTATAATCGGAATCCATTGCTTCACAAAATGTTGAAAAAATTCTCGATCGAAGAGCATTTGATTTGATGTAATTGACTACTTTGACAACTTCATCTAGAGTTGTGACAAGGATGGGAGGAACCGACTTTGACACTAACATTTCTCTATGAATCATACAGTGAACAAATTTGATATTTGGATTTTTTTTATGACATGTGCTATCAATCCCTTTCTTGAACCTTTCATAGCTGGAGCTCCATCCGTACAGACGCTAACACAATTTTCCCATCTCAAGTTATACTTCATAACATTTTCATCAACTAATTCAAAAATGTCCGCACCAGTCGTTCTTTGTTTTAATTCTTTACAAAAAAAGTAGTTATTCACAATTTTTCCTGTATCGACGAACCTCAAAAATGCCAGCAATTGAGCTTTATTACTAATATCTGTGGTTTCATCAAGCTGTATAGCCCATTTTGTTGATGAACCATTAAAAGATTGTTTTATTTGCAACTCAATATCTTCTGACATATCTTCAATTCTTCTCGCAATAGTTTTTGATGATAGTGGAATTTTCGTTACCTTCTCCATAGCATCATTCGTTAACATACATCCAGCCACAATTTTTAAAGCAGGCAAGATTATTTCCTCTGCTTCCGCGTGAGCTTTCTTCTTTCGAGCGATGAGTTGAGCTATCATGGAACTAGCTGTTTGAGCTTCATCTGAGGTGGTCATAAATTTCTTGAATTTTTTTGATTACTTTTGAAAACTTGATCGTATATTTTCAAAGTAGCTTATTGGATTGTTCATCTGCTCCCGATGATTTGTCTCAATATGTCGAAGTAGTTTACTTGGCACCATTGTTTCGTTGCTGAGGGTTTTTTGGCAAATTAAGCAAAACGGCAGTGATGGATCATTAACAGATGGTATAAATCCATATTTGAGATAATCTTCAACGTATTTCCTCTTATTTCCAGTTGATTTTACTATTTTCTTATCTTCTTTATTTTCGTTTTGATTTTATCACTGGCACCTTCTCTAATTAGAAATCTCTCCATCTAGTTTTGAGAGAATTTAGAAAACACACAAATATAATAATAAAATGTTTAAATAAAGTTACCTTGAGTTAAAAGTGAGTGAGAATTTCGTAACAAAAATATTATTTTCCTTTTTTAACCAACAGATTTTACGGTGTACAAAACTTATTGTGTGAATGTGTGTGTGTTTTACAACATGCAAAAAAAATGAAGAATTACTATAGCAATACTTTGACGAAAACTCCGAATAAATTTTTTGAATAAATTTATAATTTTTTTTTGTTTTCTTTTTTTTTGAGCTTTGTAGCTTTGAGTCTCTATTAATAAACAGCTGTGACAAAGATTGTAAATGACGGTTAAGTTTGGACATATTATTTTAAAAATTAGGTATTTTCCCGCAGTATGTATTCAACTTTATTAAATAAAGTTGTTTTCGCGGATTGTTTTTTTTTAACTTATGATTTTAAATAGGTACGTACCTATTTGCATTTTTATTTTTTAATAATGGCGCGTGCCAGTTATGTACGTCAAGATTATGTACATACGTTATATGAAATATAAAATTATGCAAACTGTTGTAATTATAATACCAAAATAAGTTTTATATAAAATGAAATTTACTTTTTTTCAATTTCATTTTTTATATGAAAATTTTTGAAAAAAAATTATTAAAATTGAATAAAAATTATAAAAAATATTTTTTGAAACATTATTTTTTAATTTAACCAAAAGTTCTAAATACCTACAAAAATGTTCGCGGCACACCTAGAATTCTTCGCGGCACACCAGTGTGCCACGGCACACCGGTTGCCCGACACTGTTCTAAAGAATACATCTAATTACACTTAGATAAAGGTAGTGACAAAGAAATTATGAACTTATCCCAAGTACACGTGGTGTTGGCCATGATAATCATGGTGGGTATTTTTTTTTTTTTACATTTTATTAATCAACCAGGCGCAATATTGTAATATATTTGCGCCTATTACAGAGGAAACAAAAAAAAAATAGAACTTAGAATTAAATATTCACAAATTTACATGTATTATTCAACAGAGTTCATAAAATATGGTGGGTATTCAGAGACTGCTTTTACTGTAAGTCTATCACATGTCTATACACAGAAAGCAGTTCGATTTTTGATATTGCAAGTTTTCCAGAGCACCGTTTGGTAACTTGCATTTAATAATGGGGTTGGGTATTTTTGAAAGAATCGGGGAACACATTAAAGTAATTGTTTGCCCAAAAAAATGTCCAATGCGGGATTCGATCCGGATCGTGGCTGTCGAATATCCACGGCTTATATCACCCCACCACCAACCCTCATTGGTGACAAATACAAATAACTCCGCCTTTGCCGGTTCCAAGCCCGGATGGAAAAGGAGGAGGGAGAGCAGTAACTAGCTCACTAAAAAACCTGGGTTCAGCTGGCCCGGCTGATAGTATCCTGTAAGGGCTCCTGATCCAGGGATACAGGATAAGCAGCGTTTGTACTCCATGTTAGGAGCAGCTGCACATGGCATCTGTTCCTCATTTCAGAGGCGACCATTTCTTTTGGAGCTAAGTCGGCCTGCCACTGAGTAGTGCTCCCATTCTTAATGACAAAGACAGACGCATTCTACTTCACCCAGTCATGATGGTTGTCAAACAGACACCATCAAGGGTCACAACTTGATACCCTAATATGATTGAGGGGAGAAAAGAAAGAAGAAGAAGAAGACTGGAGACAAATGACAACGATAACCTTGATGTGAGAAACTAAGAGAGGTCGAGGGATCAAGAATGTTTGAAGATGATCAATTAAGGATATTTTTAAAACAAAGATCTGTTTTGTAAAGAGTGAGGTAATTCTTGACATTTGACCTTATAAAGGTATAATTAACAAACATGTTTAAGGAAACAAATAAGCTATATTCTTAATTACAGCGTGTAATTTGGCAATATTCAAATTATTCTGGAAAATTCTGAGATGAGCCAAATGGTCGCAATGGTTTTCCTCCGAAATTCCAAAGTTCCTCACGTAATTAAAATTCTTACATTGCACACTTTACCCAAATAAGGTAATTTACATAGTGAATAATCACTTTTTGAATTTCGAATTAATTTTTTGAAAAGAAAAAAACATGTATTATAAAAGAATATTAAAATGATAAATCATTACCTGTGAATTTTCATATATTGAATAAATAATCATTAAAATTATATATACATATATGCAAATATGGACAATTCAAAATATTGTATTGATACTTATTCAATGGTTGAAAAATAAATGAGAGAAATAAACAAAGCAATGATATTATTTACAAGTAGGGAGATTAAATATATATATTTGTTCTCTCAGGAAGGGAGGCTTCTCTACTTTAAGAGAGTCCTCTTCCAGACAAGGACAGGATCTATATGTACAATTCTCAATTCAACGGTAAGATGGAACTTTTTATGCAAATATGAATTAGGAATTTCATTCATTGTTCCTTTTTCTCATTATTTCTGCAAAGTTTGAAATGAATTTATCACTGAAGATAAGTTATATATACATTTCAAAACAAAGAGCCATAGGCATAAAGAATTTGATGTTAAAAAATCAATTCGTAAAGGAATTTGTGTTCAACTGTTAAAAGAAATGTGGATTGATGTGAATAATGTAGATGGTTCTATTGCAATAGAAGAGGATGAAACAAAGGAATAGCCTAATATCACTGAATGATAAGTTTCATTATTTTAAAAAATCATTTGTGTAGTTATGTACTTTTTTTATGTGTGTAAATATGAATGTGTATACTAACCCCTTTTATATTTTCAATCCCAGGACTATAATAGAAAAGCTGAGACAATGGGATCTAATGGAGATCGTTTAAACGACTTTAGGAATAAGTAACAACAACATGTGAAAAAGAATGTTTAAGGAAACTGTTGCATTTCAGACTGTCGATTACATAAGCCCACCACGCCGGTGAATGGACCAACTAGAACGTATCACACTTTCTACTAAAATAGCCGATTTTATATGCAAAATATCTCATCCATGGCCAAAATATTTTCCTGAATTGTTAGAGTCAAAACTGTGGCATAGATTTATTTTTTAAAATATATACACATTTGTTTTCACTTTTTTACTGAAGATTTTTTAGTGACTATAATGTTTTTTAGAATAAATGCAAAAGTAAAAGCACAATTAATCATTCAGGATAATCGCAAAAAGTTTATTAATTTGAAATGCAAATCTTTCAAGCGTCATACTGATGCTTAAAAGCTTTCCATTTTAAACTAATAAGGAAAATTATTGAAAGTCTCCTTGTGATTGATAAATTGTACTTTTACTTTTTCAAATACCATTTTGATTGAAATTTTTATAGTTTACGTGTTGATGTTATAGGTTTTGTGGTTTGAATTTAATACCTTTTTTCAACTGAATTCAGCTCTTTAACTTTATTATTTATCAAATATATCATATCTCTTTCTCCTAAATTTAACCTTTCAGAGAAGGTTTATTAAAAGAAACACAATAAGCATTCATTCGTGAAATTGAAAGTTGCTGATGGCTGGAACTATCTGTAGGAATAAACTGATTGTTAATACACAACCAATAAATAATAACACGATTAATTGATATTTATTCAGACAGATGGAGCAAGCTTTTAGCAACTTTCAATTGCAGTACGATCATAAAATACTTTTTCTTAATTCATCAACCTTATTCCAGTTCAAATATACTTTGATGCTATTTTTCATGTAGTTCCTTTTGTTTAAACAAAGGTTATAATTTTGATAAGGTACCATTTAGATTATAACTAATACTTTTGTTTGAAGATGGTAACAACGCTGTTATCGAAACGATACACACTATTTATAGAACGACATTTGAAAATTATCCCGCATGTGTTTCTTTTGAACGAAAAATTGAAATTTATTTTTAGTAAAAATAACGATTATTTCTAACCTTAGGAATGAAGTATGAAAGGATGAATTGTGAAGAGTAATGATAAACGGAAAAATAAAAAAGTGTCCAGGGATGGGAATCGAAATCACTTGTGTGTTCCGCTTACCGGGCAGATGCCATGTCCTCTAGGCTACCCTAGAATTTGGCCTTATTACCTTGTGTTAGGTTATAATTTTGATAAATTTTGTAGTAAACTGTATAAGCGCGGTATAGTATTTTCATGTCTCTTATTTTCTATTCTTGAAGAGTAGAATGTCAACGTAGAGCTGAAGGAAACCAATGTCTGAAATATCACACTTCCTACTAGGTGTCAACATCTCTAATGACAGTCTACTCTCCTATAATTATCTGCAAGAGAAATAAATTAATATTTTAGAGCAATTAAATTCCATTAAATCTGTGATATCATTATTGTAAAAGTGAAACCCAATAATCAATATTAAATAATGCGCATTTCAAATGAGATAGAAAACAAGTTAGCATCATTATGCAAATAATATTTTGGTCATTTTTCCTTTTTTCAATCTAATTTTAAAAGGAGAAACATACACTATATAAAAAAAATGATTGGCGCATCTAGGAGTTCTCGGTTTGGAACCAAAATTGATGTTGGTGAAGAACATGTATAGGGTTAAAAGATTGAAATTATCAGAACAATTAATTGTTTTATTACAGAGTTTGATCGTAGTAAATTGAGAAAGTCAATAGGTCGTTGGACCCCCACTAATCTGCATGCAGGCAGTCATCCGGCGTGTCATGGACTGATAGAGATTCCGGATGATGTGTTGTGGGATTTTTGTCAATTTTTCTCCAACTGTCGGGCTAAATAGTCAACATTACAAGATGGTTGCAATCGTCTTCCGATCACGCCCCAGATGTGCTCTATGGGCGAGAGATCAAGCGACCTCGCTGGCCACGGAAGATTTAGCAAGATTGAAGACCATCCATAGCAACACGTGCCGTGTGTGGCCGGGCATTATCTTGTTGAAAAGTAGGCCCGGGGTGATGTGAGAGGAACGGCAACAAAGAAGGCTGTAGAATGTCATCTACGTACCGTTGTGCTGTCAGGGTGCCAGGAATGACTATACAATGGGGTCCTGCTATCAAATGAAATAGTACCTCAGACCATAAAGCCCTGTGTGGACCTGTGTTGTGTTCAAAAGTTAGGCCAGGATCCACACGCTGCCCAGGAAGTCTCCAGACAAGTTTACGACGGTCATCAGGACATAGTAAGAAACAAGACTCGTCACTAAAGACTATACAACCCCAGTCAGCGCAGTTCCAAGTTAATCTTTCCTGAAACTACTGTAGTTGGACTTGTCGATGTACGGATGTGAGGAGTAGGCATCGTAGCGGACGACGAGCTCTTAGATAATGCTCTTTCAGTCGTCTGTCGATGGTCATTTAGTACATTTATATTCTAATTGTTAGAGTTACTGTCGACAATCAGGATCAATTTGTGCTCTGCGCATTTAATAAATGCGCTCTTATATTCATTTATTTAAAGGGAAAGGTACCTTTTACCTACATATAAATCACAAAAGATATAAAAGCTTTTTCGCAATAATTATATAAAAAATCGTATCTCGATCTGTAAAAGAAAAACAATTTTTTTTCAAAATATTTCAGAGAATTTCTCCCTTTTTATCAATTTATTGTGCAAAAAAAAATAACATTTAAAATTTTTAGTTTTTTTGTGCAATAAATTGGTAAGGTGGAAGATTTCCTTCGAAATATTTTGAACAAAAATTGTTTTTCTTTTACACATCCAGGTACGCTTTTTTAGAAATGATTATTAATATATTCAATAAAATTCCTTAACTCAAACTTGTTTATAAAGCAAACCGCTTATTGCGAAAGAGGATTTATATCTTTTACAAAATTATATATACCGCAATTTTTCCTATAACATATATAGATGTATTATATATATACACTCATGAAGATAAGAGAGCCAAAACTTAAAGAAATAGAGAGCCTTTGATGTTTTCAGTCGTCTGTTTTTATATAAAGGATATAGAGACAATTTTGTTCACACTTGGTTATCTCGTGTGTATTCAATATTCTGTGTATCAAATATCTTTTAGATTTATTGTCTGAATCCCGATATACAAGCTAAAAGTTACAACTTCCTTAAGTTTTGTCCATGAGTGTATCTTCCAGAGTTATTGTCTAAATCCCGATATACATGCTAAAAGTTACAACTTCCTTGAGTTTTGTCCATGAGTGTATCTTCCAGAGTTATTGTCTAAATCCCGATATACATGCTAAAAGTTACAACTTCCTTAAGTTTTGTCCATGAGTGTATCTTCCAGAGTTATTGTCTAAATCCCGATATACATGCTAAAAGTTACAACTTCCTTAAGTTTTGTCCATGAGTGTATATTTCAGAGTTATTGTCTGAATCCAGATATACATGCTAAAAGTTACAACTTCCTTAAGTTTTGTCCATGAGTGTATCTTCCAGAGTTATTGTCTAAATCCCGATATACATGCTAAAAGTTACAACTTCCTTAAGTTTTGTCCATGAGTGTATATTTCAGAGTTATTGTCTGAATCCAGATATACATGCTAAAAGTTACAACTTCCTTAAGTTTTGTCCATGAGTATATCTTCCAGAATTATTGTATGAATCCCGATATACATGTTAAAAACTACAACTTTCTTAAGTTTTGTCCATTATTGTATATTAGAGAGGGGAGGAGGAAAACTATATAAACAATACTAGTAAATTAAATTTTATTGCCATCTATCGTTAAAATTTTACACAAATAAATTTACTGGCAATGCGTTTCTTTTAAATAGCATCAAATATTATCTCTACAGACCTTACTGCAATGATATGAATTATTGAATGAGAGGGCTTGGCTCATCAGTAGTGAACCCTATCAGCGGTTTCGCCAAATTAATCTCTAGACCGCTCTACTATTGTATTGGACTGGTTTTGTTATATACCCTGAATTTTCTATGGAAGGCAGCTTAGGGGTGTTTAGTGAACTATGGACATAAGCTTATAGGTCTGTAGAGGTGCATACATATAATTTCAAGGTATTGCATCGAGCAAAGCTCTTCCGCAAAATATGTTTTCATAACCAATATATATTAGTAAATTAAATTGTATGCACCTCTACAGACCTATAAGCTTATGTCCATAGTTCACTAAACACCCCTAAGCTGCCTTCCATAGAAAATTCAGGGTATATAACAAAACCAGTCCAATACAATAGTAGAGCGGTCTAGAGATTAATTTGGCGAAACCGCTGATAGGGTTCACTACTGATGAGCCAAGCCCTCTCATTCAATAATTCATATCATTGCAGTAAGGTCTGTAGAGATAATATTTGATGCTATTTAAAAGAAACGCATTGCCAGTAAATTTATTTGTGTAAAATTATAAACAATACTATCCTCAATTTTCTACATTCGAAGAGATAGATCATTCTAAGATGAAGATACGAGGAGTTATTAAAATAACGATAAATGACAAGAAAATTATGTTGGAAGTTTGGTGAAACTCTGGTCTCAATCCTCAAGTACCCTAGTAGTCAGCAGGATGTGTGGGTGGAATACAGATAGGTGGCATTACGTGAAGTACTGGACGGACGGACAGACTTCCTGGGGCACCGCTCTTATCTCTCCCGACGACATCGCTGGCCCATTTCTGCCCTAGGTCACTGCCATGGTCCCTCCGCCCTTTGTGCCATCGAGATGTGCCACATTCCTGACACACGCCATAGCCTAGATCCCTAGGATAGTTAGCCTATCAACGCAATTCATACTCAATAGAGGAACACCTCTTATCTCCAAGTTGAATTCTAATATCCCTAACTACATACAGCACATGATCAGAATCAAGAACAAAATATCTAAATCAATATACCGACATTACAGAATGATATTTACTTTCATTTTCATGCCGGTATTCTTTTACAGTCCAAGCATCCTTACATGCCGCCGATTTTATTATTTTAGCAATTTTATAGACTTCGCAACATGAATAGGTTGCAAACTATTGTGATAGAACATATATTCGTGTAAAACATTCAACCTCTAGCTTAGAGATTTTTAAAAGTGGCCTGTTGAAATGCGATTTCTCGAATGCTGTCTTTCGAATCAATAAATAAAATTTGTTTTTGGTTGAATCAATGTGAAATTGGAAACAGAATTTTAAAAAAAGGAAAGATTTCCTTTTTCAATATGTTTTTTAACTACGCCCATGGACAAAAGGAAGTTGTACCTTTCAGCATGTATATCGGAATTCAGACAATAACTATGAAAGTGTCACTATACACCTTTTTTAACGGAAAGATAACTCAGATGAATCACAGACGAAAAGCCCTTTTAATCATCATAACTTTCGAGGAAGAGAACAAGTTGAAAAAACTCCATTCTTCACTTATTTACTCTTGTTTGATAATGAGAATTCGTTCTGGAAATGTGTACAACAGGAGTAAAGGGTTTCTGACAAAGCGGCCAACCTGGTTATAACATTACGAAACTACGCTCATGGATAAAACTTATGGACGTTTTACCTTTTAACATGTATATCTGGATTCAGTAATAACTCTGAAAGATATTTGATACACAGTGAGCTTTATTGAAGACACACGAGATAACCAAGCGTGAACAATATTGCATCTGACTCCTTAAAAACAAAAAGAGACGATCGGCGACATCAAAGGATACGATGGAATAACTTCTAATATCCTTGATAGATGAAAATCATAGGGAACTCTCAAATTTCCATGAGGTCAAGCAAGTGTGACAAAGGTCAGATATGCTTCAAGAAATCCAACTATGAAATGACTTCACTTTCACGTTAATGAAAACGTTTCTAAATCCAGACAGGGAAAGTCTGAGAGGGGAAATAATTTGGAAAATCCGGGAGTTAGTAACATGGTGCTAATTTTAGAGGAATGCCACTTTCTCAATTTCACACGCGGCTTCACACGTATGCACATTTCTAGATACATCAATGCAACATGCTACAAATTTTAATATCCGTTGCCTAGAAAACTCAGTAATTATATCGTGGTATACATTTTCAGTTCTCAAGATAAAAGTCTGAAGTAATGTTATATACACTTTATTTCAAAGAGCCATGCATCATACACATCTCAATTAATAGAATAAAAGTGAAATGTGGTACTGGTATCATATAATTAAATTATGAACAGAAATTCTCATGTGACATCCTAGGATCATATGGCCTCCTAGATCTTTCGCACCATAAGCCGGCTATGGCGCATTCGGTCCATACGCCGGCTGACATCTGACATCCTAGAAGTAGATGGTCTCCCAGACCTTTAGTTCCATAAGCCGGTGCTAACATCTGAAAGCGCAACTGAGAGTTGCAGAGAGATGTATTGTGCTATCTCAAATATAAATCAACGATTATTTAAATCATTTTATTCGAAATCGAGCGTTGTGGCCCACTATACGTATTGCATCTCAAACACTATGTGACTCCAGCTATCTCTGTTTTGAGCTGGATATACCATCTCAGCGAACGTTAAGTCAGTGAGTTCCTTTATAAACGATTAGTTAATATTTATTCCTACAGATGGCGCAAGTCATCAGCAACTTACAGTCTCACTATCAAAAGATGCTTTTTTTCTTAATACATCTTGTAGTTCCAAGCTTTCCATCCGGAAAATTAGTAATAAATTATCTTCTCCTCAGGAGAGAACGGGTTTAAAGGGAGCAGGCAAGTCACTCGATTTACAAATAAACTCCTTATTCTGTCCATGGAATGCAAGGTATGGCATAGAAAGGGAACTTTAATAGGACACCGATACTGCTTTCCAACCTATGGGTTGAGAAGAAATGAATAGTGTAATCGCGTGATGGTAAAGGTGAGCCTAATTCAATACTATCCTCAAACAAGGTTGTATATCTATGATGGTATTTCAACCTATGCTACTCTTATACAAAGTTGGCTCTTTGTCAGGTCCGAATTGAAACCGCTTCACTCAGATGTATAGCCAGACATACTATTTTCACATCCTATTTACATAATGTATATAATGGCATAACAAACTGCATAATTTATATATCTGTAAACTATTTGTTATAAAAATAATGTAGAGATTTCATATAGATCTAATTTTATCTCTCAAGGAACACTGGAATACACAAAAAGACATTTAGGCAAAATAGGCAACAAATAACGCTAAAGATTTTATCAAAGACTTTCAAGCTAGTTGTTGAAATCTTTAGCGTCATTTTTTGCGCCTATTTTGCCTAAATGTCTTCTTGTATATTCCAGTGTTCCCTCGGAGTTAAATTATATTCATTAGAGATCTACCTTATTTTATGACGAATAGAGAGTTTTCAGATACCAGTATGATAGTAACTTTTTAAAGGTAGAATCTTAAAGTGTGTGGTGTTCCCACCGTTTATAAGGTTTAATAATTTGATACCATTGATGAAAGATGGTCTCTATAATCCTTCAAAGTCGTTCGAACGCTGGGAATCAGAGATAAGATAAACGTGTAAGATAAGCATCACGATACTTGATAATTGCCCATCATAGTTTGTAATCTGCTGATTTGATCTTCTCTGGTAGCAAGGTCCGTGAACAGAAGATATTTTCTGGATTCTCAGCCTTAGTTCTTTTGAATGCCTATCAATGAATTCTACCAAACAACATCAGCTTTTTAGAGAAAATTTCTTGAAAAGTCATAATACTGTTGATTCTAGTAATATATAGCGTTAATGAACTTAGTGCTTCGAAATTTACATCTTTCAAAAATTCTTGCATATTACAAAAAAAAGGCATAAGACACCACAACTCTTTTTATACGGTGTCTTATATCTTTTTTCTAATTTTTCGAAATCTGAAAACCTGTGATAAATGAATTCTTGCTTTTCTGAAATTATTTTCATTTTTCATTACTATTTGGTATATAGGCAAAGCTTTTTAACTCAAAAATAATAAATCTTTCAATTTTTAGGTAAATTATTTATAAAATAAAAGGATTTAAAAGCGCGAATGTTTCTTTTATACATAAAACGAACTTCTACTGTCCTTACTGCGATGAAAAAATATATTGGGAGGGCTTGGCTCATCAGTGGTGAACCCTCCCAGCGGTTTCGCCAATTTAATCCACCAGACCGCTTCTCGGAGCTCTAATACTGTATAATCCAATACAGTATTAGAGCTCCGAGAAGCGGTCTGGTGGATTAAATTGGCGAAACCGCTGGGAGGGTTCACCACTGATGAGCCAAGCCCTCCCAATATATTTTTTCATCGCAGTAAGGACAGTAGAAGTTCGTTTTATGTATAAAAGAAACATTCGCGCTTTCAAATCCTTTTATTTTATATGTATAGATGGCGCGTTATTGCTTTATGTAAATTATTTAGTTTATCATATTAGTCGAAGATGCTTAGAGCAAGTTTTTATAGAGAGTAAAATTATATCTTCGCTCTCTTCTAGGGAAAAACTATTAAGATGAAATATATATAAGGATAATATAATTCTTGATATAATAACAAAGTAATAAATTATGAATAAAATACAATTCTCTGTGTGAGGGAAGTGTTTCTTTTATTATATATATGATAAAAGAAACTCTTCCCTCAACGAATTGTCTTTTATTTATAATTTTACCGAAGGGATTATATTAATAACAAATTAATGAATGGATAAGGATGTTAGAATAATATACAAATCATTTCCTTGTCGTACTTCTGAACGTTGAATCTATAGGAATAGACATTTTCTACTTGCAAATATTTCCATTTGTATGCATTTCAGTACTACTCCAGTGAACTAAAGTTACTATAACTTCAAACAATTGATAAAATCGAACCTTCTATATTATTACTACTGGACATTAACTAAAATACCTTCATTCTGCTACATGTTTATTGGGTCAAACACTTTCATATAGATGTGTGATCTCAACAACTTGTTACCTCTAAAAAAGCACAGGGCTCCTCTCCCGTCAAATTAAGCGTCAAAATAAGACGCCATCTATTGACCGTCGCCGCAATCTTGTTACTTGGCCCTCAAACATATCTTCTGACAATAAATTATGAAGAGAATCAGTTCAATACCAAGAACTACGCCATTACTCCAGCTTTTACTGGAAATAACTGGAAGTAAGGTCAAAGGAAGAATAGACAAAAATGATCGTATCACGAATTCCTGGCAAAGGTTTAAGTAGCATCACGATAGAAAGTTGCCGTCGTGTAACCAACTTTTTATTTTATTCAATACAGTAATTGTCGGAAAACAGTTATGTAAATATGTTGTTTTGTGATATAGAAAACAATTATGTAAATTTATTTCTATGTTTAATCAATATATATGTAAATATAGATGGAAATTTTGCCGGGAGGATAATGATCTAAAGAGACAAAGGTAGCCTCTCCCGTCAAAATAGACGTCAAAACTAGACGCCATCAATTGACTGACGCCGCAACTAGCGGCCTCGGGTCGGTGACAAAGCCACAACACCAGCTCTAGATGGACGCTTTTCAATTTTCCAAAGCTGGTGTTGTGGCTTTGTCACCGACCCGAGGCTGCTAGTTGCGGCGACGGTCAATAGATGGCGTCTAGTTTTGACGTCTATTTTGACGGGAGAGGCGACCTTTGTCTCTTTATATATGTAAATGTGTCTTATTTTAAATAATGTACTTGATTAAGAATAAAGTGTGTGTGAGAGCCAGTTAGTGTTGTCTTTGGTGTTATATCGACCTCGGTCAGCCTACCAGAAGGTTGAAGAGCTGTTTGAGATACTAGAAGCTGACTCCTTCCTGGAACCCCTATATAGGGATTATTACAGATACGAAATTGAATTTTCAGTTGAATCCCTAACTAAGAGGGAGGACGTTCTCGAGTATCTCTCGCCCCGCATAGCTCTGCTCTGAAGAAATTCCTTGACAAGGCAATCGCCCATGTCGGGGATAAAGACTCCGACCTAGGCAAGATGCTGTCCGACTTAAGGACAGAATGCGACATTGAACGAGACGACACCCAGTGGGATTCGTCTGATACAAATAATCTGTAATTATTTTGTTCTTATACATTTTACATTTTCCCCTCTCTATATAATTAACCCTATATAATCTTAAAATGTACATTGTAATAAATCAGTTTCAATCTCAGTCAACCTACCATTCAGGAGTAGAAAGACGCCATTAGAGAAAAGTCAGCGAACTTCTCCCGGGACCAGAAGAAATTTAGGACGTCTAGACGAAGCAAAGCCTGGGCTTTACACGACAGTAATTGACACACTCTCATTATGGTAAAATTATATTTTGTGGATCTAAATAAAGACATTTTATTCTTAAAATTCCACTATGTTGACAAGCTGTGCGCCTATCTCATTCATATACTATTCAGTTTCAACTTTACAAGTAAAACACTCATTGGAATAAATAATATAATCAATGATTCAAATATCAAAAGAATCTCCAAAAAAATAATGATAGAACAAAAATTATTAATTCTCTAACAATTCGATATTTACTCTACTATAGTTTGAACTATTGTCAATAGCTTCACGCCCTGCAATTATTCAGATAGGATAAAGCGTGTCTTGTGTGCAAAAGGTAGTAAAGTAAATCTAATATCAATATATTCAACTTTTATAAATCAATACAAAGCAATAACACGCCATCCATATATAACGAATGAAGACATTAATACGCGAATGTTTCTTTTACAAATAAACCAAACTTCTACTGTCCTTACTGCGATAAAAATATATATATATATTGGAAGGGCTTGGCTCATCAGTGGTGAATCACCACTGAAGAGCTAAAGCCCTCCCAATATATATATTTTTATCGCAGTAAGGACAGTAGAAGTTTGAGATTTATTTGTGAAAAAAAAAACATTCGCGTATTAATGTCTTCATTCGTTTTATAAATCAAGCAAGAAAACTATATATATAAGTAATATAATTATCTCTAAATATTTTGGAAGCAAGCTTCAGACTTCAGCCATCAATGTCTTTAAAAAAGAAGATAAACATACGAATGATTCATACAGTCCTGTATGAATATTGGACATTAAAAAATATTTTTTTTCTATTAATCCAAAATATGTCCTTTAATTATCTAAATTGTATGTAGATTGCTCAGTGTATATGCTAAAAAACAATAGTGTCACTGTAGTGAGGACGAGAAGTCATTCAAAAATTCAGTAATGAATGAAGTTAATACAAATTCAAAAGAATACTATATCTACAATAAGGATTATAAAAAGATACATTGAGAAGCAGTAGTACTAATTCGATTCAGTGATAGGTCAATTTATTCACTGATAATTTATTCATTGATGATATATTTTAACGTAGAAAATTAGGAAAGATAAACTTTCGGATGACACAGAAATGTATTTTTAAGGCAATAACAAATTTATATCTATTAAATAACAAAGAGGCAATAAGGAAAGTTTACAGAATAGCAAAATATAAATATCAAAGTTAATAATCTATTCATAAACATATAAAATTTTCGCTACAATAATTTATCGGACAAGGAAAAAATTCTTTAAAAAACAAATAAAATACATGCTGCTTAAATTTGTTTTCGCTAGGAGCATAATTTGACTTTTAAAAAAAGAGAAAGGGTACATTTAAAAAACGGTTCACAATCCCCGAGGTTAAAAAAAGGAATTGAAAGAGCAAGTGCATTCTAATGGAGTATAAGTTAGTAGCCAATGGTAATTATTGAGGGTAAAAGGGGTGATAGTGCCCCGGGCCAGTAGAACAAAGTGGAACAGAAAAAAAGAACAAAACCAGAACAACAATGAGGCTCCAGGGAGATGTCTAAATTACGGCATGCAAATAGAGAGGGCAGCTGTGACCTCGATTGATAATGAAATAGCCGCTCATAGCCATGTTCCCTGGCAGATTATAATATCGCTTTCATCTTTAGTTCCCTCAAACTTTAGTAACGGTTTGGGCTTTCATTGGAAGCACGATACACCGAGAATACATCATGCTTTCTTTTGTGTTGAGTGTTTGAGTTGAAAGTATTGTTTAGGAATTGTGTTAACACGAGGAGAAGCAAGATGTAGATTAAATTTTATAATTTATAACCTTGTTAATGTATTATATATGTATATATTGTTTAGGAATTGTATTAACACAAGGGAAAAAGCAAGGTATAGATAAAACTTTACAATTGAAAACTCTGTTAAAATGTATTATATATATTGTTTAATTAAAAAGGCATATTTATTGGATCTAAAAATAATTTATTAATCAATATTACAGTTGGCTAAACGCCAACCGTTTTCAAGATATTACAATGTATTTATGTCAACAACAACAAACATAACGTCAATAGAATTAAGTTTAAAAATTAGCTTAATTCTCTTAACGTTTATGTGATGCTGAGGTTTTTTTTTTTTGACATAAATACGTTGTAATACCTTGAAAATGTTCAGCCAACTGGAATATTGATAAATAAATTAGTTTTAGATCCCATATATATTCCTTTTTAATTAAAGATCTATTTTTGCATTGCTCTCTATTTTCAATATATATTTGTATTAAATAATATTAAATGTATCTATATTCATATTATTAATATATATTGTTTATACGAATTGGATTAACACGAGGAAACAAGATTTTTTTTTTCAAATCTTGAAAAGAAAATTTTCACTAGACCGAATTTGGTAGAGAAAAGGGTAAAATAAAATGTAGAAGAAATATCTCCATTTTTATGACATTTTGTCAATTCATCAAGCGCCTTTGAATT
The DNA here is from genome assembly GCA_030710605.1 of Cordylochernes scorpioides. Taxonomy (NCBI): domain Eukaryota; kingdom Metazoa; phylum Arthropoda; class Arachnida; order Pseudoscorpiones; family Chernetidae; genus Cordylochernes; species Cordylochernes scorpioides. The sequence goes on from CP092876.1 coordinate 69,093,155, forward strand.
TTTTTCATTTTAGAAAACCTCTTGAAAAGTATCGTTTTAAATGAATTTCTCAATTTTTTAAACGATATATATTTATATACTCAATTGTAATAAAATTTACTTCAAATTCGAATACTTGTAAATACAGGTTTAAAATAAGTTGTACTCACTGTACAAAAATGTTCTTTGGAGTGTAGTCCGAAAGTTCGCACTGTTTGATGGTCATGACCATGGTCACGTTCTTGGTGATAGTTGGAGACGGTGTGAGGGAGGAGAAGTTCTCGTCGTCAGGTAGATTGTGGATGTTTGCGGCGAGCACATTGGATTTGTAAAGGCGAGTGGGTTGAAAGGTTTGTGGTTTTTGAAGATAGGCTAGCTTATATATATATACTTTAAATCAATTTATCTGATTAAGTGTGAAATTATGCTTGGTTTTATTTGATCCGAAAGAAAACTGTAATATAAATCATTAATGATGAATTTAAAAGAATAAAATTTGTCTGTGGGACAGAGGTGTATATCGTAATATATAAAATTATCGGATTGTCTCCGTTCTACAAGCTGATCTAGAACCATAGTAAGTTCTCAGACTTATTAATTTCTAACTTTAATAATGATGTTTAGTAACAATAGCATAATTCCCATTGTTATTATCCCTATCTTGTAAGCTTAGATTATAGCGTTTCCTCATTTGCTACGCTCGAGTCAAAAGGTCCATCTCAATAGGCTGAGCGAATGTTATGTGGGAATCGTGTGTATACCCACGTTAGAATAAAGATAAAAATAATTAAAATATATTGGTACGATGTGTGTCCAAAAAGTATCGCGACTTTTGAATTTTCGCGGGTTACGTATATTCGAATTTCGATCTTTTTGTGGCTTTATGTTGGTACTCATGTCTCTCACTTATGCCGACAAGCTCGGCCATTTTGAATGTTCACTTGATTGTTGACAGCTGCTTTGCTTGCAGGTGTTTTGGATCGTCTTCGATTTTTACCTATTAAAAAAAATGGATCAAAGAACCTGTATCAAATTTTGAGTAAAAACGAAATTAAGTACGCGGATGCATTCCGAATGTTGACTATGGCATACGGAGAAGCTACCTTGGACTTAAGCAACGTTTATCGGTGGTACAAAATGTTCTCAGAAGGCCGAGTAGATGTGAACGACGAAGAGCGTGCCGGACGCCCGAGCACTTCAACAACAGACGAAAAAATTAATGAAGTGGAGAAAATGATATTGGCCAATCGTCGTATCACCGTTAGAGAAGTTGCTTAGAACCTAAACATATGGATTGACTCGTGCCATTCGATTTTTATCAATGATTTGGGCATGAGACGGGTCGCCGCGAAATTCGTACCAAAATTGCTCAATTGCGACCAAAAACAGCATCGCATGAACATTGCTAATGAGATGTTGGACTCTGTCCGCGACGACCCAAATTTGCTCCAGAGGGTCATAACTGGGGACGAAGCGTGGGTTTTTGGTTATGACGTGGAAACCAAAGCTCAATCATATCAATGGAAGCTGCCGCACGAACCAAGACCGAAAAAGGCGCGCCAAGTTCGGTCGAATGTGAAAGTTTTGCTGACAGTTTTCTTCGATTGCAGGGGCGTGGTGCATCATGAGTTCTTTCCACAGGGTAGAACGGTCAATAAGGAATATTACCTGCAAGTTATGAGCAAATAGCGCGAAGCAATCCGCCAGAAACGCCCGGATTTTTGGAAGAACAAAAATTGGCTTTTGCACCACGATAACGCCCCTGCTCACACATCGTTGCTTGTGCGCGACCTTTTGGCCAAAAACAACACACTAATGATGCCGCAGCCACCGTATTCCCCAGATCTGGTCCCCTTTGACTTTTTCTTGTTCCCTAAACTGAAGAGGCCCATGAAAGGATGACGTTACGCTACGCTTGACGAGTTAAAGACGGCATCGAAGGAGGAGCTGAAAAAGATTTTAAAAAATGATTTTTTGAAGTGCTTCGAAGATTGTAAAAACCGTTGGCACAAGTGTATAATATCTCATGGGGATTACTTTGAAGGGGACAAATTAGGTATTCATGAATAAATAAATAATTTTTGAAAAAACACAAAGGTCGTGATACTTTTTGAACACACCTCGTATATAGATCTACAGTTCAGTATCTTCGTAAGATGTAGCTAAAACTACAATCGAAAACTCTATTAGTGTATTATATATCACACACACACAAAGCCTTTATTAGGGACATGCCCCATACAGATTCTCCCAATTGGGTAAGGTAACAATCATCTTATGTTATTTACATAGGTAGTGATATAGAAATTGAACTGGCTTTACTCTTCATCTCAAAGTCATTCAATTGTTGACCGGTCCTTACATAATGATGATCTAAAAAATGTATAGTAAGCTATTGCCTTAGATTTGTATGCTGATATTTTGGAAAGCAATACGTAGGTGAAATGTAGGTACATTTAATTTGCTGATATAGGGCCTTCCTCTCTGCATCAATGTGTATTATATATCATATGAATTTGTATTTATATATAACACATAAATTTGAGGGAGGTTGATATTCTTGTACCATAAGAAGCACATCTACCTTTAATTATTCATAAGAACGATGCACCACTGTTGTTTTTGTCGTGTCCAATGAAGAGCCTCAGATGTCTCCATGCATCTCCATCACAGCAGTCGCTATGTCCACTATCTTGGGTGTGTTAAGCTGCTGTTCTGGGTTCATGCCAATTTTCTGTTGTTGTTGTTGTCGTGTCCAATGAAGAGCCTCAGATGTCTCCATACATCTCTATCACAGCAGTCGTAATGTCCACTATCTTGGGTGTGTTAAGTTGCTGTTCTGGGTCCATGTCAATTTTCTGCAAGGCTGCGGCCATTGCTGAGCATGTGAATATGTGAGTAGGTGTTAGTTCCACACTAGGACAGTTGTTACATGTCCTATAGGTTCTAGTACCATATGGATGTATTGTCATTCCTTTATAGTGTTTCGTTCTGAGTCTTGTTATAGTTTTTGTAATTCTTCTCTCAGAGCACCACTGTTCATTATCCTAATTAAAAACTATAATAGTGATGATAAAGAATGAGCCACAAAACCTGTTTTTGGAAAAGTCAGACAGAAGGTAAACCTGTACTTGTCTTAAATAAACTGCTGTATCATTCTGAAGTTTGTCTTTCCTATTTTTTTACGTGTAGCAATATATTAAGAATCCTCTCCCACATAAACCCAACATAAGACTCTGTATTGGGAGATCGAATACTTCCACGCTGAGATGGCTCAACAGCTTGAAATGCATACGCGGTTAACTTTTATAGATTTAGATAAAGAAATTTCTTTGAGAAAATTCTCGAAATTGAAAAAAGCTGTGTTCAATTGAAATATATTCCAATAATTTTAATTGAATTATCAGCAATCTTTAGTTACAGGAGATGCTCTACCATTTGTGATGTTTTGGAGGCAAATTTACATTCACCTCCCTCTATCCATTTGGTACCAGTGTGAAAAATTGAACTTCTAAATTGATATCTGTGTAATAAACAAATTGTGTTATTTCTTTAAGATTCAGAATAGACCCCATCATCACATTCACCATTCGTCAATATTGAAAAAGAGAAGCTTTCAATCAAGACATTATAAATCATTGTAAAAAATATAACATAAACGGAATTCCCGAAATATCCACAAATGATGCGGTATGTGTGTCATCGCAGATGCATTTATAGGTCTGGAAAACAAACTAATTTAGGCCCATTGTGATTTTGACAGGTGGTTAAAACACCGGGCACTGCAACCACGGGGCAAGACGTCTACCAGACAAAGGCCAACAAAGTGGGAGGCGGGGCGGTAATGCAACAGGCCAAGGATCCTAATTGGGACTTCTTGAAGACAGCAAGCATGGACCAACTCCAGCCACTAGCACTCAGGTATGGTATCTTAATCGTCGCAATGTTCGGCTAGCATGGCTCTTTGGCAAACTCGGTATACTGGATGATAGCATCATAGCTGAAATATCTTTCAAATATCAACAGTATATTTATTGATATACAAACATTAGACAATTGACAATTAAAATAATTTTATTGACATCTTGTCAATACATTCAAAGTACACAGTCTGCACTATTTAAAAAAAGATAATATGGATTATATACACTATGTACAATGAATATGGCGCCTCTGCCAGCGCTGCAGAGTTTGGTGGAGAATCGCCAGTGAGTCTCCAGCGACACCACGCATTTCGCGATCTACGAAAGGGAAAAGTTTATTTTTTACGAATAATTTATTTATAAATATCTCTAGCTTTCGGGAAAGAAATCTCTTCTACAGAAGAAAATATTTACATAGAACCGCCAATAGAATAAGAATCAAAAATTTAAAAAATGCTTCGGGTGTTTACAGTTATTTGAATGCAGACTCAGCGCGAGCCTCCATTGCGCGTGCTTATCGACTTTGCTATTCAGAGACAATATCTTCATTTAGAGGTTATGGAGTAGATTTCTTACCCGAAAGCTAGAGATATTGAAAAATAAATGATTCGTAAAAAAAGGAAATTTTCCCTGGGGCCCAATGTTTGTATATCAATATTGATTCAAAAGATTATTTATTGAATCGAGCAGTATATTTCTTAATAAGGTTCTGTGCTGCTTGAAGTATAGAGGCTCTATCTATTTTTTCTGCGGTAAATCTATATAAGACATGTGGTCTAAATAAAACTGTGTGTATATTTTTCAAAATATAGGTAGAAATTTTGACGGGAGGATATTGATCTATAAAAATAAAAGTCGTCTGTTCCATCAAATTGTATATTATTGGCCATAGAATTGTGGGTAGGTGTTAGTTCCACACTAGGACAGTTGTAACATGTCCTATAGGTTCTTGTGCCATCTGGATGTATTGTCATTGCTTTATAGTGTTTCGTTCTGAGTCTTGTTATTGTTTTTTTTTTTAATTCTTCTCTCAGAGCACCACTGTTCATTATCCTAATTAAAAACTATAATAGTGATGATAAAGAATGACCCTAAACCCCTCTTTGTCAAATTGTGAAAATTCCATTTGATCCCTAGTGGATATCATGAAATAAAAACTTGCCTTGGACTGATGAGGGCTATTAACCCGAAACCATGGTATCAAGGTGGGCGCTTCTTAAAATGTCAAAGCTGGTGTCGTGACTGTGTCACCAACTCAAGTCTGCTAGTGTGCAGAGACTGTCAATAGATGGCGCCTAGTTTTTAGCATATTTTTTTACGAAAGAAGCGACCTTTATATATATTCCTAAAATTTCTTATCATGCTATCTAACGAATCATATTAGAGCCAATAAGATAATATAGATACACGAAAGATAGCAAAAATTCATGCTAACCTGTTTTCTAAAATATTTTAGATTGTGTATATTCTTTGTTTTTTCTATTGTGTACATAGTTTTATAATAAAAATGGAGGGTTTAAGTCATTTTCAAAATACGGCTACCGTGTAAAATTATATAAGAATTTTCAAAAATCAGTAAAAGCGCCAAAAAGCAATTGAAAGTAAAGTTTTAAAAATTTTGTTTTCATTCAAAAGAAAATCGTATATGACAAGTTGGATTGAATTTGTTCAAAGTAATAGATTTTTTTTATATTTTAATTTAAAATATTTACGGGAAATTATTTCTGTAAATTAAAAGTAAAAAGTAAAATGGATCCATTAAGAGAGAGTTTTAGACTGCAGCTTGTAGTTATCAAATACCTCAGATAATACAGTAATTAACACCGTTATTTATATATATTTCATTGAACCAAATATATATTCAACCTATCATCTTAAAAACTATCAAATTATCTCTACATAATATCAAAGAATATTTAAGACCTTATTAATTCTATATTTCGTTTTGGGAAATTTTGTGTGAATCTGTGATATCAATGAGATATTTTAAAACTAGAACAGTTTTATCTTTTCCGGAGGGTTAGTTTCCACATCAACTACTTCAGTTTTTTTTTTTTTTTTTTGGAAATGTTATCTTACCGATACAGTCAGAAAGTAAACGGAACGTCTGTGTTAGAAATGATCAAATCCCTATATATGGGTGGAATCGATTCAGTTTTCTAATTTTTGTAATAAGCCATCCTTCAGAAATATATATAGAAAATATATTTAAAATTCGAAAGTATATATTATTTTTATATCTAGTTTTTTATTATTATCCCTAGTATATCTGGTACAGGCCAAGATAATTATGGTGAACAGTTAACAACTGCTTTTACTGTAAGTACGCCACATGTCTACACATGTGGAAGGCAGTTCGACTTTTGAACTTAAAAGTATTTCAGAGCTCCATTTGGTTACTTGCACTCATTGGTGGGGTTGAACTTTTGCAAGAATAGGGGCCCATTGGAGCATTTCTTAATCAGAAAAAAGTTCCCAATGCACACACCAGTTTCTTTGTTTATAAAACACGTCAATATCGTTCTGAATGTCGCCGGTTGTCTATTTTCTTTTGGAGGATACAGAGACACAATTTTGTTCACACTTGGTTATCTCGTATCTTCAATAAAGGTCACTGTTATATCTTTCAGAGTTGTTGTCTAAATCCCGATATACATGCTAAATGGTACGACTTTATCTTTATCCATAAGTGTGGATATATGCAATAAATTCTCTGTAATTTCCTTCTCCGTGAATTATAATCAAGAATTTATTTTTCCACGACATTGTCTAACCTTTAAATTATAATGTTACCAAACTTATATCTTATCCCACACACAACACACACACATTGTTCTAAATGAAATATTAAAGTGTTTTATCATTCAGGTGAGAAAAATATCACTGTTCTTTGTAAATTTCTTGAAGAACATACAAGACTCTGGTGTCTCATTGTTCACACATTGTTCCAAATGCAATCTTAAGGGTTTATAGCATTCAGTTGAGAAAAATATTGATGTTCTTTGTAAATTTCTTGAAGAACATACAAGACTCTGGTGTCTCATTGTTCACACATTGTTCCAAATACAATCTTAAGTGTTTATAGCATTCAGGTGAGAAAAATATCGCTGTTCTTTGTAAACTTCTTGAAGAACATACAAGACTCTGGTGGCTCATTGTTCACACATTGTTCCAAATGCAATATTAAAGTGTTTATAGCATTCAGGTGAGTAAAATATCGCTGTTCTTTGTAAATTTCTTGAAGAACATACAAGACTCTGGTGGCTCATTGTTCACACATTGTTCCAAATACAATCTTAAGTGTTTATAGCATTCAGGTGAGAAAAATATCGCTGTTCTTTGTAAACTTCTTGAAGAACATACAAGACTCTGGTGGCTCATTGTTCACACATTGTTCCAAATGCAATCCTAAAGTGTTTATAGCATTCAGGTGAGAAAAATATAGCTGTTCTTTGTAAATTTCTTGAAGAACATACAAGACTCTGGTGTCTCATTGTTCATACATTGTGTTAAATGCAAATTAAAGTGTTTATAGCATTCAGGTGAGAAAAATATAGCTGTTCTTTGTAAATTTCTTGAAGAACATACAAGAATCTGGTGTCTCGGCTGTGAAGTTGTTGGTCAAGCAGAAGAATGGAAATTTTCAGGGCGTGGTTCACTAACACCATTTCGTGCAAACAGGTCGGCGGCAATTGTCTATCCTTTAACACAGAGGGGGGGACAACTTTCTACCAACCTTCCTGACAATCCAAGTCATACTTCCAACATGCTGACTTATAAAATCACAATCATCCTACCTGTAAATATCTTGAAAATACAATTGAACAATTTTATTATCCTACAATGATAGGTATTCGCCGTTCAGCCTATATTCTCTTCTTGTTTTATTAGGAAAATCTATATAGCATTCATATTTTTGGTCTGTCGGATTTACATATAGGTTAAAAACTAATCATTTCATTAGTTAAGAAAATAGCTAACTATACAAAGTTAGCAACAATAGAATTATATTATATATAAACTTTCTAAAATATGTAAAATAGATTTTAACATATATATATAAACTTTTGAAAAAAGGCATCTCCTTATCGTGCAACTGAAAGTTACTGATGGCTTGCGATTCAGTTACACAATAAGGAGATGCCTTTTTTCATAATTACGCACCTTATCCCAGTACAATATCACATTTGTACTATTTTTTTCATATATAAACTTGTATATATATTCGGCGTGAAGTTGTATTTAAGAATCTCCATGTTCGAGGGCATGTTGGCCTGAAAACTCGAGAAATAAAAGAAATAAGAAAAGAAACGAAACCCTTGATTCCTTATTGAGTAAATTAAAATTCATATTTTTATTTCTCTTTTTGGTTATGTATGTCAATTTCTGAATAACAGGTGTGCATATTTAACGTGGCCATCTAACTCTATTGCTTGGAGAGATGTACGTTCATGGACAAAACTTGATGAAGTTGTACCTTTTAGCATGTATATCGGTATTCGTTAATCTTCTACAACTTTCTCTTCACTCAATCATATTAGGGTATTAAGCTTGTAGAGCTTGAGACCTTTGATGGTGTCTGCTAGGGATAAGTAGAGCTTATCAATCGATAATTCAATGCAATCAATGATGTGGTTTGAGGTTGCAGAATGAGAATTGAACTTAGTACACAGTGGGAAAAAATTGCAACTAGAATTCAGATAATAACTCTGAAAGACATTTCATACACAGTGACCTTTATTGAAGGTACACGAGATAACCAAGTGTGAACAAAATTGCTTCTGTATCAAAAAAAAAAACAGATGACCGGCGAAATAAAGACTAAAACCACTTTCTTAAGTTTTGTCCGTGAGTATATGCGGGTGGAAGACCGGAAAAAGAATGAAAAGAATTGAATTTATAGCAATTTCTGGAGAAGAATCTACGATACATCAAAAGACTAGCTGACCTATAGGGAAAAAGGATTTAACAGGATCATCTAAAGGTAATAATGAATTGCCTAAAATTGTTTACTTCTTATCTTAATTTTAAAGAAATTTGTGGATTTCCCGAGGAATATCTTTAGTAGGTCAAGATTAACGCTGAAGTCCTGTACTTCCTTTCACGATGCTGTACACTCATGGACATAACTTAATAAGTTAAAAGTATTTCATGTTTCGGGTCGTCTTTGCTTCTTTTCTTAAGGAGTCAGTGACAATTTTGGTTACACTTAGGGATCTCATGTATCTTCAATAAAGGTCACTGTGTATCAAATATTTTTCAGGGTTATTGTCTTAATCCCGATATACATGCTAAAGGGTACAATTTTCTTAAGTTTTGTCCATGAGTAGATATTCAATTGTTAGTAACGTTAAAAATAGTTATAAATATCAGCGATAGATGGCGCTAGATTGATGATGATGATTAGAGAAGGTGACGTTTTCCACTCGAAGTAACCCCACGGCGGTGACTCCCTCCGCTCATGTCGCCGCCAGCCATTCTTGGATCCTTGATAGAACGTCTCCTATAAATACCCTTCCTCACTGACTGACGGAGTTTGTTTAATGGGGCCTCCCGAATTTCGGGACACTCCGCGGCACTTGTCCCCTCGACTTATTAGCACCTCATCAAATCTTACTTGTGAAAGACAACTTCCATCTTTTCACTCGTCTATTCTATCACTGATGTCTTTACTTCAAACTCATAACACCTAATGCCATATGAATATTATATAGATACAAGATATATACGTGCATAAATATATTAAAAATAAAAAAGGCATATCCTGACCAAGAGCACATGTGCTTTACAGAAGGCAGAACGCCATCTGGTGAAACAGATATCAACTAAACATTGATTTAGCCTGTTCCCTGATATTTGTCCAACCCAATTTCTTGATAAATCAAGAAAAGCCATCCACGAACGCGTTTCGTATATACTGTATATGATACGATATATATAATACTTTTGACGTTTAATTCGAGACGGCAGAGGAGCCCTATGCTTTCTTAGATCAATTTCCTCCCTTAAAAATTTCCATCTATATTTTTGGCCATAGATTTGGCCCAGCTACTTTGCCAACTAAGCACCTCTTTGGCGGATTGTGAAGATTTCATTAGATCCCGTATGGATCTCATGGAATAAAGACCGCCCTAGACTGACGAGGGCCATTAACCCGAAAATATGGTCTCTAAGTGGACGCTTTTCAGTTTGTCAAAGCTGGTGATGTGGCTTTGTCACCGACCCGAGGCCGCTAGTTTGCTGCGACGGTCAATAGATGGCGTCTGGTTTTGACGTTTAATTTGACGGGAGAGGAGCTCTATGCATTTTTAAATCAATTTCCTCTCGGAAAATTTTCAGCTTTATTAAGACCACCAGTCTTATACAGATTCACCACAGGGAGGAAGCATAGATGGAGTTTCTATACTCCAGGCAGCACAGAACCCAACAACCTCCAGGTCCGACGTATGTCCAGTGGACACAGAATCCACCGTGAAATATTTGATATGAAGATAATAATATGATGAATTTGCGCGCAATCTGTTATAAGAAATTAAAACTTTTTGGACGCCTATTTTTCTTTTTGAAATAAAATAATTTTCTTCTGATCTTAATGATGAAATGTTATAATTTTTATATTGAAGACGTATTTCGAAACACATAATTACCATATCAAAGTTAGAGAAGAGTAGACTTTTAGACATGGTCTAACGAGATAAACACTACCACCATATTGAAGACAGTTATTCACTGGCTGGCATTCATATTCAGTAACGAATTAATATCACGGCCTGATAAATACTTATTTACATAAACGTTGCGGTAAACATCATTCATATTCATCAGGATTGAAATTTAAAAAAAAAATTGAGAGCAATATATATTAAAGGGCATACTTATTTTCGTCTTTTGATTTTTTTTTAATTATTATTTTCAATTCTGATGAAGGCGAATGATATTTCCCAAAACGTCCATGTAAGTCAGGAAGGACTTGTCTCATTATTATTAGAAACTTACAGCGTCTTTTCGCTAGATCAATATCTATCAGATTGTTACAGCTATTCTATTAGCGTATTCTGTTTATAGTTAGAAATTGGAAGTTTTGGTGAGATAACGATCTCTGCTGAATATTTGTTGATAAAATTTTGGGAACTTGGCACTAATTTCGTTACATATTTTAGAAATTATAAATACAAATAAGAGGCAAGAGCAAGATAAAGGCGCACGCACCATGCATGGAACAGTCGAGTGTACGAATGTGTCAAAGTTGGTCGTATGTTGCGTCAACACGAGAGAACGTATGCTGTACAAAGAACAGCCGGGTGTAGGAATGTGTCAAAGGCTTGCGCCACGCTGTACCAACACGAGAGAACGTGTAGCGTACAACGAACAGCCAAGGTGTTTGAATGTGTCAAAGGTTTGTGGTATCGGGAGGCGAGGGGGGACGTGACAGGTCTGAGAACACAGCGGGGGTTGTGTTGATTCTGAACTTGACCCATTGACCCTTCCACAGCCTCCTTCTCACCCTACAAACCTCCGTCGGCTGATTTCTTCAATCCTCAGAGCACAACTTGGGAGCATCGAGACGAGAGGCCGATCACCTTTCAACAACACTCCTCAGAGATATTTATGGATTCACCTCTTTCACAGGAATCATTTTACCCACTTCTACAGAACCAGCATCAAAAAACCTCCTTCAACATTTTCTGATGCACAAAATAACATTTATTTATATTTAGAACATATTTAGTACCCGAATTAAGGGTCGAGCTATATCTCTGAGTTTTATATTTTCACTTTTATCAATTCAGGTCTCCAAGACATTCGGGTTGCCTCAAGTAATGACATTTACAGCTACTACTAGACAAAGTTTACTTTTTTTTCGTTTTGTGAGACAAAACTATGCTCCGTCTTCAATACGTTTTTAATAATGTAAATATGTACGCTACATATCTGCAATTTACTCCATTTGAATAATGGATTCATTATTATGGTGCAGATTTTTGATTAAAATATGGAATTCTGATCAACGTGTGTTTCCTATTTATTTTTTGACCATTCTTTTCATGTTTAGGCAATTCAACCGATTTGGGAAATTCTCTCTATTTAAGCGAAAATAAGCTATCTCATGCGTTGAAGAAATTACGTCTGACATTTTTATGAGGACTTTTGGTTTCGTTTTTTTGGGCTAGAATTTGAGATATATTATTATTTTAACCACAAAGGACAAATTAAATACAATTTTAGTTATTTTTAAGCCGATTTACTTTAAGAAACTAAAATTCTATCCCTAATTATTATAGTATTGCGTAGGAAGCAAACTAGCTTTCACTTAGCCCACAATAATATAAATCATATATTCCAAATATATTTTCGAATTCTCGAATAGACCCGGTTAATTTTATTTGGGATCGAGTTACATTTTAGTCGTTTGGTTTGTAAACATTTTATTTTAACCGAGGTTTTGGATACCGTGAAGACTACATATAAATATCTTCAGCAGATTCTGAAGCCTACCTGTTTACATTTTAATAAATTCGTAGAATTAAAAAATAATTGATTCTATAATCTCCCTCACAATTTGAAGCTCGAGATTGATGCCGTGCAGGTTTACGTACTCCCCCATCTCGAGCTGAGCCTATGCGCCTGGCTGTCCATTAAGAATGAATGTCCCCTAGATGGTCTTGTCTTCGTATCTTAGCGTCGCCATTACTTTTCGTACAAGATTTGCCGTTTCTTGTAGTTGCGCTCCTCACATATTGTCTCTTTAAAATCCTGAAATACTTCTGGGACTACTGACAATTCACAAGTCCTAAAACTTATAGCATTTTCATGTAGTCAATAGCTTATGAAGTGTTTCAGGAGGGATCTGAATAAAATACACTTTTTTTTTGCTTATTTTTCATTATTATTTATATTCGACTGTTTAGTGATAAGTATGGGCATAAATATTTTATTATATTCAACTGAGATCATTCTTTATTTTCTAGAGGAGAGCTATCCACAATTGATAACTCTCTATGAATTTTATGTATAATCATCAAATTGAATCTATTCGTTATTATAATTATTGAAAGGATTATTCGTCTTAAATTGAATTTATCCTCACATTATAAACACGGTTATATTATTCTCTGCTGTTCAAGGTTTAAAAACTTACTTTAATTTCAATTTCTGCCTTATCAGGACTGCATTGAGAATGTCAAACGTCGAGCAATCTCTTACCCTCTTTTAAAGCTTCACACATAATTCGTTGCATTCTACATTCTAGAAACTATCAGGATGACGGATCGTCCAGGACACTGAATCCTCTAGATTGTGGGGAGGTCCAAGACAGTAAATCCTCAGGGTACCTGAAGATGAAGGACATTTAACACTCAATACATGAGAGCCCAGGACATCCTCAAACCAAGGTAAGGTACAGGAGAGGAAATCTTCCGTGCAGGAAGGACCAAAACAGTAAATCCTCAGGATATGGGAAGATCCAGTATAGTAGATCCTCAGGATATCGCTAGGTCCAGAAGAGTAAATCCTCAGGACATCGGAAGGTCCAGGAGAGTAAATCCTCACGACCTCGTAAGGTCCAGGAGAGTAGATCCTCAGTGCAGGAGAGTCTAAGAAATTAAATCCTCAGGACAGAATAATGTTCAGGACAGAAGGAAAGACCTCGGCCCACATGAGGATGTGGTGAAAACGGAGCGGACGCGGGTCAACGCGTCTCCCTCACGCAACGGTGTGGAAATCAATGTGACATTGAAGCTATTGTTGGGTCATCAGCGCGATGAGCTTATTAGCGGAGTCTTCTGAGGATTACGGCAACGTATCTTGTTGTACGTGCAAGAGATACTACGTACATGTTGACCCTTAGTTGTATGTGTACAGCTCACGTGGTATAACATCTGGGTATTATGTCAACTCATCTTGTTGTACGTGCAGGACTTTACTTCCATTCTGAATCTTAGTTGCATGTTACAGCACCTAGCGTGTAACATCGGTATATTATACCAACGGAGCTTGTTGAAGGTTCAAGAGATGCTTGCTGTGTTACTCCTATGTGTACCGCTCCCGTCGTATAACATCTGGAAATTATGTTAACGCGGCATGTTGTACGTGCAGAAACTTACTTCTATTCTGGCCCTTAGCTGTACGTTTACAACTCCTAAAGGTAATTTTAAAGATTCCAGGCTTGTTGTCTCAGCAAAAAGTTGCTTCCGTTTTGACTCTAAGCTAATGTCCCTATGAAGCAATTGTATCATGGGATATCCATTTCTCTGAGAGTCAATTTCTGAGCCTTAGTCCTTTGTGTGAATGCCCTAGTATGCCAATTTTCATATAACTTCAGACGTACGTATGTTTGCCAACATTTAACACTTATCTATAATCGTGAGAATTACGGATTCTGATAAGTACAAAAGAGTAGATGAGAATAAACTTTTTTTCATTCAAGGAATTTACAGAATTCTTCGAGATTCCTTTTCTTTAACTATGTATAAGAACATTGTCATATTTTTAGTTAAGAAGAACATGCCTAAATGCTTCTGTAATTCCTTTGAATAAAATGTTACTGCTTCGCTTACTCTTTTGCAATTTGAAACAAAAGAGATAGAATAAATATCGTGTTAGTTAATTATAAGTGACAGGGAGTTATGATATATCTTTAGGATCTTATTAAATAAATTTTATATAAATAATAAAAAATAAAATTATCAATTGATGTTTTAAGCAAGAGTATTAGTAAGCCAATTGAAAAGTTTCGTTCAATTTGTTTATTAAAGTTTTCTTGACGTTTCGACGTCAGAACTGTGCACAAAGTCGCTAAGAAAGAGAAGCTATATAAAAACGACCAAATTCAGATTTGAAGAACCTTTCAATGAGAAAATACATACAATTGGGAAATGCTTTTGGCACATCATCAATCTATATTTGATCATTATTTGAAATAAAAAGGTAAAACATTCTCAGATTATCTTCTGAGATTCAACATATTTCTTATCACCAGAATCCAAAGTGAGTTATCTACATTTAAATAGGAACAAGAAGTTAATCTATTAATCATAATCCGTTTCGTAAACGTGGGGGGGGGGGGGGATGAAGCATGATAACCCTTCTTGTATTGGTGCTATATTGAGTTCCATCCATGAATGTATTCCATGGTTATCATAGGTCTATTGGTTAATACCTCAGTGATTGGGCTTCTGCACTAAGAAACTCCGAGGATATATAAAGAGACTGGGCTTCCCAAAGGCGCACTACACGTCGCGTGAAGTAGATTAAACATGTTTCCAGAGACGTCACAAGGTTTTCTCACTATCTAGCAAGTGTAACTCTTAGACTGTAACGCCTAACCCCACCATTGATTGTATCAGCAGACCTATCAATGAGTCATTTCCAGCAAATACCATTTAAAATATCAAAATACAGCGAATTTAAATCATAATATGATTGGGAGAAAGGATAAAGATAAAGGCTGTGTGTGTCTTTAAAAAAATTAGGATTATTCCTCAAAACCTTGCTGAAGCCCTCTACACAATAAATTTTGCTTCTTAATCATTCAAAATAAAAATTACTACAATGGGCTTTCGATTTTATCTCAAGTCTACAACTCCGTCATTTATTGCAAGCAACCAAATTGCACCATGAACCAAAAGTTCAACTATTTCTCCACGTGTAGAAATATGGTGCACTCTCAGGATAATCAGTCACAAGCCTACTCCATATTATCAGCATATTCTGTCATGGTCAAAATATCAGACTTCCAGGTATAAGTTTATTTCATATCATAGGCTATCATCATACACACTCACCGTCTTTAATTATCTTTGGAACAAACAAATATATCTGTGAATACGAAATTGCTAGGTATATAGCTTTGGAGTGAATCAGTTTATCCCGTTGTAATAACTTTGAATATATCTTTGGCACAATCCCGTTTATTCCCATGAAATAGCTGTGTAGTTATAACTGTGTATATAACTCCAGTAACAATCCCGTTTATCCTTGTGGAATAGCAACGTTTATATATCCAGGATAATCAAGTTTAAATCTATGGAATAACTCTATATGTAACTTTGGAACAATCCAATTTATCCCTATTGAATATCTGTTTTTTTTTTTTATATCTCTGGAACAATCCAGTTTGAACCTATGGAATAGTTGTGTATATATACCCCTGTGGAATAGCTGTGTATATATCCCTGGAACGATCCCAATTATCCCTGTGGAATAGCTGTGTATATATCCCCGGAACGATCCCAATTATCCCTGTGGAATAGCTGTGTATATATCCCGGGAACAATCCAGTTTATCCCTGTGGAATACCTGTGTATATATCCCCGGAACGATCCCATTTATCTCTGTGGAATAGTTGTGTATATATCCCCGGAACGATCTCATTTATCCCTATGGAATAGTTATGTATATATCCCCGGAAAAATCCAGTTTATCCCTGTGGAATAGTTGTGTATATATCCACGGAACAATCCAGTTTATCCTTGTGGAATACCTGTGTATATATCTCCGGAACAAATTCTATTCATCCCTGTGAAATAACTGTGTATATATCTCCGGAACAATCCAGTTTATCCCTGTGGAATACCTGTGTATATATCCCCGAAACGATCCCGTTTATCCCTGTGGAATAGTTGTGTATATATCCCCGGAACGATCCCGTTTATCCCTGCGGAATAGCTGTGTATATATCCCCGGAACAATCCAGTTTATTCCTATGGAATAGTTGTGTATATATCCCAGGAACGATCCCGTTTATCCCTGTGGAATAGCTGTGTATATATCCCCGGAACAATCCAGTTTATCCCTATGGAATAGTTGTGTATATATCCCCGGAACGATCCCGTTTATCCCTGTGGAATAACTGTGTATATATCTTCGGAACAATCCAGTTTATCCCTGTGGAATAATTGTGTATATATCTCTGGAACAAATTCTATTCATCCCTGTGAAATAACTGTGTATATATCTCCGGAACAATCCAGTTTATCCCCGTTGAATACCTGTGTATATATCTCTGGAACAAATTCTATTTATCCTTGTGAAATAACTGTGTATATATTTTCCGGAACAATCCCGTTTATCCCTGTGGAATACCTGTGTATATATCTCTGGAACAAATTCTATTTATCCTTGTGAAATAACTGTGTATATATTTTCCGGAACAATCCCGTTTATCCCTGTGGAATACCTGTGTATATATCTTCGGAACAAATTCTATTCATCCCTGTGAAATAACTGTGTATATATTTTCCGGAACATATTCTATTCAACCCTGTGAAATAACTGTGTATAAATCTTCGGAACAATCCAGTTTATCCCAGTGGAAAAGTTGTGTATATATCCCCGGAACGATCCCGTTTATCCCTGTGGAATAACTCTGTATATATCTTCGGAACAAATTCTATTCAACCCTGTGAAATAACTGTGTATATATTTTCCGGAACAATCCCGTGTATCCTTGTTGAATAGCTGTTTATATATCTCTGGAACAATCCCGTTTATCCTTGTGGAATATCTATGTATATATCTCCGGAACTATCCCGTTTATCCCTGTGGAATAGTTGTGTACATATCTCCGGAACAATCCCGTTTATCCCTGTAAAATAGCTGGGTATATATCCCCGGAACAATCCAGTTTATTCCTGTGGAATAACTGAGTATATATCCCCGGAACAATCCCATTTATCCCTGTGGAATATCTGTGTATATTTCTCCGAAACAATCCCGTGGAATAGATTATATATACTTTGAAACAATATCCCCTTAGTCTTGTTGAAGAAGTGAGTGTAATCTTCGGAACAAATTAGGAAATCTCCAGGTTTATATTCACTCTCAATCCCTCTTTTTGTGAAACAAATATCATTCACTGCACTCATATTTTTACAGATATACACTCATGGACAAAACTTAATTAAGTTGTACCTTTACCATGTATATCGGGATTATAATAGCTCTGAACGATATTTGATACACAGTGACTTTTATTGAAGACAGATGAGATAATCAAGTGTGAACAAATTTGCCTCTGAATCCTTAAAAAAAAAGACATCGGCGACATATCAAAATGTGAAACTTCCTTAAGTTTTGTCTATGAGTGTATTATATATGAGCTACTATGGAAAGAAGGAATGCTAGCCGTTTGAACCCAGTGACCGCTCACGATTGATGCTTAAGTGATTCTGAACTAAACCACTTCTGCAGTAATTCAAGCAGGGCAGAGTGTATATGATGTCATCCAGTGTGAAACTCTCTATGGAATTAAATAATTTAGTTTCGTTGTTGCATCAGAAGACAACAAAAGCCATATCTACTCCATCCTGCCAGTAATGTCAACAAATATTTGATTTTATTATATATCGTTGAAATACCAAGTTTTGTAGACAAAATAATATCTGAAACCCTGCACGCTATATAAAAATACACTATTATTCATGCTAGTAAATTGAAAAAAAAAATATCTATTTGCCAAAGACCCCCCTATAAGCATATATTATATAAATATCCTGTTCGTATGTAGAGAGAGACGCGTGTATTCTGGTAAATGTCACATCTGAAATAATAGTAAAATATATTAATCATGTATAGTAGTACCTCCATGAGAGAGGACAGACACTAACAGACACTTTATACAAAGAACAGTTTTCATCACCAGAATTATCGTTTTACTAATTATCTGCTTTCTGTTGAAAATACATCTATCTCTAATGGAAATTTGTACACGCTTGTTCAGCGGTACATATACTAAAATTGGAACGATACAGTGAAGATTTGCATGGCCCCTGCGCAAAGATGACACGCAAAAAAAATCGTGAAGCGTTCTAAAGAAAACTTTCAATCAGTAACTAGATGTTCTTTAGAAAGGGATAATAGAAAGGGAAAAGTGTGACTTGGTCCTAAGCGAACTATCGAACCAGATTTGAAATCATTTTTCGAATTGTGTCGAACCCCGGACCAACCTACCGCGGGCAGGTAACAGCAGCAGGAGGAGGAGCGGCAGAATCCGTGGCGCCGGCAACATGACGGGACGCCGACTGGGCAAGGTCAGCCGAGTTCCGCGCCGATGACCTGGCGGCGGTCTTCATCCACGTCCTGATTTATTTACACTTCTTCCATGTTATGTTTTATTTACACTTCTTTTATATTATTTTTTATTTACCCAGATTCCATGCTATGTCTTATTGAAACTTCTTACATGTTAGTATTTTCTCTTCAATTCTTCCAACACACATGTTATGATTTTATTTAAACTTCTTCCATGTTATGTTTTATTAACACTTCTTCCATGTTATGTTTTATTTACACTTCTTCCATGTTATGTTTTATTTACACTTCTTCCATGTTATGTTTTATTTACACTTCTTCCATGTTATGTTTTATTAACACTTCTTCCATGTTATGTTTTATTAACACTTCTTCCATATTATGTTTTATTTACACTTCTTCCATGTTATGTTTTATTGACACTTCTTCCATGTTATGTTTTATTTACACTTCTTCCATGTTATGTTTTATTTACACTTCTTTTATGTTATGTTTTATTTACATTTCTTCCATGTTATGTCTTATTTACACTTCTTCCATGTTATGTTTTATTTACACTTCTTCCATGTTATGTTTTATTTACACTTCTTTCATGTTATGTCTTATTAACACTTCTTCCATTTTATGTTTTATTTACACTTCTTCCATGTTATGTTTTATTTACACTTCTTCCATGTTATGTTTTATTTACACTTCTTCCATGTTATGCTTTATTAACACTTCTTCCATGTTATGTTTTATTAATTTTCTTCCATATTATGTTTTATTTACACTTCTTCCATGTTATGTTTTATTGACACTTCTTCCATGTTATGTTTTATTTACACTTCTTCCATGTTATGTTTTATTTACACTTCTTCCATGTTATGTTTTATTTACATTTCTTCCATGTTATGTCTTATTTCCATTCTTCCATGCTATGTCTTATTTCCATTCTTCCATTTTATGTTTTATTTACACTTCTTCCATGTTATGTTTTATTAACACTTCTTCCATGTTATGTTTTATTTACATTTCTTCCATGTTATGTTATATTTACATTTCTTCCATGTTATGTTTTATTTACACTTCTTCCATGTTATGTTTTATTTACACTTCTTCCATGTTATGTTTTATTTACACTTCTTCCATGTTATGTTTTATTTACACTTCTTCCATGTTATGTTTTATTTACACTTCTTCCATGTTATGTTATATTTACATTTCTTCCATGTTATGTTTTATTTACAATTCTTCCATGTTATGTTATATTTACACTTCTCCCATGTTATGTCTTATTTACACTTCTTCCATGTTATGTTTTATTTACATTTCTTCCATGTTATGTTATATTTACATTTCTTCCATGTTATGTTTTATTTACACTTCTTCCATGTTATGGTCTTAGTTACACTTCTTTCATGTTATGCTGTGTTTACACTTCTTCCAACACCCATTTTAATGATTTTATTTACACTTCTTCTATGTTAGAATTTTATTTTAATTTCTTTCAAGTTATGCTGTGTTTACACTTCTTCCAACACACATTTTTATGATTTTATTAACACTTCTTCCAACACACATTATTGTGATTTTATTTACACTTCTTCCAACACACATTGTTATAATTTTATTTTTATGAAATAAAAGGATTTAAAAGCGCGAATGTTTCTTTTATACATAAAACAAACTTCTACTGTCCTTGCTGCGATGAAAAAATATATTGGGAGGGCTTGGCTCATCAGTGGTGAACCCTCCCAGCGGTTTCGCCAATTTAATCCACCAGACCGCTTCTCAGAGCTCTAATACCGTATTGGATCATTCTGCTTTTATATGCTACATTGAAGGATGGAATCTTAGAAATGGGTTTCAAGTAAACTATGGACATAAGCTTATAGGACAGTAGCATTACATTCAAATATTTGCATCGAGCAATGTTCTTCAGCAAACTATAAAGACAAGGCCAGTTAGGCATAAATTAACACAAAGCAATAACGCGCCATCTATACATATGAAATGAAAGGATTTAAAAGCGCGAATGTTTCTTTTATACATAAAACAAACTTCTACTGTCCTTGCTGCGATGAAAATCCTTCAATGTAGCATATAAAAGCAGAATGATCCAATACAGTATTAGAGCTCTGAGAAGCGGTCTGGTGGATTAAATTGGCGAAACCGCTGGGAGGGTTCACCACTGATGAGCCAAGCCCTCCCAATATATTTTTTCATCGCAGCAAGGACAGTAGAAGTTTGTTTTATGTATAAAAGAAACATTCGCGCTTTTAAATCCTTTTATTTCATATGTATAGATGGCGCGTTATTGCTTTGTGTTAATAATTTTATTTACACTTCTTCTAACACACATTGTTATGATTATTTTTACACTTTTTCCAACACACATTGTTATAATTTTATTTACACTTATTCCAACACACATTGTTATAATTTTATTCACACTTATTCCAACACACATTGTTATAATTTTATTTACACCTCTTCCAACACACATTTTTCTAATTTTATTTACACTTCTTCCAACACACATTGTTATAATTTTATTTACACTTATTCCAACACACATTGTTATAATTTTATTTACACTTATTCCAACACACATTGTTATAATTTTATTTAAACTTATTCCAACACACATTGTTATAATTTTATTTACACTTCTTCCAACACACATTTTTATAATTTTATTTACACTTATTCCAACACACATTGTTATAATTTTATATATATTATTCCATATTAGAATTTTATTCACATTCTCTATTCTTTTCTATGATTTTATTTACATTTTTTCATGTTATAATTACATTTATACGTTTTCTCTATATGTTGTACTTATAATTCTTCCGTGTTATCATATTTTACAGTTATTTTACTTGTTGGAGTTTCTTCCTTGCTATTATTTTTATTTCTTCCGTGTTCTTCTATAAACTAAGGTTGTTGTGAATTTTTATTTTCAAATTAATTTTTAATGACACTTTCCACATTCCAGGTTCTTTATATAGCATTTCATTCCTGTTAGCACATTAATATAACTTATTTTACGTCTTGATGGTGCATAAAACTTCCTTCACGTCTTGATTTTGTATTAGATTATATGAAGGTTCTTCAACTTCTTTGTGTCCTACGCGTTTAGAAATGGCTATATCACTTTTTCTACTTCAGTAAATTGATATAGTGTATAAACATTTCCTCGTCCTGACATTGGTATACCATTTCTACAACGTCTTAATGATATTAAATCACTTTTCTACGTATTTATTGTGATATAACAGCCTTCTTTCACGTCCCTTCTACGTCTTGATATTGTTATCTAACAAAGTTCTTACACGTCACTCATTTCTGTGCCTTGGTATTGGTATATAACAGTCATTCTACCTCCTGATTTTGTGAAACAGTATTTTTTTCACGTATTTCTACTTTTTGATATTGTTATATAACAGATTTATTCCACGTAAATCATTCCTGTGCCTTGGTATTGTTATATTAAAGTATTCTTCCTCGTATTCTACCTGTTGATATTGTTATCTAACAGAGTTATTCCACCTCACTCACTTCTGTGCCTTGGTATTGGTATAACAGTATTCTCCCATGTCTTTTCTACCTCCTGATATTGCCACGTGGAAAATTAGGGGAGAGAAACTTCAGGTTGACACAGAAATTTATTTGAGGCAAGAACAAACTATGAATGGTAAATAAAAATATAACAATGAGGGAAGTTTACAGAGTAGCAAAATATAAACATGAATAATAAATACTTTGCTACATAGCTCCTTCCCTATGGGAGCGGTGACCCACAGCTTCTAATTATGTGGTTACTGGCATGAATCTGACGTGCTTTCTGCCAAGAATTCCATCGAAGTCTTGAAATTTTGTCCCTAGTACCTTTGCGTCCTTTTTCTTGCGGCGTGAAAAGCGGCTCTGTCGTCGTATCGTCGTCTATAGGGACATTGAAGTATAGACAAAAAAAAGGCACTGAAGGAGGGAGATATGGAGAAACCATGTGGCCCACCCTCAGTAGAGGAAGGCACTGAAGGAGGGAGATATGGAGAGACCATGTGGCCCACCCTCAGTAGAGGAAGGCACTGAAGGAGGGAGATATGGAGAAACCATGTGGCCCACCCTCAGTAGAGGAAGGCACTGAAGGAGGGAGATATGGAGAGGCCATGTGGCCCACCCTCAGTAGAGGAAGGCACTGAAGGAGGGAGATATGGAGAAACCATGTGGCCCACCCTCAGTAGAGGAAGGCACTGAAGGAGGGAGATATGGAGAGACCATGTGACCCACCCTCAGTAGAGGAAGGCACTGAAGGAGGGAGACATGGAGAGACCATGTGGCCCACCCTCAGTAGAGGAAGGCACTGAAGGAGGGAGATATGGAGAAACCATGTGGCCCACCCTCAGTAGAGGAAGGCACTGAAGGAGGGAGATATGGAGAGACCATGTGGCCCACCCTCAGTAGAGGAAGGCACTGAAGGAGGGTGATGGGAATGAAGCAAAGATAGAAAATCAAAAATGAATTTAGAAAACTATGAATAAACAAATGACCAATTTAAATAGATAGTTTTTGTGTCTAACTATTGTAGCGATAGGCAGGTATTATTCCTGAGGGAAATGAACGACAGGGTTTGGTGATCTCGAATATAATGGGCTTTATTCAACCATGATGAATGATACACAAAACCAAACTTATCTCAGTTGGAGAAAGTATCCGGCTATTCTGCCAATCAATCCTTTTGCTAGCCTTAGCCTCTTCACTTTCTTTAACAGACTTTTTCCACGGGCCCTTTATCACTTCTTTTTCCTTCTTCAGTTTCTATAGCAGGCTTCTTATAAACGTTTTATCCTTTTATTCTTTTCATCTGAGCTCGAGTTCTTTATCTCCTAGGCTCAGGCACTGCTATCTTCTTCAACATGAATCTTACTAATCCCCCCCCGCACCGGCCATCCCGCCGTGCCTTTTATACATTCCTTTCTCGTTCAAAGTCTCACCTGATTGGTTCTCGTGTTCCGCGGATGATATTATACAAATGATCTTATGCTAATTACATTATGTAAATTATCTATTTTTAACAGAGGGAGATATGGAGAGACCATGTGGCCCACCCTCAGTAGAAGAAGACACTGAAGGAGGGAAATATTTACTGGCCATATGGTCAACTCTCAGTAGAGGAAGGAACTGAAGGAGAGAGATATTTACAGATCATGTGACCTACCCTCACTAAAGGAAGGCACTGAAGGACAATGAAGGATGATAAAAAAAGTCACATCTCCCATCAGATTAGACGTAAAATCTATACGTCATCTATCCATGAGTCATCTATTTTGTCATTTTTCCCTCCGTTTCTGGGCAATCTTGACAACTACACTTCTGAAGATATTGTAATGTTCCTCTCTTCGATTAAATAAATAAATATGCTTTATTAAATTAATAAACTAATTTTTATTATATATATTTTTAATGTCAAACGTACACTTTTTAAATAGATTCATAACAACAACAATAATTGGTAGAAGAGATATAGCCACGTTTGAAGTGTAAAAGGGAGATCAAGAGGAAAGTGGTGAGTTTCTTTATTGAGCTGTACACAAGCTTTCGGACGTCACCCGTCCTTCATCAGGTGTTGACATGAATAAGAAGGAGATGCTATATTTATAAGCGACAGTTTAAAAGTATTAAAAATATTAAAAACAATCTGATGCACGCCCGCGAGAGCACATGCCAATAACAAAATATTTTCAATTTTACTCTGTATAAATATCATTTTGAGTTTGTACAAAGAATATCAGCCCCTTGAAAATCTGTATACCTAAGACGAAGTGAGAAAGGCGGACAACGAGAGGCGAAGACAAAAGCAAGAAAAAACAACAATAAAAATAAAAAATAAAAAAATAAAAATAAAAATAAAAATAAAAAATCAGCGGAATAAAGATAAAGTTAAAAGTTACGAAGAAGGTGTATCTGAGGTACTCTTTCCAAACGTATCTACACCCACTGTTCCCTCCCTTTCTTTAACAATATCGAGAGGCGTACGGTCTACTCGCATCTCCTGTCCGCGGGCTATCCACGCAGTTTTATCGACCGGCATTTTTTCACACCCAACCAAAAAAGAACCACACCTCCTGTATTTAAAAGCACCTGCGTCCTCCCATACTCCACCACGAATTCCGGTATTGGTTCCTTTTTACGTAAATACGGCATTCGCACTTTTTACAAGTGCACACCTTCCCTTCACACCTTCTTAAGACATCCTATCACAAAAAGCTCCGCCAAACGTAACCCCCAATCCCTTTCCAACGCCGTTTACAAAATTCCCTGTAACGATTGCGATTTACACTACATTGGAGAAACAGGCCGAACAATCGCCATCAGAGCCAGTGAACACGCCCGTAACATCCGCTCGAAAGACAAAAAATCGCTCATATACCAACATATCGCCGAGTCCGGACATTCCTTCAATCTCGACAACACAACCCCCATTTATAGCGATATAGCAAACAAATACCAACGCTTAGTTCTTGAGGCCCTTGTATCTAATACTACCCCCAGCCTCAACAGAAAGATTGACCTCCCGCCCCAATATTCTGTTTTTTATTCTACCTCAGATACACCTTCTTCGTAACTTTTAACTTTATCTTTATTCCGCTGATTTTTTATTTTTATTTTTTATTTTTATTGTTGTTTTTTCTTGCTTTTGTCTTCGCCTCTCGTTGTCCGCCTTTCTCACTTCGTCTTAGGTATACAGATTTTCAACGGGCTGATATTCTTTGTACAAACTCAAAATGATATTTATACAGAGTAAAATTGAAAATATTTTGTTATTGGCATGTGCTCTCGCGGGCGTGCATCAGATTGTTTTTAATATTTTTAATACTTTTAAACTGTCGCTTATAAATATAGCATCTCCTTCTTATTCATGTCAACACCTGATGAAGGACGGGTGACGTCCGAAAGCTTGTGTACAGCTCAATAAAGAAACTCACCACTTTCCTCTTGATCTCCCTTTTAAACAACAATAATTACAGTGCTGCCAAATCCAAACAATCAAAATAAATAAATTAATTAAACAGAGTATATTATAATATTATTATAAGGTGTATTACAACTCCCTCGACTTCAAGCGACTTCATCCCTCCTGGGATGTCGATGCAGATAAGGTTGGATATTGGAGATGTGAGCCGTTCTTGGAGTTTTATCATCAGACTCATATTCAACATATTTGGGGTGGCCATCCATTTTGGTTACCCTTGTCACTCGATGCGGACCAGATAGCTTCCATTCCTTTCCAACCTTCTGATGTCTTACCAAAATATAATCGTCGATATTCATCTCTGGTGGCAGGGCCTTCTTACGACTGTTAAAATAAAACTTTGTTCTTTGTCTGTAGAGGTTTTGCTCAATTTGACTTTTTTCTGTTTCATAAAGGGGACAGTGAAGATTAAGCTCTTTATCGGCAGGTAAAACAGGGGAAGTTTTTGTAAGTTTGAATAAAGGGGAGCAACCCAGGTATGAGTTGTAGGATCTATTATGGTAGCGTACTGCCGCTTCTAAGGCATTTTTCCATCCACCCTTGAAGTGAGGATAGCACGAGAGAAAGGTCTTTATATCTCGTATAGCTCGTTCCGCTAAACCATTTCCTGCAGGGTGATAAGGAGAAGTAGTTATTAATCGGATGTCTTTGGAGGTTGCCCACCTAGGGAATTCTCCATACACAAATGATCTCCCTTGATCGGAGACTATAGTTCTCACTGATTTCAGATCCTCATGTTCGTTGAAATATTTTATTAGAGCACGGCCATGTTGTTTCATTGCCTTTGCTTGAACTACCCTAGTAGCCTCGTCAATAAGTAGTAAAAATGTTGAATTCTTATCCTTAATGTTAGAAGGAGCCTCGGCGAAATCTACATGTACAGTATGGATAGGTACCCTTGATTGATGGGGCAAACTCATCTTTGAAGGACGGCTCTTATACTTGAACTTGACCCTTTGACAGATAGGACAAGAAGATACATATTTCCTTATGTCATTCTTCATACCAGGCCAAACAAAGCGTTGCTTCATTTTATAATATGTCCTCCAAAACCCCGAATGTCCTCCTGATAAGGGATCATCATGGTACATAGATAAAATTGAAGTTCGATGTTCGTGAGGGACAAAATATTTCCCGTGATCTTCTAATTTTAAAGGAATACTCTGATGTTTAACAAACAGTACGGTTTGATCGCTGGAATTTGGTGTTTCTACAGCCAATCTAGACAGCGCGTCGGCATCGCTGAGCTCCCTGCCATTCACTCTCATTTCGAATGAACTCAGAAACAGCAGCCACCTCGCAAGTCGATCCCGGAGATGGCCACAGGAAAGTAGCTGTGTCAATGCGCGATGATCCGTGTGGACAACAAAAGACTTGCCTTCCAAATACCATCTGAAGTGTTTGACAGCCTTCAACACAGCAAGGCATTCTTTTTAGGTGATGGAATAATTTTGTTCAGCCTTGGAAAATGTATATGAATAATAACTAATCACTCTGAGTTGAAGTGATTTCCTTTTATTCACGTCTCTCTGGTATAGAATAGCCCCTGTTCCATAATATGAAGCATCTGTTGACATTTCATAAGGCAATGACTCATCCGGGATTGCCAGTATTGGTTTTGACGTGATGATATCAATAAGTTTTAAATAGGCCTCTTCACATTTATCAGACCACATAAAACTAGAATCTTTTTTCTTCAGGTTGTCCAACGGTCGAACTATCGTGGCATAGTTTGGTATATAGGCCCGAAAATGACCTGTAAATCCAGTAAAACATTGTAGTGACTTAAGATTATATGGGCGTTTCATGAGTTTAGCCTTTTCGATTACTTCCTCCTTCATTTGCTTCGAGTTACTGTTGATAATTCTACCTAAAAGTTCCACCTCAGATACACAAATTTGGCACTTGCCCAAGTTCACTGTCATATTATATTGATTCAGTCTATTGAGAACTTTGTAGGTGAGGGAAGCACATTCTTCAAGGGTTGGGGCGCCACAACAAATGTCGTCAATGTAAACAACCACTCTGAGTTCCAATAAATCAGCCAACATCTCGCTCATAACCCTTTGAAATCTAGGAGGTGAATTTTTCCACCCGAACGGTAGTCTCTTAAACTCATAAAGTCCATCAGGTGTTACAAAAGCAGAGAACTTTCTCGTGGCTTTAGTTAAACCGACTTGCCAAAACCCATCCTTCAAATCAATTTTTGTGAAGTATCGACAACCCCCAAATTTATTAATGATTGAGTCGATTCTAGGAAAAGGAAAAGGGTCCAAAAAAGTATCTTTATTCAACTGTCGATAGTCAATACAGAGTCGGTAGGACGAGTCCGTTTTAGGAACTAGAATACAAGGTGATGCGTACTCAGAAGTAGAAGGAGTAATAATATCCCCATCTAGCATCTCCTTGATTTTTCCAGCAGTCCATGCTCTCTTGTGATCTGACATAGGGTAAGGTTTACACGCCACGATGTTATTATTGGGCTTCAATAGAAAGTCGATCTCGTGCAATGGTAATTCCTTTTTGGAGACATTGCAAAGCTTGGGGAATATAGTGATCAGGTCATCACTGGTAAAAATAACTTCTTTTGACCGCAAAGAAAAGCACTTAATCTCATCAGTCCCAAAGTTCCATTGAATTCGGAGATCCCTCATGGTAGGCTTTCCTATTAACAGTTTGAATGGCATCTCCCTCAATATTGTCGCCGTCATCATACTCTGTTGATCGTCAACCTGAAGTTCCACCTCAATATTCTCAGTAGCTCGGACATGGCTTTCGTCAATCGTTGTTATCGTGGTCTCTGATGGATAACTTTTCCATTTATATTTGGCCAAAAGGTCTCTTCTCATTAGATTGATAGAAGAACCTGGATCCAAGAAAGCAACAAGTTTTACACCATTTATAATAACGGGCAACATAGAATCGGGACTTTTGCAAGACAAAAATAGGATCGATTTTGTCATCGGGATCGAACAACCCTCTAAATTTAGTTTTTTTGAAGAGAAGACACAGAATTATTTTGATTGTTCATTGTCTGTGATGCCTCCTCAATTTGATCAAGTTTGGCAAAATAGGCTGGCTTCTTGACCACTGTGTTGCCAGTTGTCTGGTAGGGCTTGGGTTCAAAAGGTTTTTTCTCCAAACTGGGACGGATATTTTTCAGCAGCTGAAGAAGAGTCTCTTTGTTTTCGATTTTCACAGTGGACAACTGATTCTGCATATCTGGGGGTAGCCCATGAATCACTCCAATTATCAATAGCTTTTCACTTAAGCCGGGCATCCCTAATCGCATTTTCCTTTGTTTTTGGTGGAAGTAATCGATCAGAGAGCCGCCTCGATATCTCCGTTTGAACGCCCTATCATATTTGTCTATGGGGTTATCCCCAAATGAGGATACAAAATCTTCTTTCCATGTTTCCCAGCTAAAGTTGCATTCATCAGCAAGTCTGCTATCGAACCACAATTGTGCAGTTCCCCCTAGGTAGTTTCTCATGCCATATATTTTGGATTGATCTTTTACCCAACCATTATTTGCACAGACATTTTCATATAGGGTTATCCAAGTGGCTGGATCTAAGTTATTACCGGAGAAATCAGGTGCTTTCATTTCGACATGTCTTGGTGCATATTCATGCTGGTTTAAACTTAAATTTTGAACTAAAGAATTAACTAGTTTTTGTTGTTCTGCTACAGTAGTTATCAATTTGCTAAAAGTGTCTTCTGTTAATAGAGATTTTGCATCTAATTCCTCCTCATCCATTACGCAAATTTGTAAATCTTCAAATGATCGATTTTTGTATATTTCAATTATTTTTGATGGAACTTTAACAAATCTATTAGAATCCTTTTCTAAATAGTAAGAAGTTGGATTCTTTCCACATTTAAACACGAGCTCGTGATAAATGGGCAACTGAAATTCTTCAGGGATAGATAGAACGTTAGCATCAGGGTTAAAGCTATAGCCAATTACCTTTTTATTCTTAAAATGCAGGATGAACGATCCTGCCGGCTGCGCCATTTTTGTAATGTTCCTCTTCGATTAAATAAATAAATATGCTTTATTAAATTAATAAACTAATTTTTATTATATATATTTTTAATGTCAAACGTACACTTTTTAAATAGATTCATAACAACAACAATAATTACAGTGCTGCCAAATCCAAACAATCAAAATAAATAAATTAATTAAACAGAGTATATTATAATATTATTATAAGGTATATTACAGATATTATTTTTAAAAAGTTGACCATGAGCCTGCAATTGACCTGGAAGTCCCATTAGACGGCTTTGTGTGGCTCTTTGTGCGCGCGGCACAGGAGCTGTATTTATGAAGTTCACCTCAAGACCTTTGTCGTACCAGACAACAGTGCCGACACAATCGTGTTTACAGCACTCCATAACACCATAATCAACGGCTCTTCATCGAGGAACAGTGAGCGATAAAAATAAATCATAAGAATGACCCTTGATGAATAGCTGTTAGCTGGAAAAATCTAACCTATTTTTTCACAAAGATATTATATCTTCAAATAAAAAAAAAGGCATTTCCTGATAGTGTAACAGGACATTTCTGATGACTTACGCCATCTAAAGGACTAAATATCAAACAATAATTGTAATTTTATTTTCAAGCTTGGTTGAAACAAATTTCTCGATTTAAGTGAATATACAAATTTGATAAGAAGAGACAAAAAGCTAAGAGCGACAAGTTTCTTAGCGAACTTTCAGGCTTCAACAGGCAATATTATGGATTCAATATTGTTGCACCAGGTTGCGGCTTGGCAGACTCTTCAGCCTGGATTCTCTCCTGTGCTGGGTCTTGCATCTTACCAGAGCGTGTTTCAACCATCCTACAAATTTATAAAAGGGAATAACGAGATAAGTCTTCTTTAAGTAGCCACCAGAATCCTGTCTTTATTTTCTCACATCAAAGAGAGCAGTGAAGTCACACGTGTACCTAAATACAAATGATGACAATCTAAATAATCTGTGTTTTAAATAAATATCATAGAATATTTTATATAAAAATAAATAAATATATAATTTAAATTTCAAATATATTAAAAATAATATAAGAAATACGCCATTAATCATGATGTAACACTTCCCCCTCTCCAGAGGTCGTCACGTCCTCGTGAGTTACCTCATCAATTCTCTCAAAATAGGGTTTGAGTCTTGAGACATGGATAATCAATGGGTCTTGGCCAGGATTATCTTTTGGCTCAATTAAGTAATTTACGTTAGACAGCTTCTTCAATATTCTATATGGGCCAAAATATTTTCTCAGTAGTTTCTCACACTTTCCTATTTTCCTAATTGGTGTCCAAACTGCTACTAATTCTCCTGGTTCGTAGCTTCTTTCCATGTGTTTCTTGTCATAGTTCTTTTTCATTCTTTCTTGAGTCTTTATTGTGTTGTTAATAACTAATTTTCTTGTTCTGTTTATTTTGTCTAAGTGATGTTTTATGTATTCATCATAATCATCTTTGTCAATGTCCAACGAGATATTCCTGTCGTCCAAAAGAGACGTGGGTTCTCTTCCAAACATCAGGAAAAAGGGAGAATATCCTGTGGTTTCCTGAATTGTAGTATTGTAAGCGTGAGTGATGAATGGGAGTATTTCGTCCCAATTTTTCTGATCAGTGTTCACATACATACTGAGCATATTGATCAATGTTCTATTTAACCGCTCTGTTAATCCATTAGTCTGGGGATGATAGCTCGTTGTGAAGCAATGTTTAATCTTGCACGTTTTCATCACCTCTTTCATTAAATTACTGGTAAATTGAGAGCCTCTGTCACTAATAAGATATTGTGGGGCTCCGTGCCGAAGAAAAATATCCTCTACTAGAAATTTAGAAACTTCTTTCACTGTTGCTTCCGAGACTGCTCTTGTTTCTGCATATCTAGTGTAGTAGTCCGTCAGCACGATTATCCATTTTTTCCTGTTTTTCGTAGATGGTAGTGGACCAACAAAGTCAATTCCAATTCTTTCGAAAGGAAAGTTGGCTGGGGGGATGGGCTGTAGTAGTCCAGAAGGTAATTGGTTTGAGCCTTTCCTACTTTGGCAAAGGTGACACGTCTTAACGAATTCTGAGACATCCTTTAGCATGGATGGCCAAAAGTATTTACTCTTTATTCGGTACATGGTTCTGGCGACGCCCAGATGGCCATTCGACATATGATTGTGATATTCTTTCATAATTTCTCTCTTTTTATTCTCTGGAACCACAAGCAACCACGCCCTGCCTTCAGGGTTCGGGTTTTTCTTAAAGAGGCATCCATCTTCTTCTTTAAAGTTTTGCGCAATTGATCGCCTGCTTCCATTAAGGTTTTTCTTAACACTTTCGATAAATTTATCCTCTTCGTCTGTTATTTGATTTAAAAATAGCCTTTCAAAATCCTCATCCCAATCAGTTTCTGGTAAGGGCCCCCTAGATAAGCCATCGGCGTCCAGATGCTTCTTTCCCGATTTATGTATTATATCGAAGTCATATTCTTGAATTTTCAATGCCCATCTTGCCAATCGACCTGTTGGATCCTTCAAGTTTTTGAGCCAGCATAAGGCGTGATGGTCTGTTACTATTTTAAAGTGTCTTCCATAAAGGTAGGGTCGTAATTTTGACATTGACCAGACAACGGCCAGACATTCTTTTTCAGTGGTTGAATAATTTTGCTCCGCTTTACTTAGGGTACGACTCAAATATGAGATCACCTTCTCTTCACCACCGATGTCTTGGACAAGTGTTGCACCTATGCCGATGTTGGACGCATCAGTATGAACATAAGTAGGTGCATTTGGATTGAAGTGACCTAAAATTGGTGGACTTAATAGTGCTGTTTTTAGGGTTTGAAACGCTTCCTCTTGTCTTTCTGTCCAGGTAAATGATACACTTTTTTTTATAAGGTTGGTCAAAGGGTCAGCAATTTTTGAAAAGTCTTTGATAAATTTTCTATAATATGAACACATTCCCAAAAAGGATTGTACTTCTTTGACCTTTTTGGGCCGAGGAAAATTTCTGACAGCTTTGATGTTATGTTCCGCGGGTTTTATACCATGTTTGCTCGTTATATAGCCGAGAATCTCCAATTCTTCAAAAGCAAATCGGCATTTTTTGTCGTTTAACCTTAAATTAGATTCACGAAAACATCTAAAAACAGCTTCAAGTCTTTTGAGGTGCGTTGGAAAATCCGGGCTATATATGATAACATCATCCAGATAACACAAACAAATTTGCCATCTCAGATTTCCAAGCATATTCTCCATATTTCTCTCAAAGGTAGCAGGCGCGTTACAAAGTCCAAAAGGCATCACGTTGAATTCATATATTCCATGCGCTGTAGTGAAAGCTGTTTTCTCTTTGTCTCTTTCTTCGACTTCAACTTGCCAATATCCAGATCTGAGGTCTATTGCTGAGAAGTGTGTAGATCCTTGGAGAGTATCCATAACTTCGTCTATTCTAGGGATCGGATAGACATCTTTTACTGTCACATTATTCAGTTTTCTGTAGTCCACACAAAATCTGTATTTACCATCTCGCTTCTTGACCAATATTACTGGAAAAGACCAGGGGCTAGAAGATGGCCTAATTATGCCTTCTGTAAGCATCTCGTCAATTTGCTCTTTTATAATATCTCGTTCTTTAGCACTTACCCGGTAAGGCTTGTGTTTAATTGGCTTTGCGTCTTCTGTGTCTATCCGATGTTTTGCCAAATTGGTTCTCCCTAATCTCGATGAAAAAAGATCTCCATACCTTTCTAAAACTTGTTTTAACTCCTTCTGTTCCTTTGGTGAAAGATTTTCGTTTATTTGGAATCTAGGTTCTTCGTTCTTTTCTACCTCTCTTTCTCGACTCACATTTATTTTCGCTGGACTACTTCCAAAAGCCAATGTTTGGTTTTTCATTATTTTTAACGGTCGAGGATACGGATTAGTTATCCAGATGTGTGTTTCCCTATTTATAACATTGATCAAGCTTCTTGCTAGACGAAGTCCATTTGTTTGAAACATTTTGCTGCTCTCCTCGATAATATATTCTCCATCCTCTGTTTCTACCAATGCCTTGATCAATTTCATGGAACATTCCGGTACAATGGAATCCTTGGCACTCTTTATTTTCAACATTTCAAAATTGATTTCGTCATGATTATTCGTCAAATCATATTTTATAGTTTCTTGCTTACAATCTATTTTTGCGTTCATTTTCTTAAGGAAATCTCTCCCAAGAATTAATGTCCGTAAATGCGTTTTCAATATCACAAAGTTGTGTGATAATGTTTCGTCATCAATTTTTATATTTAAAAATATACTTCCTACCATGTCCAATTTTTTTTCCATCGGGTCCTGCACAAATTTTTGCGAGTTTACTTATACCATGGCCTGTATCGAGGGCCGTTCTGAGGTCGACCACTGAGAGGTCAGCATCTGTATCAACCAAAGCTTCAAAAGTCCCTATCTTGTCCACATTAATTTTTAATTTGTATTTAGGGTCCAACTTCTTGATTCCGTTTATGGTCGACTTGCTTTGATTGACAGATTCAGGCGCGACGCTTAGTTTAAATCTTCCAACACGGAATATCTATTCCGGGTAGGAATATTTGTCTGTGTGCTATGACATACATCAGCATAAAGCCGAGGTCCTGATTTCTCTGATATTTCATTCATTTGGCATTTTTCTTCGACCTTCTCTTGGGTATCTGCTGGATCCTCTTCTAGGATTCTTATAAACTTGACCCTACAATAACGGGCCACGTGCCCTGGCTTGTTACATTTAAAGCAGATTGGTCTTCCATCTTCCGTCCTATTTTTGTTCACTTCTT
The DNA here is from genome assembly GCA_030710605.1 of Cordylochernes scorpioides. Taxonomy (NCBI): domain Eukaryota; kingdom Metazoa; phylum Arthropoda; class Arachnida; order Pseudoscorpiones; family Chernetidae; genus Cordylochernes; species Cordylochernes scorpioides. The sequence continues at coordinate 69,127,937 of CP092876.1, forward strand.
GGCTTTTATTGTAAGTGTTTCTCTGAAGGTTTGGTTTCGGCACAAAGTTAGGATTATAAGGACGTCTAGGGGTAGAGGGCTGGGGAAAGTTGTTTCGATACTGTCTGGGGGTAGGAGGGGAGTCGTTCTTGTAATTATTGGAAACAGGGGCTTGGGGCCTGGAAGTGGTCTGGTAGTTTCGTGCGGCAGTCGGCGGCACGTACCTCGATTGTTGTTGGGGTCTAGAATAGCGTGGACCGTTATATAGGTTTCTGGATTTCTCCACACGTTCCCGATACTTCTTTTCAAAAGAATCCATTTTCTTGCACACGACAAGAAGGTCATCGGTCGTTTTAGGAGGGTTCAGGTAGAGCGCGAATGAGTACTCTTTTTTCAGTCCTCCAATAACATGTTCAATTTTTGTTTCTTCTTCCATTGCGGGGTCAACCTTGTTGCACAACACTAGAATGTCTTCCGCGAACCTGATTGCTGGTTCATTCCAGTGTTGCATTCTGTTGAGCTTCATTCTAAGTTCTTCTTTATTCGCGTCCAAAGAAAAATCCTGAATGAGGCGGATTTTAATATTTTCCCAGCTCGTGAAACTAGCTTTGTGTAAATTCAACCAGGTTTTAGCGCTTCCCGTCATGTTCATGGCGGCATAACGAGAGATAATGTGGTCTGCCCAATGGTACAAGAAGCCAATTTCTTCAAGAGATTCAATCCATGGGCGAGGGTCTTCCGTTCCATCATACTTGGGGATGTCGATGTTGGGATTCAGGACAACTGGGTCGGAACTAGCATCTCTACCAATTGTTGCACCAGGTTGCGGCTTGGCAGACTCTTCAGCCTGGATTCTCTCCTGTGCTGGGTCTTGCATCTTACCAGAGCGTGTTTCAACCATCCTACAAATTTATAAAAGGGAATAACGAGATAAGTCTTCTTTAAGTAGCCACCAGAATCCTGTCTTTATTTTCTCACATCAAAGAGAGCAGTGAAGTCACACGTGTACCTAAATACAAATGATGACAATCTAAATAATCTGTGTTTTAAATAAATATCATAGAATATTTTATATAAAAATAAATAAATATATAATTTAAATTTCAAATATATTAAAAATAATATAAGAAATACGCCATTAATCATGATGTAACAATATAGACTAGAGGAAAAATAAATTATATAAGTAGTAGTTTTCATAAGTAGAAATATTTTACAAGATTATTGAATATTATTTTAATAGAAAATTTGAATAAAGATTTGTTGTGTAGATTAAGAAGAAGGATAAATAAAATCAATCTATAGAAAGGCAGACAATATGGGTTTTATAAACAAAAAAAAAGGAAAGAGAGAAGTTCATGGATTAGGAGGTGAGATGTCTATGGGTGGGAAACAGATTGAATGCTGTTTTGATTAAAGATGCGCAGATACTGTGAAGGGAGGTCAATTTTGCGGTTGATACTGTTGGGTTTAATTGAGGTGAAGGCTTCTTAGAAAAGACGCTATTGTTTGTTTCTTAGATTGTTATAATGTGCTATGGCTTGGAGTAAGTTAAATGTGTGGCCCGTGTTGAGGATATGCTGATAAATATGGGATCTGGTGTCTCTATTGTTGATACATCTTTGATGTTCTGTTAAACGGAGGGAGATGAAGCGGCCAGTTTCGCCAACATATGAGACGTTACAGTTATTGCATTCTACTGAGTACATGTAGACAGTTTGAAGGAGTGGATCAAGAGGGCAATTCTTATTAATAAGGTTTCTAAGTCTGTGGCCAATGTTTAGGGGATTATTAAAATATAATGATATGTGCCATGCTTTTTAAGAGTTTTAGCTATTGTAATGTTGATATAGGAATGTCGGATTGAGCAAATAGACCTGTATATATGGGGGCGGCGGGGAATATTCGGGTTATAGGTATATCTATTGATGAAGTGTTTAGGATAACCCATGGCCACTAAATGGTTGTAGATATTGTTTTTTTCTCAATGGGTATATTAATGGGGAGATAAAAATTTTTGGATAGGCGTTTTTCAGTGTTTTTACTGTATTTATTTCATGAATAATAGGAGAACTCGAAGTGAAGTGGGTGTATGCCAGGACAGTGTGTTTTCTATAATGAACTGTGTGGTGGTATCTGGATATAGATATGATATAAGTATGTACAGAAATAGAATGGTGTTGTGCTGACTGGTTTCGCAGTGAAAGAAATATCCGGATGATGATTCTCTGTAATGAGTATAATATTTGTGTTTCACTGCTTTTGAAACATGCAAAACACGCCATCTATGTATATTTCCCATATGACAATGTCCTCCTTGTGCCGCTGGTTGATCCATCTGTCCAAACCCGTCATAACAACCTCAGCCAGCACAGTGGATAAGGAGATACTCATAGGGGAACCATTTTCTTGAGGAAACATTCGTTGCTAAAGGAGAAAGTGTTCATTTGGAGGCATAAGTTTCAGAGTTTTATGATTCGGTTTGAAATCACTGAGAGTTAGAAACGCAGTTATGTATTCCTACGATGTCACATTATTCTTCCGTCCCTCCCATTTCCTTATATAACAGTTTAAACAGCTTCTTTTCAACATAAATATTTCCAGGTGATTTCAAACAAATTCATAAAACTCTAAAACTTATGCTTTCAAAAGAATGTCTTTTCCTTTGACAGCGAATGTTTCCAACAAGTAAATGGCTCTCCTATGGGTATCCCTTATCCACAGTGCTGGCTGAGGTTGTTATGTGGGTTTGGACAGATGGATCAACCAGAGGCACAAGGAGGACATTGTCATATGGGAAATATACATAGATGGCGTGTTTTGCATGTTTCAAAAGCAGTGAAACACAAATATTATACTCATTACAGAGAATCATCATCCGGATATTTCTTTCACTGCGAAATCAGAGCAGCACAACACCATTCCATTTCTGGACATATTTATCATCATATCTATATCCAGATACCGCTATACAGTTTATTATAAAAACACATTGCCCTGGCATACACCCACTTCACTTCAAGTTATGTCCTATTCTAAATAAATACAGTAAAAATACTAAAAAATATATATCCACACATTGTTTTCTCCATTTTTAAAATCCGTTGAACAAAACGACATATACAACCATTTAGTGGCCATGGGTTATTCTAAACACTTTATCAATAGATAAACCTATAGCCCGAGTATTCCCCGCCGCCCCCATATATACAGGTCAATATGTTCAATCCTATATTCCTATAATCAACATTACAAAAGCTAAAACTCTCAAAAAGCATGGCGCATATCATTATATTTTAATAATCCCCTAAACATTGGCCACAGACTCAGAAACCCCATTACTAAGAATTGCCTTCCTGATCCAATCCTTCAAACTGGCTCCATATACTCAGTAGAATGCAATAACTGTTACACTTCATATGTTGGCGGAACTGGCCACTCCATTACCCTGCGTCTGAAAGATCAAAGATGTATCAACAATAGAGACACCAGATCCCAAATTTACCAGCATATTCTCAGTACAGGTCACACATTTAACTTACTCCAAGCCATAGCACATGATACCAATATGAGAAACAAACGACAGCGTATCTTAAGAAGCCTTCACCTCAATCCAACTCAACAGTATCAACCGCAAAATTGACCTCCCTTCACAATACCTACACATCTTTATATAATCAGAACAACATTTAATCTGTTCACCACACATAGACATCTCATCTCCTAATCCCTGAACTTCCCTTTTTCTTTTTTCTATGTTTGGAAATCTCATATTTTCGGCCTTTCTATAGATTCCTTTCATTTATTCATTTTTCAATCCACAAAAAATCTGTATGCAAGTATTTTCCACTAAAATTAAAATAATAATCAATAATATTGTAAAATATATTTCTACTTATTCAAATTACTACATTCATCATTCCTTTTTCCTCTACTTTCTTGTATTCGTATTGCAACCTATGAAGGACGTTATTGTTCGAAAAAGCTTGCCAAGCTTATACCTCTTCAATAAAGAAACTTGTCGCTTTTGTCTCTTAGTAATGATATCCGGCGATTACTCTTTTTGTAATTTTAACACAAATTTCATTTATCATAGTTGTGAGAACAACTATTAAATGAGTCATTTAAGACCCAAACATGAAAGAACATGTAATAAGGTATAACATATAAATGTAATAAGGTAAACCTTGTAATGAGGAAATATCACACGTTAATTCAACAATCAAGTATTCCTATTTCAAAAATAGAGATACATTAGATAATATATTAGATAATACATTAGATAATATATAATAAAATATAAAATATATTAGAAAGTGTACCAACAAATGTAAAAAAAAAAATACATAACCCTAGAGAATGAAATATTAGTAAGTGCACCAACAAATGTAAAAAAATGCATGCTAACTATGGACAGTGTTCTCATTAAAAATAAAGACGGCTCTTTATAGAACTGGCTAATTCATATGAACTTCACTTGGGGAAAAAAGAAGAAACTCTCGGCAGGTAACGACAAGAAGTATATGAAGCTTTTACCTGAGAAGTTTGATTTCGTAGACAATCCAGAATTCAAGATGTTCTTCATATTATCCTTTTATGGTAATATCCCATTCTAAAAATTTGCTTCGAGCACCAATTCTGCATTCTTCCAACAACAAGAGCCATTTATCAAGACATTTTGTCTTACATAGATTCGCCCCGGAGTCTAAGAACGAAATAAAAGGTAAGAAATAGTATAAGGTATCAATAGGTATTCAGATATACACAGTCCCCTGGTGAATAGACATAGCAAACATTATTAGTCTTCGAGTCATTTTCTTTTTTCATTTTAAAAGATATTCTTAGTTTTTATGTTGAACAGTAGAACAGCGCTCTAGTATAAATAGACAAAGTTCTCATAGGCAAGGAATTAGAGAAAAGCTTGCATTTCTTTGACTTGTTGCTTTGATAGCATGTGAAACTGCCAATTCTTGTCTTTCTCTCTGAATCTTGGAACTGTATTATTTCAACAGAATAACATAGATTCAATATTTCATTGATGTAGTTCAGTTACTTGGAGTGAAGCTACTGGAATTATGGATCAGCAGGAGTAAGATGCCAAGTCATGCGTTAAAGTTCTTGAAGTCCTGTTGCAGAAGGGAACAATAAAAAGAATGCTCCATTCCAAATTTTCTTCAATTTTGGGTATTTTTCATGATCAATGCAATGAATATTGACGATTTGATGCTATTTGAGAATTGATTTCTTGTTTCAAGGTATCACCAAATGAAAATATCCTGCGTCAACCCATTAGGAGATTAGGTTAAGCTTTTGGTATTTGGTTTTCCTCAAATGGCCACTAAACGACGTTATTGTATAGTTTCTATTGGTTTCCATATGTACCGCAATAATCAATGGTAATATTGAATATTTTGAGTCAAAAGGCGATCCATTAATTAAGATTATATAAAAGGGCGTACCTGGATCTGTAAAAATTTTTTTTTTTTTTCTTTTACAGATCCAGGTACGCCCTTTTATATAAAACTAGACGAATTGCCCGGGCAACGCCCGGGTTTTACCCGAGTGCGAATATATTTTAAAAACGTTGTCTTGGGTGGTCGCTATAGACAGGGTGGTCTGTATAGACAGGTGTATGTATCACACAGCCGATAACAGGGTTGTCTAGAGTGGCCGCTATAGACAGGGTGGTCTGTATAGACAGGTGTATGTATCACACAGCCGATAACAGGGTTGTCTAGAGTGGCCGCTATAGACAGGGTGGTCTGTATAGACAGGTGTATGTATCACACAACCGATAACAGGGTTGTCTAGAGTGGCCGCTATAGACAGGGTGGTCTGTATAGACAGGTGTATGTAACACACTAATGATAACAGGGTTGCCTAAGGTGACCGCTATAGACAGGGTGGTCTGTATAGACAGGTGAATGTAACACACTAATGATAACAGGGTTGCCTAAGGTGACCGCTATAGACAGGGTGGTCTGTATAGACAGGTGGATGTATCACACAGCTGATAACAGGGTTGTCTAGAGTGGCCGCTATAGACAGGTGTATGTATCACACAGCTGATAACAGGGTTGTCTAGAGGGGGGCAGGGAGGTCACGTGTTCGCCGGCGGCAGCCAATGGGCGCGCATTGTATCCGTGAACGGTGACGGTGAGCTTCAGAATAAGGCAATTATATAAGTAGATTGAATATATTTTGTTTGTAAACGAGAGAAATAACTTCTATAGAATCTCTGTAGCTAGTTCGCATGCTCAACCATCGATAGCTATTGAAGAAATGCAATTTGGCCAAGAGATATTTAAATAATCTTAACCTATATTAAATCAACTTTTCATCAAAGCTACTATAAAAATAATTTATGCTTTTTTGTTCCCGTTTTAAAAATATAGCTTTAAAACTGGTTTTAAACACGCTGTGTTTTAACTTATATAGAAATTTGGTGGTGGTGATGTCTTGTCCATTTCTGATTTTGTTGCTCCACTGAATGGGGGGGGGGGGTGCCATTGCCCCGTTAGTCAGCCACATTTCAGAGTTCCCTGTTCACGGTTACCGTAACGGCTTGGGGCTCACGACACCGTACTTCGCCCTACAGGGCAGTCCCTTACTTGTTCTGCTTCTCCCACCCGCCACGTAGAGGAGGACATCTGGGCAGGATATAGAAATATATTAATATCTTAAGCGCAAAAGCGTAATACTATATAGCGTAAGGTTCAATAAAAAATTTGTTGTGAACTTAAAGTTTCTTTTTATAAATGGAAAAAAATGTATTTTATATTGTATGTATTTGTTTATTGACAATTTAAATGTTCTAAATTGTTTTTACGCTATGGTTTCGGGCTAATGGCCCTCGTCAGTCTAGGGCGGACTTTATTCCATGAGATCCACACGGGATCTAATGGAATCCTCACAATCTACCAAAGAGGTGTTTTGCTGGCAATGTGGCTGGGCCAAATCTATTGGCAAAACATAGATGGAAAATTTGCCGGGAGGAAATTAATCCATGGAAGCAATGGTCGCCTCTCCCGTCAAATAAACGTCGGAATCTGACGCCATTTAGGTCTCTAGGTGGACGCTTATCAGTTTGCCAAAGTTGATGTTGTGGCTTTGTCACCGACCCGATGCCGCTAGTTGCGGCGACGGTCAATAAATGGCGTCAGATTCCGACGTTTATTTGACGGGAGAGGCGACCATTGCTTCCATGGATTAATTTCCTCCCGGCAAATTTTCCATCTATGTTTTGCCAATAGTTTGGCCCAGCCACATTGCCAGCAAAACACCTCTTTGGTAGATTGTGAGGATTCCATTAGATCCCGTGTGGATCTCATGGAATAAAGTCCGCCCTAGACTGACGAGGGCCATTAGCCCGAAACCATGGTCTCTAGGTGGACGCTTATCAGTTTGCCAAAGTTGATGTTGTGGCTTTGTCACCGACCCGATGCCGCTAGTTGCGGCGACGGTCAATAAATGGCGTCAGATTCCGACGTTTATTTGACGGGAGAGGCGACCATTGCTTCCATATATATATACTAGACGAATGGCCCGGGCAACGCCCGGGTTTTACCCGAGTGCGAATATATTTTAAAAACGTTGTCTTGGGTGGTCGCTATAGACAGGGTGGTCTGTATAGACAGGTGTATGTATCACACAGCCGATAACAGGGTTGTCTAGAGTGGCCGCTATAGACAGGGTGGTCTGTATAGACAGGTGTATGTATCACACAGCCGATAACAGGGTTGTCTAGAGTGGCCGCTATAGACAGGGTGGTCTGTATAGACAGGTGTATGTATCACACAGCCGATAACAGGGTTGTCTAGAGTGGCCGCTATAGACAGGGTGGTCTGTATAGACAGGTGTATGTATCACACAGCCGATAACAGGGTTGTCTAGAGTGGCCGCTATAGACAGGGTGGTCTGTATAGACAGGTGTATGTAACACACTAATGATAACAGGGTTGCCTAAGGTGACCGCTATAGACAGGGTGGTCTGTATAGACAGGTGAATGTAACACACTAATGATAACAGGGTTGCCTAAGGTGACCGCTATAGACAGGGTGGTCTGTATAGACAGGTGGATGTATCACACAGCTGATAACAGGGTTGTCTAGAGTGGCCGCTATAGACAGGTGTATGTATCACACAGCTGATAACAGGGTTGTCTAGAGGGGGACAGGGAGGTCACGTGTTCGCCGGCGGCAGCCAATGGGCGCGCATTCTATCCGTGAACGGTGACAGTGAGCTTCAGAATAAGGCAATTATATTAGATATATATATACTAGCCGAATGACCCAGGGAACGCCCGTGTTTTACCCGATTGAATGTTTTTATTCAAATACTATTTGTTACAATTATAAATTGGCGCCTTAAATAAATGCATATATTAGTTAATAACTATAGCCTATATGCTTTATCTGTCTATGTACTGTTGGCTTCCGTAGGCGTCTCCTACTGGGAAAAAGGAATAGAGGATTCCATTTAGTTATTAACTAATATATGCATTTATTTAAGGAGCGACCCGCTCCAACATAATAGTTACAAAAACGAAAAAGTGAGTGGGGGGGGGGGGGGGCAAAGGTGGCGTGATCGTAGCCAACCAATAGGAGGGCGCCATTCCAAAAAAAAAAAGCAAACGGTGACAGAGATGATAAATGATTTGGAGATGAAGAATTAAGAACGGATGACGCTCGTAACTGTATATAGAATATATATATAGTACAAAAAATAGTACAAATGTGATATTGTACTGGGATAAGGTGTATAACTTAAGAAAAAGGCATCTCCTTATCGTGCAACTGAAAGTTGCTGATGGCAGGCGCCATCTATCGGAATAAATATCAACTATTCTCGTTGATTTTTAATTATTCCAGAATTGGCCAAATACCCATTCTTGATTAATCAAGAAAAGCTAACCACGGACGCGTTTCGGGCTGTTGGCCCTCATCAGCGTGGTGCAATATATATAATACATATAAACAACTATTTAATCATCGAACTTAAACACAAAAAAATTATCAACTTTTATCTTCTATATATATATATATATGTTATATAAAAATATTATTTTATTTTAAATTATATAATTTAATAGATTCAAATACTTTGTTTAAATCGACCGCCAGAGGTCACTCTTCCCCTATAAAAACTCGTTGTTGTTGTTCCCCGATGGTCTCATAATAGGAAATAAGCGTTCTTCCCCGATTGGCTGGTAAAAAACCATATTTTCTCTTCCCCGTTGGCCATACATGAATCCTGCCAAGAAGAAGGCCTACAAGCCCATCGTGAACGTCGCCGACCTGGAGAGGGAAGATGAGATGGTGATCTCACGCAACTGCAGCATCCTGAGCTCCATTGGCCATCCTGCCCTGAAATCCCTGCATGAGGACCTGATCCGCTACATCGCCTCGCGGACTGAAATGATCAAAGCCCTCGCTACCAATGTAGAGAACCTCACTGACACCCTCGAGTCCTTCGCAGAGTTGGACGAAATTGAGGAGGCCAACAAGCCCAAGACTGCTTGCCGCGGCACTCAAACCTGCCCTGCTCCTTCCTGCAAGGAAACCAGCTCCCAGACTGACCCAATCAAGCCCGCCACTCCTGCTCCTGCTGCTCTCCCTGCCAAGAAGCCTGCCTCCACCTTGCCTGCTCCTGCTCCAACCAAAAGGAAGCAGTCTGAGGCTCCCAACCCGCCTGCAAAGAGGACAAACCTGAATGGTCCTTCAAAACCTGCGCCTTCCCGCGTATCCAAGCCTGCGGCCGCCCAAGTGATCCTCCATGGAGAAAAATCGGCGGCCCATACAGTGGTCATCTCTGATGACCCACAGGCTGACCCAAGGGAGATGCTAAAAGCTGTCCGCGCTGCCCACACTCTCCCCCAAGGCGTTTGGGCCTCCCTGCACACCAAGGGGAAGCTGGTCCTCCACTCCAGTAATCCTGACACCATCCCTGAGGTTACAACCTCCCTGGCCAGCAAGTTGAATGGAATGAAGGTCCGCCAGCAGAAGGAGATCCTTCCACGGATCTGCCTCTTCAAAGTGGATGAGGAGACATCCAACTCCACAATTGAGGAGACCTTCCTGGAAACCGCTGCTGTTAGAAAACTTCCTGGGGACAAGGTGGTGCGCGTGGCGCACCGTTCTGCACCCAGAAGCGGGACCTGCACCGCCTTCATCGAGGTGGACCTCAAGACCTTTAGAGCCCTGGGCGTTCGCGGGAGAATCGTGGTTGATGGAGTAATCCTCAACTTCGAGGAGTCCATCCGCGCCCGCGTCTGCTTCCGCTGTTGTGGCTTTGGCCACAACTCTGCCCAATGCTCCAGAGCTCCTAAGTGCTTCCACTGCGGTCAAGACGGCCATGAAGGCCGCGCCTGCCCATCCATTGCTGACCAGCGCACCTCCAAATGTGCCAACTGCTGCTCCAAGGGCCTTCCTGACAAGCACGAGGCGAGAGCCTCAAACTGCCCCATCCTGAAGTCTAGGGCCCTCAAGTTCTAGGCTTCAAGGACCTCTGCCTCCAATTCCATCTGCCACTTCTACTGGATTCCTGGCCAATTCAATGCTCCTGCCTCACTGCACCTTGGCGCTGTTCCCCTGCTTGCCCAACGTTTCCACTACCCCTTTGACACATCTCCTGCAGCCAGATCCTAGGGTCCCTTGCCACCTGACATCGCGCTTGGGCTCAAAAATCATAACTTTTGGTTAGTAGCCCGTAAAACCATATTTTCTCTTCCCCGATGGTCGGCCCAAAACATTTGTACATTATGTAAATACGCTTTTCATTTTTTTTTATTCTTACGCCTTAAGCCAGGCGGTACTTTTACAGAATTATGTTTATCTTATAGCTCAATTAAATCAATTTTTAATGTATACTATTTTTATTATTTTACTTTCAAGAAGATTCATGCCACGACTGCACCACCATAGTATAATCACCGTGATGATCCAAATCAACAGAAATCCCATCTTTTTTTTTTTCAATTTATATAATATATATATATATATATATACTAGCGGACGTACCCGGCTTCGCCCGAGGTTTTACCCGAGTAAAGGTTTGTCTAACGAACATTTGTTAAAACAATTCTCTATAAACTTATTAAAAAAAAGATATATTTTGATAATTTGAAACTCGTAAATTTGAATCTCTCGATAAAGTGAACATTTTTCCCCGGTCCCTGTGTGCCGTGTCATCCTGAATTTTGTCTTTCATAATTTTCTACATTACAAAATCATCGTTTTATCTAGTGAACATATTTTCCCGGTCCCTTGAAAAATACTCGATAAGTTGAATAAAATCATGGTCGTGAATCTCTCGATAAAGTGATTATTTTTTCCCGGTCCCTGTGTGCCGTGTCATCCTGAATTTTGTCTTTCCTAATTTTCTACATTACAAAATCATCGTTTTATCTACATATTTTCCCGGTCCCTTGAAAAATACTCGATAAGTTGAATAAAATCATGGTCGTTTATGGAAGATGGACGTAGTTCCCGGAGGTCACCAGCCCCCCGTTTGCGAGTTAAAGCTACAAATCTGCAAATAACTCTGAGGATATTTAAGATATTCAAGAAATTATTTTTCGTAAACCTTTCCGGGGATATGCCTAATAATATCCCAAATTTTCACAGCGATTGGATGTATGGTTTTTGAATCCATAGAGGACACACACACAGACACACAGACATTCAATTTTATATATATAGATATATTGAAATGTATTGGTAGCTTAAGATAGAGAGGGAAAATATTAGTTAAGGTTGAATTAAAAATGTGTGTTACGAACTTAACGTTTATTTTTAGAAATGGGAAAATGAGTTTATTTGTTTATTGCCAACTTTGAATGTTTAAAACCGTTTTTAGGTCATGTGCAGATGCTACCTACCAAGACCATTCAATATATGTGGGAGTACTGGGGGTGTGAGGGAAGCCAGGAAGGGTGTGCTGTTGACATACAGGGGTGTGGGGTGCAAACATTCCCCTACCCAACACAAAAGAGGAAATATTTTGCGAGTCATCCCAGCGTGGAGAATTTGTTACTCAATTCTGGGTTATGTCCCACAGATGTATTGTCCATTGTTTCTTTAGACTGAATTCTGGAGATCGTGATTTTTAGAACCTCTTCTCTCTTTCTCTTTTGTATTTAAACCTATATAATCTTATATGAACATTGTAATAAAGTAAGTTCAACCTCAATTTCTCTTTCTCTCTCATATATACTTATTCAATTTTGTATTCAACTTTATATAACATTTTACAAGGTAGGATAAAAAAATTCCCGAATTTTTTAAAATTAATTATTTATTCATAGTATAGTAATTTAAACATCTTTTTTTTTTTTCAAAATAGGAGCCTTGGTTATCTACACATTTTTTCCAGCGTGAAAAAATCTGTTGAAAGGCTAGTTCGAAGTCAATTTTTCTAAGCTTGTTTAGCTCCACCGTCGCATTTTCAATTACTTCTGATGACGATGAAAAGTGCCTCCCTTTTAACGTCATTTTAAGTTTTGGGAAGAAGAAGAAATCACATGGGGCGATATCAGGAGAGTAAGGAGGATGCGGCAAGACAGATACAGAGTGTTTGGCTAAAAATTCTTGAACAATAATGGCTCTATGAGCAGGGGCATTATCATGTACCAATTTCCACTGTTTTGATTTAAAGAGTTTGTTTCTTTTTCTTCTTATCGCATCACGAAGGCGCACAAGTATTTCTTTGTATGCCTCTTTATTAATAATAACCCCTCTTTAATAAATTCATAATAGACAAGTACTTGATAATCGAAAAACACCACAAGCATTACTTTTCCTTTGGACTTGTCAAGACGAACTTTCTTCTTCCTAGGAGAAGTGATTGTTTTTGGTTTGTGGATAAAAAAGAAAGCACCATGTTTCATCTCCAGTTATTATTGGTTTTAAAAAATCAGAATCATCATTTGCAGTTTCAATTAAATCTTTGCAAATTGATAATCTGGTTTCTCTTTGTTGATCTGTTAAATTTCGTGGGACAAAATAACCACAAAGTTTTTTCATGTTTAAATGTTCACCAATAATTTTTTGGCAACTACCATACGAAATTCAAAGTATTTCTGATATATTTAAATAGTAATTTTTCTATCAGCAACAATCACGTACCTGTACAATATTGTGATCCGTTTTTGACGTCAATGGCCGACCTGACCTTGAAACATCTGCAATGCTCTTACGGCTATCTTTAAAACGTTTATACCAGAAATAAATTTGCGTTCGTGACAATTTTTCGTCTTCATAAGCTTCAATCATTAATACTAATGTCTTTGTGAAAGTCTTTTTTAATTTTACACAACATTTAATATTTGCCCTTTGCTTAAATAATGACATTGCAGAAACCGAACCGAGCTAAATACTTACAACAAAAATATGCCTAAAATGAAAACTACGCATGCGCATTTACTGGCGTTGCTGAATTAAATTATAGTTTAGGCTTTGTTCTTCACAGTAAAATTGATTTTACATTTTACAAAAGTTGTTTTATATTTTATTTTTTAAAAGTTCGGGAACTCTTTGATAAGTTTCAATATAAATCTCCCTCTATTTGAATACTTGCCTAGGTTCCTTATATAATGTGCTTTTGTCAATTCCAATATATCGCAGTTTATTCTGGGAGTGGGTCCTCCTCCTCTCTCAGTTTTGGGTATTGTGCACCTGAAGAAGGTTTTTATTCTTATTTTTTAAGTAATAGCAGATGACACGAGACCTGACAGACAAGAATGGATCAAGGCCACGGGATTGTCTTATCGAGGAGTCACCAGTCATAGAAAGACTGCTGGAGAGCTGCAGAGCATCAGGGGACCATATCTGCGAGGATCACAGCACTGACCAGGAGTCAAGATAACAATTGTAAATATCTATGTTTACTTTTACTGTTGTTACTTATTGAAGTTGTAAATAAAAATATATAAATAGACTGACCATTCGTTAAACTTTTTAGAGAAAAACTTGTAACCTTTTTGAAAAATAAAGTTTTTAAGTGATTTCTTTTGTGCGCTCAAATGGAATGCCCTTATCCATTCCTACTACATTTCGGTATATATAAGGGGGTTGGTCTTTTCAGTTTTGCATATTTATTGATCTGAGGATGGTGTGTTTTGCCCCTTCTTTATACATAGAACAATAGGCGCAAGAGGCCGTATTTCAAGCTGGCTGATTGTGTGAGTATCTTTATTTCTAGTTAAGTTTTTATATTTGAGGCTTCTATTTGATTTTATGAGTAAATGATTTTTTTCTCAGTTTTGCCTTGTTAGTTGTAGTGTTAGCTGGTTGATGTGCTCCCTTGTTGGAAAAATGGGTTTTCCAATCTATTAAATTAGGGGTTTCCTAATCAAAAATACTTACAAAACACGTAATGATAGTTTTGTTTTAAAGAAAAAATTGCACGGTGTGCTTTTTTCGTCTTTATTATAATAGAAAGCTGAGCACGTTGAAAATCATATTTCAAATTTATTTTATCAAAGTGTCCTAATTGTCCTTCTTTTGTCAATGAGTCGTCCACTTCATTCCTAGAGAACATTTCATTCGACGGGATCCACTGAGAAAATGTAAAGAAAGGGAAAACGAGCTGCAGTGCTTTCTAAGCATCTTAAACTTATCTTAGCCATGGAATCATCCGTCTTCGGCGCTTTTAGACTGAAGCGTTTTCCTGTTCTGCCAATACAATTAGAGAAGGGACCTATCATTCAGGCTAATTGTGGTCCTTTGTCCCTACTAGTTGCGACTATGTATAATCGAGCGAAAGGTAACGTTAAGGGTACAATACCAGTGCAGTACACGAGATATACCTGTTGGCTATTATGAAATTGTTTGAATTCCTCCAGTGCATAAGTTCTGAAAATATCAGCCATTGTGAGCAGTCCATAAATTGAGCTAAGGAAAGGCCGCGTTATGTAGAACACCAACTAATTCGTTGCAATTACAAATTAAAAGATGGTTTGAATTCCTCAGCGCGCATAATTTCTGCAAATGTCATCCATTGAGCAATCAGTCAGTACTTGTGGAGTCCACAAATTAAGCGAGTGAAAGGCAGAGTTATAAATACAATGTCGTCAGAACGGCATCCAAGCTAATCGCAAGGGCCATTACAACCCATTTCTCGGATTCCTCAGAGCACGGCTTCTAAGTTTAGCATCGCGCTGTAAGAAAGTTCCGCCTCCCACTTAAAAATATATCTTTTACCCTCAAGTCTTACCGTGAGGTGATGAATGAGTGGAGTTTTTTATCCTGTTGCTGGGTTGGAAGGTTTGTTTAGTGCCTCCTCCGCGTTAATGGAATTCAGCAGCATCTACGTGTACTTTCTGTTACACTTGTCTACGAATAAGATAACTCGCTCGCTAACATATTTCAAGATGTGATAAAACTTAAACTGGCTGAAGTGTCTATTTTTTTTAAAATAAATATGAATGTCGGCCAGGCAAAACCTCTATCTTCGAAATATTCAAGATATGAATTATTTTCTACAATCCTCGATTAAATCAAAAAGACATTGCGTTTTCAAATAGTTTGAAACCAATTTGGAATAAAAATAAACACATATACAAAGCCTTTATTAAGACACCAAGTCTTATACAGATTCTCCTCTCTCATTGACAGTTTGTAACGATATCTTCACGATGATCACTCACCATCATGTAGTGAAGAATAAAACGATAAATCCAAGTTATTTTTTCTACTTACTGAATAAGAAATAAACATCTTCTGATCGTAAAACCGATAGTTTCTAATAGTTCACGCCATCTATCGGAATAAATATAAACTAATAGTTGAATATTTTGACATCGGAAAGTTTCAGTTGCACAATCAGGGGTTGTTGTTTTTAACTTAATTTTACCATTTGAACATGTACATTTTCCCTTTTTGTTCTATTTCTTCATATGATTTGGAATAATTTATTTTCTCGTCTGTTCTTTGAAAATTCTCCATAATAGTTAATCAAGATGAGGATTTTATATATTGCCATAGAGAAATCAAATTTATTAGATGAGATAAAGTATTGATAAATTTTCGAATAGCGGCGTTTCATCATTGCAAAAAAAAAAAAAGGTTTTTTAGGAATAAGTTTAGCTATTTTGTTGTATGAAGGCATATCTAAAATATACATTTTTTCAGAGAATTTAAAGCTAACATACACTTTCTTTATATAAAAAATAAAGACATTAAGACGCGAATGTTTCTTTTCACAAATAAATCAAATTTCTACTGTACTTTCTGCGTTGAAAAAATATTGGGAGGGCTTGGCTCATCAGTGGTGAACCCTCCCAGCGGTTTCGCCAATTTAATCTACCAGAACGCTTCTTTGAGTTCTAATACTGTATTGGATCATTCTGCATTTATATGCTACACTGAAGGGAGGAATATTAGAAATTATATTTAAGTAAACTATGGACATAAGCTTTTAGGACAGTAGAATTACAACTCTTTGTTATATTTGGGGGATTTTTTTACTATACAAAGCCTTCTCTTCCACAGAAGTTTTTTCTAAGTTGAAATTTCACTCGAAACCTTGCCAACACTAGTGAAAAAGTTAATATATTAGTGAAGAAACTTTTAGGGAGTACCTGATTATTCATTTTTAATTATTTTCTGTGTAAATTCCCCCCAACGCGAAGATAAAATTTTATTATGATTTTTCTAAGTGATTTTATTTTATTATCAATATTGATTGTATTTAGCTTTTACTTTTTTAATCTTCATTTGCAGAGAATCCGTGGTAAATCCATGTATAATAAATTTATTTTTCTCCAATTTACCCAGACTAATCTAAATATTTATTAGCTTTATTGTCTTAATTAATTTTTCCTGTATATAAATTTCATATTACCATTAAGGTACTATTACTGTTTTTCCTGCATGCATCCTACATTTCTGCTTGGAGAATCTGTATAAGATTTAAAGGTTTTAATAAAGTTTTTGTTGTTGTAAAAAAAGCGATTTTGTCTTAACTATGGCTTATTTTTGATCAGTTTTTTTTTTCAACGAAGCTCTTCATTCTCTATGGTCCTTCCAGATGTCGAGCCAACAATGTGGTGTAATATGTAAATTTACCAGACTTGTTTGTCTTACTTTAGCGATATAGGTTTGTTGAAGAGCATATAACTTGAAGGTTAGCCTTTAAAATGTAAAAAATAAGATACTTATTAATAATATAATCACTTTGTTGAAAAAAAAACTCTTTCCTAAGCGAAATTTTTTAAATTTATAATAAAATAAACTATTTACAAGTTTATTTAACTCCACCTTTGTCGGTCCCAAGCCCGGATGAAAAAGGAGGAGGGGGAGCAGTAACAAGCTCGTTAAAAAAACCTGGGCTCAGCTGGCCCGGCTGATAGTACCCTGTAAGGGCTCTTATTCCGAGGATACAGGATTAGCAGTGTCTGTACCTCATGTTAGGAGCGGCTGCACATGGCGTCTGTTCCTCATGTCAGAAGCGGTCATTTCTTTTGGAGCTAAGTCGGCCTGCTACTGAGTAGTGCTCCCAGTCTTAATGACAAAGGCAGACGCATTCAACTTCACCCAATCATTAAGGAGCTCTGCAAGCTTGATATTCCTATATGATTGTGAGTAGAGATAAGAAAGAAGAAGAAGACAAGTTTGTTTTATATGCTCTTGATAGATACATATTGAAATTATAATGCGGTGTTATTTTGTCTTTTATATCAAATTTTTGCTTTATTTTCAATACCGTCTAAAAGTGATTGTCCGGTAATAGGTGTTTAACGTGTTTCACTAAAGTTTTGACAATTAAATGTTCAGGAAGGGAAAAAGGTGAATAAAAAAATCTTATGACCGTTGTGTGGATATCTTATGGAATCATGATACGAGCATGTTTCGTAAAAATATATATATTAAAAAACAAAATAGGCATATCCTGACGAGAAGCACATGTGCTTTTTCAGAAGGCAGAGGGCCATCTGGTGGAACAGAAATCAACTAAACATTGATTTAGCCTGCTCCTTGATATTTGGCTAACCCAATTTCTTGATAAATCAAGAAAAGCTATCCACGAACGCGTTTCGCGCTGTTGGCACTCGTCAGCATGGAGTAGGCTGTACCCCTATATATAGAAAAATACACAAACACAAATAGATTGAACCTATTTACCAGTAAATTAGGAATAGGTAAGAAACACAATTACTTGTAATTAAGGAGTGAAATTATAAAAATATTTGCATAACACACACATTTACATTATGATCATCTCCCTTTCCTTCAAATCCTGTTGGATCCCTCAATCACAGCGGGAGGGGAACTTAAGCTGAACAGGCGTCGGGAGTCTTAGTTGGACTACTACCCAAGACCATCCTACTATGTCCAGCTAAATGCTTGCAATCAAATTTGTATTCCTACCTAGGCATGACTCAGATGTAACCATCAACATCAAATGTTCCCCATTATGAGTATAAGCTCCATCACACCATTATAATCCTCATATGCCGTCGTCTTCCATGCGAAGGTTATCAGTCATCGAGTTCCATCCTGTGACTTTAGTAGTATTGAGCTCACTCCATCTTCTTCAAGTCAGAATTACATACTTTCATCCAATAGGTACGCCGATGTATGGCATGGCTACCTAAGATAGTAATGCTTGTACACCTGCAGCCGCAACTGCACCTCTGTCATTTAGTTTTCCAGCCAGTAGGAACTGATGCATGCACGTACATCGAGTTGCCATTTAGTATGGCCCTCGCGCCCGCTTTTAAGGTCTAGCTCCGTGGCGTCGACCATTCAGCCCACAGGCATCTACAGGAGTTGATCTTAGCCAGGTTGCTCTCCGATCCCTCTTGATTGGGCTTGGGTGACTCGTCCTACGCCCCAATAAGACTCTTCTTTTAGATGCATACAATAACCAAGCCCCAGTGCCTATTTGGAAATTTTGAAATGTCTTGTTGAAATACTACTTTGCGAAAATACGATATTCGTCCTTCCAATAAATTTCGACATCAATTTCCCTAGGAGGAAAGTTACATAAGAATTTGGCTTTAATTCTCCATTATGCCTAATGGACCAACGCCATAATGACGTTATTTGTTTAGAAGACCTGTTGACCTCGCGCAATGACCATCCTCTGCAACATCGATTCCTTCACGACTCATCTACGCCAATCATAAACCTTGGGTTTTTACAGAAATGGTTTGGTACTTAGTGTATTTTGGCTTTTTTGTGGTTTGTGTGCGTGTGCATGTACGCGTGTGCGGGTGTGCGTGTGTGTGCTTCTTAAGACGCTTTTTGAAGATACCGCGGGCTATCGAAGATGGCACGGCGTCAGTACTAGAGAGATTGATCGATTGAAACTACTTTTAATAATTGTTCATATAGGGTTATATATAGAGAAAATTATAAATAAAGAATTTTATATACATCAGACGAATAATCTCACTGAGGATCGTCTGGTTTGATGTCACATTCCGCCCTGGACAGACGTAGATCTCCCCGACTATTGCCATGTCGCCTTCAGAACAAACTTCAGCCCGGGTGACGGGTACTCGGGGACGTCCTCCCTCCTAGAAGGGAAGAGAAAGAGAGAACATATGTATCGAGAAAATATATGATGTTCAAAGTAGAATGAAAACTGAGTTGGGTAGACCATGTGCTAAGACATGATAACCTACTCAAAATATCGATTGAAGGCACTAGATCAAAAGACGCCCTTATCTGCATACTAAATAGAGAAGGAAACCCTAACAACATCTTACCTTAATTTGAAAGCTTGATTATGGCTCGGTCTTCTTTGAAAAGCCCCTTATTGAAGAGGAACACCAGTCTTAAGAAAGTTTCAACTGAGATGTACGGCAAATGTGTACGTCCAATAAACATGTCTTAAAATTCAACTATCTATAACTATCCAGTATTCCCGCATACACCAAATGTCCACGTCTTACATAGCATACCTTAGCCAATTGAAAGATTGGGAAAATGAAGACCATGATTCCTAAGGACTCCCCTAGCAGCTTCAAAAATACAAAACCTCAACACTATAAAATATTCTGCAGATATATCCAACTTTATTGAAAGTAAAATGAAAGCACAAATTGTGGAATATGTTTCTTTTTTTATTATAAATTCAGTTAGAAACACAAGGTAATAAGACCAAATTCAGATAAATTGTCTGTGACGTTTCGTTACTTTCTTGCAATATTTGAAATTCTTTTATCGTTATTTATAAAGTGGCGCTGTATCTTGCTCGTCAATCTTCACTAATCTGATAGGATCAAATACAAGTGGTACAAACCAAACAACCAGCCCGACTCAGGAAGCGGTAGTGACACGTAATGAGAGGTATCTATGACGTGGATATCTGAAACCAAGGAAAGTGAAGGGGAAGTCTCCAGTCTGGAAGATACGGGGAGAAGTGGAGCGAATAGATTTCCTCAAGGAATCTACAGACTTTTTATAGCAAACTATTTTATCCGTGGAGTCTTCCAACATGGCGAACAGCTTGGACGCCATCTCAGCTTTACCATTGCGGTGTTATTGGTGTGTTTCATTACTTGATGGATAGAGTTTGCCTTTATTCTATTAAAGGACTAGTTAGCAAACCATATATTCATTTAATTATTGAAATATAGAATAAAAAGTTTCCCTAGAGGAATCAATGAACTAAATCAGAAATATTTTGACGGAATAGGTTTATTTTGTATATTCAAGGAAAAAAATAAAAGTCGGTGGACGAGTGGGTAACCCCCTCGATTCCCGACAGTCATGAACCGGGATTGAATCCCGTGTTAAAATTTGTTTAATATGTGAATAACCTTCACATATTATTCATTGTTCAATTATCATGAACTAGGTTGCTCTTGCTGAGCGGTACCTATTTATGTTATTTGAACCAGATATATTCAAGGACAATGAAATTTACATACCAAGAAGATAGCATGTAATAAAAGCAAATGTGTATGCAACTATGTAGGATTGGTAGAATAAATAAGAGATACTTAATGTATACAATATGTATATATGAATCGAATAAGTGTAGATAAAGTCCATGTGAGCCAAATAAAAGCGTGTACAATGTTTTTTGGTTCCAAACGTAGTGTTTTTTTATATATCCCTAGTACACGTGGTTCAGGCCATGATAATCCTGGTGGGTAGAAGTAGGCGACTGCTTTTACTGTAAGTGCACCCCATGTCTACACATGTGAAAAGCAGTTCGACTTTGCACTTAAAAATGTGCCAGAGCCGCGTTTGGTTACTTGCACTCGCTGGTGGGGTTGAACTTTTGCAAGAATCGGGGGCAATGGAAGTTTTTTTTTTTTTTAACATGAAAAAGTGCCCAATGCGGGAATCGAACCCGTGTTGTAGCGGTCTAAAACCAACGGTTTATACCATCCTTTCCACCTACCCCCCACGTAGATGGTAAATGAATGTAATGAGGAAACTAGGGGGAATCGACCCTGCCATGAAGTGAAGCTCTTTAGAGACGCAAAGTTCTATTTTTAGTGAGAATCTCAATATTTTCCTGTGTTTTAGCAATATTTCTCATACTAATAGTTCAAAATGTTGCTTCCATAAATCACTCGATTCTCTAATGTTATAGTTATTGATTCTCTCGTCATACAAATTGCTGTTTTAAAATATAAATCAGAATTTGAAAGACATCATGTTTCATTATTATAATGCCTTACGCAGCAATGTTACGCTTTAATTTTGTGCATAATATTATAATGTCGTCTCTCTTTTCGCGGGTATATAGACTTCTCTGTACAAAAATTGATAAAGTAACCGTATCATTGGTTAATTTTTACGTTCCACTGTTGGCTGCGACACTGGATCTTTCTGTGGTTATCTATGGCTCTCAACACCATCCTCCCAATGGTACCTACCGTCCTCAGGTATCATCAACCGACTGTATGCTACCTACCGTCCCCAGGTATCATCGACCAACTGTACGCTACCTACCGTCCCCAGGTATCATCAACCAACTGTATGCTACCTACCGTCCCCAGGTATCATCAACCAACTGTACGCTACCTACCGTCCCCAGGTATTATCAACCAACTGTACGCTACCTACCGTCCCCAGGTATCATCAACCAACTGTATGCTACCTACCGTCCCCAGGTATCATCAACCAACTGTACGCTACCTACCGTCCCCAGGTATTATCAACCAACTGTACGCTACCTACCGTCCCCAGGTATCATCGACCAACTGTATGCTACCTACCGTCCCCGGGTATCATCGACCAACTGTATGCTACCTACCGTCCCCAGGTATCATCAATCGACTGTATGCTACCTACCGTCCCCAGGTATCATCGACCAACTGTATGCTACCTACCGTCCCCAGGTATCATCGACCAACTGTACGCTACCTACCGTCCCCAGGTATCATCGACCAACTGTACGCTACCTACCGTCCCCAGGTATCATCGACCAACTGTATGCTACCTACCGTCCCCAGGTATCATCGACCAACTGTACGCTACCTACCGTCCCCAGGTATCATCGACCAACTGTACGCTACCTACCGTCCCCAGGTATCATCGACCAACTGTATGCTACCTACCGTCCCCAGGTATCATCAACCGACTGTATGCTACCTACCGTCCCCAGGTATCATCGACCAACTGTACGCTACCTACCGTCCCCAGGTATCATCGACCAACTGTATGCTACCTACCGTCCCCAGGTATCATCAACCAACTGTATGCTACCTACCGTCCCCAGGTATCATCGACCAACTGTATGCTACCTACCGTCCCCAGGTATCATCAACCGACTGTATGCTACCTACCGTCCCCAGGTATCATCGACCAACTGTACGCTACCTACCGTCCCCAGGTATCATCGACCTACTGTATGCTACCTACCGTCTCCAGGTATCATCAATCGACTGTATGCTACCTACCGTCCCCAGGTATCTTCGACCAACTGTATGCTACCTACCGTCCCCAGGTATCATCGACCGACTGTATTCTACCTACCGTCCCCAGGTATCATCAACCAACTGTATGCTACCTACCGTCCCCAGGTATCATCGACCTACTGTATGCTACCTACCGTTCCCAGGTATCATCGACCAACTGTATGCTACCTACCGTCCCCAGGTATCATCAACCAACTGTATGCTACCTACCGTCCCCAGGTATCATCGACCAACTGTATGCTACCTACCTTCCCAAGGCCACAGCCGGCCCACATAACCGGACGTCACCCCCAGGTTAACAAGGCATTACGTCTTCCTGTTTACCCCTATACGCTCCGGTGAACTACTCGGAATCTCGGCAACGGAGTAACTCTTCGATATGTTGTCTATGACAGCTGCCAGAACACATCGTAGTTAACTTGGAGCATTCATCTTGAAGATAGAGGATGTCTGGTTGGCCGACATTCATATTTCTATAGAATAGAGTACACTCTGGTTAATTAGATTTTTTTATTTCATCGACATTCCGATAAAATTTTGTTCTTGTCATGATCTACTTTTAAAAAAGCATTTGTCAGATGGTATTCACAAACGCATGCGAGGTTCAAACAGAATATACTTGTGAATCTCAAATACCTCTTTTATATCCCTCTTTCCTTGTTTTTATTCGAACTAGGATAGGGGTCGGCAAACTGCGGCTCGAGAACCAAAGCGGCTCTATGGATGTGAATCTGCGGCTATTTATATAGTTTCATACGCAGATACTTATTTATACGATAATATACTATTCATTGTTGGCTATAAAAATATTTTGTGGCTCTTTAAAAATTTTGAAATTTTGTAAATTGTAATTTTTGACTTTTCCGACTCAAAGGATAGCCGACCCCTGAACTAGAAGAATGTACCGGCTTTGTCCCGGGATCTTTCCAACTTAATGTTTACTCATATATTATTGTATTAACCAAAATATGTTCGTTATATATTATTTTTAAATGTATAGAAATAAATACTCATCTCCTGTGACTTTAATTATATGAAAAAGCATATCCAATGTTAAGTTTCTTGCATAACTTTATTTCTTCAGATTTTTCGGGTTAACATGCTGATCAAATAGTAGTATAACTTCAAGCTATAACATACACGACGAAATATCGGCATTCATAGTTAGCTAGATAAATAAAATTGTGCATCAAACTTAGTTAGCCCTGGATGCTTTTTGGCAACATCAAATAAATATAAGTATTAATATATTTTTACAATTACAATTATTTTATTTCCAAAGCGCTATATCCCGCAAGAGATACTTGCGCCAAAAAGGAGAAAAGTTTATTTACATAAGTTATTTACATTATTCAACGCATGAAAACATTAGAGATCCAGATTTTGTAGAAAGTTTATACTGTATTTACAAAATGAATTGAACTTTAAATATGATTTTTTCGGAAATCAAATCGTTAAGTTCACAAACAACTAGTTCATTCTTCATTCTATAATCTTGAAATGCTGGGCAATCGATCAGTAGATGTCTTGAGGTTTGTTCCTCAATACCACAAAAGCAACTTGAATCCTCCACTGCCTTTATTCTATTTTAAAAACTTTTGAAATTTCCGTGGTTTGTAACACAAATTGAGTATATTATTATATATAGATATATATTAATATATAGAAGATAAAAATTCAGATGGCTCTTAATAATTCGATAATAAAAAGGCATATATTGGATTGAATAGAAGATTTATTTGCCAATATTTCGGTTGGCTTAACGCTGCTAAACATTTTAAAATTATTTCAACTGTGATATTATAACACTATGCGGCGCTGAGTTTGTTTATACTAAAATGTAATACCTTGACAAAGGTTGGCGTTAAGCCAACCGAAATATTGGCAAATAAATATTTTATTCAATCAAATTTATGCCTTTTTATTATAAAATGATTTAAGTATGGATTTCTCTATTTTCAGAACTCTTAATAATATAATCAAGGACATAAAATCTTGTGAGTATAAATCTTGCTCTCAGAATTATGCATCGTATGTCCTTCGTTATAGTAATATAGTAGTGACGACACAGATCATTGCTATAATCAGAATAAACACTAAAAAGTTAAAAATACGACTTGCAATGTGTTTCTATCATTCTTTGTTTGAGAAAAGAGATTGAACTTTTGAAAAGGTACATCTATCCATAAAGCGACGTTTACATCGCGTGCATTGGCACTCGAGTAGACCACTTTGAACATCTGTGAAATGGTGCGCATGATACAAATCCTCTTTTTTAGTTATTTGTATTTTTAACATTGTTTTTTAGTTTTGTGAACCATATTCATTATCAGAATGTCTTTCCAAAAGGTTCTATCACATTAAATATCCAAAAACGACGATATGATCATTCAACATTTTCCTATTTATTTTGTGTATATAACCTATTCCTTTTGATTCACTCCTGTTTATTTAAACAATTTGAGTCAATTTTCTCTTTTTTCAAATAAAATCACTTTCTACTGGTCTTACTGTTATAGTTTTATACGGATGGTGTGTCAATGTCCTCCTATTTGTAATCCATGCCTAATTGGCGTAGTTGTGAATTGTCTGCAGAAAGCGCTATGCAAATGCAAATGCATGTGCAAATTCATACTGTCATCGAAAGTCATTCTCATAGTTCCCGTAAATATTTGCTCACCAAGAATTCGTCTAAAGTTATAAATAAGCCCAATAAAATATTAGATCGTTCTGGTAGAGATGAAGCTGGTAAACTCGCTGTAAAATGCCACTACTGAGAGAGAGAGAGACGAGCTAGGATCTCTCTCTCCAAATATATTTCCATATTCGGCTTCAATATTTGAATAAATGGTTTTCTCAGAAATGTGTAAAAAATATTTCGCATTGTATATATAGAAGAATATAATGTTGCCATTAATAACAGAGAGATGACACTGTGTGTATGCTATATGCGTTTCAAGTCTAATAAACTATAATATATATCGACTTTAAATATGAATTCAAATTGAAAAAGAAAGAGAGAAGATTTGAGAGACATTCAGAAATCGACTCTTCACTCAATAAATCCATATGAATAAAGCGGAAAAGTTTATTAAGAAAAAATGCATCTTCTCTCTGATTGTGAAACTTTTAGTTGCAAGCTGAGGAGATGTCTTTTTTAAAATTTATCCACCTGATCCCAGTAACATTTCACTTTTGTTCTGTTTTTCACAGAGAAGTTTATGTTTATTTGTTCAGTGTAGGTTTTCCAAATATTTTACCTATACCGATTGAACTTTGTCATTATACAGAGTATAAGGTCTGGAAAAGTCACTTTCATAGTTCCATCCCCGAGATATGCAAATTTGGCTAATAAGAGGTTGATATACATATTTCTCTTGTTCCACGTTGGTTTTTATAATATTCAATCAATCTCAATGAAAGTTCCATCCCCAGGATATGCAAATTTGGCTAATAAGAGGTTGATATACATATTTCTCTTGTTCCACGTTGGTTTTTATAATATTCGACCTATACCGATGAAACTTTGTCACTGTGTATACAGAGTTTGATCTGGAAAAGTCACTCTCATAGTTCTATCCCCGGGATATGAAAATTTGCCTGATAAGAGGTTGATATGCATATTCCGTTTGATCCGCGTAGGTTTCCATAATATTCGACCAATCTCGATGAAACTTTGTCATTATACAAAGTATGGTCTGGAAAGAGTCACTTTCATAGTTCTATCCCCGGGATATGCAAATTTTCCTGATAAGAGGTTGATTTGCATATTCCTCTTTCTCCGCGTAGGTTTTCATAATATTCGACCTATCCCGATGAAACGTTGATAAAACATATACAGTGAGGTCTGGAAAGAGTCACTGTCCTTCCAGTACTATATGCAAATTTGTCCGATAACATTCTGTAATGCATATTCCGCGAAGCCATTTGTCGAGGAAGTAAATAAAAACAATAGAACATAAGTTCCGACATTGTTCGGAACCGTGAATTCCAGAAACCGTCTATAAAAAAGATGAAACCACACAATTCAATATCTCAAAAACGAAAAAAAAAAAAGGTAATGATGGTACTGCTTATTGGCCCTTTTTTTTTCACTTTTTTTTTTTGTTTTTGTTTTTCTACTTCCTTCTGTCGGTTTTTCCCTTGGCCAAAACATCTCCTTATCCCACATAATGCCTGAAACCTTCTCTACCAATATTAGTCCTATAATCCTTTAGCAGAATGTAAGTTTTTTTTCCTCATTTTTCTTACCAATATTTGTCCTTTAGGCCAAATCTTGGAGATTGTGCTATTTAAGGAAGTTGAGTATGTTTTTAGAACTTCATTAAATATGACTATATGGCATTAACGTTGGTTTTTACGATCGTCAAAAATGTCAACTTTTAAACAAGGAAAAGTGTCTTATGACAAGTTTCCCTGTAACTTTGGCTAAATATACCGTTGACTCATGAAGGTTATTTTCTAAGATGAAAATGTATGCTTAGACTTGATAATTCTGGCTCAATAATACAATGTATTTGTTTGTTTTTGCCAAGGAACTCAAGTAGTTGGGATATTTTTCTAGTTCTCTCTATAATATATTCGGTCGAAATGAGAGCCAAGATGTCTCGACTAAATACCATTGACATAATACTCTAGTATTCAAAATCAGCAAATACAATTTTGATCTCAGGAATATTATCTAACATTTTTATATGAAAAATAGACTCTTCGGCCAGTTGGAGTTTTTTATTTTTTCAATGTTTCGACAAAAATCTTTTGTTTTCGTCAGGAGATGTAAATAAAATAAAACATATAGCAAGGCGTTAAAAATTGTTCTGAGGTTGCAAGGGCGTTCTCACGTGATTTTTCGAATTTTGTACAACATCTAAAGCGCGAGTCAAAAACAAATATTAAACTCGTCAAAGACTATGATCTTGGAAATAAAATTATCTTTACGATTATCTAACATATATACATATACACTAGAACTTCCCTTTAGCGGACACCTCTTCACAAAGGACAGTTTTCATTTGAAAAATTACCATTTTTACAATTCAGCAACTCTCCGGTAAGAGAACACCTCTCCCTAAAGGACACTTTGGCTCTGCAATTAGGTGTTGACCTTGAAGGGAGATTCTGCTGTATATATTGTTCTGAATACACTGGTCAACAAGATTTTTGCACAAGAGAACCTGATTATGTTTCTAGTGTAACTTTTCATGCTGAACTCAAAAATCTAATCAGAAATTTCCCATCACGTATGGTTTTTGCGTGACGGTCTTTTTTTAGTATTGGGATAAATACAGTAAAAAATGCAAACAATGTCACGTAACTGGTTTATCAAAAAATATTTTTCTTTGTCCACAAAGAAATAGCATCTTATCTACATGTCCTGAATCCAAATATACCATTAGTTTTTTTCTATTACGCAATATTTCTGAGATACACCTACTTGAAATTTGGAAATCTTGTGAATATATAGGCATATATGAACGAAACATTTATTTATTGAAAAGCAGTGACAGTGGATTTTCTTCTATACTTTGCTTGTGGTAGATCCCTCTTGAGTGTCCAGCAGTAGTCGGCAAGCATAACGGGACTCCATTTACCTTGGTACCGCTTCTCCATGCTTGATATATCTTGATGAAACCTCTCACCATGCTCATCGCTAACTGCGCCAAGATTGTCTGGAAAGAAATCTAGATGTGAATGCAGGAAATGGATCTTGAGGGACATGTTACATCCCAGTGCCTTGTAGGAAAGCAACAGATCATTAACTATGTCTCGGTAATTTTCAACCTCGACACTTCCTAAGAAGTTTTTGCAAACGTTTCTAAAGGAATTCCATGCTGCTGCTTCAACTTCATTCAAACTATTTTGAAAATTTCCATCCTGCTGCAATTCTCGAATCTGAGGTCCAACGAAAATGCCTTCTTTAATCTTCGCTTCACTTATACTAGAATTTTTTTGTTTTAGGTAGGCAAATCCACTGGCATTTCGATCCATTGCCTTGACAAAGTTCTTCATTAATCCCAGTTTAATATGTAATGGTGGTAAGTAAATATTTTCTGAATCGATCAGGGGTAGATTTGCAATATTTTTATATCCTGGAGTAAAGATTTTACGGTTTTGCCAGATTTTTTAATGTAATGCCTTTCCCTATCTCTGCTATCCCACTCACATAGAAAACAACAAAATTTTGAATATCCAATCTGTAATCCACGCAAGAGAGCAACGACTTTCAAATCGCTGCATATTTTCCAACCGTATCTTTCGTATTCTATCTTTTTCAAAAGCAGTTTCATGTTTTCGTAAGTCTCTTTCATGTTGGATGCATGTATTTATCCCAATACTAAAAGAAGACCGTCAGGCAAAAACCATGGGTGATGGGAAATTTCTGATTAGATTTTTGAGTTCAGCATGAAAAGTTACACTAGAAACACCATCAGGTTCTCTTGTGCAAAAAAAAAAAGTTTTTTTTGTAGACCTGTGATATAGAGCACTCCATATTTAAATCTTTATATAATAAAAAGACATATATTGGATTGAATAAAATATTTATTTGTCAATATTTCGGTTGATTGAACACCAAACTGAATGCTTGACAAAGGTTGGCTTTCAACCAACCAAAATATTGACAAATAAATATTTTATTCAATCCAATATATGCCTTTTTATTATCTAATATATATTTATATATCCATTCTTTCATATGGAAGACCCCCCCCCCCCCCCTTCAAGACCTATATTCTGAACGAATACTTTTCCCTGGAGACCTGATGTTTTTGCTCAATATATTTAGTATAGATGGAAACCCCGACAGCGAGAGATAGAAGAAAAATTCGAATAAAAAAAAAATAGGAAAAAACTTCTGACTTCTCTTAATATATTATGAATATAATATATATTTCGTCTATAACAGCATGCGTTGAATCCATACATGACAAATATAACACCTGAAATCGCTAATACCATATGAATTTAGACTATAGTGGACGGTATTTAACACATACATTATAAATCAACTTGTCTAATAGCACATTATAGTTAATGTCACATCTATCGAATACAGCGTTATATAAACAAAGATGTGATACATTTCAGCTACACGTGGTGAATGAATGTGCTATGTGGAATTGGATATTTGTGATTTTATAACAATTCCTCTTTGAAAACATATACGGTAGAACCTCCCTTTAGCGGACACCTCTTTTCATTTGCAAAACAACCATTTTTACTATTTAGCAACTCTCCAGTAAGAAGACACCTCTCCCTAAAGGACACTTTGGCTCTGCAATTAGGTGTCCTTTATAGGGAGTTTCTACTGTATATATCTATATATATATATAAAAATGAATGTTTGTATGTTTGTTTGTATGTTCGGTATACAAATTCGCAGTAGTTCACTAATTCAAACCAAAATTTCCATACATAGGTAAAAATACGGTGAAGACGATAGGCTATTTAAAATATATATAAATCAATTATTAAAACTATATATTTTTTAGTCAGAAAATGATGATGACGATATTGCTGTATCATGTTTGATTATCAGATAAATATTATATCGGGAAAAATTCCAAAAAGCAGAGACCACGGGTGAAACCAGTTCATTATTTTGTACGCAGGAACAAAATTCTAATAGAAAAACATTCATTCGAGCAGAAAACAAAAGCCAGATCATCTTTCTATAAAAATATCGCTTCTCAGACACAAAGTTTGGAGCGGGACGTTTCACAAGAGTGACATCCACGGCGCCAATTTATAATTGTAACGAATAGTATTTGAATAAAAACATTTAATCGGGTAAAACCCGGGCTTCGCCCCGGGATTGACCCGTGTGCATATCTACCCGAGTGATATATATATTTAGATAATATTTTTTTAAATAATTGTTTGTTATTAGCATTATCTATTTGTTTGCATCAGCATAATTTAATCTAATCTTTGATAGAGGGCGCTGTTCGTGAGCTAAGTAGAATAATTTGAATATACAGTTTTAATAATTGATTTATATATATTTTTTAAATAGCCTATCGTCTTCCCCGTATTTTTTTACCTATGTATGGAAATTTTGGTTTGAATTAGTGAACTACTGCGAATTTGTATACCGGACATACAAACAAACAAACATACAAACATTGATTTTTATATATATATATATATAATTTTAAAAGCACGAGGTAGAGTTCTAATACACTATTGTTTATTCAACGTGGATTCATATAGTTAAGTATTTGTGCAAATTGCTCTCTCCCATTAAAATCCATCAATACATTACATTTTAGATAGAAATGTTGCCAGCTAAACACATCTATGGCAAATTGGGAAGATTTCATTTGATCCCTTATGGATCCCATTAAATAAAGCCCGCACTGTACTGACAAGGACTATTAGCTCGAAACCAGGTGGGCGCTTTTCATTTTTCCAAAGCTGGTGTTGTGGCATTGTCCCCGACTCGAGGCCGCTTGTTTGCGGAGACGGTCAATAGATGGCGTCTAGTTTTACGTCTATTTAGACGGTAGAAATTACCTTTATTTTATAGACAATACATTTATATCATCCATGAGCATAACGCACAAGATAGGCTAAAAATGTGCCAAAGCTTTGGCAATTTCAAAGAAAAGTCAGACTGAACACCATGGTTTCAGACTATGGCCCTCAATACATGGGTGGCATCGATTCCTTAACATCCTGCGAGAGTAGTATTATATACAATACATTTTTTTTATCATCCAAGTGCATAATGTACCACAGATTTGTCAAACTCAAAGAAAAGCAGACTGAATACCATGGTTTCAGACTATGGCCCTCAATACATGGGTGGCATCGATTCCTTAACATCCTGCGAGAGTAGTATTATATACAACTAGCCGAATGACCCGGGCAACGCCCGTGTTTTACCCGATTGAATGTTTTTATTCAAATACTATTTGTTACAATTATAAATTGGCGCCTTAAATAAATGCATATATTAGTTAATAACTATAGCCTATGTGTTTTATCTGTCTATGTACTGTTGGCTTCCGTAGGCGTCTCTTACTGGGAAAAAGAAAGAGAGGATTCCATTTAGTTATTAACTAATATATGCATTTATTTAAGGAGCGACCCGCTCCAACACAATAGTTACAAAAACGAAAAAGCGAGTGGGGGGGGGGGGCAGAGGTGGCGTGATCGTAGCCAACCAATAGGAGGGCGCCATTCAAAAAAAAAGCAAACGGTGACAGAGTTGATAAATGATTAGGAGATGAAGAATGACGCTCGTAACTGTATATAGAATACATTTTTTTATCATCCAAGTGCATAATGTACCACAGATTTGTCAAACTCAAAGAAAAGCAGACTGAACACCATGGTTTCAGACTATGGCCCTCAATACATGGGTGGCATCGATTCCTTAACATCCTGCGAGAGGAGTATTATATACAATACATTTTTATCATCCAAGTGCATAATACACAGGTGAGGCAGAATAATATTCCATAGATTTGTCAAAATCAAATGTCAGTCTGAATACCATGGTTTCAGACTATGGCTCTCATCAGTACATAGATGGAATCGATTCCATAACATCCTACAAGAGGCGTATCTGTGTGCAGAGTGAAATTTCACCTGCCACACACAATGTATGTCAGTTTGTCACGATCACTTGGCGACGATGACACAGCGGGGTCAGGGTGACAACTGGAGCGACAGATATCTCCGTGGACCTCGTTCCAAGCCATTAATACATTAGGCCTAATTAGGAGCATGAAAGAGAATCCGTATCATGTTCCGGGTGGGAGAGCAAGGCGGACACCCTCTGGATGCACATCCAGCTCAGGACCTTCCTTTTATAGAGAGCTGCGTCCCTATTTGGCTTGAGGCGGTGTCATCATAGCATTCCACTTATATTCTACAATGCTAGCATTCGATAAATCCTGCGAAATTTTCGATATTTATGTTTCTTATGATATAAGTCATCTGAAATACCTCGGAAGACCTTATTGGACCTTCCTTTTATAGAGAGCTGCGGCCCTCTTTGAGGGCGGTGTCAACATAGCATTCCACTTATATTTTACAATGCTAGCATTCGATAAATTCTGCGAATTTTTCGATGTTTATGTTTCTTATGATATAAGTCATTTACGTGAGTAACAGTTACCAAGAAATTATTCGAAAAAAGAAAGAATAAACAATATTAAGGTAAAGGGTTTCTTTTAATTTTGATTTTCGCAAGATTTCGAGCAAAATTTCTGCTTTTCAACGGGCATATACTTCTTGATATTATACATAAAAGTATATGCCCGTTGAAGAGCAGAAATTTGCTCGAAAACTTGCGAAAATCAAAATTGAAAGAAACTATTCACCTTAATATTATTTATTCTTTCTTTTTCTAATAAGTCATTTAAAACACCTTTAAAGACTTTACTGCGATGATAAAAGATATTAGATGAGAGGACTTGGCTCATCATTGGTGAACCCTCTCAACGATTTCACCAAATTATTCTCCAAATAACTCTGCTATTGTATTAGACTGTTTATATATAAATATATATACCGTTCATTTTCCAAAAAGGCAGCTTAGAGGTATTTAGGGAATCTATAGACATAATGTTGGAGGGCTCCATGCTCCAATGGCTCCCAATTCTTGCTAAAGTCCAACCCTACCATTAAGTGCAAGTAAACAAACGAGGCTCAGGCACATTTGTAAGTTCAAAGTCTAACTTTGCTTTTCATTGTGTAGATATGTGGTGCACTTAGAGTGAAAGCAGTCGCTTACTACCCACTATGATTACCCATCATTATCATAGTCACGTGTACTAGGGATAATAATAAATTTTGTTTTAAGAAAATAGACATGATCTTACATGGTTGTAGAAGAAGCATACATTTAATTACGAGTAAATGCATTGAGCAACGCTCTTACGAAAATAAATTTTTCAAAATTGCTAATGCTGTTTATCACTGATGATCCAAGCTCAATCTGAATATTTTATCATCGCAGTAAGGTCTTCAGAGATCATTTTAACGATTTATTTTTTAATATTTCCTAAAGTTTTCAAAATAGCATTCAATATTTTATTAGATTATTTCTTCCTGTTTTCTTTCTTAGGCTAGATACTGTGGAAACATGGCATTCTACCAAACTACCTATTTATGGAGTTCTTCTTTGCTTCAGTTAGTATGAATATAACATTCTAATGAACTACTTCTTTCTGGTGTTCTTCTTCGGCCTCAGTAAATGTGAAAATAGCATTCTACCAAAATACTTCTTTATCTGGTGTCTTTCGGCTTCAGTCATTATGAATATAGGATTCTACAGAACTTCTTCTTTATGGTGTCTCTTTTAGAGGATTCAGACGAGGCAAAGATTTTCATTCTACTGAACATATTCGCATCCCTGGACACTTATTTTTCCGTTCATCATTACTCTTCACAATTCATCCTTTCATACTTCATCCCTAATGATAGAAATAGTCTTTATTTCTTCTTAAAATAAATTACGATTTTTCGCTCAAAAGAAACATTTGCGGTAAAACTTGTCAAACGTCGTTTTACAATCATAGGCCGCATTATATTGTATTATAAATCATCCTGTTTCTGGCATCTTCTTTAAATGAAAGTGAATTTCCATTATACTTTCATGAATTTTTCGTTTGAAAATATCCCGAGTGAAAAAAAAAGGGGATATCTAATACTCTCTCTCTCTTTATGATGGAGTTAAAAATTAAGTTTACAAAAGTATTTCAACATAGTCATTCATTAGATGTTTGAAAATGAAACAAGTTTCAAACTAATAATTGAAGGAGACTGCGTAAATGCACAATGTTCATATAAAACGTGTTAAGGACGTTCTTCATTTATCAATATCCTTCAATATATTGTCTAACTTTTACTGATGTTTTTAAAATTTCTCAAAGGGTATAATGATGTGATTATTTCAATATTATATATTTAAGTAAAGGCGTGTGTTAGGTCTTCGAAAGGAAGATTTTTCTTTCGTCGGATAGCAAAAGAAGAGGTTAAAAATATTGGCCAAGAAGTCTTAACGTTTGGTGGCAGCAATGGTCCAAAGAAGACCGAGGGTTGATCATTCTCAGCACACTTAAGCTAGAAGATAACTGAGAATTCAGAGGATGGGTGCAGCGGATCATAGTACGTTAGCAGATGGAATTTGAGTGTAAGGCTTTCTGTCGTTACAGAGTAAAGTCCGTTAGGAATCCTCTGTTTGAAAAGGTCTGACGTCCTGTAGAATGGTCGCTCCTAGTCACCATCAAAGAGACTTTCAGTGATACCGTGCTAGAGTTCAGTGAAGAGTGGAAACGAATTGACCCGTGTTGATCATATTTCCAACTAAGCATACACACACACAAAGCTTTATTAAGACCACCGGTCTTATACAGATTCACCAGAGGAAGAAATAATAGATGGAGTCCCTAAACTCCAGGCAGCCTAGCACCCAACAACAGCCTCCTTGTCCGACGCAAGCCCAATGGCCACACGTTCCTTCGTGCATACGTCATGGTTAGCGAATCACTGAACAGGCTAGTGTGGAATCAGCCGTGTTCTAGTCTTCCCTTTCCTCGTCCAAATGGACCAACTAAGTTTTCTTTAAAGGGATTTTCGTACCGAGTCTGGTAAATAAAATACACCAATACCTCGCTTTGCCTCGTTTCGTTTTGCGTTTTTTCGAAGTTGCGTCGCTGCTTAATTTTTACTGATATTCACTGTGCGTCATTAGATTTTCGAAGTTGCGTTGTTTTGGATTCGAGTCTTTAATTTTTGTTTTTCCTAAAATATGGCAACACCTTTGTTTTTAATTGCGACTTCACATATTTTCACTTTGCGTCGTTTCAATTTGCGTCGTGTTTTTTTGGAACGTAACCCCGACGCAAAGCGAGGTATGGGTGTACTCCAAATTATTTTAATCGCTAATTCTAATATCCAAACCTTTAAATCTTTCGTTAAATTTTGCTTTTTTACAAATATACATGAGAGACGTATATAGAAAACATTCTGATTCTTCTCTTCTCAATCATCATGTTCCTCCTCGATCATATTCACAAAATCTTCACACATACAAAAGACATAGTCTTATACATGGACTTACCATGGGTTATGCAAATGAAAATAATAAAAATCAAAATCTATTCATATTGAAAATGGTAATAATATGAAATTTATATACAGAGAAACCCCTATTTAAGACATTTAAGCACATAAACAGATTGGTATGAATAAATCAGAGGAAAAGAAAAAGATACAAATAAATAAAATAATAAAAACACTGGTATTCATATGTGATACATACATAAGCCTTTTCGAAGATCTTTTGTCTTATGCAAAAATCCCTCGGCTGAAGAACGGATGTTATTTTTTCTATTATTATCCCTAGTACACGTGGTACAGGCCATGATAATCATGGTAGGTAGTTAGCGACTGCTTTTACTGTAAGTGCACCACACGTCTACACATGTGAAAAGCAGTTCGATATTTCACTTACAAATGTGCCATAGCCCCATTTGGTTACTTGCACTCGCTGGTGGGGTTGGACTTTTGCAAGAATCGGGGTCCATTGGAGCAGTTTTTTTTTTATCAGAAAAAAGTGCAAAATGCGGGATTTGATCCCAAATCATAGCGGTCGAAAAGCAACGGTGTAGACAACCCTTCCACCGACCCACAAAGGGAGGTTATGAAGTGTAACATATTTACAGTATTTGCATTCATAGAGATTACAAGTACACCACATATCTACATATGTAGAGAGAAGTTGGATTTTCGCACTTACAAGTGTTCCATGGCCCCGTTTGATTACTTGCACTCACTGACGCTGTTGGGATTTTGTAAGAATCAGAGGCCATTAAAGCCTCTTTTTTTTTCTTAAGAAAAAAGGGTTCAATGCGGGATTCGATCCCGTGTCTACGGTTTATACCATTTCCTCACCATCCCTCTGTAAAAAAGAATGTTGAAGCATTTAAGCTTTATTTCCTATTTGGTTTTTAATTCGATTTGAAAAAATCAACATGTTGAAACTCACAAATAGCAAGTCTTTAAAATAAGAATAAATATTAGTGAAACACTCTTTGAAGTACTATTTCGAATCAAACTCATGGTCAAAACTTAAAGAAGTTGTACTTTTTAGTATGTTCATCGGGATTTATTTATTTATTTATTTCAATTCAAAACGCTATGTCCCCCTAGGGACACTTGCGCTAAATGTACATACAAATATAACAAAGAAAATATTCAACATGGAAAGATTCACAGAAAGTTACTTAGAAAGATTCATAAATATTATTTACATATAGAGATATTCTTTGAATTCTATTCACAATTACATCATTAAATTAAAAATATATACATATATACACACATATATACGCATACACCTATATATTGTTTGCAACCATATAATCGGGATTCAGACAATAACTATGAAAGATATTTGATACACAGTGTCCTCTTTATTAAAGACACACGAGATAACCAATTGTGAACAAAATTATCTCTGTCTTCTTAAAAAAACAGACGACTGAAGACATTAAAGACTTTGGTTTTGTCCATGAGTATTTAGAACATTTTCAATGTATAGTTGGTCAATCCATGATATTCCCATATCATTCGGTACCAATATAATAAATATCTATAGAAAACCTGGACAATATATATAGATGGTAATGAAAAAACAATAGAAAAAAAAATAAAAATAAATAGATCAGGTGTTGATATTAAAAACAAATTAGGCATATCCTGACCAGGGGCACATGTGCTTTTAAGAAGGCAGAGCGCCATCTGGTGGAACAGAAATCAAATATCAGGGAACAGGCTAAATCAATGTTTAGTTGATTTCTGTTCCACCAGATGGCGCTCTGCCTTCTGAAAAGCACATGTGCTCCTGGTCAGGATATGCCTAATTTGTTTTTAATATATGAGAGAAATAATATAACTCTAAAATATAGAGATAAATTTGATGATGTTTAAAAGAAGCGCATTGCCAGTAAATATATGGTAATATAAAATCTAAACTGTAGGATACTATTGATACGTTCACTTAAGTATAAACACAATACAACCTTTCTAACAGCTCCCAAACAGCTAAAACTTGTATAATCGACCTAATAACCAGAAAAATGTAACCAAAATAAGAACTTTTGTCTCATAAACTTTAAGAATTTTCGGAAATTGTTGGAACACATGCTATTATCAAAGGTTTAATATAAAATATTGATGAATATACAGTAGAACTTGTATAATTCTAACGTATTTAATTCAGCTCATCAGTGATGAACCCTCCCATCGGTTTCGTTAGTTTAATCAATCATAACTCTATTTAGATCTCTAATACTGTATTGGTTTATTCTGCTTATATATCTGTCACTTTTTGTTTTGAAAAAATAGAGCAATCCATATTAAATTCATTAGATAATAAAAAGGCATATACACCTATCCCCCGATTTACACGGTAGATACGTTCCTGAGAAAAACGTGTAAATCGAGGGATAGGTGTATATTAAACTGCCAAATCTGAATATGTGTTCGCCCCTCATGAATCAGAGCCTCCCAATATTATTTTCAACATAGGTAGTATAGAGTAGTATATCGCATTTTAGTATAGTGCGATAAAAACAAAAAAAAAAACTTATTTGGAAAACCGTGTAAAAGCGAAAACGTGTAAAACAAGTACTGTGTAAATCGGGGGATAGGTGTATTGGATTTAATAAAAGATATATTTGCCAATATTTCGGTTGGCTGAACGCCAAACCTTTATCAAGGCGTTACAGTATTGTATACAAAAATGTAATGTCTTGATAAAGGTTTGGCTTTCAGCCAACCAAAATATTGGCAAATAAATCTTTTATTAAATCTAATATATGCCTTTTTATTATCTAGTCTGGTTCAAATCACATTAATAGGTACCGCTCAGCAAGAGCAACCTAGTTCATGATAATTGAAACAGTGAATAATATGTGAAGGTTATTCACATATTAAACAAAATTTTAACGTGGGAATTAATCCCGGTTCATGACTGTCGGGAATCGAGCGTGTTACCTTCTCATCCACCGACTTATATAAAAAAAATTGTGTCAAGTAGATTTCGTTCGCGACCTCTGGAATCTGAAATTTACCATTCAATTCCAAAGCTCAACTGATCTGTAATCACAGGTTTTTAACAGTCAAGGGCCCATTTTCCACCAGGTTCACCTGGCTCCCAGTATTGTACACTCCTGGTAAAGCGGTGACATTGATTAGAATAGAGAGCAATTTTACTAGCCTTCCATCAACGCACTTTTATTATCTAATATCTGTCACTGGTCCAGGTTGTGTTCTTTTACTCAATATCTTGGTTCCTAGAATTTCCTATAAATATAATTTACGATTTTAATTCGTTTTTTTTTTTTTTGTCTCATAGGCTTCGAATTATCTGAGTTTAACTGTATCAGGAATCTATAGTTGAATCCAAAATGGTCAGAAAGAATTCCAAAAGAAAAAGTTGAGGTGACATCGAAAGTCGTCCACCGATACTCGACCTCCCAAGTGGCTCGAAGTTGAGGGTAAACTCTGAGTGGGTTGAAAGTGTTTCGTTCGATCCAGGCTAAGTGGTGGGTCGGGAAAGTCTTCGGATACCCAGCGAGTGGAATGTTCTTTATCCGAAGATAGAGGGAATCTACATTGTGTACTTATTGAACGTAAGGCCATACCGCACAATTTTGCATATAAGAAATTAAACTATTAAGAACGAATTTTTATATTTAGAGATAAAACAAACTTACTACTATCTTTACTGCGATGAAAAATGATTGAGGATCTGGCTCATCATTGATGAACTCTCCCATCAGTTTCGCTAGTGTAATCAACCAGGCTGCTTTGTAGAGCTCTAATACTGTATTGGTCTATTCTGCTTATATATGTGATACTGTAAGTGCAATCCAGGTTATGTACTTATGCTCAATCTATGAGAATTTCAACTATACAGCAAGAATTTATCGTTTCGCAATGAACTCCATACAGTCCATGAACAATCTGTTATAACAGCAACCACAAAGGTGTTTCATTAAGCCATTTTGTCCTAAATAGACATTTCCCGAGGTCTAAGAAAGGAAATATGCAAATAATGATAGAAAATATCAATAATAGAGAAGTATTCAGTTGCACTCATGGACAAAACTTAAAGAAGTGGAAAGTCTTTGACGATTTATCTTACTTCCACTTCTTTCTTCTCTTCCTTAGTATCACACATACAAAAGCCTTTATAAAAAATATGTGGTCTTACATCACGGAGTCTACAGAGGTAATAGTAAAAAAGTAAAACTATTTGCATATAATCACAATAAAATTGAGATGGGTTAAAAACTTATGAACAAAATTTGAGTAAGTTTAAAAGTCTTTGTTGTCGTCTGTGGTCTGTTTTTTTTTCTTGTTCTTTTTTTTTAAGAGAGAGAGA
Source organism: Cordylochernes scorpioides (assembly GCA_030710605.1). Lineage (NCBI taxonomy): Eukaryota > Metazoa > Arthropoda > Arachnida > Pseudoscorpiones > Chernetidae > Cordylochernes > Cordylochernes scorpioides. The sequence goes on from CP092876.1 coordinate 69,168,209, forward strand.
AAATTTTGTTCACACTTGGTTATATCATGTGTCTTCAATAAAGGTGATTGTTTGAAAATTACAAAATATTTTGTTATTTAAATTTTTTTTTTCACAATTTTATCATCAATAAAGGTGATTGTAATATCTTTCAGAGTTATTGTCTGAATTCTGATATACATGCTAAAAGGTACAACTTCCTTAAGTTTTGTCCATGAGTGTATTTCGGAATAGCACAGCGTGTTTCCCTATAATATTTATTCTTATTTTAAATGCTTTTTATTTGTGAGTTCCAACATGTTGATAAGATTTTTTAAATCGAATTAAAAACAAAATATGAAATAAAGCTTAAATACTTCAACATTATTTTTTGCAGAGAGATGATGGATAAGTGGTATATACCGTCGACACGGGATCGAATCCCGTATTGAACTCTTTTCTCTTAAGAAAAAAAAATGGCTTTAATGGCCTCTGATTCTTACAAAATCTCAACACCGTCAGTGGGTGCAAGTAATCAAACGGGGCTCTAGAACACTTGTAAGTGCAAAAGTCGAACTTGTATCTACATATGTAGATATGTCGTGTACTTGTAATAAAAGCAGTCGCTAACTACCAACCTTGATAATCATGGCCTGTGTACTATGTCCTGTGTACTATCTGCTGTGTACTATGTGTACTATATGCTGTATACTATGTGCTGTACACTGTGTACTTTGGCCCATGTGTACTAGGAATAATAATTTCTAAAATATATATTGTGACACATTAGCGAGCCATCTGTTATGAGAATTCAAAAATATTATAAACAAGTATGATTCTTTTAAAAATTATAAATTTTCTACCGCCCTTACTGCAATGAATAATTTGCCCTCCCTTTAATTTTTTTATTGCAGTAAGGGCAGTAGAAAATTGTTTAATTTTTAAAGGAATCATTTTTTTTTTTTGCTTTTCCTTAGTACACGTGGTACAGGCCATGATAATCATGGTGGGTAGAAGAAGACGACTGCTTTTACTGTAAGTGCACCGCATCTCTACACATGTGAAAAGCCGCTCGACTTTGCACTTGCAAATGTGCCAGAGCCCCGTTTGATTACTTGCACTCGCTGGTGGGGTTAGACTTTTACAAGAATTGGGAGCCATTGGAGCATTTTTTTTTATCAGAAAAAAAGTGTCCAATGCGGAAATCGAACCCGGGTTGTAGCGGTCGAAAACCAACGGTTTAGATCATCCTTCCACCGACCCCTAGAATCATACGTGTTTATAATAGTTTCGAATTCTCATAAAATATATATTGTTTTATGGCTTATGACTCGTGTCTCTTAAACTATTTAAGGAAGTCTCTGGGGGGTAGATGAATGAAGAAATAAAAGTTGGAGATTTCTGATCTAGAAGACCACCAAAGTCCCCAACTTGCCCCACTGTGAAAGGTCAAGGCCCACTCAATGTCCATTTTTGGCTGTCCCACATCTCTTCCTGATCATTACATCCCCCCTTTATAGAAATAAATACATTTCAAATTATTTCAGATTTTGTAGTTTCTCTAATCTTTGATTAATTTTGGAAGAGAGTTCATTGTCATAGTGGTGACCTTTCACCTACTTTCCATTTTTACTTTCACTTGACCCATCAAGTTTTGATCGAGAGGTTTAGAGGGTTTTGATTGCATCAAGCGTTGGCATCCACAACTCTATTTATTCATTTACTGCGTGAAAATATTTTAAAAATCAAATATTATAGATTAATTAATACAAAGCAATAACTCTATATATTTAACGAATGAATACATTAAGGCGTGAATGTTTCTTTTCATAAATTATAGATTAAGTTAAATTATTTCGCAATAAGTTTCTTTTATTAATTTAAACCGCGAGCTTTCGACCTCTCGCTATTCATAAGGCTAAAAGGTGATTAAAGTCTAATCACTCTAATCGCCTTTCTGCCATTTGAAAAGAGAGAGAATGAAAGCTCGTGGATTATGTTAATAAAAGAAACTTATTGTGAAATTATTCTTTATTTATTGTAAAGAATTATACTGAAACTTTCGGACATACCCCTTTATCAACCTGATTGTAGTGAAATTAGTAAGCAATTATGTGAATATTGGATATAACAATTATATCCATTAATTTTACTACAACATACATGAAATAATACATATTTTTGATTTAGGTATATATTTCTATACACAGACACCTAAAAGCATATATCCATAGTTCTTTCAAAACAGTACCCGTAGAAAGACATCTTGCCCGAAAGCTTCTACAATCGTCCTCTTATATAAAGAAGCTCTTCTTCCTGACCTGTGTTTGTTCTTCTATGTATATTTATATAATGTGTATACATATATGGTAATTTAAACCAACAACCCCATATTGTATATAATATAACAAGATTTTCATTTTGAACAATATAAACACATCTGTAAATGATTATACGTATGATTGACATGTGTCATTACATCACCATATGTAATGTACTTTGTACAAACTGAGGATAAATGAATAAAACTCTGTAATAGATTAAGATTTGAGCTGAAGCAGAGATCGAGATGTTGAAGTCCCACAACGAGGCCTAGAAGATGGGGCGTTGCCAAGTACAATGATCTCTTCTGATCCACGCCCTTGTTGCATCCGCTGAAACTCAATACTTCCTCTCGGCAAAGATATATAAGACCTCCGCCCTAGCCGAAAATATAGTCACTTCACCATCAGCGAAAGCCCTCGTCGGTTGTGTCCAAAGTTCACCTCATCGACCATGTAGAACAGTAAGAACTTTTCTCAAATCTCCATCTTTCTCCTTAGCTCGACTTTATCTGTTCACGGAACTTTCCTAGTACAACTGTCTCTTCTTTTTTGTGTGGACATTCCTAAGCTTTCCACTCTGCCTCGACCACGACTTGCCCCTCTCGGTTACCACACCACAGCGAGAGACTCTCGGTTATCACATATATGTTGTAATATATTTCAATTTCATATGTAATATAGCTATAGGGTAACAGACAAAATTGTAGACACAATCCAACTCGCCAGTTTGACCATTATGTAACACAAAACGGAATAATAAAGTTTGATTGATTGACAGCCGGCGTTCAGACAGGAGAAAGGTCTCCGATTACACCGTCGGTCCGAAAAACATAGTTGGATTACAGACAGTTCCCTTCTGGCTCTATAATAGATCAGACCCTCCTCGAAAGGCGCTGGCCGCTTTCTCTCTCTGAGGTGACATCCAACATGCCTCGTCTTTTTTTGCTATCCCATTCACGCTTTAAATTACTCTAACCATTGTGGACATCACGACTGCATCTAGCCAACCTGCCTACCACGACAATCAAGAAACATACCACAGACATCCGACAAGATAAACTCATCACCACATATATTCTATGATAAAACTTACTGAGTTTGTGGGAAGTGGTGTAAAATGTCGATTTCGACAGCCATAAGCTGGGATCGAATCCCGCATTGGACACTTTTTTCTGAAAAATAAATTACTTCAATGACCCCCGATTCTTCCAAATGCCCAATACCAGCGAGTGAAAGGAATCAAACTGAACTCCTGCACACTTCTAAGCACAAAAGTCGAAGTGTTTCTACACGTGTAGTGATGTGATGAACTTACAGTAAAAGTAGTCGCTTACTGCACACAATGATTTTCTTGGCATTGTCAAATTATTTTAACAAACATAAGCAGTTTTAAGCTTCTCAGTAGTGAGGAGGGAAGAATGTTGTTTGTTTGTTAAGTGAACTGATCTCCCACGTCATTGGATAAATGTAGCCATGTTTGTATATAAGGGGGGACCATAGGTATGCGATGGGTCTTTTCCAAGAGTTGTGTGGAGACGCTGAGAGCGTTCTCTGTGTCCGTGTTTGATGGTTTCTTGTCATACCTGTGTAACCATGATACGCTCCCTATCAACGCTACAATAAAATATAAGTATTGTTTTCTATATGTAATAAACCGTGAGTTTTTATGTGTCTTTTTTTGTTGTTGTTGTTGTCGTTGTACTCTTGTGAGTACGCTTTTCTGAGCGTTAAGTTATATTCACTTTAGGCCCTAGTAAATTGTCGAAATACACTGTTTACACCACTTCCCACAAACTGAGGAAGTTTTATTATAGAATATATGTGGTGATGAGTTTATCCTGTCGGATGTCTGTGGTATGTTTCTTGATTGTCGTGGTAGGCAGGTTGGCTAGATGTAGTCGTGATGGCCACAATGGTCAGAGTAGTTTCAAGCGTGAATGGGATAGCAAAAAAAGACGAGACATGTTGGATGTCATCTCAGAGAGAGAAAGCGGCCAGCGCCGGTCGAGGAGGGTCTGATCTATTATAGAGCCAGAGGGGAACTGTCTGTGATCCGACTATGTTTTTCGGACCGTCTATCTAATCAGAGACCTTTCTCCTTAAAAATAAATCAGCATGTTTGGGATAATTAACTTCCCCACCAATACTTACCAGTAGTCAAATAAGGAACGCATTGCAAACTTTTCATTTTAAAGCATTTTCTGAAATTATTCATGTCGCATACCTCGACATATTTGCATAGTATTGTTTTGTTTTATATATTTTACATGTTGTTTCTTATGATAGGTGAATATATTTGCATGTCCGCGAGTAGCGCGATGTATATATATAGGTGAAGAGAATAATAAAGTCAGAGTTTCTACTGATTAGCAACGTCTCATAATTTCTTAAACTAGTTCTTCCTAAGTGGAATATCACAAATGGCGCAGCCGACAGGATCCGCAAGACCTTCCCTGGAAAGCCTCTTAAGGGCGATGGTGAAGCAACAAAGCGTTATGATGGATATTCTTGGAATAGAAGAAGATGATTCTGACGATGAGCCTAAGGGCGACGGTGTAAAGGATTCTGAAGATTTCGATCAACAGAATGAAATGGTAGATGAAGAAGACTTCGATGAACAGAATGAAATGGTAGATTAAGAAGAAGATGATTCTGAAGATGAGCCTAAGGGCGACGGTGTGAAGGATTCTGAGACTGCAATTAAAGGTTGTGAATCGGTGAAAAATACAGAAGAACTTTTGGTTAATGGCCTTGATGTTCCTACCACCCAAGCTGGGGAAATTGATAGAGATACAGAGAATACAGAAGAACTTTCTAATTGCATTATTGATGTTCCTAACACCGAAGTTGAGAAAAATCCGTTGAAGCAGATGAAATTGAAAAGGCTGACGAAGAAGAAGAGTCTGTTGTAGTTGAAGAAAGTGAAAAAGCCGAAGTTGATAAAAAGTCCGTTGAAGCAGATGAAAGTGAAAAGGCTGAAGTTGAAAAAAGGTCAGTTATAGGAACTGATAGTGCAGAGCTTATTACGAAAGAGGTAGATGTTAGTGTTGGTATTGATTCAGATAATGCAGGACTTTGTGATCTTGATGATGCCACTTTCACTCAAGCTGGGGAAATTGACAATAATACAGGGAATACAGAAGAAAGTTCTGTTTGCGTTATTGATGTTCCTAACACTCAAGCTGGGGAAATTGACAAAGATTCAGAGAATACAGAAAAACTTTCTGATTGCATTATTGATGTCCCTGACACCCATGCTGGAGAAAAAGAACCAAAGCCTGGTACCGGCGAAGAAGCACCTCCAAAGGAGTTGAGCCTCCCCACCACCTGGAATAACAGAAACACCATCACCGAAGACATGAAGTTATTGAAAAGAGCTTTGAGAGAGCTACCGTGTTACGATACTCTATTGGAAACTCTCAAAAAAGGAATTTATTCGTTTAAAACAAGCGGTGAAAAAAAGAAATATGAAATTAGGAATATGTGATGCTATTATCTGCCATGGAATAGGTGATTTCGATAAATGCAGTCTCGCAAGACCTCGTTTGTTAATATTAAAGAAATTAACACGCTGCCAAAAAGTTTGGATTTATGCTAAAGAATTCAGCCAGATGCAAATTTCAGAGATAGAAAGTGGATTCAGAAGAGAAGCTGAAGGACCTGCGGAATTTCTAACAGCATCCGTACATAATGCTTTTGTAACCTTCGCTGATATTTTCGAAGGAAAAAGAATGAAATATGTAGGAAAAGGTGTCCAATGTATTTGCTATGGTGAAGTCTTATCAAGCGACAAGTTTTCAACTATTTATAGAATTGGACGATTGAATTTAAAAAGACGTTCATGGGGACAATCTACTGCTGAAGAATTTGAGGAATATGACATTGATGATTTACGAAATAAATTGGCCATCTACAATTCTTTAAGAACCCTAAAAAATGGTCAGATCAATTTATGTTCCTTTATGCTTGTTAAAGATACTGAGAAGACGTTTAGGCTTCTCAAAAATATCTTTGAAAAAGGAAAACCATGGCCTTACTATTGTGAAGGAGAACGAAAAAATTATTTTGTTTTCCTAATGGAATATGGAGGAATAACTCTCGAAACGGCTATCAAATCGAGATTTTCATGTGAGGATTTATTAGTATTATTTCGCCAGATTTGTATAGTTTTTGCAATTGGTGAAGAGGAAATTGAACTTTTACATGATGATTTTCATATTAACAATGTTCTAGTTGCAGAAACAGAAGAGAAACTAATCAAATATGAAGTAGCTTTAAAAAAGATTAAAATCCCAACTCTTGGATATATTGCTAGAGTAACCGATTTTAGGAATGCCAGGTGTATTAAGGATATAGATTATGGACAAAGGATGATTGGTAAATATGGAAAGAGACCATGTCCAATTGAGTATTAAAGAAAGAATCTATTTATGCTGAGTGGACTCTGAAATGATAAATATGAGTTTGGAACTTCGTGCAACACTACCTGAACTGCCAAGAGTAACTACATGTCTACAACTGTATGAGGGTTTAATTCAAATCTTAAAAGATTTGGCATATCTTAAAGTCGTAGGTAAACCAACATCTATAGGACATTTATATGACATGATTCCTAAGTGGACTAATCCCAGGTTATTCGCTGGCAATGAAGACGAACCTTCTGTTTTCTACCAGCATGTTTTCAAGCACGATCGTAGTATGATGTGGTGTGACCAGACTAGAGAAGCGCTAAAACGTTTGGATTGGCATGATATGAATTTATCTCATTTTGTCTTTTTTTCATCCTGAATATGGAGGAGAGAATTATGAAATCCCAACCAACAACTGCATTGCCAAGTTGACTGATTTTGAGATATCTCGACTTGTAGAGAATGATGATCCTAATCCGAATGTTTTTTACGAGAATGTTTCTCAGCTAATTTGGACCCATAATGAAATACGAGAATTTAACTCTGCTTGTAAAGTGCATACTGAATCCATTGAGGAGACATCAACGCAGATTACCGCCGAAGAAAGTCAAAGATCTCATTCGGAAACTGAAGACTTGGATGAGTTGGGAGTCCCATATCTCTGGCTAGTTGTCTTGAAGAAAGCTCCTCAGGCCAGCAAGTACATCCAACCCTATGACTGTTCTAAATCGGCAGACGATACCTCTAGGCCTGCAAACGATACCTCTAGACCTGCAGACGATACCTCTAGGTCTGCAAACGATACCTCTATACCTGCAGACGATACCTCTAGGTCTGCAAACGATACCTCTAGACCTGCAGACGATACCTCTAAGCCTTCAGACGATACCTCTGGGCCTTCAGATCTTCAACGAAATAAGAGACCTTCAAAAGAGTCTCATCTCAGGAGTGATGAGAGGTCATGGAGGGGGAGTCTGTCGCATACCTCGACATATTTGCATAGTATTGTTTTGTTTTATATATTTTACATGTTGTTTCTTATGATAGGTGAATATATTTGCATGTCCGCGAGTAGCGCGATGTATATATATAGGTGAAGAGAATAATAAAGTCAGAGTTTCTACTGATTAGCAACGTCTCATAATTTCTTAAACTAGTTCTTCCTAAGTGGAATATCACAATTCAGTTTTAAAAAAATACTTGCCGAGTGACCCGGCTCTACTAGATTAGTACCCGAATGTAAATTTCCCCAATGAATAGCTATTTTGATATACAAAAGAATATATTAACACCGTAAAAGGGTAAGTACATTGAGGTTAGTGAACCAGTTCAAATGCCATGTCACGGTAAACATCCAATTGTTTCTTCAAAATAGAAGCAAAAGTCAAATGTCTAAATATAAGTTATGTGAAACAAATATTTCTATGACTGTGATAGTAAAAAAGAAATAAGGCGAGTGGTTAAAACTCTCGATTCCCGACAACCATGAACCGGAATCGAATCCCGTATTGTACAATTTTTTTCTGTGAAGAATCTGTACATATTATTCATTTAATTAAAAAGGCATATATTGGATCAAAACATAATTTATTTTACTAATATTTCAGTTGGCTGAACGCCAACCTTTATCAAGGTGTTATAATATATTTAATTGTAAATTGTAAATAAAATAAACTAGGTTGTTCTATTTGAACCGTACCTAATAAAGTTAATTTGGAACAGTAAAAAAGAAATAGCTGAGGGCACTAAAGTATTAGTTCAACACAATTATTAAACAAACCTCGCAAATATAAATGGTCGATAGGTAAATATATTAAACAGCTGGTATAACAAAAAATAAAAACTCAAACCAATAAAGGAAAAGATTAATAATGGATGTTGAACATTCACAATGTCTACGTTCCGTAACTAAATAAAAAAAAAATTAAAAGTATTAATTCTGCAGTAGTTTTTGTATTTAATTAGACGTATTTCGTATTTACCCAGACTAATCTATTTATGAGCTTGATTGTTCGCGTTCCAAAAACACTTTATTAGGTACCGCTCAACAAGAGCAACCTAGTTTATGATATTTGCAACAATGAATAATATGTGAAGGTTATTCATATATTAAACAACATGTTTATGTGGGATTCAATCCCAGTTCATGACTGTCGGGAATCGAGGGTGTTATCCACTGGTCCACCGACTTCTTTAAGCTTGATTGTCTTGATTAAGTTTTCCTGTTTATAAATTTCATTATTATCATTAAACGTGATTTAATTTTCCTTTTTTTTTCATTTGCAGACTCAGTGGTAAATCTTTGTATAAGAGAAATTTATTTTCCTCGAATTTGTCCAGACCAATTTATTTATGAGTTTGATTGTATTAAGTGTTTTCCTGTTTATAAATTTCATTATTATCATTAAATATAATTAGCTTTTACTTTTTTGTAGCAAATAAATTTAATTGTTACAAATTTTATCGTTATATGGCAATTAACTTTATAAATTCAATGTACTAGTATTTATTTGTTTGGAAGAGCTTTTCTCGATGCAACACCTTGAAATTATATGTATGTACCTCTACACCACTATAAGCTTATGTCCATAGGTTCACTAAACACTCCTAAGCTGCCTTCCATAGAAAATGCAGGGTATATCCCAAACCAATCCAATACAATAGTAGAGCGGTCTAGAGATTAATTTGGCGAAACCGCTGAGAGGGTTCACTACTGATGAGCCAAGTTCTCTCATTCAATAACTTGAATCATTGCAGTAAAAGGTCTGTTGAGATAATATTTGATGATAATATTGAAAAGAAACATATTGCCAGTAAATTTAATTTTTACAAAATTTATTGATAGATGGCAATTAAATTTATATATTTAATTTTACTTTTTTATTATTATTTTCATTTGTAGACTCCATGTATAAGACTAAATGTCTTAATAAAGGCTTTGTGTGTGAAAAAAAGGAAAATTCCGTGAAGAACACCCCCCTTCCCCCAGTTAAGATCACTTGACACATTTCAACAACCAAGATGTCACTAAATGGAGCACTACACTGAAGGCGGCATGACCTAACTGAAATATTGATATTTTCTTTTGTTTTGGAGTTAAATGTCTTCAAAGAGAGATTGTTACTAATATCTAAGTTCGAGAATCAAGCATGGAAGAAAGTTTGTAAAAAAACAATTCTATATCCATAGAATTAATTCGATGAGTGAATAAATAGAAAATATAACATCTAGAGCCATGGTCATTTTCACGACATTTCCATAAATATAAGTGATTAACGGTTGTAAAGCAATACCATCCCGCCCAGAAGTCCTCCTCTACGTGGCGGGTGAGAGAAGCAGCACAAGTAAGGGACTGTCCTGTAGGGCGAAGTACGGTGTCGTGAGCCCCGAGCCGCTACGGTAACTGTGAAGGCCTACAGGGAACTCTGAAATGTGGCTGACTAACGGGGCAATGGCACCCCCCTCCTTTTCCATGGATTGGACAAGACACCACCATAGCAATACCATAGATTCAAAAGGCTCAAATAACTCTCTATAGCAACATACCCGAGAAAGATTCGAGTAAATTCTGGTAAATTGTCTAGAACAGGGGTCAGCAAACTTTTGAGTGGGAAGAGTCATAAATTACAATTTACAAAATTTTAAAGTTTTTAAAGAGCCACACATTAATTTTCTTTCCAACAATAAATAGTACTCGCATAAATAATACTTGCGTGTGGAACTATATAAAGAGCCGCAGCTTCACATCCAAAGAACCGCTTGTGGCTCGGGAGCCCAGTTTGCTGACCCTTGGTTTAAAATCTAGACCATTTACCAGAGAGTTCACTCGAATGATTTCATAAAACTTTTCATACATTACATTGATATTTTAGAGATCTCAAAATAAAAATTTTAAAATCAGTTACACAGTGTATATCATATAGATCATTTTACTATTGTTTAATTTCTGTCTAAATTCTTTTCTAAAAAAAGCAAGGACAGATAAAATTATTATAAAAACAAAGTTACGATTGGCCACTCAAAATACGACACCACTAGGAAAACGGATATAAAAGAAATTAGTAAATAGCATAAAGTGACTTAAGCAAGTGCTGAATCGTTATAGACGTTTTAAAAACAAATACAACATACCATTTGCTGAACAAACGAACTTTATTTAGCCAAGCATAAAACAATCTTTCGAGCTAATGGCGCATCTATGGATCCTAATGATAAAAACGAGACACGAATGTTCAATGATGATTTAATGATATTGCAGTTCCGTGTGTTACTTGTGAGACACGAAGATGTTAAATATTGTGATATATAAACAATAACTGCTGCAACATGACTCGGCATTGGAAGAAAGAAAACCTTTGATGTAACAACCACAAGCCTTTTATTGAGGATCTATAGCCTACATAGGATTCGCCCAGGTACATAATTGCTTAGAAAAGATGAGTTAGTTATTTATAGGTGATGGTCATTTACATATCTATTTACATACGGCTCTCTTTTGTCTGAAATGCGGCTGACTAACGGGGCAATGGCACCCCCTCCCTTTCCATGGATTGGACAAGACACCACCATAGCAATACCATGGATTGGACAAGACACCACCATAGCAATACCATAGATTGGACAAGACACCACCATAGCAATACCATAGATTGGACAAGACACCACCATAGCAATACCATAGATTGGACAAGACACCACCATAGCAATACCATAGATTGGACAAGACACCACCATAGCAATACCATAGATTGGACAAGACACCACCATAGCAATACCATAGATTGGACAAGACACCACCATAGCAATACCATAGATTGGACAAGACACTACCATAGCAATACCATAGATTGGACAAGACACCACCATAGCAATACCATAGATTGGACAAGACACCACCATAGCAATACCATAGATTCAAAAGGTTCAAATATCTCTCTATAACAACATATCCGAGAAAGATTCGAGTGAATTCTGGTAAATTTCCTTGCGCTGCCTTGTAAATCCTTAGAAGTTTACATAGGCTATGTCAGTCTAGGGTGAATCAACCTTAGGAAACACACCCAGGAATTTTGATATCTCAATTGACGAGGGAATGACTAAGGAAGAGGAAGTAGAATATTATTGGGTCATTCTGATATCTGCCTCCTTCAATTTACCTGCTGTTCCTCGGCAGAATATGATTGGTTGAGGTTGGAGTTATTCTGCGGTATTACTTCTAATCGTATTGGTCAAATTTCTACAATTAATAGAGAACATTTGAGAAGGTTAACCAATGAGAGTCAAGTAGTCCCAAATATCTGTCTCAATCAATATTTCATCAAGAATTTTATTATAAGACATTTCCATATAACCTCTTAAATTCGGAATCCCCAAATTTATAAATCCATTTGCAGTATTCCTTATTCACCAGTATCCGTATCAATAGCCTGTCATTTAAAGAAATTAAGATCTAAAACCTTCTCATCAACTCGACCAATATAAGCTTATCACTAAGAAACCCTATAACAAAGAACGATAATTTTAATTATCCTGCTAATATTAAGAATACCATATACTCCATAGAATACAAAAATTGCAAGACCAAATATCCAGATGAAACACTGGCAGACATTTAAGTGTAATTATCGAGAATGAAGACAACAAATCATTAATATATCATCATATAAAAGAGAAACAGGTCATTCTCAGATAAAAGATCCATTACTCTAATATCCTCAACAAACAACAGTGACACTCATCATAGATACCATCATATCCAGAAAGCACAATAGCATTAACAGAATAATAGAAACCTTCCGGAAATTTATAATATACTATTCCTAAACTATACCTCCAAATAAACCTTACCTTATACTATCCCCTTATACCTCCAAATAAACCTTACCTTATACTATCCCCTTATACCTCCAAATAAACCTTACCTTATACTATCCCCTTATACCTCCAAATAAACCTTACCTTATACAATCCCCTTATACCTCTAAATAAACCTTACCTTATACTATCCCCTTATACTTCCAAATAAACCTTACCTTATACTATTCCCTTATACCTCCAAATAAACCTTACCTTATACTATCCCCTTATACCTCCAAATAAACCTTACCTTATACTATCCCCTTATACCTCCAAATAAACCATACCTTATACTATCCCCTTATACCTCCAAATAAACCTTACCTTATACTATCCCCTTATACCTCCAAATAAACCTTACCTTATACTCTATCCCCTTATACCTCCAAATAAACCTTACCTTATACTATCCCCTTATACCTCCAAATAAACCATACCTTATACTATCCCCTTATACCTCCAAATAAACCTTACCTTATACTATCCCCTTATACCTCCAAATAAACCTTACCTTATACTCTATCCCCTTATACCTCCAAATAAACCTTATCTTATACTATCCCCTTATACCTCCAAATAAACCTTACCTTATACTATCCCCTTATACCTCCAAATAAACCTTACCTTATACTCTATCCCCTTATACCTCCAAATAAACCTTACCTTATACTATCCCCTTATACTTCCAAATAAAGAAATCCCCTCTGAATAGCAAATCAGATAATCCCGTGCTGTGGAAGACCGCGTTAAATTGTCATTCAAATACCTATATATAAGCACCATGTGTATTTGATTTCATTTTAACTCTTGTCCTATTGGCGATTTATTGTAGCGTGTTTTCTCCTATAGAAGGAATTTCGTCCCTGAAAGATAGAGATTTGTGATTTAAAATGTTTTAAAATAAACTTATCCCCGGAAACCTGACATTTTGACTTTAATAAGAACTTTAGTCCTATGTATAGATTACCATAAAAGATGCAGCAATGATTATAAAGGAGAGGGAGAAATAAATTAAAATAAATAACGTTATATGGGAAATAAGTATACGAAGAGCTATAATTGTTTTGATATAATCTATATATATATATATAAATGAATGTCTGTGTGTGTGTGTGTTCTCTATAGATTCAAAAACCATACATCCAATCGCCGTGAAATTTTGGGATATTATTAGGCATATCCCCGGAAAGGTTTTCGAAAAAATAATTTCTTGAATATCTTTAATATCCTTAGAGTTATTTGCAGATTTGTAACTTTAACTCGCAAGCAGCGCCACCTTGCGACGGAAATAGGCTTAGGTCTGTCCCCCCACCCCCGTCGAGAAAATGTAATCGTCCGGCCGCCGGCCGGTTGGACAGTCCAAGTTCCCACCGACCAATCAGAGGGATCAAGAGGTCCTGGCGCGCAGGGGCAGAGTTGGTGACACAGCTCTGCCAAGTAGACAAGAAAAAAGCCTCGCGGGTGACCTCCGGGAACTATGTCCATCTTCCATAAACGACCATGATTTTATTCAACTTATCGAGTATTTTTTAAGGGACCGGGAAAAAATGTTCACTAGATAAAACGATGATTTTGTAATGTAGAAAATTAGGAAAGACAAAATTCAGGATGACACGGCACACAGGGACCGGGGAAAAATGATCACTTTATCGAGAGATTCAAATTTACGAGTTTCAAATTATCGAACTCAACTTATCGAGTATTTTTTAAGGGACCGGGAAAAAATTTTCACTAGATAAAACGATTATTTTGTAATGTAGAAAAATAGGAAATACAAAATTCAGGATGCCAGGGCACACAGGGACCGGGAAAAAATGATCACTTCATCGAGATATTCAAATTTACGAGTTTCAAATTATCAAAATATATCTTTTTTTATGTTTATAGAGAATTGTTTTAACAAATGTTCGTTAGACAAACCTTTACTCGGGTAAAACCGGAAAAAATGATCACTTTATCGAGAGATTCAAATTTACGAGTTTGAAATTATCGAAATCAACTTATCGAGTATTTTTAAGGGACCGGGAAAAAATGTTCACTAGATAAAACGATTATTTTGTAATGTAGAAAATTAGGAAATACAAAATTCAGGATGACACGGCACACAGGGACCGGGAAAAAATTATCACTTTATCGAGAGATTCAAATTTACGAGTTTCAAATTATCAAAATATATCTATTATTTTTTTATGTTTATAGAGAATTGTTTTAACAAATGTTCGTTATACAAACCTTTACTTGGGTAAAACCTGGGCGAAGCCGGGTACATCCGCTAGTATTATATAAAATATCCAAAATCTTTCAAAACTTCACTAATTCTAGAAATACGTCCTATATGTGATTAAAAGAAATATCGCTGAATAATTCCATCTCAGCATACATTTGCGCTATATATTCTGTTTGCTAAGAATAAAATATTTTTGATATAAGTTCTTACATTCGTCAAAAATGTATTCATATATACAATATATATGTCATACCACTAGCAGTCATGGGACCAAGTGGCTTCAGGCGTCTATGGGTAACACAAAGGACGAGGCAGGTTGAATGGTACCTAAGAGAAGTCAGCGACCGAAGAAGCGGCAAGGTCTAGGAGGATGTGATCTGCACAATTGAAAGATAAGATCTGTTCTTGTCCGCTGCTAGTCGTGAAACTCACTAACGACTTATAGAAGTTCCACAGGTGGAAATGACAAAATCAACGAAACTGGACCTCGTTCTGCTTGGGGGGTGGACTCTCAATAAAACTTTTTGTCTTGTTGCTAATTACATGATATCCAAGCTGGCTTGTTAAAGTTTATCTACATTTTGGGGCTGTCACACTATTTATAATGATTATGCAAATCAAAATGTTGTATAAACATATGTAAGAGTAGGTATATATTTACGCAATAATAATATCACAAAGGGGCAACCTTGAACACACCTTTCGATTATTTTGTCTTCCTAGTTGAGGAATCCCAAAAGATTCCTGGGTGAAGAAGAGTGTATGTGTCTTTGAAAAGCAAGTAAGTTGCATACTTTTCAAATGCATCATTGTCTGGTCGTAATCAAAATATTAATTCAGAAATAAAATAATTTTTGATCTTATAAAATAGTTTTTAAAACTCGGAGGCACGATACAACCAAAACTGTAAGTCAATGACCTCCTATATAAACAGCCACTTTGTTTTCTAAATTAAAAAATTGCCAACGGACTTTGCATTATATTCTGTCTTTTTGGACAAAACATCTGTTTAAACTTTCGAAATGTGGAACAAACATTTGAAAAATCGTGTTATAAAAGAATAGAAATATATTATCACAGCCTGCATAGACACATGTAAATAATTTAATTACCAATTGATTTTAAAGTTTCAAATAAATTAATTTTATAATATTATCAAGTATGATAATTTTATAAGATAGAGATTTTTCTATTTGCTGTTCACTGATCTTCTTTGTTACTTTAATAATAAAACCTCATCTTTTAATGCGAACTGGTTCTAGACTGTTTTACGGCAACATGGATACTAGTGAACAAAAGCCATCTACATCCCAAGGTGTAACTGTATGCATGTTTCATTTACTCTTCCAAAATTTTAGAACATCGGAAAACTATGGTGATCATCTACTTTCAATTAGAATACCTGGCAATGTGTAGTCCAAAAATGGCTGAATTAATTTTGAAAATCGAATAATCATCTTAAGGTACTTTGAATTAGAAAAAGAAAGTACAGTATAACCTCCAGGAGAGGACACTCGCGCTAGAGGACACCTCTCTACAAAGGACAGTTTTCATTTACAAAAAGTACTGCTTTTACTAATTAGCAGTTGTCCGGTAAGAGGTCACCTTTCCATAAAGGCCACTTTAGGTGTGCAACTAGGTGTCCTTTACAGAGAGGTTCTACTGTATATTTTTTTATTCGCATTAATTGGCGAGATTATTTTATACGATTTTAATCTCAAAAGGGCATCTTTCAAATAGTACCTAGATGGTTACTGACGAGAAGAAGCAGTTCAGTATAAGGTTTATATGCATTATTATTCTGATAATTCCCGAAACCAATTTGGAAGGAGAAAATCTATCACGGAAAACGAGATATCGATCTATTGTGGCTAATGATACATTGATAAAGGAAATCTACCTAATGGAGAGGTCTAAATAAGCCAACTCGGTGGTTTTAATGGCTCTTGATGGCTTACTACCTTCAAAGCGTCGGAATAACATTAGAGAGTATAAAATTGATTTATGTAACGGTATAATTATTCTATGAATATGTTAAACATGTGACATTTTCTCAATGGATTGATACATTAAGAATAAATATCTGCTTCTGCGCTTCAAAGAGTCAATCAACAAGTCCATTCAAGCAAATAGTTGAGAAGGGTAATTTTCTTTAAATATTCTCAAATAGAATGCAAATATTTAACAAATGAAAAGATATTTGATCATCATAATGCTCGTCTACATTACACACAATAAATCTATTTTTTAAATAAAAAAATTGAACTCCTATTCTTTCCAAACCTGCTTATTCTCCAGATTAATCTGAAAAATGAATTTACAAAAATGATTATGAATTTAATTGTTCAAAAAATATATATAAATCATTCAATAATTAATAAATTAATTATATATAATTCATCAAATGTTTGTTGTAAGATAAAGTTTCATTTAACCTAAGGAGACTATTTAGCTATGCATTCAGCTAATGGCAAAGCTGACAATAGTGTGTCGACGCATAAGGGACTTATTTTGTACTTTGAAATGCCACAAATTTTTGCCCCTAATTTATTTTACTTTTTTCACAGACAGACTCTGTATAAATATATTTAATTGAACAACATTTAGTATTGTATAGATATAGTATCAATTTTCAAGAAAATATTTTTTTTTTAATGTATTTAAAATAAACTTTTAAATACTTTTAAGATTGCAGCCTGTTTCATCATTTTGTGGATTAGTATCTATTGGTTTTTCTAATGGTTTTTAGAATTACCTTATGCAACCCTATTAAATATAATGTTTTATTCAATTAAAATCGTATAAAATGAATCAAATGTAGTAGCAAGCATATAGCAAATGCTTGTCTAAAGTGCCTTTTTTTTTTTATGGCCTGAGCCTTTAAAGAAAAAAGAAATTCAACAGAAGGGAAAAGGTCAGGGTATCTACAAATGGCTCGCAAAACTGCTTCCTTATGTTGAAAAATATTACTTTGGATTAATTTTATGAATGGTATTTAATGAAGGGAACAATTGTAAACTTTTGATGGTAACACTGGTCAACAAGAATTTTGCACAAGAGAACCTGATTATGTTTCTAGTGTAACTTTTAATGCTGAACTCAAAAATCTAATCAGAAATTTCCCATCACCTATGGTTTTTGCGTGACGGTCTTTTTTAGTATTGGGATAAATACACTAAAAATTGCAAACATTGTCACGTAACTGGTTTATCAAAAAATATTTTTCTTTGTCCACAAAGAAATAGCATCATATCTACATGTCCTGAATCCAAATATACCATTAGTTTTTTTCTATTACACAATATTTCTGAGATACACCTACTTGAATTTGGAAATATTGTTAATATATAGGCATATATGAACGAAACATATTTATTATTGAAAAGACAGTGGATTTTCTTCTATACTTTGCTTGTGGTAGATCCCTCTTGAGTGCCCAGCAGTCGTCGGCAAGCATAGCGGGACTCCATTTACCTTGGTACCGCTTCTCCATGCTTGATATAGCTTGATGAAACCTCTCACCATGCTCATCGCTAACTGCGCCAAGATTGTCTGGAAAGAAATCTAGATGTGAATGCAGGAAATGGATCTTGAGGGACATGTTACATCCCAGTGCCTTGTAGGAAAGCAACAGATCATCAACTATGTCTCGGTAATTTTCAACCTTGACACTTCCTAAGAAGATTTTGCAAACCTTTCTAAAGGAATTCCATGCTGCTGCTTCAACTTCATTCAAATTATTTTGAAAATTTCCATCCTGCTGCAATTCTCGAATCTGAGGTCCAACGAAAATGCCTTCTTTAATCTTCGCTTCACTTATACTAGAAAATTTTTGTTTTAGGTAGGCAAATCCACTGGCATTTCGATCCATTGCTTTGACAAAGTTCTTCATTAATCCCAGTTTAATATGTAATGGTGGTAAGTAAATATTTTCTGAATCGATCAGGGGTGGATTTGCAATATTTTTATATCCTGGAGTAAAGATTTTACGGTTTGGCCAGATTTTTTTAATGTAATGCCTTTCCCTATCTCTATCTCTACTATCCCACTCACACAGAAAACAACAAAATTTTGTATATCCAAGCTGTAATCCACGCAAGAGAGCAACGACTTTCAAATCGCTGCATATTTTCCAACCGTATCTTTCATATTCTATCTTTTTCAAAAGCAGTTTCATGTTTTCGTAAGTCTCTTTCATGTTGGATGCATGTATTTATCCCAATACTAAAAAAAGATCGTCAGGCAAAAACCATGGGTGATGGGAAATTTCTGATTAGATTTTTGAGTTCAGCATGAAAAGTTACACTAGAAACACCATCAGGTTCTCTTGTGCAAAAAAAAAAGTTTATTTTGTAGACCTGTGTAATTATCTCCATGGTAATTTGTTGGCATTATCATGCAGATCCCTCCTCTGTCTCTGGAATGTATTGCGTGAGGGACTCGAAATCCATCTAAAATGTGGGACTCATTCTGGCGTCTTTTACTTTGGTGTCAAAAGTCTTCATCAATTCTAAGTATCAGTGTATATTCTCAATCTGAATCATCAGTATCTAATACTGTTAACTATAGCTTCTTCCAATTGTCATTGATTGCTACATTCCACATACTTTCTGATTTGCTGTCTCCTAGAGCCCTAATGCCAACATATAGTGTTGGAATGCCATCAGCAGTGAGCATCAGCTCGTGCATAGGAGAGGCCATAGTAGAATGCAGCTTGGTTAAGCCCTTCTTACCGATAATTATTTATTCGTTTAAGTTTTAATGTTGTTTTTTTTTTGTTCATAATGCCAATATGGCGGCACATCTGCTCTAACCTGTATTTTTAGCATTCACTTGTGGTTACTATATTGCCTGTGGATCCTAAAACATATATCTTCTCCACCAGTATTGGTCTTTCAGCTAAGTTGGATTTCTCATTATGAAGACGTTTAATATACAAGGTGCGTTCATTAATTTCCAAGACTGGTTAAAAATAAAATAAATAAAAAAGCCAAAGAAAAAAATTTTATGCAGAGTTAAATATTGGACATTCGACCACACCTGACTGAAAGAACGAGTCTCGTGGCGCACGCGCCGATCTAAAAATAGAACAAAACAACTTCCTTGTAAGGTTCGCATTTCTAATTTTAAAATGGCCATTTTCGAAGAGCAGAGAATCTGCATTAAGTTTTGTTTTAAATTGAAAAAAGTGCTACTGAGACGTATGAATTGATTAAAGAAGCTTTTGGCGATGCAGCTTTATCCCGTTCAAGAACTTTTGAATGGTTTTCACGCTTCCTAAAAGGTCGGGAAAAGGTAAACGATGATCAGCATACTGGGCGTCCAAGATCATTACGTTGCGAGGAAAACAAGCTCAAAATAAAGAAGTTAATTAAATCTAACAGTAGAATTTCTATTAAAGACTTATTCCCCGACTTAGCCCCCAATGATTTTTCCTCTATCCTAAATTGAAAATGAAGTAAAAAGAAAGGAAATTTGACAACGTTGATATGATACAAGCTGAATCGAAGTTAACCTTGAGGAACCTCTCAAAAAGTGATTTTATCTCCTGCTTCGACAATTGGAAAAAAAGATGGAACAGGTGTATTGAGGCAGGAGGGGCATATTTTGAAAAATATTAAATTCGTTTTTTTTTATTTGTTTTATTTTTCAAATATACAGAGCAGTCCTGGAAATTAATGAACGCACCTTGTATATATTTAAAACAAAGGGCGCCTCTTCCGTCAAAATAAACGTCAATTTTTTTTATGAAGTTAACGTTCAGAAACAACCTTAATCTAAAACTTAATTTTCAAACCCCATATAAAGAATTTTTAATACACACTCTTAGTGTGTAATTCTGTAATTATTTTGTGTTATTAAAAAATAGGAAGCAGACTTTCATCATTAATACATAAAATTATATTTAAAAAAATATATATGTATTAATGAAATCAAATACAAATAACTCTGTTTTAAAATACTGCAAAACAATCTGATCTTTCTGTTTGTTATTTTTTTTTAATTCATAAAAATATCTGCATGTCAATCTTGACTTTTCAATACGGTCTCATTCAAAATTTCATTTTTTTGTAAAACTAAATGGATTCTTCAAATTATTCAATAACTAGATGGATAAAGAAAATAATTGTAGCCTTAATATTGTTCCTAATAGCTCCTTACTATTTCTTCCTTTGGATAATATGGAGATTAATTACTTTCTTAATGCCGAATTGGTTGTATCAAATCGGCGATGATTTTGTTTATGGATTTTATCAAAGAATAATCCTTTTCTATTTAGAATATTGTGTAAATATAAAGGTAATTGTTTTTTTCCTTAACGTTTTTTAAATATATTATTTTACCTCCTTTAAAAACTTATCCAAACATTAGCTACGTTAGTCAATATTTTATTTACTACCTGAAATATATAAGAATTAAGCAAGGTATGTTAGTTTTTGTAGTCTTTTATATGTAAATATTTAATGCCTTGTCTTCTCTATAGTTATTTTAATTTGAAAATAATAATGACCTTATTAATGGTCATTTAAACATTTACAGCAATATGAGAATATATATTTTATGAATCAATATGCTTTTCTACTTTTTTTATCCTATAATTCTTCCCACTGCAATAATGAATAATGCTGATTTCTGATTGCAATGGAAGTATTTGCCAATTAGAATTATTTTTTTTCATGGCCATTTAAAAATACATTTTAAATATTTTTCTATATGAATAAAAAAGTTTCTTAAAACTGGTTTTTAAAATATTTTGTGAGAAAAAGAAAGATGCCTTGTATCTTAATGGTCATTCTAAAGTGGCAAATGCTTCATCAGTCAATTATATATGAGTATTTTATGTTAGCAAGGGAAGATGAGATAGAAGGAAATGTGTGTATGGGGTGGAAACATGTCAAAGTATTACATATTTCCAAAGGCTTCAAATACAACTTTCATGGTAAATATTTAGTAACTTGTTAAATTGCAGATTCAAAAATGACTTCCACTGTCATCAATAATGTTTCCACCTTTGCCGGTCCCAAGCCCGGATGAAAAAGGAGGATAGGGAGCAGTAACAAGCTCACTAAAAAATCTGGGCTCAGCTGGCCTGGCTGATAGTACCCTGTAAGGGCTCCTAATCCAGGGATACAGGATGAGCAGCGTTTGTACTCCATGTTAGGAGTGGCTGCACATGGCGTCTGTTCCTCATGTCAGAGGCGGCCCTTTCTTTTGGAGCTAAGTCGGCCTGTCACTGAGTAGTGCTCCCAGTCTTAATGACAAAGGCAGATGCATTCTACTTCACCCAAGCTTTACAAGCTTGATACCTTAATATGATTGAGTGGAGATAAGAAAGATGTTTGGTGTGATACTTATTTCTCTACAGACCATTGGTAGTAACATGACATTAAATTTAACAATACACTTAGATTATAGAAGAAGAAACACAAGTCAGAGAGAAGAACTTTTTTATATAAGAGGGTAATCGTACAAGCTTTCGAGCAAGATGCCCTTCTAGGTACCCGTAGAAGGACGTCTTACCTGAAAGCTTGTACGATTGTCCTCTTATATAAAGAAGTTCTTCTCCCAGGGGGTCGGTGGAAGGATGGTCTAAACCGTTGGTTTTCGACCGCTACGACCTGGGTTCGATTCCCGCATTGGACACTTTTTTCTGATTAAAAAAAATGCTCCAATTGCTCCCGATTCTTGCAAAAGTAAAATCCCACCAGCGAGTGCAAGTAACCAAACGGGGCTCTGGCATATTTGTAAGTGCAAAGTCGCGAACTGCTTTTCACATGTGTAGATATGTGGTGCACTTACAGTAAAAGCAATCGCCTACCTCTACCCACCAGGATTATCATGGCCTGTACCATGTGTACTAGGGATAAGCAAAAAAAAAGTTCTTCTCCCAGACCTTTGTTTCTTCTTTAGCAAAGTGTAGCATATAATCGTCCAATACAGTATTTGAGCTCTAAGAAGCGGTCTGGTAGATTAAATTGAAGAAACTGCTACTGTATTCACTCATCCATTGATGAGCTCTACTCTTCCCCGGCAGACACCATCAAAAGTCTCAAGCTTTACAAGCTTGATACTTTAATATGATTGAGTGGAGATAAGAAAGAAGAAGGAAACCGCTGGGAGGGTTCACCACTGATGATTCAAGCCCTCCCCAATATTTTTTCATCGCAGTAAGGACAGTAGAAGTTTATTTTATATTTAAAAGAAACATTTGTGTTTTAATGTTTCCGTTTCTTATATATTATGTGTCAGCCCCACCAATCCTAGTCTCTGTCTCATCAATATCTCTTCTTACTTATCTCCACTTAATCATATTAGGGTGTCAAGCTTGAGACTTTTGATGGTGTCTGTCGGTGATGAGTAGAGCACATCAATGGATGAGGGGAGATTTGACAACCATCATGATTGGGTGAAGTAGAATGAGTCTGCCTTTGTCATTAAGACTGGGAGCACTACTCAGTGGCAGGCCAACTTAGCTCCAAATGAAATGGCCCCTCTGACATGAGGAACAGACGCCATGTGCAGCTGCTCCTAACACGGAGTACAAACGCTGCTCATCCTGTATACCTGGATTAGGAGCCCTTACAGGGTACTATCAGCCAGGCCAGCTGAGCCCAGGTTTTTTAGTGAGCTTGTTACTGCTCCCCCTCCTCCTCTTTCATCCAGGTTTGGGACCGGCAAAGGCGGAGTTTCATCAATATCTACTGTCCTTGAGGCTTATGTCCATAGATTCATTAAATACTATAACTAAGAAATCCTTCCATATGCTGAGTATATAAGCAGAATACCCCAATGCAGTATTAGATACCTGTACACAATCTCTAAGTGGTATGGTAAGTCAACAATATGAAAATAAGTGCCAAAATGGTTTCATTTCTTGAATAACAAGCATCCCATATAGAGGTAGTATATTATGATGCATTAGCGCACCATCTGTTATCAAAATTCAAAACTATTATAGACGTGTATGATTCTTTTCAAAATAAAACAATTTCTACTGTCCTTACTGCAATTAGAGCCTGACTCATCAGTGGTGAACCCTCCCAGCGGTTTCGCCAGTTTAATCTACGATACCGCTGTTATATTGCATTTTTGGAACTTCCTTTTATAGTTATACTGATGCTAGACTCTTGGAATGGGTATTTTAGATGAACTATGGACATAAGCTTTGAGGACAGCAGAAAGAGGTAGTATAGCCTACTACAAAGATGCTATGTCCAGATGTACTTCTATGGAGATGCCGCAGAGATCTTCACCAGGAAGGAGAAGGTGATCTACATGAGCAACCACCAGAGTTCCAGTAAGTAGACAATGACCAATCAGTGACAGCCAGTTGAGATACAGCTCCTGGTGCAGTGGACTGGATGGTGGCCAATATCCTAGCTGAACGCCAGGGCTCCCTCAACAACGTCCGCTTTGTCATCAAGGACTCCATCAGATTACTGCCTCTCTACGGCTTCTACTTCGACCAGGTACCATTTCTTGTCACACTTCAATCTATGGCTGTTTTACCTGACCCTTAGGATGGTAACAAGGATGCTAAGGTAATGTATAGGGTCTGCTAGTTTAATGAATATTTGGAGAGGTATTTCAATTTTGAAGTACCCTGTTGTTAAGGCACAATTTTGGATTATAGATTATAAACACAAGGTAATAAGACCAAATCCAAATAAATAGTGTGTTACGTTTCGGTAACAACACTGTTACAGAAACGTCGCACACCATTTTTTTATTTGGATTTGGTCTTATTACCTTGTGTTTATCCTGTTGGTGTTCATCTATGGACCATGTTTGGAATACTTGGTTCACAACAATCGGTTTGAATTATTTGGGTATTGACACAACAGTTTTTCTGAGAAAGTTATACAATAGTAGCCAGTAACATCCATACCTCCTATATTCAAAGTGTAGTCTACAATGGTAGTTGGCTTATGAATTTCTTCTGAACCTTGTTTAGTTTTCCTGGTGACTAGCTGTGTTGAAGCTATGTGGCATAAAGAGGCAAGATGAACCACATGTTTGTCCTTCCAACATAGTGCAAATACCTTTTTCTTTCTGAAGGCAAGAGTTTGCCTCACCGACAATCTTTTTTTCAGTTCCTGTGGCATTCCTTGTTGATTTGGCATAATGGTACCAAATAGTTAACTATGAATTCTAGAAAGTTCTTCAATATGGGTGAAATTTGTGTAGAATCTAGCTGTGAAAATATGAAAACTCTGTTTTTTCAAGATGAGCTAGCCTTTCAAATACATAAATTTCAGTAGCTTGGAAACTATTATCAGCATTAGAATCTTAAAGAACACTTTCAGTTGATGAAGAATCATCAAAAAAGGAGATTTGGAGCGAGTTGACTAAGTAGAAATGATGTTCAAAAAAGTGAAAAAACCCAGACAAAATAAGTAACAAATCGAGGTGAGAGGGAATGGAGGATGATGTGACTTCCAGGAAACCTGACATTGGTGCCAGCCATCCCTTGTTTACACAGAAGCCACTGACAGTGGCTTTGCGGACTGGAAAGAATTAATATCAAATTTTGACAACATTAGATAATTTTTTTTTTAATCTTAATTTATTGCTAAAATACAATACTTTGGCCTGTAGGGCACAGCAGCTGTAGTTAGCATATGTGTACCATAGCTTAGAAGTCTTAAAATGCATCACAAATATCTGCAGCAATGATGGATGATTTAGGCCTAACTTTAGTGGTCGTCATTCACTGCCTAAACAATAGTTGTCTTGGAGTCTTTTCCTTTATTTTATAACATGAATTATAATTTTTATATAATATGGAATGACCCAACCTTGCCCAGATTCATCCAGAATGAATATTTGCCAGATGAATTTCGTTTTAACAAATTGTATTCATTATAATATCATTAACCTTGTTGTGCAAGTGCAAGTAACCAAACGGGACTCTGGCACATTTGTAAGTGCAAAGTCGAACTGCTTTTCACATGTGTAGACATGTGGTGTACTTACAGTAAAAAAGCAGTCGCTAACTACCCACCATGATTATCATGGCCTGTACCACGTGTACTAGGGATAAGCAAAAAAAAAAAAATCATTAACCTTCTTATCAGTAGTCTTGATGATTCCAATGAATATATCATTATCATCATTTTGAGTTTAATTTTAACGCACAAAAATTTTATTTTCAATTTATTTTACTATATAGAATTTTGAAAATATAATTACAATAAATACTCATTTGGCAAAGATCCACTCAGAGAAAACTCGGGTGAAGCGAGATCGAAATATATAAATATTTTTCAACCTAAATACAGTTAAACCTGTCTATAGCGCCCCCTCTAAATAGCGCCTCCCTCTCTATAACACCCGATTCAAATACGTAGTACGATGCGATTTTATATATAATAACGAAATATTAATATTAATATTTAATAAAAATATTATAATTAATAAAACAAGGTAATAAGACCAAATTGGATTTGGTCTTGTTACCTTGTTTTATAATCTATAATACAAATTGTGCCTTATCATTATTATTAATAAATAATTATTAAAAATAAGAGTTAAAGAGGTAAATGATATATATATATGTTCTGAAAATAGAGCAATCCTACTTAAATCATTAGATAGTAAAAAGGCATATATTGGATTTATTCAATCCAATATATGCCTTTTTACTATCTAATATATATATATGTAATATTGTTGCAAATGTGCCGACGAATGGATGAACTGGCAGTCGTGTACGTGAGGCGAGTGTTGATGATCTTCCCACACGCAGACAACAAGAAGCAGAGGCAGGGCTAGATGTTAACACCGAGAGTGATCGAGAACTGCCCACAGGACAGAGGTAGAGGCCATGACACAAACTTGGACGCTTATCACCGAGACATGGAGAGAGAGAGTTTGTGCAAGACAGAAGCCGTCTGTCGATGGCCACCCTAGAACCATCTGCTGACCCCCTGCCAAAACCTGTCCTGTTTTCAGGGGTCGTCTATAAAGAGTCCCTGGGGGCCCCACATGGGCTGGGCGTTGGCTTTTTTTCCTTCCCTCTGTCCCTGCCACCAGCTGACAGAACACTCTTTGGATCTTTATTTTGACGTCACCATTTTTAGTTTTAAATACAAATAGGGGGTTAAAATACAAATAGTTTATATACAAAATATGGGGTGGTAGTAATTAGAAATAGTGTACATTTCAAAAGGGTAGGATATTTTAAGGTATCGGCTCTAACTAATTGGAAGATATGTGACATATACTAAAAGTGTCATACAGTTTAAAATATACTATATATATATTGTCGTGTTCTAATTAAAAAGAACGAGTTTTAAGAGACATGAGAAGCTTCATAGCAATAGAAACTCTGACTTTATTACTCTCTTGACCTAATATATACACATCGTGCTTCTCGCGGACATGCAAATATAACAACCTTTCATAAGAAACATAATGTAAAAATATATAAAACAAAATAATGCTATGCAAATATGTCGAGGTATGCGACAGACTCCCCCTCCATGACCTCTCATCACTCCTGTGATGGGACTCCTGGTGGTCTATGATGAAATTGTCCTCCGGCCACTTGGTGATGGTTATATCCTGCATGGATGTCTCCTCAATGAATTCAGTATGTATTTCACAAGCAGAGTTAAATTCTCGCATTTCATTATGGGTCCAAATTAGCTGAGAAACCTTCTCGTAAAAAACATTCGGATTAGGATCATCTTCTTTATCTCCGTCTTTAGAATTCACTTTATCAGGTTTCTGAAGAGGCTCCATAGTGTAAGGGATGCAATTGTCCTTTTTTGCTGCGTCATTGGAAAAGTCTACGCCATTGATATCGTGGCTATGTATCTCATTCAAATCCAAGCGTTTTAGCACTTCTCTAGTCTGGTTACACCACATCATACTACGATCGTGCTTAAAAACATGCTGGTAAAAAACAGAAGGTTCGTCTTCATTGCCAACGAATAACATGGGATTAGTCCACTTAGGAATCATGTCATATAAATGTCTTATAGATGCTGGTTTACCTACGTCTTTAAGATATGCCAGAACAGGCTCGTCATAGGGTTGGATGTAATACACTTCCAGGCAATTTACGAGTAATTCCATCTTCTGTCTAGTTGGTATAGCAAATACATTGGACACCTTTTCCTACATACAGTAAAACCCCGCTAAGACGAACCATGGATATAACGAACCTTCCCTTATAACGAACCCATCGAAAATCCCAATTCCATTCCATTAAAATTACCATCGTTATAACGAACTTTTCACTTTTCAAACTAGCGAACTATCGCTATAACGAACCCAATTTTGGTCCCAAAATATTAAATTCTATCAAAAATACCATGCTTATAACGAACTTTTAATTTTAATTCTAAAATTCCAAAATTATAATTTTCAAAACTAATTAAAATTTTGTGTGAGCTCTAGCTCACAGATCGCAATTCAAAACAAAGAATTTAGCGACATTGGGTGTTTTTATTTACGTTCTATTTTTATACTGCGCTCTTTTATAAATTTTTCATGCCTTATTGAAAACTAAATTTCTTAACTCTACATTAGGAAAATTCCTTAAAACATGATTTAAATTATTAAAACCAGTTTTAAAAGATAATGGAAGTGCCAAAGAAAAAGTCGCTCTTACACAAATGAACTCCTGCTTCCAATCCTTCCAACAATATTCCTCTTCATCCTGGAATTCGTTGTCGAACCATAACAAAGCCGATCCTGTTAGATAGGATCGCATCCCAGTGATTCTAGCCTCGTCTCCAACCCATCCATTGTATTCACAAATGTTTTCATATACTTTGATCCAAAATTTAGGATCAGCATTTCTTCCATCAAAGGTAGCCACATCCATTTTAACTGGCCTACCTACCCTGATTCCACTCTTATTTCTAAGAAGAAAGTCCATCATTAGGCGTTGCTGCTTCGCCATCGCCCTGAAGCGGCTTTCCATGGTCGATCTTGAGCATCGTGTCGGCTGCGCCATCTTGTCGTGTTCTAATTAAAAAGAATGAGTTTTAAGAGACATGAGAAGCTTCATAGCAATAGAAACTCTGACTTTATTACTCTCTTGACCTATATATACACATCGTGCTTCTCGCGGACATGCAAATATAACAACCTTTCATAAGAAACATAATGTAAAAATATATAAAACAAAACAATGCTATGCAAATATGTCGAGGTATGCGACATATATATATGAAAAAATAATAGAAAAAAAAAATAAATAAAAAAAGGTCAGGTGTTGATCTTAAAAATAAAAAAAGGCATATCCTGACCAGGAGCACATGTGCTTTTCAGAAGGGAGAGCGCCATCTGGTGGAACAGAAATCAACTAAACATTGATTTAACCTGTTCCCTGATATTTGGCCAACCTAATTTCTTGATAAATCAAGAAAAGCCATCCACAAACGCATTTCGCACTGTTGGTGCTCATCAGCGTGTATATTGATGAGACTGAGGTGGGGATGTAATGCTCATTTTATTTTGAGACTGCAGTGAGCTATGGTCACCAGGGCCCGTTCTAGTGTTGGGTTCGTGGTCCGGTCTTGGAGGGTCGTTGAGGTCCGGTTCTCATCGGTGTGGCCGTTGGAGGGGTTATAGCTGTGACAGGACATCTTCCATTTGCCGGTCAAGAAAAAATTAAAATAATTTGTACTGCTCCCGTGTACCATCGTCGGCTACTTGTTGACACACAACAATATATATACAAACAGTATGACCTCTTTAATTCAACTGACTTAAAATCAGTTTTTCAATTCTCCCTATTTATTTTAACCCTAACCTAATTTAATTCAACACAAGACTTTTCAACTGAAAATTCTGATTCCTTGTTGCGTTGAATTAAAGAAGTTGACTGTATATGAAAAAGAAAAAAGGTCATATCCACTCAAATGAGCATTTTACATGGCAGAGTGTCATCTAGTGGAAAACTTTACAATCAAATGTTGATTCAGGTTTGTTCTTTAATCTATTCCCTATTCTTACTTCTTTTTTGACAAACAAACACATGCAGTGGCACATATATATGTATACACATGTATATGTGTGATCATTGTGATTTGGCCTTGTTAACCTGTCTTATTCTTTCTTATCTCCACTCAATCATATTTGATTGTGTCTTTTGGGGATGAGTAGAGCTTATTAATGGATAAGTCAATATAGTCAATAATGTGTTTTGGGGTTGCAGGTTGAGAATTACACTTAGTACATAGTGGGAAAACCTTGCAACCATTCTGGAACAACAACCTTGTTGTTGTCTTGGGAGAACAGAACCAGTGCTTGTCCCTCCTGTTCTGTACCAGTCATGTGTAGCATCAGATTTCCATTCTTGCTGGCATTGGGTCTTGATGATACGGAGGTCTCTTTCGTCTAGTTGGATGGTATATTTTCTGGCCTCAGGGTGGCCAAGAGCTTCAGATCTTTATCTATTATGTAAATAGTACTTCATCAATATTTTCCACTGATGGATTGCATCTATCCACAAGTTACAATATAATGCATATTTGAGCTAAACAGAAATAAACCCTCTCTGCCAAGTCTAGCCATCTAAAGAGACAGAAAGTCTGCCCTAGGCTGATGAGGGCCATTAGCCTGAAACCATGGACTCTAGGTGGACACTTTTCAGTTTGCCAAAGCTGTTGTTATGGCTTTGTCACCGACCTGAGGCCGCTAGTTTGCGGCGACAGTCAATAGATGGCATCTAGTTTTGAAGTCTATTTTGACAGGAGAGGCGACCTTTGTCTCTTTAGATCAATATCCTCCCAGCAAAATCTCCATCTATAAGTCTAGCCATATCCTTGACAAAAAGGATTCCCCATGTTTGTGAGCCACTTGTCCTTCAACAAGGGGAACAATAGTCCATATTGAAATCTTTTGTGCTGACTCAGGCTTCATTGTAAGATCAATTGATGGACTACATCCTCTGGTCTACATCTCGGGGCAAGTTTCAGCCTTACTCTTTGGTTATTGGGTACATTTCTGTGGACTTGACTATATGAGAAAACACCGTAGTTCCTTGTAATACAAGGTAATAAGACCAAATCCAAATAATTTATTACTGTGTGACATTTCCGCAACAACATTGTCACCATCATCAGACAAAAGAATAAATGAGAAAAAATTTCACAGCAAGTTCTTAAATAGTACTGTTATCAAGTGTTTAAACAAAATAACAGATAATGAAAAATAGTTTTTTAAGACAACTTGAAATATTCTTCTTAGAATTTAAAGTGATATTTTTTCTCATTTATTCTTTTGTCTGATGATGGTGACAATGTTGTTGCCGAAACGTCACACACTAATAAATTATTTGGATTAGGTCTTATTTTCTTTTATTATAATCTATATTCGAAATTATTATAGACTCGTATGATTATTTTGAATATTCATAACAGATGGCACGCTTTGCATCTTAATATTATGATCTATAATCCAAATTGTGCTTTATCAGAGTTCCTTGTAAACACAAGGTAATTAAGACCAAATCCAAATTAAAAATTAATGTGTGACGTTTCGGTAACAGCGTTGTCAACAGTACTCTTGTCTGAAGATGGTAACAATGCTGTTACCAAAACATCCAACACTAATTTTTCATTTGGATTTGGTCTTATTACCTTGTGTTTATAATCTATAATCCAAATTGTGCCTTATCGTAGTTCCTTGTAGTTTTAGTAATTGGTAGAGAGATATCCTTCCCCCTCTAGTCTCAAATATGGGCAAATACATTATTTTATTTAAAGCTACAAGAAAATAAGACCCAAATAAATTAATAGTGTGTGATGTTCCGGCAACAGCATTGTTACCATCATTAAATAAAAAAATAAAAGGAATTTTTTTTTTTATTCTTTTATCTGATGGTAACAACGCTGTTGCCAGAACGTCACGCACTATTAATTTATTTGGATTAGGTCTTATTTTCTTGTAGTTATAATCTATAATCCAAATTGTGCTTTATCATATTTTATTTAAAATAAAAAATATATATAAAGCCTTATGTTTCTAATTGAAAAGTAAATGCTTAAATTATATTGCTTATAAACCTTCTTAAATTGATAATATAAATTAAAAAAAAGATTTATAAAAATATACCTATCTTATATTTGATTTGAAAATAGAGCAATCCATAAATAAATCTTTAATTAAAAAGGCATATATTGGAACAAAATATCGTTTATAATGTTCAGCCAACTGAAATATTGGTAAAATAAATGATATTTTGATCCAATATATGCCTTTTTATTTAAAAATCTTCTTATATATAAAAGTCAATGTCTGTTTTGCGATAAACTCAAAAACTACTGAACCAATTGGTACCAAATTTTGCATGTTCCTTTTTATAAACCTGAGGAAAATTTTCGACTACATTTTGATTAGCATTTTTGGCTATTTATTTTTTTCATTTGCAGAACTTTTTTTACGCGGAGTAAATACGAGTAGTAACAACACCAGGCCAATTAAGCGACCAATAAGCTTTTGCATTTTTTTTCAAGTTGCTTGCGTACTTTTTTTGAAATATATTTTATATGAGTGTTACTTTTTTGTAAAAAAAAAATAAAAACTACTTTTGTAGTATTGAGTATTGAGAGAGAAATTTATATTACTAAGTTACGGTAATTGCACACAATGCAATTAAAAAAAAAAACCTTTACAAAATTAGCATTACTGTATGTAAATAATGGCTTTCGTATTTTTTATTAATTTTTGTTCTGGCCTTTATTTTTTTTTTATCACTTAAAAAAAAAAAAGCTTAAAATGCAGTCGCAGTCATTAGCAAACACATATGTTTGCCTAATTTCCATGTGCTCTTTTATTTTTTACAGAAAAATATTTACATTCCAGTATTTTGGATTAATTTTTTTCATAAACCTATTTTTTCTTATTCTTACTGAGAAGATGTGCATCACAGTCAAGATCCATTGCGCTCACTCAACTTAGGCAATTTCAAGGGTTAATGTGCTGGGGCAGGTACCTCGGGGGTTGGATGGAAAAGCTGCTACTATTTAAACTATATTGGTTTTGAAACAACTAAATGGATTTTAAAAAATTAATTAAATCAAATACCTAAACACTAATATAATTTTTGCCTGTGGTTTATGTGTTTCTTCTGTATTGCTATTCTGTGGCAATTCTACTATTTATTATTGATGTACTTTCAGTATGAAGGAAATTGCACTCGGGGGGGATTCTCGGGCAAAGCCGGGTCATTTGTCTAGTTTTATATAGAAAGAAATAAATGAAAAAAATTGGTAGCAAAAATATAGATTTCCTCAAATAAAAAGCCTAAAGGTATAATATCTTTGTAAAGGTTAACTTCTAGTTGCATAGCCAAAGTGGCCTTTATGGAGAAATGTCCTCTTACTGGAGAGTTTCTTGTGGGTAAAAACGGTAGTTTTGGTTATGAAAACAGTCATTTTCAGACAATTGACAATTAACATAATTTTGTCAATACATACAAAGTGTATAGTCTGCACTATTGTTTTCAAATAATAATTAGAAATATATAACACTATGTACAATAAATATGTACATGTCGCCTCTGCCACCGCTGCAGAGTTTGTGGAGAATCGCTAGCTGGTCTCCAGCAACATCACGTATTTCCCGATCTGTCCTTTGTAGAGAGGTGTCCTCTTAGTGAGAGTGTCCTCTCATAGAGGTTCTACTGTATTATGTATCAGTTTTGTTGCCATTTTTGAAAATTTTTTATAACTAAGATATGACAAAAGTACGAATAATCTATTAGTAGCAATTTTAACTTTCCCCAGAGCGGCATCTTATGACAGGTTTGGACATAATTCAGGTTGGATTTGTCTATCTTTGTAAGCTCCCTGCCCTTGGTAGAGAGAATTGTTCCAATTAAGACAAGGTTGGCATCCTTCCATCCAATGACCAAGGGTTGATGGTGTAGCACGGGTGTCTCTTTGTGAAAAGAGGAGACTTCAAAGAGAACATCATGAAGGAGAAGCTCAAGAGCTACCAATCTGACAAAATTACGGTAAGTTCTGAATCATCCACTAAGAAACATCTATGCTCACACAATCCTACGTGGTATTTCCAGACTTGGATGGTGATCTTCCCAGAGGGTACCAGGTTTAACCCCAATGACCAGAGCACCATAGACAAAAGTCGGGCCTTTGCTGACAACCAAGGTACTCCGTACTGTTTTGTCTCATGCCTTGGTGTTTATGCTGGTGTGCAGGCATTGAACACTACCACCATGTGCTTGTTCCACGGATCAGGGGCTTCAAGATAGCTCTGGAACGTCTAAAGACCAATATTGATGCCATTTACGACGTCACTGTGATCTATGATGGGACCACTGGAGGAGACCACAACACCCGCGTCAGAGCTCCTTCAATGATTGGTTAGTTAACTTGGGCTATTGTGTGGGGTCAACTCTCTAAATGTGCCTTGTAAGTAGCTGTCCTGTGTCCATGGAATGTGTTTGATTGCTAGATACGTATTAGCTATTGTAAAGTGGGAAAAATGAGAACTTGCAAAGAGATTCCTTTTTATTGTACACAATATGGCTAGTTTTTAGCATCATCAAGACCTAATAGAATTCCTAAATGACACATAGAAAAAGCCTAAGATGTTAGTCATATACAGATTCTCCATACAAGATCCAAAATCAGGAAAACAATTAATACAGAATACAAGTTTTTAAGTCTATTTATAATATTTTAACCTACAGTAAAACCTTGCTAAAATGAACCTGGGATATAGGGAACCCTTCTTTATAACGAACCTGAAATAATATCCATTTTTATTTTATAAAACAGTGACCTATGGCTATAGTGAACCACAGGTTCATGGCAGCTGTTGTATCCAGACAGTGGTGTGATGACAGATATCCTCAGTGGGGACCACAAAGCCATCCACATCCATGTCTCTCACATTCCCATCTCAGAGGTGCCTCAGGATGAAGACAACCTCAAGTCTTGGCTTTATGACCGGTATCGAGCCAAAGACAGGTAATATTGTTAACATCCATGGGATTTTGTTCTATGATTCCTTTAGTGGACACTCCCACTCTAACAAACAATTGACTAACAAGTCCTGGCTTTATGACCGGTATCGAGCCAAAGACAGGTAATATAGTTAGCATCCATGGGATTTTGTTCTATGATTTCTTTAGTGGACACTCCCACTCTAACAAACATCTGACTAACAAGTCCTGGCTTTATGACCGGTATCGAGCCAAAGACAGGTAATATAGTTAGCATCCATGGGATTTTGTTCTATGATTTCTTTAGTGGACACTCCCACTCTAACAAACATCTGACTAACAAGTCCTGGCTTTATGACCGGTATCGAGCCAAAGACAGGTAATATAGTTGGCATCCATGGGATTTTGTTCTATGATTTCTTTAGTGGACACTCCCACTCTAACAAACATCTGACTAACAAGTCCTGGCTTTATGACCGGTATCGAGCCAAAGACAGGTAATATAGTTGGCATCCATGGGATTTTGTTCTATGATTTCTTTAGTGGACACTCCCACTCTAACAAACATCTGACTAACAAGTCCTGGCTTTATGACCGGTATCGAGCCAAAGACAGGTAATATAGTTGGCATCCATGGGATTTTGTTCTATGATTTCTTTAGTGGACACTCCCACTCTAACAAACACCTATATACAAAGGACAAATTTCTTTAACACTTTATCAATTAGCTGTTCTCTAGTAGGAGGGCACCTCTATCTAAAAGACACTTGGGTTCTGCAATTAGATGTTGTCCTTTAGAGAGGTTGTTCTACTGTATTGACCTTAGAAAAACTGGAAAATGGGGTGTAGGTAGCTATATAAGGTCAACTTTTATTGATCTCAAGTCCAATAAAATAAGACCTAATCCAAATAATTTATTAGTGTGTGATGGTGACAATGTTATTGCCGAAATGTCACACACTAATAAATTATTTGGATTAGGTCTTATTTTCTTGTATTATAATCTATAATCCAAATTGTGCTTTATCATTGATCTCAAGTCATTTGAATATATTTGTTTTTGCACATCATTATGTGGTACATTAGAAACTTAAAAGTAACAAGACCACATTCAAATACAGTAAAACCCCGCTAAGACGAACCCTGGATATAATGAACCCATCGAAAATCCCAATTCCATACCATTAAAATTACCATCGTTATAACGAACTTTTCACTTTTCAAACTAGCGAACTATCGCTATAACGAACCCAATTTTGGTCCCAAAATATTAAATTCTATCAAAAATACCATGCTTATAACGAACTTTTTTAATTTTAATTCTAAAATTCCAAAATTATAATTTTCAAAACTAATTAAAATTTTGTGTGAGCTCTAGCTCACAGATCGCAATTCAAAACAAAGAATTTAGTGACATTGGGTGTTTTTATTCACGTTCTATTTTTATACTGCGCACTTTTATAAATTTTTCATGCCTTATTGAAAACGAAATTTCTTAACTCATTAGGAAAATTCCTTAAAACATGATTAAATTATTAAAACCAGTTTTAAAAGATAATGGAAGTGCCAAAGAAAAAGTCGCTCGTACCAAGATATCACTTGAAAAGAAATTAACCATCATAAAAGCTATTGAGAGTGGTACATCGCAAGCGGAACTTCGGAAGAAAATGAAAATGAGCAAAAGTAGCATTTCTACGATATGGGGCAAAAAAGAAGACTATAAAAAAAAAAAAATGCTACAAAGAGGAATCAATCCCAACTATTGCCGCTATCGTCAGTGTCATTATCCACTTTTAGAAGAAGCCTTGTATACGTGGTTAGTACAAGCTAGGCTAAAAAACATCCCACTAAATGGACTCATTTTACAACAAAAGGCCATTTATTATGCCATGGGTATGAAATATGATGAATTTGAAGCCAGTAATGGCTGGCTTGATAGATTTAAGGCCAGAAGAAATATTATTTTTAGAAAAATTTGTGGAGAGGAAAGGGCAGTGAACCCATTGGTGGTGGAAGATTGGAAAGAGAAATTTCCTTCTTTTTTGGACAAGTATTCTCCCTCCAATATTTATAATATTGATGAATCAGGATTATTTTAAAAATGTTTGCCTGACA
This sequence comes from Cordylochernes scorpioides, assembly GCA_030710605.1. Lineage (NCBI taxonomy): Eukaryota > Metazoa > Arthropoda > Arachnida > Pseudoscorpiones > Chernetidae > Cordylochernes > Cordylochernes scorpioides. The sequence continues at coordinate 69,205,031 of CP092876.1, forward strand.
AAACACTCACCTTCAAGGGAGACACTTGTTCTGGGACAAAGAGGTCCAAGGAGAGAATTACCTTTTTGGCTGGGACTAATATGGATGGCTCAGATAAGCTTCCTCTCCTGGTTATAGGGAAACTAGCCGAATGACCCGGGCAACGCCCGTGTTTTACCCGATTGAATGTTTTTATTCAAATACTATTTGTTACAATTATAAATTGGCGCCTTAAATAAATACATATCCTAATCAATCAGTCATAGGCCGCCTCTTTCACGGATGGCCGGTGCCCTCCTATTGGACGGCTACGATCACGTGTCATCGTTGGCGTGTAGGTGACCTTGAGTGACGTAATGCCCCCCCTGCCGGCGGCGCGCGCCTGTTGGCTGCCGGCAAGCACGTGACCTCCCTGTGCGCGCGCATCCGTGACAGAGGCCGATGAGGAAAGACGGTCGTGACTATATATATTAATGATATAATATAATATATGTATGAGTACATTTTGTGTAGAAATAGGATTAGTTGACTTTATAAGGTAAACTTATTCATACAGTTTGTATCCCTCGATAGCTCAGTTGGCAGAGCGGAGGACTGTAGATGTTACAACGGTGATCCTTAGGTCGCTGGTTCAAATCCGGCTCGAGGGAGTTTTTTATTTTTATTGGCTGCCGGCGAGCACGTGACCTCCCTGTGCGCGCGCATCCGTGACAGAGGCCGATGAGGAAAGATGGTCGTGACTATATATTATATATGCCAAGCCACGATGTTTTAAAAAGAAAAAAATCTCTCCACCCATTATGAGGCAAATAAAACAGCTTGGATGACAGCCGTAATTTTCAAAAAATATCTTCACTATTTAGATGAATATTTTGGCAGTGAAAATAGAAAGGTGCTGCTCATCCTGGACAACTGTCCAGCACACCACATCCCTGAAAAATTGGAAAATATTCAGGTAGTATTTCTCCCCCCCAATGCCACAGCCAAGCTACAGCCCATGGATAATGGGGATTATTCTTGATATTAAAAGAAAATACAGGATGAGGTTGATACAAAGATGCCTTATAGACATGGAAAATGATAGAGAAACAAATATTACATTGCTTGATTCAATAGAATTGTTGAATATGTCATGGAACTCTGTCCCTAAATCAACTATTGTAAATTGCTTTTCCTTGTCTGGGTTTGGAAGCTTTCAAGCTGAAATAGCCCCACAAGATTCTACAATTTTTTTAAGCCTTGAAGAAATATCACGAGCAACCTCAAATTTTGAGCAATATGTCCATGTTGATGATAATGAACAGGTCTTCGCTGAAATGACAGATGAGGAGATTATTAAAATGGTTACAAATGTTCCTGATATTGATTTACCAGAAGAAGAGGAGGAGGAAATGCCATCATCATCACAAGTGCTGTCATCTTTAAAATGGTTGAAGACATATTCTAGAATTTGTGACTTCACTGCAGAAGAAATTTAAAAAAAAATGAAGATTTCTTTGCTAGATATGAAACCAAATTTTCGAGGAATATGTTAAAGCAGAAAAAAATAACAGACTTCTTCAAGTAAGCCTTTGTATCCTATATTGTAATATAATAATATTTATTTAAAATATATTTTTATACCTTTTAAAATATTATTAATAAAGTTTTTATTTAATTTTTATATATAAGGTATACTTTTCTTGGATTTTTTTGACATATGGGGGGCAGGTTGCATTCATACTAATTAAATTATCAGAGGAACTGATCAAAAAGGCAATATTTTCACATGATTTTGTTTTTATTTTAATATACAGCTTTAATATATAGAAATAGGTTAATTTAGGGGGAAAAAGCAGCCAATATTAAAAGGTAGCCTTTTTTTTTTGCGCATGCCCTTTAATTATATCCTCAAAAAAAAAATTTAAATACCCAAACCGTGGCTATAGTGAACCAAAAGTCCCGTCCCAATGGAGTTCACTATAGAGGGGTTTTACTGTATATAGATTGAACTGTACCTGATGTTGGTATGTGTTTGTACCTATATTTCTAATCCAAATAATCCCACTTGTACCTTACAGTAGTTTCCTTACTTGGATTTTTTTTTTGCTTATCCCTAGTACACATGGTACAGGCCATGATAATCATGGTGGGTAGTTAGCAACTACTTTTACTGTAAGTGCACCACATGTCTACACATGTGAAAAGCAGTTCGACTTTGCACTTACAAATGTGCCAGAGCCTTGTTTGGTTACTTGCACCCGCTGGTGGGGTTGGACTTTTTCAACAATCGGGGGGGGGGGGGGGTCCTTGGAGCATATTTTTTGTTTTATCAGAAAAAAGTGCCCAATGCGGGAATCGAACCCGGGTTGTAGCAGTCGAAAACCAACGGTTTAGACCAACCTTCCACAGACCTCTCCTTTCTTGGATTCCTACATTACTAGTCTAAGGATGGAGAGTGAAAAAAACCTTGCGCTATGGCAAACCCTATTGGGATTGAAGCCATGGTCAATGTAGTCATGGTTATAGAATAAATAGAATTGAATTGGGAATTTTTTTTTTAGGTTTGTTATAAGGGAAAATACACCTTGTTTTAGCACAGTTTTACTGTCTTTGTGAAAAAAGAAGAAATTAAAGCCTCCCAACCAACAAACAATGGGCATGACAATTTTTAAATACAAATCCAATGGTTGACCTTGTAACTCAGGTAGGATGTACTTTGTGTCTTGTTCCACTAAATATAGTATATATATATACACCGTATAATCACATCCATTAATAAAGACAGAGAATGAGAACTTAGAATACTTATTGAATGAAGTTCTAATAAAGCTAAAAAGATCAAATTTGGCAAACCTATGTTTGAGTTAACTGAAATGTGGGTCTTTAAGCTAAATGGACTGAAACGAACTGTGAGACATTTAGTGTCCCATCAAGTTTAACTTTTGGTGACACTATGGACAAATATTCTCCAATGTGATCTGTTAGTGAACACACTCTCAGCTCATCTAGTGATAGCTTTCTTGACTCCTTCTAGCCAGCTCATTGTGTTTGTAAATTTCCTTCAGTTTCCCATACAAACAAGGAAAGAGAAAAAATAGTACAAATGTAATATTGTACTGGGATAAGGTGCATAAATGAAGAAAAAGGCATCTACTTATCGTGTAACTGAAATTTACTGATAGCTTGCGCCATCTATCGGAATAAATATCAACTATTCTCGTTGATTTTTAATTATTCCAGAATTGGCCAAATACCCATTCTTGATTAATCAAGAAAAGCTAACCACGGACGCGTTTCGGGCTGTTGGCCCTCATCAGTGTGGTGCAAGCTGTACCTCAACGACCAAAAAAATTGGTCATTCAGGCATCCTGAAAAATCATGAAACGGGTAGTTAAGGCCAGAATGGGTATTTGGCCAATTCTAGAATAATTAAAAATCAACGAGAATAGTTGATATTTATTCCGATAGATGGCGCAAGCCATCAACAACTTTCAGTTTCACGATAAGTAGATGCCTTTTTCTTAATAAGGAAAGAGAGTCACAAATCTTGTTTGTATCGAAGGAAATTTAGAACCACTTATTCTGATACAGTTAAACCTGTCTATAGCGCCCCCTCTTGGGACTCACCAAATAGAGTGCTATAGAGAGGGGGTGCTCTAGAAAGGTCACTTTTAATGTAAAATGTTTACATTTTAATGTTTGAAATTGAGCGCTCTAGAGAGGAAGGCGCTATTTAGAGGGGGCGCTATAGACAGGTTTAACTGTATATAGTTCTCTGCAAAATTATCTAGCTCTCTTTCTTCTATATAATCATAAGAATAGAAGAGAAAGAATTTCCACAATTAGGTAACTGAAGACAAGAAATATTTTAGAAGGCTCAGCAGTGATGATTGATTGAAAATAATGATATAAAATGTCATTGTAGCAAGGAAATCCAGGACTGGAGACACCTACTGCTGGAATGCCCACTCTTCTTTACCGCTAGACAACAGACAGTAAATAATGTTGTAGATCTATATCAATTTGTCTTATTTTTCTTCTTTCTTATCTCAAAGCCATGATTAATCATGGTGGGTAGTTAGCGACTGCTTTTACTGTAAGTGCACCACATGTCTACACATGTGAAAGCAGTTCGACTTTCCTCTTACAAATGTGCCAGAGCCCCGTTTGGTTACTTGCACTCGCTGGTGGGGTTGGACTTTTGCAAGAATCGGGGGCCATTGGAGCATTTTTTTTTTTTTTTTAAACAGAAAAAAGTGTCCAATGCGGGAATCGAACCCGGGTCGTAGTGGTCGAAAACCAAACGGTTTAACCAGCCTTCCACCGACCCCCAGTAAATAATGTTGTAGATCTATATCAATTTGTAAATAGCAGAAAGAATTATCATAGGTTTAACTATTTTTGTAAATATATTTGTGATTATCTTTTTAACCTGAAAGGTTCAGGTTCCTAATATATCTTATTGTTTCTCTTTTTTATATATTTTTTTCTTGTATAATATGTTTATAACTGTTTCTGTTTAAAAATGTAAATTGACGCAATTATCCCTAGCTGGGATAATGAGTTTTGTGTGTTGATATAAAATATATGAAAATAATTGAACCAATATAAAATAATACAACAGGTTTCTGGAGATGAGCTTCTTTTTATTTAATGTTATCTTAAGCTTTCCGGCATCCCTTCCCTTCTCTTTGGATTTGTTACCATGTGTTGGATGTAGGATGGAGAATAATAAGATGAAAAGTTGAAGACATTTCAACCATTGCACTGGTTAGAACTTCCTTTGGAAGGCAGATTGCTAGAAGAGCAAGTCTTCAGTTCGTCAAGGCACGCATCCAAGAATCTCACAGAATGGTACATATACAGAAGCAATATTTGGCGACTCTTAAAATTTTTAAGTGCTGGTTAGAACTTCCTTTGGATTGCGCACCTTGTCTACCAAAATAGTAATACTTTTGTTACTACAAATACATTTTGTCTATTCCAGGATTTTACTTCAGTTTGCACACTCCCAAGCATTTGAGAATTTAAAAATGGCGCATTTCTTTAGCTTACAAATGTAAATTTTTCAAGACTAAATCCAATAAAGTTTGAATGATTTAGTAGATGTATCTTGTTCCCTCATCATCTGAGTTGATGTGAGCGATTTTAGGAACAATACTCTTGGTTGTTGTAGTGTTGCTTGTAGGACTTCTTCTTTCTTATCTCTGTAGGATTGTTGCGTGATGTGTTGGTGTGGCTTGTGGAAAGGCTGCTGATAAAATTATAATTAAAATTAATTTATTTAAAGCCAGAAATATAAAAATAGAAAAGAAGCAACGGTTGAAGTAACGGCCGCCGGAGTTAGCCTAGATGTTTACCGCGTGAGTGGCCAGAGTCTCTGATGACATCCCGCGTGCATGCGTAGTCAGGTTGACGCCCGCGGTTGCCGAGGCCGTCCTAGTTCGGCTCGCTGAAGCAAAGTGTAGTCGCCACATCTCCACTCAATCATATTAGGGTATCAAGTTGTGACCCTTGATGGTGTCTGTTTGACAACCATCATGACTGGGTGTAGTAGAATGCATCTGCCTTTGTCATTAAGACTGGGAGCACTACTCAGTGGCAGGCCGACTTAGCTCCAAAATAAATGGCCGCCTCTGATAAGAGGAATAGATGCCATGTGCAGCCGCTCCTAACATGGAGTACAAATGCTGCTCATCCTGTATCCCTGGATTAGGAGCCCTTACAGGGTACTATCAGCCAGGCCAGCTAAGCCCAAGTTTTTTAGTGAGCTTGTTACTGCTCCCCTTCCTGCTTTTCATCCGGGCTTGGGACCAGCAAAGGCGGAGTTTTGTAGGACTTATTCTTCTTGGTTCTCCTGTGGCACACTATAAAATAGGGGGTTTATTTTCTCTCTAAAATGACACAAACTTGTGTTAAGGTCATTTTGTATTCCTGATTCTCTGTCTCTTTAGTTAACTTGGATTCCTAAAGCATAATAAATTCACCAACTTGGTTTGGTTTGTCTTTAGACAATGTTTAATTGTGGCAGCATACATCTATTTTTATCAAATGTCACCAGGCTGATTTGTACTTGGGAATGTTCTGCAGAGGTAAATATGCTTATTTCTAGAAGGTGTTCCTGATTAAATACAGTAGAAACTCTCTATAAAATACCTAGTTGCAAAGCAAAACTATCTTTTAGAGAGAGGTTACTCTAGACCAGCTAATTGGTAAAATTTGATCATTTCAGCTTTGATAAGGTACAATACGGATTATAAAATAGAAACACAAGGTAATAACCCTATTTATTTATTATTTTGGTCTTATTCCCTTGAATTTTGGCTTTGTAAACTGTTCTTTGTATAGACAATTGACAATTAAAATAATTTTATTGACATCTTGTCAATACCTGCAAAGTGCACAGTCTGCACTATTTAAAAAAATAATAATATGGATTATAAACACTATGTACACCAAACTCTGCAGCGCTGGCAGAGGCGCCATATTCATTGTACATAGTGTTCTTTGTATAGAGTGGGGGTGTTGTGAAGTTTATACTATTATCTCTAAGTGAAGCCTCATTTTATCACCTACATGATATTATCATTCTTAGAATTCCTGGTTCTATAAGTTCCAATTACACTCAAGGACAAAACTTAAAGGAAGTGGAAAGTCTTTGATGTCGCCGGTTGTCAATTTATTGGGAGGAGACAGGCAATTTTGTTCACAGCGAGTCGCTGAAACATTGCGAAATATTTGGTTGATGTTGTTTCTTATCCCCTTGTGAAAAGATTCCATGAATTCATGGAATGGGGTGTAGGGGTGCAGCTTTGTTGATCATGGCACCATGATCCAGGCACACTTTGGTGAAAGTCTGACTTTGCCTGTAATTTGAGGCCATTCTTAGCATGGAAGCAGACACCTTTGCTGCCGACTCTAACATGAGTACAGATGCAGCTCCTCCTGGATTGGTTGATGTAATCAAGTATAATGAGGTTCTGTTGTCTAGAGGTCCGACTGTTGAAACACCAAACACTGTTGTGTGTTCAGTCTACTGAGGAGTTACTACGACAAGCAGGACAAGGCCATACTTGGCCCGGCCGTCACCATCCCCTGTTCCTTCAAGTACAACCTGATGTCAGCTCTCTACACCCTGCTAGTCACCATGGCCATCCTCTCCCTGGACTGGTGCTGTCAGCTCTACCTACATATCTGGCTCTTTGCCTCCCTGGGGGGCTATGCCTGGATCTACCTCCGGGGCACTGCCTAGCACCTAAGCTAGTCTAAGCCTTTATTCCACTTTTTCTCTATTTTTCTACACCTTGTGGTCCAATCACTTTTTTATTTTTTGTATTGTTCAATTTTATTTATGTATAGTGAGACCATAGCTTTAAAGTATGGCTAAAAGGGTATTTCTCCTGGAGGCAGTCTCTCATCAAAGATTCTGCGAAACACTCCTTATGGCTTAGCTATGAGCTATGATAGGAGACTATTTCTAGGGGAAACTGGGAGTTTAGCTATATTTTTCTACACCTTGTGGTCCAATCACTTTTTTTGTATTGTTTAATTTGGTTATGTATATTAAGACCATAGCTTTAAAGTATGGTTAAACAGGGTCTTTCTCCTAGAAGCAGTCTCTCATCAAAGATTCTGCGAAAGACTCCTTATGACTTAGCTATGAGCTATGATAGGAGACCATTTCTAGGGGAAACTGGGAGTTTAGCTATATTTTTCTACACCTTGTGGTCCAATCACCCTTTTTTTGTATTGTTCAATTATATTTATACCTATTGAAAAAATGACATTCAAACTCCAAAAAGAGACCATAACGTAAGTATGGCTAAACAGGGTTTTTCTCCTGGAGGCAGTCTCTTATCAAAGATTCTGTTCAAAAGCTTCTTATGAATTAGCTATGAGCGTTTCTTTGTTGAGAGACTATTTCTATGGGAAACTGTGGGTTTATCCATATTTTTAGGCTATGGTTTCTCATGGGTACTGTATATATTCTGTTTGGTGTTGAATTTGGTGTTTGTGTTCTTGTTGCTTCGCCTCGCTCGAAGACTTCCAGTCTATGGCTGGCTTTTGTTTTAGCCACCGTCCTCTCTTTCCAGAATCTCTAGTCCTCTCTTTCCTCATTTACATATTTACTCTCCACCTATAGAGAAACCTTTTATATGACTCAATTTATAATTATGCAACTTGATTGATTTTTTTTGCTAACTCATTATAAATATAGCAAAAAATTAATAATGCATTATGGAAAAGCTTGTAAGATATAATTTTATTTATGCTAGTCACTATTTTTCCCTCTTTTTTTTTTTTTTTTGAGATTTAAAAATATTTTTTATATATATTTTTTGAAAGGAATAGAGAGAACTCTACCTGCTTTTTAGGTTGGAAATATATTTTTTGTTTTCTCTCTTTTAGATAAATTCTATTACAGTAGAACCTCCCTGTAAAGGACACTACATTGCAGAGCTAAGGTGTTCTTTAGGAAGAGGTATCCTCTTATAGGACAGTTGTTAAATAGTAAAAAATGATGAATTTGCAAATGAAAACTGTCCTTTATAGAGAGGTTTCATCTAATGCGAGTGTCCTATCATGGAGGTTCTACTGTATTCAAATGATCTGGTTTGGCTAGAAACTGATGATTCTTTTAGTAATTTCTCTTTCCATATTTTTCTCGGATTGTTGGATTCTTTGTGATTCCAAAGAACATTCAGCTAACTCAGTCAAATCTCTCTATGGAACGCATGTTCCCCTATGCACCACACATTTCCTACCTGAACAAAACGCTGTGAGTTTACGACACAGACAGTTTCTATCATCACCTATGTATATCCTCTTGTTCCCTATGGCTACGGACTCACCGCCATTATTCAATAATGTTTGCTTGCCACGAACCATGCGCACTTGTAATTTAGCTTTTGTTTATTATTTTTTCCTCTTGTGCTTGCTTGGTCTCAATGCAAGTTTAGTACAAAAAGTGGGTTGTGTGCTGATATTTGTGATATCTTTTTTGATATTTTTTATTTAGTTTTATATAGTTATTGTGTAAATATATATGGCTTTATTTGGCAGTTTCTCATTTACTTGTTGTTTTCTATAGTCAAGATGAGAGTGTTCCTCCTCTCTCTATTATCTACTTTTTGATGAAGATTCTTTATTCTGAAATAAAAAAAAGTTGTTTATTTATAAAGTACAGTGTCAGTGTTTACTTCCATCTATATACAGTTAAACCTGTCTATAGCGCCCCCTCTTGGGACTCACCAAAATAGGGTGTTATAGAGAGGGGGTGCTATAGACAAGTCACTTTTAATGTAAATTGCATCGTACTACGTACAGTTAAACCTGTCTATAGCGCCTCCTCTTGGGACTCACCAAAATAGGGTGCTATAGAGAGGGTGTGCTATAGACAGGTCACTTTTATTGTAAAATGGTTACATTTTAATGTTTAAAATCCGGCGCTATAGAGAGGAAAGCGCTATTTAGAGGGGTGCCATAGATTGGTTTAACTGTATATCCTCTCATATATTTTTATAACCTCATCAAGCTACATCAAAACATCCTTTTTTTTTTGTTAGTACATGTGGTACAGGCCATGATCTTTGTCATCACAAGAGACTCTATGCCATGTTGAAATTAATTGGACAAGGTTATACACAGCCCTAAGGAATTAATCTACTCTATATCTCTATTCCTAGATATAGTAAATACAGGAGTTGAAATACATGTTACCCAATGACATTTCTATAATTTGATTTGGTCTTTCACAAGTCATTGCTGCATAGATCCAGTGTTCCATCAGACAAAGATCTCTTTAGAAGAACTTTCTGTTCGTTGATTCTTATCGGATCTTTTGATTCAGAACTGATTTGGAACTCCATGGACAGGTTCTGTTGTGGTGTTCTGGGATATGATTCTGTACTTGCCTCACCACAATCAGTGGATTCCAGAGTTTTCTCAATCCTATCCATCTTGTTCTGTAATGATGGCAAGCCATGGTAGCAAGTGCTGGTTGGTGTGGAACAGGAAGATCCTGTCGTTTTCTTCTCCTCCTGCAAGTCTTTAGTTTCCATTTCTTCAGCGGACTTTGATTTGTTTTGTGAAAGCATTAATGGCATTTTATTTGAATATTTATCACTTTCTTGACCATATGACTTTTCTGAATGACTCGAAAGATCTTTAATTTCGTTTTTAAGCTTTGAAGGCTTTTCAAAGGATTTGTCATCGCTTTCCGATTTCACTTTTTGCTGAGTAAATGAAGGCATGTTGAATAGTTTCCATTTAATTTTCGATTCTAAAGTACATGGATACTGAAAACAACTTTTAGTAGCTTTAACGCCGCATGTAAAATCAAATTTGGATGGTTTAGGAGTATAAAAACAGGATCTATATTGGCAACCTGGTGATTCATTTTTTGTTTGGTAATCAGGACAAAACTGGTCAGAACAATTTTTTGGGGATTTTTTGATAGCTTTCGTTGGAGATGTGCACAATGCAGAAGCCTTTGAAGATTTTTCTTTCTTTTTGCGGCAGCGGGGATTATAAAAATCTGACTTGCAGCTTGACGAAATAGGTGTGCTTGAGGAATGACTTTCACATCTTCTTCGAGACAAGACATTTCTTATGCCTTCCAGTTCAGATTTCTTCTTTTTCAATGTTCGGTTTATTACTTCATCCTCTTTGTTTCGATGAGCCAATTTACAATAGAGGCCATCAAGTTTCTCTTCACATCGTTTCAGCCAATCCTGCAATTGAATTATTTCTTCTTCTTTTGCGAAAGTGATTTCCTTTTGAATTCTCATTTGCTCCTCAAGTGCAGAATATTTCATGGTTTCCTTGTGAAGTTCTTTGATTGCGTTTGTGATTTCTTTTTCCCGATCTGCAATGCTTGAAGCTGATTGCTTTATAAGGTGTTTGTATCTTTCAACTTCCTGACTTTGGTTCTCCAGCTTCTGTTCCAGGCACCGATTAGTATCTTTACAAGAAGTAAGTTCAACAGATTTTTCGAGAACTTTTGAATTGGAGTCGATTATTTTTTCTTTAAGTTCCGAAACTTTACAATTTAATCTTTGGTTTTCATTTTCAAGTTGCCGTAAATTATTTTCAAGATCTTTGATTTTATTTTCATACATTGTTTTTTGATGTTCCATTTCCTCATTTGCACATTCTATTTGCTCTTCCAGTTTGTTGTGAGCTTTTATAATACATCCGTAGTCTTTTTCCTTTTTCTGGAGCGCTACTTTGGAGTCATTTAGCTTATCAAGAAGAGCCTCTACCACTTCTTCCTGATGTTCTTTAGCAAGTTCAAAAGCTTTGAGTTGCCTATCAAGTTCGTTTTTAAGTTTAAAGTTGAGTTTTTCAATTTCACAATTCGTATTCTGAAAATGTTTTTCCGAATTTGCTTCTAATTCTTTTAAATAGCACAGTTCGCTCTCTAACTTTTTACATTTCTCTCTTGTATCACATAATTCCATTTCAAGGCACTCATTCTCAGTGATTTTATTTTTCATCTCGTTTATTTCAAATTCTAATTTCGAAATTATTTTATCTCTTTCTTCTATCCTTTGATTCAGAACTTCCTTACAAGAAAAATCTTGATTGTTCGAATTTGACCCTGAAGCTCCCGTGTCTTCTTGTGCGTCCCAAGAAATGCATGCATTGAGCTGAGGACTATACATTTTTCTTGAATTTTCAATACATTGCTTACTATTCATAAATTTGCACTGCTCTGAAGCAACAATTTCCTTTAAACAAGCTATTTCCTTATCTTTATTTTCAATAATTTCTTTTAATTTCGAAATCTCACAAAATATATCTTTTTGAGTCTTTTTAGAACTCGATGCATTATCTTTGAGAGCTAAAGTTTTTCTTAAACATTTTACTTCTTCGTTTTTCACACTCAATTTCATTTTTAGTAAACGGTTTGTTTTCTGGAGATCGTCCATACCATCATTTTCACAATTTGTATATTTATTTTTCCGGCATAGCTTTTTTTCAAGTTCTTCAACTTCTTTCTCCTGTTTCCTGAGGACACTCTCTAGGAGTTTGACTTCAGATTTGAGTTTGCAGTTTTCATCCTGCAATCCCTCCTGAACTTCAGGGCAATGGCGAAGAAGACGACTCACTTGATCCATCATCTCTCTGAGAATGGGCTCAAGCCAACAGAACCGAGGATCACCCTCCGTCTTGCTCTGAATAAGCCAGATATTTTCACGAATGGACTGTAATTTGTCCTTCATCCTGTCCAAGTTACATTCGTACTCGCTATATTTCCCTTGATGGAAATGTATATTTGATTTATAGAGAGAGAAATGTGTAATATATGGGTCTCTCTTTTACCAAATATAAATAAACAATTGATCTATATTTTAGAAAAAGCATTGAAATAGTAAATGGTGGAATAGATAGTAGTTTTAATTTGTATGTTAATAGGTCGCACTTTTGACAGAATGTTAGAATGGTGTAAAGAGCCAATGTCCATTGGCTATGGCTTATGTCCATTCAATTTGAATTCTGAAGTGTACAAAATGTTTTATCTTTTACATAAGCGCTGAGACAGAGAAGAATATTTTATTCACGAATGTTTCCATCCACGATAAAGGAACAGATAAGCTTATAAATATAGATAAGCTTATCAAAACTCTAGTATATGATAAGTTTTTTTTTTCTCTAGGACGTTGATAGAAGCGGCCAGATCTGGCAAAACAGGTTGTCAAGTGGTCGAAGCTCGAAAATATCAAAGATTTAATACCATTAAAAGCGATACGTTTCTTTATCAAGTTATGCTTTGAGGCCAAGTGTCTTCAATAACGAACGAAAACAGATTCAAATGATCAGGTCTAGACTATGAATTAGTAGCGGGAATTGATGTACAGTGGAACCTCCCTGTGAAGGACACCTAATTGCAGAGCCAAAGTGTCCTTTAAGGAGGGATGTCCTCTTACCGGAGAATTGCCAAATAGTAAAAATAGTAATTTTGCAAATGAAAATTGTCCTTTGTAGATATGTGTTTTCTCATGGATGTTCTACTGTATATGCATTCTATATAGGGTGTCCATACAATTCGTATGATGTCAATCGAAGAGGATCGGTGGAAGGATGGTCTAAACCGTTGGTTTTCGACCGCTACGACCCGGGTTCGATTCCCGCATCGGACAATTTTTTCTGATAAAAAAAAAATGCTCCAATGGGCCCCGATTCTTGCAAAACTTCAACCCCACCAGCGAGTGCAAGTAACCAAACGGAGCTCTGGAACATTTGTAAGTGCAAAGTCGAACTGCTTTTCACATGTGAGACATGTGGTGCACTTACAGTAAAAGCAATCGCATACTTCTTCTACCCACCATGATTATCATGGCCTGTACTACGTGTACTAGAAATAAGCAAAAAAAAAAATGATGTCAATCGACGCGTTACAAAGAATTCCTTCCGAAATGCCAACATTTTGGAAGCAAAACTTGGACAAGACAACAGGAACCAAATATAATGTGGAATACGATTCGAGTGTTTCTAGAAGCATCCAACAGAACGATATTTTCACATGATATCCCAACGATGGAAATGGAGAATACAAAAATTGAAACCTGAGGGTGTAAAATCTTACAAGCTTTCGAAACTACATTTAGTTTATCGTTCATAGTATGGAAGGGTTGATTAGGGCTACTAGGCGGACCATGCAGGATCAGATAAAGCAGGAGGCCTTAAGTCTAGGCGGGCCGCTATCCTAGAAATCGTAAGTTCAAATAAAGCAGGAATCCTTGAGTCTAGAAAACTATCCTAGAACATACAGGGTCAGATAAAGCAGGAGGCCAAAAGTCTAGAGAACTATCTTAGAGCATACAGGGTCAGATAGAGCAGGAGGCCAAAAGTCTTGGCTGGCCACTATCCTAGAAATCGTAGGTTCAAATAAAACAGAAAGCCACATAAGTCTAGAGAACTATCCTAGAACACGCAGGGTCAGATAAAGCAGGAGGCCTTAAGTCTAGGCGGGCCGCTATCCTAGAAATCGTAGGGTCAAATAAAACATAAAGCCACATAAGTCTAGAAAACTATCCTAGAACACGCACGGTCAGATAAAACAACGGGATCCGGGATGGATAAAGAGTCTTTTATTAGTTCTTAAAATTAAAGATACTTCGGCCAGTAAATCTTTTTCTTATCTCGACGTTTCGACAAAATTCTTTTGTTTGCTCCTGAAAAAAGATTTTTTGTCGAAACGTCGAGACAATAAAAAGATTTACTGGCCGAAGTATCTTTAATTTTAAGAACTATGAATGCCGGCCAGGCAGCCTCTATCTTTACGATTCCTCTCTTTTGTCTTTCAATTTTCTCAGAATCTACATTTTCCATAATATATTTGCTCTCATTATATTTACCGAAGTACGTCAGTCAGGCTTTGCTCGCATATTTTGGATTCTAGGGATCTACTAGAATTGATTTCATTTAAGATTGGAATATTTGTCCTCGTTCGATCAAAAACGTAATTCTTCTCAAAATTGGTTTTACGGGCTACTAACCAAAGTGTATGGGTTTTTGAGCTTCCCAAAATTGTAAGAACATCAAGTTTCTTTGGCAGATTTAAGCGCTTTAAGAACTCCTTTCTTAGAAGATGAAGCAAAGTGACAACTATAAAAATCATGAAATAGTTTGACTTCTTCCAAAGCTGGCATATTGAATGATCCCTAACATATTTGCATCCAATTCACAAAACAGGATCTTAAAGTTTCTAATACATCACCAACTTATGGCTCTATAGACTGATATTATTACATTAGACCTTCTATTTTGGCTTTGCAACTAGATGTCCTTTACAGGGAGGTTTTTTACTGTATTATTTTTAAGGTGTGGGCTCTCATTAGATGTTTTAGTGTATTTTTGTGTAGTTTCAAAATCTACATCGAAAAAACTCGATTAAATATGACATTGCTTTTACGTGGAATTGCGCCTGTCATACAAAGGAATTTAAAACACCCGTTCTTCAATTAAATAAAAAATGATATTATAGCAACTTTATTTTTTGATGACCCACATAAAAGTCGGTGGACGAGTGTGTAACACCCTCGATTCCCGACAGCCATGAACCGGGATTGAATCCCGCGTTAACATTTTGTTTAATATGTGAATAACCTTCACATATTATTCACTGTACAATTATCATAAACTAGGTTGCTTTTGTTGAACGGTACCTAATAAAGTGATTTTGAATCGGCGGCGATGACCCCCCCAACGACATCAATATAAATTATAATTGTAAATGAACCCTTGTACATAACCACCCCCCACAGTATATTGTAAATATGATGATCTAGGTTGCTCTTTTTGAACGGCATCTGATAAAGTTATTTGGAACTTGAACTTGATGACCCAAAATATAAGAACTCGGCGGTATAAACTGACGGTTTCAGACAGCCATGAACAAGGATCGAATCCCGAATTGCACACTTTTTTTTTGGTGAAGAACCTGTTCATATTATCCATTGTGAATAACATAAGCTAGGTTGATCTTTTAGAGCTGTACTTAATAAAGTTATATTGGAACAGAAAAGAATAACCCACAGTAATATTTTTGAAGGTAAAATTAAAACTTTTGAATTCTCTTGAGACAATGGGTCTCTGATACGTCTTGAAATGAAGTTAGGGGAAAAGACGGTTCGATGTGTTTTTTTTATCTTTGGTTTATCTAAATACAACGTGTGCAGGAATGATTTATTTATCTTTTATTAATCAAACATGTTTTTTTTTTTTTGCGTATGTTGAGAGGCCAAATCATGTCAACATAACATGAATAGGCTATTTCACTGCCAGTATAACCGCCATGACAGGACACTCCTGCTAAGTGGTCATCTTTGTACAAACAGCTTTCATTACCTTAATTAACATTTTTACCAATTAGCTGCTCTCCGGTAAGAGGGCATCTCTCTCTAAAGGGCACTTCGGCTCTACAACTAGGTGTTGTTCTTTAGAAAGATTCTACTGTATATAAATTCGATGTAGATTTTGAAACTACACAAAAATACAGTAAAACCTCTTATGAGAGCACCCACCTTAAAAATAATACAGTAGAACCTCCATGTAAAGGACACCTAATTCCAGAGCCAAAGTGTCCTTTAGGGAAAGGTGTCTTCCTACCGGAGATTTGCTAAATAGTAAAAATGGTGATTTTGCAAATGAAAACTGTCCTTTATAGAGAGGTGTCTTCTCTTGTAGGTTTTACTGTAATAAAAAGAGAATTTATCTTGATATAATCTTATCTCTGAAAAAAAATTAACAGGAATACTATTGTTTTGAGGAGATATTGCCTACTACCAGGAATAACCTTGCTTTGGGGAGATATTGCCTAAAGAGAGGGTTGATACTATAATTCTGTTATAGAGGCCTGTTAAAAATTCATAAAAGGTATAACCAGGATAGCAAGAGGCCGAAGAAGTACTTTAAGCCCATCCTGAAGTCAACCCCCGAGTTCCTGCTGAACAAGCGTTTCGCCAAGAACAACAAGGCCTTGCAGTACCAAGCTGCTAAGAGTACAACACTTAACGATAATAGCAAGAAGCCCGTAGTTCTTGTGATCTTAGAAAAGATAAATCCAAATTGTTATCATAATTTATTGATTATTTATTTACATATATAACTCTTTTACAAGTAATATACAGGATGGTAAAAAGAGATAGGATACGTTATCCTATAAATAATTATTAATATTCAAATGTGTTCCATATTTTGGCCCACTATGTAGAAATTTATTATAGCACAATTCTATTTAAACAACTAAATATGGGGATCTTTCATTTTTTCGACGAATGCTTGGCTCTATCTTCTATATAAATTATATTGATGAATCTTAGCTCTATACTTCGGAGTTATTATCTCCGATGACTTCTAGATTCTCTATGCTCACTTCTAGAAACCCCCCGTTCTTGTCTGTAATATCTCCTTGAATCTTCATACCTGGTTGGGTACTTTTCCTTCAGATCTCTGCGGTAGTGATGTTCTCTGTCTCTGGTACTTCTACCTAAATGACTATCATCTCTGCGGTAGTGATGTTCTCTGTCTCTGGTGCTTCTACCTAAATGTCTGTCGTCTCTACGGCCGGAGGATCGCTGTAAGCTTTCAGCGGTGGTTTTACTTCTGGGGGTACCTCTTGTTAACCTGGAACTATTCGATGATGAACTAGAGGAACTACTACTCGAAGAAGAGCTACTAGAAGAACTACTGCTTAAAGAAGATCTACTAGAAGAACTACTGCTTGAAGAAGAGCTACTGCTTGAAGAACTACTTCTTGAGCTTGATGAGGAAGTGGAAGAACTAGATGATGATACACGGCGCCTAACATTTCTAGTGTTATATTCTGAATCACTTCGTTTTCTCTTTTCGGATTTCTGCTTTTCTTCGGTTCTAGACGGATTTATTTTTTCTGGAGAAGAATTAGATGATAAAACTTTGCGAGTGCGTTCACCTCTTCTTTCACTTTCTTCTGAATTATTTAGTTTTCTATTTTCTTCGGTTCTAGATGGATTTACTTTTTCTGGAGAAGAATTAGATGATGAAACTTTGTGAGTGCGTTTACCTCTTCTTTCACTCTCTTCTGAATCATTTAGTTTTCTATTTTCTTCGGTTCTAGATGGATTTACTTTTTCTGGAGAAGAATTAGATGATTTGGACGAACTTGATGATGAAACTTTGCGTTTACTTTCTTCTGAATCACTTCGTTTTCTCTTTTCGGATTTCTGCTTTTCATCGGTTCTAGATGGATTAACTTTTTCTGGAGAAGAATTAGATGATGAAACTTTGCGAGTGCGTTTACCTCTTATTTCACTCTCTTCTGAATCATTTAGTTTTCTATTTTCTTCGGTTCTAGATGGATTTACTTTTTCCGGAGAAGAATTAGATGATGAAACTTTGTGAGCGCGTTTACCTCTTCTTTCACTCTCTTCTGAATCATTTAGTTTTCTATTTTCTTCGGTTCTAGATGGATTTACTTTTTCCGGAGAAGAATTAGATGATTTAGACGAACTTGATGATGAAACTTTGCGTTTACTTCTTTTACTTTCTTCTGAATCATTTCGTTTTCTCTTTTCAGATTTGTGCTTTTCTTCGGTTCTAGATGGATTTACTTTTTCCGGAGAAGAATTAGACGAACTTGATGATGAAACTTTGCGTTTACTTCTTCTTTTACTTTCTTCTGAATCATTTCGTTTTCTCTTTTCGGATTTGTGCTTTTCTTCGGTTCTAGATGGATTTACTTTTTCCGGAGAAGAGTTAGACGAACTTGATGATGAAACTTTGCGTTTACTTCTTCTTTTACTTTCTTCTGAATCATTTCGTTTTTTCTTTTTGTCGGTTCTAGGCGGATTTACTTTTTCTGGGGAAGAACTAGACGAACTCGATGAGGATGTAGAAGAACTGGATGACGAAACTTTACGTGAGCGCTTATGTCTTCGTTTGTTTTCTCTTCGATCATTTCGCTTTTTCTGCTTCTTATCCCTCTTTTGACGATTTGTTTTACTATTTACCAATTCATATTTCCTTTCTTTTTCATTATTAGACTTTGCTAGTTCTTCCTTAGCCTTTCGCGCAGGATCAAAGGAACTTCCATCAACGAAATCTGAGCTTATTCCCAAAGCACGTTTAAAATTATTATTCTTTTCTTCATGAAGTCCAGGTGCATTTTCAGTTTCATCCTTCATTTGTCCATTTTTAAGTTTTTCAAGAAGAACTTGTCGATATTCATCAACTTTGTTATTGATTTCTACTGGTGAATAACCTTGTTCTTCCATTAGTTCTTCCATCTCGAGACATTTAGCTTCGATTTTTCTTTTTTGCTCATGAGCGTGAATATCAGGATTAAGAGGAGTGAAGACAGGGCCACTACGTTTGATATCCTCTTCTGTTTTATAATTCACCTTTGTCTTGTCATTGCGGACAAAAGAAAGGTTACGTTGTACGTAGGCGTTGGTTCCACTACCACGAGCTGTTGCTAAACCAATGCCGTTATACATTATTCACAGTTTTTTAATTAAAAAATAATTATTATATATTGAAAAATAAAAAAAAACTATAACGTTTTGTGTTATGTTTACAAAAACATAAAAATGCAGTTTAATCAAAACACGTGTGTGTCGATGATCAAATAATTATAACACAGATTAAATTTATTTATTTTTTTTCATTGAAATATATTATAATTTAGGGTAAAGTTTTACTTAGAAAAAAATATATCTATTTGAACAATCCACAAAATATATATATCTTTAAATATTTTTAAAATTTTATATGTTATACAACAACAACAACAACAAAAAAGCCTTTATTTAGGGTCACTGACCCTATACAGGATTCACCAGAGGTATGCATAAGAACAAAGCAGTGAGACAAAGGAAATAACGATATATACAGAGTAAAAAGAGAAAGAAAAAAAAAACAAGAAAAACAAGAAAAGGAAAAAAAAATAATAAGAAGAAAGAGGGAAGCAAGAAATCAACACAAAAAGAGTAGCAGTAAGAAAGTGAGGAGTGTTTATATGTTATATAGTATAAACGTTAATGCATTTATAGCGATTAATTTCTATTCTCCTAGAATTAAAACACCTTAAAATAATTTTAAAAATTTTAAATTCATGGCGCGCTATATATACAGTTAAACCTGTCTATAGCGCCCCCCTAAATAGCGCCTTCTTCTCTATAGCGCCCGATTTTAAATACGCAGTACGATGCGATTTACAATAAAAGTGACCTGTCTATAGCAACCCCTCTCTATTGCACCCTATTTTGGTGAGTCCCAAAGAGGGGGCGCTATAGACAGGTTTAACTGTATATATTATATATTAAATATATATCATTGAAGGTTGTACCAAAAGTTCGTAAACACTTGCAAAAAATTGAAATACCAATATTATTCACCGTTACGTATAATATCTTTGTATTATGTGTAAAGTAATTGCATTATGTATTATTATGTATTTGCCGAAGAACTATAAGAAAAACACGAACTTTTGGGATAGTCTTATATTAAATAAATATTTATTAAAGGCGCAAAAAATTCAACTATTCAATAATAATTATAATAGCGCCCCCTCTTGGGACTCACCAAAATAGGGTGCTATAGAGAGGGGGCTCTATAGACAGGTCACTTTTAATCGCATCGTACTACGTATTTAAAATCGGGCGCTATAGAGAGGGAGGCGCTATTTAGAGGGGGCGCTATAGGCAGGTTTAACTGTATATATAGCGCGCTATGAATTTAAACTCTTATCTATAAAAATAAAGGTATTTTTGTGTATTAAAAGATACACTGCTCACCCACCCACATCTAAGTCCGGTCCTAGTTTTACCTGCAGCGAGTCCAACTAAAAGGTAAATCCTATCTTTCCTTCTGGATTTAGCAAACTTTTATAAAGACTTATATTGGAAAGACTATCATGGAGAGACTTGGCCAATTATAATCTTTTTAATTCGGATATAGAACAAGCCGTTAAGCCACATCAGTATTTCTTTACTTTAAGGAAAACATCTCGAAATCCTTATAGACAAATATAAACATTAAACAATACCACAGGTTTCTGGAGATGGTTTCTTTTCATTTTATTAACGTAGTCTCAAGCTTGATGCAGATAATCATGATGATGATAATAGATAGCATAGATTTAAATTATTGGCGCGCTATATATACAGTTAAACCTGTCTATAGCGCCCCCTCTAAATAGCGCCTTCCTCTCTATAGCGCCCGATTTTAAATATGTAGTACGATGCGATTTACATTAAAAGTGACCTATCTATAGCACCCCCTCTCTATAGCACCCTATTTTGGTGAGTCCCAAGAGGGGACGCTATAGACCAAGCATGTCAAATTCAAATCCTAACACGGGCCAAATAAAAAAGTAATAAGATTATGTGGGCCGCAAAAAAAAAACAAGTACTTAAATTTTTATAGTCACATTTATGTAGGTTTATTTTAAAAAATACTAATAAGAAAAAAAAAGTAAAGTTAATATTTTCTCCCTGATATTTGGCATCTCTTTTCTGCTACCATCTTTCCTACTTCGGGGGAAATATTGTTCGCAGTGATTAATTTTAAAACTGACCCAAGGTGAACGTCAGTAATTCTCGATCTGATTGGAGACTTATTTCCTTTCATAAGTGAAAATAACTGCTCGCACCGATAAGTACTTCCAAACATGGACATAATTTCATATGCAAATTTTCGAGTGTTTTCAAATCTGGCTGGCAAATATTTGTAAAATTCAGAAACGCCAACTTCAATGAATTTTGCCTTTAAATCTGAATCGCACTGGATATCTATTACCTCCATTTGCATATGATTAGGTACTGATTCTATATTTATCGAGAAAATCGAAGAAAACAAAGTAAACTTGCCTTCCAAAGATTTTAAATCAGAAAACTTTGTTTCAAATTCATTTCTAAGACTTAAATTTTTTTCCGAATATTTTTGATACGATGCAGTTTCACCTAAACTTGATTTGTACATGTTGCATGTCGGAAAGTGCATTAAATCTTCGTTTTTCAACTGCTTTTCCCAAAGAACTAGCTTACATTTGAATGCATTAACTTGATCACACATGTTGGTAATGATCTGATCCTATCCTTGCAGTTTCAAATTTAAATCCGACAAGTGTTTTGTTATGTCAACCATGAAGGAAAAATCTTGCAACCATACTTGATCAGAAAACAAAGTGATGTCTTGATTCTTGGTTATTAAAACTGACATATTTCTTCTTTCAAGTCCCAAAATTGTTTGAGAACCTTGGAGCATGATAGCCAACGTACCTCGGTATAGTATGATAAAACCTGAATATTCGCTTTCTAATTCAGTTAAGAACAGAGAGAACTGTCGCTGATTTAAACCTCGAGATCTTATGAAATTGATGAATATTTTGATAGGTGTCAACACATTTTCCATTTTTATTACCTTCGTACATAATACTTCCTGATGTATAATGCAATGCGTATGATGAATATTGGAACCATCAGAAATTTCACTTAGTTTTTTTTCGCAGTAATGCTACGAAACCGTTGGTTTTTCCAGTCATTGAAGGAGCTCCATCTGTTGCTACAGAAGTCAATTTTGATTGAGGTAAATTATATTTTTGCAGAATATCATAAACGCAATTAAATATATCTTCTCCTGTAGTAGTGCCATGCATCGGTACTAGTTCCAATAATTCCTCAAAAATGTTGAAATCCGTGTCGCAAACTCGGAAAAAAAAAACAGCTAACTGAGCTACGCCCCCAATGTCCGTACTCTCATCACAGGCAATGGAAAATGCTTCGAAACAAGATGATTTTTCTTTTATCTGATCATTTAAATTTCTGGCCATATCAGTAACTCTTTCCACAACGGTATTTCGAGACAAATATATTGCTTGAAACGTCTTCACACTTCCAGGACAAACAATTTCTGCAGCTTTAATTAAACATTCCTTGATGAAATCACCTTCAGTAAAAGGTTTTGAGTGTTTAGCTTTCATCTCCGATAAAACGTAGCTTGCATGCACCGCCGCTTCACTCTCTTGTGATACTTTAGTAAACATAAACTGTTGTTTTTTCATTCCCAACTTGAACTCTTTTAACTTTTCTTGTCTCATTAAACCTTCGTAGGTATCATATTTTGATTTATGTTGTTCATAATGACGTTTAATGTTATATAATTTTGGTACACTAATAGCATTATTACATATCAAGCAGATGATTTTATCTTTTACTTCAGAGCAAAAATACTCTAATTCCCACTTTTCTTGAAAATTCCTATGTTCGTCAGCAATTTTTCGTTTAGTTTTACTGCCACTTGGTTTTGATGAAGACATATTGAATACAAAGGTCTGAAAAAAAATAGTAATCGCTAACACAAAATAATAAAACGTTTTAATTAATATTTTAAAATATTTTCAAAAATTAATATTTTTAACTTACCACAGACCCAGAATAACTGCACAAATTATTGAACGTAACTTTAAAAAAAATTTTTTTCTAGTACTCCGAAAGAATATTTTCTTTAAACTTTAAGGCACACAATACTTATGGCGATGTACATACGTTATGTATGTAGGTATAATATTATCAAAACTTACGACTTATGTATGGCGACCAGTGGTTCGTTATTAATAAATAAATTATGTATAATTACAATTTTTAAAAATTGGGCTACAAATTTTTATTATTATTTTTTTTAATTTATATATTTTTTTAAATTAAAATATATTGTCTGGTGGGCCGCAAATTTATTTGTTGTGGGCCGCATGAGGCCCGCGGGCCGCGAGTTTGACATGCTTGCTATAGACAGTTTTAACTGTATCTATATTAATAAAATGCAAATTTCATAAGTGGTGTTCGCTAAAAACTTTCGTTACAATGCATCAATTTCGACCAAATTTTCAACATTTATGTAAAACGAGATGGAGCAGGTTTTGCTTAACATCAAAATATTTTTCCTAACTTTAACATGCGTAACTTCGGTGTTATCGATTAAATACAAAAAAAAAATCAACAGAGTTAATTTTATTTATATATAAATACAAAAAAAAAAAAAAATTCAGCAATTCATTCAACTCAATCTAAAAAAATATTCAAAACAAGCAATTTTAAGATAACACCATATGTAAAACAGTCGGCCAAGAAAACAACAACGATATTACATCTATCTCACATATTCACACACAATCTTGATTAATAATTAAAACTAATCTTTAACATTGTTTATTATACTTCATAAAATATTGTCGCGTGTTTACCCTCTGGTTCTTTGCGACACACGCTTCTTCTCTTCATGGTTCACCTACCCGGGCTCCGGTTGCTCTTCCCTGCGGCTTCTCCCCGCAGGCCACCCAATGACGCCCGGAGTTCCACCTCTTTCTCCTGTGGAAACTCCCTTTCCTCTGGCAGTATCTCTCGGCCTTACCACTGGTGGGGGGACACGAGAGACTTACCAGAAGAGTTGTAGCAGCAGCAGTAGTAGTAGCCCGGTGACGATGGCAGTGGCGATAGTAACGACAGGAGACGGCACACAGACTTGAGGCACACTTTCTTTATTGTCATCTCTTACTAACATTAAATCTAAACAAAACAACAGACAACGTGTATTTACATTATCCTACATCCTGGGGCCAACACAAAAGCATATTTACATCCAAACTCCCCAGGAAACGGGACCACAGCAGTTGGCGACTCCCACATCGGCCAGCAAGGGAATCCGGCGAAAGCGCCATCTATAGGCGGAGGTTGAAACCGTTTAGAGGCCTTACACGTAACACTGCCTCCCACTCAAGGCGGATCGTCCCGATCCGGCCTCATCGCCTCCGTCGCCCCGATGTCACGCTCCTCGCTGGTGCCGCTTCTCTTGCCGGAACTGCCCATCTCGCTGGAATCGCCTTTCTAGCAGGAGCCAATCTTTCTCGCTGGAGCCGCCCCTCTCGCCGGAGTCGCCTCCTCGCCAGAGCCGTCCTTCTCGCCGGGATCGCCTCTCCCGCCGGAGCCGCCTCTTTCTCCGGAGCCGTCCCTCTCCCGCCGGAGCCGTCTCTTTCTCCGGAGCCGTCCCTCTCGCCGGAGCCGCTTCTCCCGCCGGTACCGCTTCTCACGCCGGAACCGCTTCTCACGCCGAGGCACCTCTCATGCCGACTCAGCCTCTTATGCCGACTCCGCTTCTTATAGCGGTACCGCCTTTCGTGCCGGAGGTGCTTCTCATGCCGGCACCGCCTCTTATGCTGGTACCACCTTTCTCGCCGAGACCACCTCTCTCGCCAGTACCATTCATCCCGCCGGGTCTCCTCTCGCCGGTACCGCTTTTCCCGCTGGCACCGTTTCTCTTGCCGGGACCACTCTTCTCGCCGGGACCATTCCTCTCGCCGAGACCACTTCTCTCGCTGGGACCATTCCTTTCGGCGGGACCACTCCTTTCGCCGGTACTGCCTCTCTCGCCGGGACCATTCCTCTCGCCGGGACCATCCCTCTCGCCGGGACCGCTTCTCTCGCCGGTACCGCTTCTCTCGCCGGTACCGCTTCTCTCGCCGGTACCGCCCCTTTCGCCGGTGCCGCTTCTCTCGCCGTAGCCGTTTTTCTCCCTGGCACCGCTTCTCCCGAGGGCACTGCTTCTCTCGCCGTAGCCGTTTTTTTCCCGGGCACCGCTTCTCCCGAGGGCACTGCTTCTCTCGCCGTAGCCGCTTCTCTCGCTGGCACCGCTTCTCCAGCTGGGGCCGCTTTATTCGCGGGTCCGCGTGACGCAGATTCAAGGTCTGTCCAGGAGGCTCCTCAATCAGGCCCTCCACTCCACGCAATTCCCCCATGTTTCCCGGCTCGACTTCCAGTCCTCGGGACTCTGCCCGGCCCTCGCTCTCATTTACTTCGCTCTCCAAAGCGATATTTATCTCTCCCATCTTGCTGTCCAGGGCAGCCAGTTCCCCCTTGAGCTCCAC
The DNA here is from genome assembly GCA_030710605.1 of Cordylochernes scorpioides. Lineage (NCBI taxonomy): Eukaryota > Metazoa > Arthropoda > Arachnida > Pseudoscorpiones > Chernetidae > Cordylochernes > Cordylochernes scorpioides. Next base: position 69,230,397 of record CP092876.1, read on the forward strand.
CCTTATCCCCGACAGCATTTTGGCCCATTTCTCCTCTTTTCCCTCTCTTCGCTTCAGCTTCTCTTCCTTTTCTTGTTCTCGTCTCCGCTCTTCCTCCTCCTTTTCACGCTTCAGCTTCTCCTCTTTTTCTTCTCTTCGCTTCAGCTTCTCTTCCCTTTCTTGTTCTCGTCTCCGTTCTTCCTCCTCCTTTTCACGCTTCCTTTCTTGCCTCATAAGGCCCATGAACTGCTTCAAAAGTTCTTCTGAGGCCATTTTCTCTTCCATTCGGTGCTTTAATCTATCCCGCTCCTCCCGGTGTTCCTGCAGCCCCCGCTTGATCTCGGCCAGCGAGTCCTGCTCAGAAGCCATTCCTTGGCCTCTCACGTCAATGGGCCTTTGTCAGCAACCAACCAAAAAAAAAAACGTTTTAATAAAAAGCCCCCTGGTGACCACGAGGAAGAATCCCACTTCTGACACCAGTTTTCGCGTGTTTACCCTCTGGTTCTTTGCGACACACGCTTCTTCTCTTCGTGGTTCACCTACCCGGGCTCCGGTTGCTCTTCCCTGCGGCTTCTCCCCGCAGGCCACCCAATGACGCCCGGAGTTCCACCTCTTTCTCCTGTGGAAACTCCCTTTCCTCTGGCAGTATCTCTCGGCCTTACCACTGGTGGGGGGACACGAGAGACTTACCAGAAGAGTTGTAGCAGCAGCAGCAGTAGTAGCCCGGTGACGATGGCAGTAGCGATAGTAACGACAGGAGACGGCACACAGACTTGAGGCACACTTTCTTTATTGTCATCTCTTACTAACATTAAATCTAAACAAAACAACAGACAACGTGTATTTACATTATCCTACATCCTGGGGCCAACACAAAAGCATATTTACATCCAAACTCCCCAGGAAACGGGACCACAGCAGTTGGCGACACCCACATCGGCCAGCAAGGGAATCCGGCGAAAGCGCCATCTATAGGCGGAGGTTGAAACCGTTTAGAGGCCTTACACGTAACAATATAATATTCGTTAGGCAAACTTTCACTCGGATAAAACCCGGGCGAAGCCGGGTACACATCCGCTAGTATATTATATATTAAATTTATATCATTGAAGTTTGTCCTAAAGGTTCGTGAACACTTTTAATACACAAAAATACCTTTATTTTTATAGATAAGAGTTTAAATTTATGGCGCGCTACATATACAGTTAATATATATTATAATATATAATAATTATTGTAATGGCATCAGGCAGCGTTTTATTCGTTCGTTTATGTTCTATTGTAGAAGGGCAGAGATACCCGAAAGTTTGAATCTACGTTAATAAAATGAAAATAAACTCATCTTCGGAAACCTTTGTGTTGTTTAATTTATGTCCAAGAGATATTCAAATAAATTAAAATATAAATATACACATTCATTATTAATATCATTTGATATAAAAAGAGCATTTGACAATGTCTTGCATTCAAGTATTCTGAAAGGGCTGACTAATACTAGCTTTCCAGAAAACCTCTTTCGCTTAATTTAGTATTTCTTGAGTGGCAGGAAAGTTTATATTCAATAGATTGGATGTGTCGTACACAAGAATGTAGAGCGAGGCTGTTCTCAAGGATCTATACTTGGACCCTTCTTTTAGAACAAAGCCTTCAACGACTTGCTTATCCTAAAATCTGTATGCATCGTATTCATACAGACCTACCTCGATGATATATTATACTGGGCTCTCATGACTTTAAATCCCAAACCAAAGTTAGCACTAACAATAGATTTATGCCTAGGGACGAGTGCCATGATGCGGTTGCAGGTTTACTACACATCCTTACCATGTTCCCATGAGAGAAAACATGGCTAAACCTAGTCTATCCTGGAGGTGGAATCTTATTAACGACTTTATTTCGGTTTAAAGACTTCATTACTAGGCCTGAAATGACAGAGTCTCTGATGAGAGACCATCTCCAGGAGAAACCTTGCTTAGTCAGATTTTTAGGCTATGGTCTCTCATGGAATACTATATTGAATTATGAAACGATGAAATACTACTGTACTGTGGCTCCAAATATACAATGTAGACTTGACAAATTGCCTTCTCTTTATTCCATTTAAGAAGGCCGGTTCTAACATATAGCCCAGAGGCCATTCGCATGACGTTGGACTCCCGTAGTCTCATCCACCTTTAAGGACCATCTTCTGTATCCCGGGACAAGTGAAGTGGACTCCACCATACGATGTTGACATGGCAGAGAGGCCGCTAATACAGAATGTGCTCATAATTCCTAGTTACATACTGTTTGGTCGATGAAAAATTCAGTCTAGCCCCACCTTCACCACCTGGCAACTCAACTACTCGGCAGATGGACTTTGACCATAATGTCCTTCAAAACTCTTCCTAACTCTTCTTTCTGAGGCCAGATTTTAGGCATATCTTCCCATATACTTTTAAACGTTCTGTCAATCTTTCAGACACCTAGATTCTGTTGAGACTACCTTTAATATAGAGGATGAAAACATTCAATGCTATTGCTTTAAATAATGAAAGAATTTCTACAATTATTGAACTGTCTTCAATGTTTCCATCCCCTCTACAGACAGAGTGCGCTAGGTGTATTGTTTAATTTTGTTGAATTAACAGGCTTTTGTATTTGTTGTCTTGTCCTTTAAGTGGAAGCTTGAATATGTGCGAAATTTCTACAACTACGAACATATTTCCACAGTTTCCTCACACATCATCATCAAGGGTAACCCTGGGGGTCGGTGGAAGGATGGTCTAAACCGTTGGTTTTCGACCGCTACGACCCGGGTTCGATTCCCGCATTGGGCACTTTTTTTCTGATAAAAAATGCTCCAATGGCCCCCGATTCTTGCAAAATTCAAACCAACCAGAGAATGCAAGTAACAAAACGGGGCTCTGGCACATTTGTAAGTGCAAAGTTGAACTGCTTTTCACATGCGTAGACATGTGGTGCACTTACAATAAAAGCAGTCACCTACTTCTACCCACCATGATTATCATGGCCTGTACCACGTGTACTAGGGATAAGCAAAAAAGAGTAACCCTCAAGTACAGATATATAAGTAGAATGAAAATACAATAGTTGTAGCGTTGTGGTGGATTAGATTGACAAAATCTCTGGGCAGAGTTACCCAAGATGAGTCAAAATTTTCATTAGTTCTTCCTTTTTATATTAATTTTAATAATTGCAGAAATCCGTTCATCATTTAAGTAAAAAATAATAGAGTTGAACGTTTCCATCCTGTACATACACAGTAAGCTATATGAATTGTTTAGTTACTGCCTTCAATTCCTGTAGATACAGACTGTAATGGCATTGTTAGTATTACGAAATTTGACAACTATACCGCAAATGTTTCTTTTGAACGAAAAATCGAAATTTATTTTAAGGAGAAATAACGATTATTTTTAACCTTAGGGATGATGTATGATAGGATGAATTGTGAAGAGTAATCCCATCCCTGGACACTTTATTTTTCCGTTTATCATTACTCTTTACAATTCATCCTATCATACTTCATCCCTAAGGTTAGAGATAATCGTTATTTCTCCTTAAAATAAATTACGATTTTTCGTTCAAAAGAAACATTTGCGGGATAGTTGTCAAATTTCGTTTTGCAATCATAAACCGCATTATATTGTATTATAAAAAACAATAGAATTGAACGTTTCCATCCTGTACATACACATTGGGAGCGTCCTTGCCGTGCGCACCATGAAAAACCAAGGGGTGCACACAGTAGTACCACCCCCCCGCGTTCACGGCGTTCCCTGCGTAAACCTCAGTACCTCAGAGGTCCTTGATTCGACGGCAGATTCAGGGAGTACTGGATAAGGGTTCGAGGGCTAAAGGGGGGGGAGTCCTATTGGAGCGTAGGACGGGTTTAACTAAGTCCGAACGAGAGGGCTCGGTCAGCAACCTTGCCATTGAACTCTCGGAGACGCCTGTGGGTGAGTGGTCAAACCCATTGTAGCCGGACCATACTGGCGGGCGCGAGGGGCCTACCAAAGGCCGCTCGGTGCATGGAGAATGCATCATTCCTTCTGGCTGTGTGACGTGGTTTTTCAGCGAAAAACAGGGGATGCAAGGGCTTTTGCTGCCTATATCGTCCCTGGCTTTTGCCGAATTTCTTCTTCTGTACATACACAGTGAGCTGTCTTCTTCTTCTTCCTTATCTCCACTCAATCATATTAGGGTCTGGGTGAAGTAGAATGCGTCTGCCTTTGTCATTAAGACTTGGAGCACTATTCAGTGGCAGGCCAACTTAGCTCCAAAAGAAATGGCCGCCTCTGACATGAGGAACAGCCGCCATGTGCAGCTGCTCTTAACATGGAGTACAAACGCTGCTCATCCTGTATCCCTGTATCAGGAGCCATTACAGGGTACTATCAGCCGGGCCAGCTAAGCCCAGGTTTTTTAGTGAGCTTGTTACTGCTCCCCCTCCTCCTTTTTCATCCGGGCTTGGGACCGGCAAAGGTGGAGATTGTTTAGTTATACTTCCTTCAATTCATGTAGATACAGACTGTAATGACATTGTTAGTATGTTACTCGCATTTTGATATCAGTGTGAATGGAAGACAGGATATTGAGTAGGGAGGATTTTATTGGCCATTGCAGCACCGCAGTGATAGGCTTTTGTCGTGTTGGAACACAGTCACGTGACTAAACTCTATCGTCATTATACAGAGTAAGGCATTCCATTTTTTCGTGTAGTTAGTAGAGGTTGGATAGATATTTCTACAGTAGCATTTAGAAACATCTTTCTTTATCATATATATCTCTATATAGGTACATAGAATAACAATTGTTATATGTGAAAATATCTCTATTCTTAAAGTGTTGGTCACATAATATATCTTTCTGTTATATATTTATAAAATCATCAAAATAATTCACAATGTAAAAATAGACACAAAATATACATTTCCAATCTTTGAAGTAATAATTCAAAAATATATTCACATAAGATAGAGGGAGATATGAAAAAATTATATTTGTACACACAATTGAGAATTTTATAAAAATAATTCTTTCATAAAATATGTTTTACCTCTTGAGATATGTAGTAAAAGTAAAATAATTTATTTTTTATTCTATAGAAGAGTTCTCTGATTGATAAAAATAGTTTCTGAGAAAAATATCCGAATATCTGTGTACAGACAAATGTGCCGACAAAAGCCTTCAAATGAATGCAGTCCAAGGAAGGTAGGCCAAGGGATGGGATAGAGATCTGGAAGAGAGGACTCAAGTGCAAAGTGCATCACAGATAAAGGCCATCAAGGTGGCCTACGAAGAGAGAAAAAAAAAATAGAAAAGTGTTTAGAAAACAACCAGCATACAACACTCAAATAGAAAAACGGTATCATGCCTTCACACAACACAGAAAGACAGTTAGTTCTCTACTACTCAAACACCACAACTGGAATTAACAGTTTTTATATATATATTCCCGTAGATATAGGGATATTTAAGTAGATTATTCTGATTTATTAACATCGTTACACAATCTTCAACACAAACTTTCAACATCTACAATACAAACTGCGAAATGTTTATCATTCCGGATAGCCGTGATCTACCAATATGTCAGAGTTTCACCACAAAATTCTTTCTTTGGAAGAAATTGCTCTTGGCACGCTTTATCATCACCATCGATTCAATGTTAATTTTTGAAATTTACTGAAAATTCACAACTGTTTTCTTAACTATAATATTGTGTGAGCCTCAAACGGTAATTTGTCATTTATCTTCTCGGTTATTGTGGTATTCATTGATTAGAAGAAACGGGTTCTGTGTAAAGAGAAGAATATATATATACAGTAAAACCTGCTTTTTGGAAGTTTTCATTTGGTTCCAAGAAAAATTCACTTACAAAAAGAAAAAAATAAAGGTTGAATAAAATTGTGTGTGGGTTTATAATACACTTAAAACTATCTTCCTCAAATTCAATGATGATTTTGATATAGGTTAATCAACACATTTAGTCTTGAGGGACTTGAAAATGTAGAAGTAAACGCGTTAGACAGGGTCATTTGCTCAAGAAAATGAAATTAATAGAAAAAAAAACAGCTTCGACTAAAATTAGATTCTTAAGACAGGATTACCGCCAAGATGGTGATTTCTAAGACAGGTTTTACTATAAATGCACCGTTTAAAGTATTTATTGAAAGGTAGAAGAAGTGCCCCTTTTAGAATAATTCTCTATGAACAGATAGGTTGCAAATTAATCAGACGAATTTAAGAATCCTGCCAATTTAGTAAGATAAACTTATGACGCGAAGGAAGCTATTCAACAAAACAAAATACCAAAATACTATTAAATATTTTGTTTCAATATATTAACATATTTATTTGTCGTATATGTGTTCCCCTTACACATATGGTCAGAAAGATTAACATATGTCAATTCTTAGAAGCCTCTAAGAGAAGCAGACCAAAACTTACCGAGAGAATATATTTAATAACAAATGTAATACTTTCAAAACACACTTCTTTTAATAACAATCCAATAAACTCGAAAGACCAAACATTTCAGGTTGATTATATGTTCAAAAACATAAAATAACAACAAACATCTTTATAATTCGAAAATGGTTTTATATATTTCTCTAAGCTTTCAACATTTTTATTCCCTTCAATAACCATTCGGACGATTTTAAGATAAAATATATTGTAGCAGAGTATTTATTATTTTATTAATAAAGTATCATTTTTGATGTTTATATTTATCTACTCTGTAAACTTCCCTCATTGTTTATCGTATTTGTTATCATTCATAGTTTGTTCTTGTCTTAAATAAATTGCTGTGTCATCCTGAAGTTTGTCTTTCCTAATTTTACACGTGGCAATGTAGTAAACGAAAACTCTATAAGAGTATTTGTTGGAATAATTCACAGAGTAGCTATAGATGAGCTCTCGTGTTTGAAAAGGATCTCTTGTATACAATAATAATAGTTCTTTGTTTCATATATATACTAAGTTTGTTTTGTATCCTTACTATTAATAATTAATAAAAAATATGCAAAACTTAGAATGTTACAAATTCATCCTTCATATTATATGTTTAATAAATCATTTTAATAAAAACAGTATATATTAATCTATATGATACATTAGCGCGCCATCTGTTATGATAATTAGAAACTATTATAGACGCGTATGATTATTTTAAAAATTAAACAATTTTATACTGCCTGTAGTATTCTGTGCTTTAAAATATAGGATATATCATCATCATAAACAATGATATACGATGTATAATGTAAACAGCGTGTTGATGTAAAAATATGAATATAAATTGTAATAAACAATTTGTAATAAAATAATTTCATCTGGTGAGTAATGTTTAATTAATAAATTAAATAATAACTATACAACACTGCCCTTAATTTTTTTAAAGAACCATATGCGTTTATAATAGCTACGAATTCTCATATATATTAATTAGATAGTAAAAAAAAACATATATTGGATTGAATAAAATATTTATTTGCCAACATTTCGATTGGCTCAACGTCAACCTTTATCGAGGCATTACATTATTCAATCTAATATATGCCTTTTTACTATCTAATGATTTAAGTATGGATTGCTCTATTTTCAGAAATATATATTAATCTATCATAATTCCCTCAAAATTCAAAATAGGGTTACATTTCAGTATTATAAATTACAGAATTCGCTTCCATTTTCTTTTTCAAATAATCATAAAAAAGCGCGAGATGCACCAAATTTAGAGTGCTTTAGTAAATTTAACTTTACTAGATTTAGTTGATATGCACATGGAACTATCAATGTCAATTGTAAGAGATGCGCTTAAGTATATCATGATCTATTGGAATGAATGAATTCTTGCATATGTTGCTTGTGTAAAACTTTATTTATAATACAATATAATGCGGCTTATGATTGTAGAACGACGTTTGATAATTTTACCGCAAATGTTTATTTTGAGAGAAAAAATCGTTATTCATTTTAAGGAGAAATAATGATTATTTCTATCCATAGGGATTCCTATCCCTGGATACTTTTGTATTTCCGTTCATCATTACTCTTCACAATTCATTCTTTCATACTTCATCCCTAAATATAGAAATAGTCGTTATTTCTCCTTAAAATGAATTAAGATTTTTCGTTCAAAAGAAACATTTGCGGTAAAATTGTCAAACGTTGTTCTAATAATTTTATTTAATGTTGATTTCATCTTAATTCTGGAGTTCAATAAAGCCATTTATTTTTATTACGGATATCTAAGAACATAATTAATTTCATACAAAAACATAAGACCTAATCCATTATAGCCATAGTCTATAATCCAAATTGTGCTCTATCATAATTTACTTCAATATTTCAGTTAGAAGTACGATTACCTTTATCAAGATAAACGAATCTAGATTTCTTCATTATATTCTATAGATTGCGATAATTAAAAAAAGAAATACTCAATAAAACTGAATAGTGAAAACTTAAAATCTCTGCAAAAATGGTTTCCATAAAAAATTATGGGAAGAAAAATGGAGGACCATGTTTAGTCAATCTTGAAATTTCTGCAAAGAGGGTTTCCATAAAAAAGTTATGAGAAGAAAAAAAAAGAAGGATCATGTTTATTTTTCGAAACTATTTCAGACGCGTAATATTCTTTTTGAAATTAAACAATTTCTACTGCTCTTACTGCAATGGAAAAATTAATGGGAGGGCCTGGCTCATCAGTGGTGAACCCTCCCAGATGTTTCGCCAGTTTAATCTACCAAATCGCTGGGAGGGTTCACCACTGATGAGCTAGGCCCTCAAATTTTCCATTACAGTAAGGCCAGTAGAAATTGTTTAATTTCAAAAAGAATCATACGCGTCTAAAATAGTTTCGAATTTTCATAACAGATGGCGCGATAGTGCATCATCATGTTTATTTAATGAAGAGTCATACTTTACTGTATCACTTTCATTGGAATTTAACCAGCTTTAAAAAAACCTTAGAATTAAGATTTAAAATTCGGTTGTACAATTAAGATTCTCTGCTTATTTACGTGCATAAGATAAAAACTCATAGAGTACATTTATTAGCCTAAAGATATCTGGAGCTGCGCACTAAGTATAAAATAGTTATTAAGGTGATAAAATCAGACTTCCAGAAGGACAAGTTTCTTTTAAACTCAGGAAGTCTTATGTTTCATCTTGATACAAAGGATTATTTTATTTGATAAAAAAATAGTTAAATATTCGAAAAAAACGGATTCCTAGAGCGTTCATTTAAGAATAGTCGTTTTTCATACAGTAGAACCTCCCTTTAGGGGACACCCCGCTAACAGACACCTTTCCATAAAGGACATTTTTCATTTGCAAAATTATTATTTTTAGAATTAAGCAACTCTCCGGTAAAAGGACACCTCTCTCTAAAGAACACTTTGGCTCTACAATTAGGTGTCCTTTACAGGGAGGTTCTACTGTAGTAGATAATATTTTGGTGTCAACGCGTGTCAATACTGAAAGAGAATATCATATTTAGAGTTCGAATTTCTTCTATTTGCTGATGGTATTCATTCAGGTTACACAGAAGGTGTGATATCTGCACCTAACGTGATGATATACGCTAGTGTTTCCTTGAATCTATTTCTCAAGGGGGCAATTTTGCAAAACAAAACGGTATACATTCAACTTGTGTTATTTTAAATGGATTCTCAAATTTTCTGGTAAATTTTATAAAATCGTCTTAGATATAATTATATCGATTTTATGAATTTAATTATCTTTTTTTCCCAATGCTTTCATTGATATAAATCTGTGAAACAAACTGTTCATCCAAACGAGAAGATTTATAGTTTTGGAAATTCATATGAACCCGAAGAAAATATATGAAAATAATAAAGATATTTGTATACAAGATGAGCATTTCAAATAAATCAATGAAAATGGATTTCTCAGTTTTTCAAACACATACCTATTCACATGAGATAATTTTCAGTTAGAAATGGTCATTTTGCTTCGACCAAAATGTTCCCACAAAAAGATTTAGTGCATGAACGAGGCTCTACGATATACCCACTTATAAGAGAGTGTATGGATTGACAATAAATCAGTTTAGAAACAGAAATTTGAGACGTTTTCTGGGCATCAAGTACAGTAGAGACAGAATGTGGCACAAGCTTCAACCAACGTGGTGAACGCTGGAATTCAAACTTAACGACTGTCATTAAACATTGAGCAGATAGAGTTTAAATGTACATCGAGATAGAGTTTTTTAGATCGATTAGAGTCTATATTTAATATATATATTTTGCTTCCAGTGAGGCACTTTATAGACAGACATAAAATATCCCATTTAGATAAAATACATATAACAATATATTTACATATATACACAAGGAATGGAGTGATATGTGGGCGGGCGGGCGGGGAGGAAGATTGTCGAAGTCGTCGCTCATCTAGAACAAGATGGAAGACAAGAACATAAGGAGGGGGTGGCTAGAGGGAGTCGCCGGCCGAATCGTCCGAGGAGTCGCCCCGGGAGACGAAGGACGGTGGGTAGAGGCGGTACCAGGCCAGGGTGGGACGCGATAGCTCGAGTCGGTCGAGAAGGACTTCAGCCGCCCCGACGGGTTGATTGGAGTCCAGGCCGCGCTGTCGTTCCCACACCATCGCCTGTGGTCCACCCCAGTACCAATCACTACAAGCTATCTTCAAATAGGATTTATTTTAAAGAGGATAACACACTATGGAAGACTGAATAACATTACAATTGGGGGTTGGTATACACCATCGATTCTACATATCCGCAATGTTTAATAACATCTCAACATCTCGACGTTTCGACAAAAATCTTTTTCCTCGTCAGGAAAATTAAGGCATTTGGCGTTATAAATGTATCTCGGCCATGCAACCTATAATCTTCAAGATCAATACACGTATTCTTCAAAATACGAAGGCTCTTGTAAAACGTATTTTTGTTTTGATGACCAAATTTTCTAGCTTAGGCGACACATATTAGTTTCCATCATTTTGATCTACGAGCTATCTGTCTGTTCGGAGGCTAGCCTGTTCATTCACTCACCAGCAGGGAACGTCCGAGCACGTCGGCCGCGTTGTATCTCAGCGTCTGGCGGAACGCAGGCTCGCAGCTCTGCGTCACCACTTTGGTCTTGCGCTTCTGCATGCGTCTCTCGCCGTCCTTCAGGTAGGTCTTTACGTAGGTATCTGTACGAAAATACAGATGTGTTTGGTATTGAATCTTCATTGGTTGGCAACAGAGTTTGTATATCACTAGTTATCTCATCAAGCTATGACCTATGATTGTACAAGCTGTCGCTCCCTCACCTGGCAGCGGGTTGATCGTGTTGAGGCCGAGGCCTCTGGCGCCCACGACCTCCACTTCCAGAAGTCCCTTTGTCATGAGCAGTCCAAGTCTCAGTTCTCCCAGTCGTCCCAGCACTGTGACACCACATTCACTGTTGTCCCCCAGCACTTACAGTTTTATTTATCTACATCAAACATATTAAAGAGAGTACTAACGAGGGTTGGAGCGGAGACGCCGAGGTACGGACTGGCCGGGTCCCCCTGGAGCGGCAGGCTCTTCCTCATCGTCCGGTGGACTCCCCGGGTCAGGACTCCCTGACATCCACCCAGTCAGCTGTTGGTCTGGGCCGTGTACCCGTCAGACATCCACCCTAGTGAACTGATGTCCTGGCCGTGTACACGTCAGACATCTACTTCAGTCAGCTGTCTTTCTTGGCCGTGTACACTTCAGACATCCATCCCAGTCAGCTACCTGTCCTGGCCGTGTTCACTTCAGACATCTACTCCAGTCAGCTGTCTCTCCTGGCCGTGTACACTCCAGACATCCACCCCATTCAGTTGCCTCTCCAAGCCGTTTATACGTCAGACATCTACTCCAGTCAGTTACCTCTCCAGGCCGTGTACACTTCAGACATCCACTTCAGTCAGTTACCTCTCCAGGCTGTGTACACTTCAGACATTCACTACAGTCAGCTACCTGTCCTGGCCGTGTACACTTCAGACATCCACTCCAGTCAGTTACCTCTCCAGGCTGTGTACACTTCATACATTCACTACAGTCAGCTACCTGTCCTGGCCGTGTACACTTCAGACATTCACTCCAGTCAGTTACCTCTCCAGGCTGTGTACACTTCAGACATTCACTACAGTCAGCTACCTGTCCTGGCTGTGTACACTTCAGACATTCACTCAACTCAGCTCATTTGTTGTGAATATACGTATTCAATTGAATAATAAAGTTTTTTTTCACTTGGAGAAATTGGACATGACCTAATTTAGAGCCACCAAATATAAATTAATTCCGTGCCACTCTTATTTTATTCACAGTTTCTCTAAACAATCTCTTCATAATTAGTTTTATAAACTCACCGAGTAAATATATCTGTGAAATTTCATTGATTCACCAGTTAGTTTTGGAGTTCGAGTAATGACAACCTGGACTAATGATGTCAACATTCTGATCCATTAACAGGGCTCGTGTAGGACTTCCGAATTTACCAAATATTCTTTTATGGCAACTCTCTCATTTGGATATCCATGATTTTTAAAGGATATCTAAACAATTTTATGATATTAAAATCATATTTTATATAAAGTTTTTAAAATATTCAAATAGAGAATAAATGGATTATAAAGGGAAAAAAGATAGAAAAAGGGAGAATGAAAAATCATGCAAAGTGCAAAGTTAGGTAAATAGATAAAAATAGAGAAAACATGATTATACAAATATTTATTTTGTTAAATAAATGTTTTGATATGGTTAGAAAATCCAAATTTAAATATAGCAATTATCATCCCAAGTGCATGTGATACAGGCCATGATAATCATGGTGGGTAGTTAGCGACTGCTTTTACTGTAAGTGCACCACATGTCTACACAGGTTGAAAATAGGTAGAAAATTGTATTCACATGTATACCATGTTTAGTTACTTGCACTCACTGGTAAGGTTGGACTTTTTATAAGAATCGGCAGCCATTGAAGCAATTTTTGAGGAATTAGAGAGAGAGAGAGAGATTAAAAAAAGGAATTAAGGATTATTCTAGAAAATGATCGTTCCAAGCTTGTAACAACCAGACGAGATCTTGTAAGGCCTATTTTATTTGTTTCTTCTCGATTTTACAAGACAAATTTTGTGCAATAATCTGGAATTAAAAAGAAAATAAAAATTTAACTAATATATATATTGATATATGGCGTAAGCCCTCAGCAACATTCAGTTTCACAATAAGTAGAGGCAGTTTTTACCTCTTTGATCCACAGTGTATTATTCTCTTTGCGAATTATAGAGCAATTCATATTAAATCATTATCGCAGGTTTGCTGATTTCGACAAATTACAAAAATATATATATATAAGACGCTGCAAGTCTTTTTATTTACTCGATTGAAGAAGTAAGAAAGAGGTTTTGTAATTGATATGAAAGAGGTCTATTAGAAACACCAAATTGTTCCTGCGGGGAAACTGAACAAACTGCTATTCACCGATTGACTGTCCGAAATTTACAGAAGTGAGACATCGTTTGTTCCCCGATCTAAATGATTTAACTCTCTTACATCTGCCACTTTGTCTATATAGATTCTATGAACTCTGTCGATAAATACATTTTAATTTGTAAATATTTAATTATAAGTTCTAATTGGTTTGTTTACTCTGTAATAGGCGCAAATATTTCAATATCACACCTAGTCGATTAATAAATGAATTAAAAAAATCGATAATGTTGAAGTGCTTATCTTGGTTCAAATATTTTATCCTTTGATATTTCAACGAGGTTGATCTCTCATCTTCTTTCAGGAGTCAGGTCGATAGAAAATTTCCACAGCAGTAGATAGAGAACGTTACAAGATATCTGTACGCCTATAAGAAGATAGGTGATCAGCCTCATCGAAATATCGAAGAATAAAATATTTTATCCAAGAGAAGCAGTTCATCCTTAATTCTCTAACTCCGCCTTTGCCGGTCCCAAGCCCGGATGAAAAAGGAGGAGGGGGAGCAGTAACAAGCTCACTAAAAATCTAGGCTCAGCTGGCCCGGCTGATAGTACCCTGTAAGGGCTCCTAATCCAGGAATACAGGATGAGCAGCGTTTGTACTCCATGTTAGGAGCGACTGCACATGGCGTCTGTTTTTCATGTCAGAGGCAGCCATTTCTTTTGGAGCTAAGTCGGCCTGCCACTGAGTAGTGCTCCCAGTCTTAATGACAAAGGCAGACGCATTTTACTTCACCCAGTCATTATGATTGAGTGAAGATAAGAAAGAAGAAGATTCTCAATTCTTTGTTTCAATTCCACACATATCTCTTTGTATTTTAGCGATAAACACTCATGACTCATACACTCAAAAACAGATCACTAGCGACATCAAAATAATATATCTTGTGTGTCTTCAATAAAGGTAACTGTGTATCAAATATCTTTCAGAGTTATGTCTGAATATTGATATACATGTTAAAAGATAAACTTCCTTTAAAATTTCAAAAATATTTTCTATTTATATATAAAATTTGCGATAATGATTTTTCAAGCATCTACCACTTCATTGTTTCTAGTTCTTCCATCTGATGGCATCGACAAATCCTCAGTAGTTCTGTTCACAACGAATTTCCAATGGCCAATGTAGTGTTAGGACTCAAACAATAATTATTTATAAAAATTCGAATCTATTATAGACGCGTAAGATTCTTTTTAAAATAAAACAATTTCTACTGCTCTTACTGCAATGGAAAAATTATGGGAGGCCTGGCTCATCAGTGGAGAACCCTCCCAGCGGTTTCGCTAGTTTAATCTACCATACCGCTGTTATATTGCATTTTTGGAACTTCCTTTTATAGTGATACTGATGCTAGACTCTTGGAATGGGTATTTTAGATGAACTATGGACATACGATTTGAGGACAGCAGAATTACATACATTTATAAATAAAATGTTCATCACTGATGAGCCAGGCCCTCCTATAATTTTTCCATTACAGTAAGGAGAGTAGAAATTGTTTTATTTTAAAAAGAATCATTCGCGTTTATAATAGTTTCGAATTTTGATAACAGATGGCGCGCTAATGTATCATAATAATTATTTCTGTTAGAAATGAAAATTTATAATAGAAGGTGAAAATATCAAGTCTCCAGAAAGATAGGTTACTTTTTTAAAATAAAAATAAACTCATCACTGGAGGCTTGATATTTTCACCTTAATATTGATATAATAGATGATTTTATCGATCATATAAGAGAGGGTACTCAAATTTGCTAATGTTGTTGTTGTGTCCAATGAAGAGCCTCAGATGTCTCCATACATCTCTATCACAGCAGCAGCAATGTCCACTATCTTGGGTGTGTAAAGCTGTTGCTCTGGGTCCATGTCAATTTACTGTTGTTGTTGTCTTGTCCAATGAAGAGCCTCAGATGTCTCCATACATCTCTATCACAGCAGCAGCAATGTCCACTATCTTGGGTGTGTAAAGCTGCTGTTCTGGGTCTATGTCAATTTTCTGCAGGCTGCGGCCATTGCTGGGCATTAGAATATGTGAGTAGGTGTTATTTCCACACCAGAACAGTTGTTACATGTACTATAGGTTCTTGTACCATCTGGATGTATTGTCATTCCTTTATAGTATTTTGTTTTAAGTCTTGTTATAGTTTTTTTCAGTTTTCTCTCAGATTTTATTTCACATATTTAATCTTTTCTTATTTTTTGTTTAATTATCTTGTAAATTTGCTAATGAGAGTTTTTAATCAATTATTTCATATCGCAAAGAATATTAAAATATCTCTAAGCAATAACGCGCCTTGAATACACATAAAATGAAAGATTCAAGCACGAATGTTTCTTTTATACATAATACAAACTCCTGCTGTCCTTACTGCGATGAAAAATTTATATATTTCATCTCAGTAAGGACAGTAGAAATTTTTATTGTGTATAAAAGAAAAATTCATGCTTATATCCTTCCATTTTACATTAGAATATCTAAAGATACTACTATTGGTACCTGAATACCATTCTCCCGCTACTTTATAGCAGATTGTTTATTATTTTATTAACATTTTATTAATTTTAATATTTTATATTATACTAGCGGATGTGTACCCGGCTTCGCCCGGGTTTTATCCGAGTGAAAGTTTGCCTAACGAATATTATATATTATGAAGTATAATAAACAATGCTAAAGATTAGTTTTAATTATTAATCAAGATTGTGTGTGAATATGTGAGAAAGATGTAATATCGTTGTTGTTTTCTTGGCCGACTGTTTTACATATGGTGTTATCTTAAAATTGCTTGTTTTGAATATTTTTTTAGATTGAGTTGAATGAATTGCTGAATTTTTTTTTTGTATTTATATATAAATAAAATTAACTCTGTTGAATATTTTGTATTTTATCGATAACAGCAAAGTTATGTATTTTAAAGTTAGGAAAAATATTTTGATGTTAAGCAAAACCTGCTCCATCTCGTTTTACATAAATGTTGAAAATTTGGTCGAAATTGATGCATTGTAACGAAAGTTTTTAGCGAACACCACTTATGAAATTTCCTTTTATATAGAAGATATAATATAATATAAATGAGTTTTAAAAATTGTTTAAAAAAAATGCATCGGCCGGGAATCGAACCCTGGCCGCCCGCGTGGCAGGCGAGCATTCTACCACTGAACCACCGATGCTTTAAAAAAATCAAATTCATTTATCGTCGCGACCAGTGCTGCGCCCTAGCGGTAAAAGACTGGAACTAACGCTTTTTGGTTTTTATTTAAAAAAAAAGCACATTAACTTTTTTAGTTTTTTG
The DNA here is from genome assembly GCA_030710605.1 of Cordylochernes scorpioides. NCBI lineage: Eukaryota > Metazoa > Arthropoda > Arachnida > Pseudoscorpiones > Chernetidae > Cordylochernes > Cordylochernes scorpioides. The sequence continues at coordinate 69,247,179 of CP092876.1, forward strand.
AATAGCCTATATGTTAAACGAAATCTTCAGCTACCTACATGCGAAATTCCATAATGATTGAGTCAGTAGATTTTGCGTGATGCGATAACAAACATCGATTTCGCATTTCATTTTTATATATATAAGGATTTTCTACTCTGTAAACTTCAATCATTGTCTCTCTGGTATTTTATAAATGTTCAGATAGCTGGCGACTTCTGAATGCTTCAGGAACCTGGGTTTTCTAACTAAATATTGATTTGTTCTTGTCTTAAATAAATTTCTATGTTATCCTGAAGTTTGTCTTTCTTAATTTTCAACGTTTTAATATTCATATACAGTAGAACCTCTCTGTAAAGAACACCTAATTGCAGAGCCAAAGTGTGCTTTAGGGAGAGATGTCCTTTTACCGGAGCGTTTATAAATATTAAAAAATGGTAATTTTACCAATGAAAACTGTCTTTTGTAGAGAGGTGTCTGCTAGCAGAGTGTCCGCTAAAGGGAGGTTCTACTGTATATGATTTTAAAAAATATATAATTAAAATTTTACACAAATAAATTTACTGGCAATGTGCTTTTTCTAAATATCATCAAATATTATCTCTACAGACTTACTGCAATGATATGAGTTATTGAATGAGAGAGCTGCCTTCCATAGAAAATACAGAGTATATACCAAACCAATCCAATACAATAGTAGAGCGGTCTAGAGATTAATTTGGCGAAACCGCTGAGAGGGTTCACTACTGATGAGCCAAGCCCTCTCATTCAATAACTCATATCATTGCAGTAAGGTCTGTAGAGATAATATTTGATGATATATAAAAGAAGCGCATTGCCAGTAAATTAATTTGTGTAAAATTTTAACGATAGATGGCAATTAAATTTAATTTACTAAAAAATATAATGATTAGTTTTACAATTATTATATATGAGAAATACAATACATTTTAAAGAACAAAACTTATAAATAAGAGAATTTTGACGATTAGAATCCAAAAGATAAAACACTAAACTACTTTCTTTGATTGATTACAGATAAAACTTTGGCGCCCGCACAAAAGATTTACAGCATCCAAAAAATGGACAACATCTAAAACATAAGTTGAACTTAAAAAAGTGTGTCTCCTAAAAAAATCCAATATTTTTATCTTCGTGTTTATTGCTTGTCTACTTTTACACGTTAAATAATTATAAATGGTGAGATCTGTTTTTTTGAATTTTTGTGTCATTATAAGAAAATTCTGAATATTGAAAATCTTATTATATATTATAGATATACTATACAATTAATTATAATAATATCTTTTGAGAAGTGTGTGTGTACTCATGTTTAGATTTTTTACCTTATATCATCCATACATAGATTTGAAATAATGAAATAATGAGTATAAGCACAAGTTAATAAGACAAAATCCAAATAAATAAATAGTGTGGATTGTTTCAGTAACAGCATTATTATCATTTTCAGACAAAAGTATTGAACGACTCAGTCATTTTGACTGAAGATGGTAACAACGCTGTTACTGAAACGTCACACACTATTTATTTGGATTTTGGTCTTATTACCTTGTGTTTATAATCTATAATCCAAATTGTGCCTTATCATTGTTATATGAGTACATATAATATAATAAGTGGATATTATATATACATTCATGGACAAAACTTAATGAAGGGGAAAGTCTTTGATGTCTCCCCCGGTTGTCTATTTTTTTTTAAGGAGACTGAAGCAATTCTGTTCACACTTGGTTATCTCGTGTGTCTTCAATAAAGGTCACTATGTATTAAATATCTTTCAGAATTATTGTCTAAATCTCGATATACATGTTGAAAGGAACAACTTCCTTAAGTTTTGTCCATGAATGTATTTAAAGATCTTCGATTAAAGACTATGTATAAAAAATTCTCGGTCTTGGATACTATATTCTATATAATAAAATATCTACAATTAGATTACTTAGAACAAATTTGCCCAATGCGGGAATCGAACCCGGGTCGTATCGGTCAACCTGGGTTCGATAAAAAAATATCTCGTTCAGTTTAAAAAGTAGAATTTTATTAAAGGACCTGTAACAGTGAAGAGAAAATACCGGTTTTTAATTATAATTTGAATTTTAAGATATTGCATGTCTTGAATAAAAATAATATATATGCAATATATGAAATTTAGATATTTGTACCCCACACAAACACATAAACCTATAAATACTTATAAAACATAGCTAGTTAACAATAAGTTCTACTTCTATAAACAAAATGTGATTAAATTCTTTACCTTTTATCCCAAACTTGAATGTATGAATTCTACTGTGTTGTATTTAGATTGAAATGTGTGTCTTTTGAATGTTATTTCCAGATTCTAGTGAATTCTATATCAAAAGTGAATATGTATTCTCTATATAATAATTTATGAAGTGCATGTGGTTTGTAAGTCTAGCCAAAAATGATCCTAATTTATGGAAAACGTGCTCCGTACGTAAAGTAGGAATTAGGTATTCAAAAAAGTGCTTCTTTAAAAATGTGGAATAGTTTGAGGCTTTTTGAAAATTCCTGAGGGTTTGAGGAATGCAATAATGCTAATTTGGTATGAATGCTTATATCTGTAACTAGCATGACACGGTGAAGAGTGCTGTGTAGAGAGAGAGAGAGAAGAGGGGAAGTGTGCGGACGTGAAGAAAGAAAGGAAAGTGGTGGAGGAGAAAGGGATGCTGAAGAGGTGCTGAAGGTGCGATGTGCGGACCCGGCATGCGACATGGTAAATCAAGGATCACTCAGCCTACCTAGAACCACAGACCTCTTGTCTGACTTCAGGCTCAGTGTCCGCGACAACCTGCGCTTCACCATCTCGCCGAACTTGCGATGGCCGTTGGAGAGCTCGGAGCCACCCACGTCCCCATCTGGACACCGGTTAGCTGGAGGTCATGATAGACATGTGGGTCTACTTACTTCGGTCTGTCTCCTCGGACCTCGTCCCGCGGAAACTGGCGCTGCGGGACCGCTGCTCTTTCACCACTAGGACCTCTGTCAACCAACGATTAATATGATTTGATATACATTTTTCAGTATATATATTTCATTAGAATCTGTAAAATAGCATTACAAACAGACACATTTCAATCCAAATACAACACAGTAGAATTCATGCATCCAAGTTTGGGATAAAAGGTAAAGAATTTCAGAGTTATTATTAGCTATACATAGCATTATTTACATATGCAAATATCCATGGCTATATACACATAGTAAAGTCAGTTTTACATGAGACAAAGTTTTAGGTCAGCAAGTATTACCAATTTTTCGAGATTATAGGGAAAGAAAATTTGGTGGTATCAGACAGCTAGATGAATTCGTAGATGAGAAAAGAACGTATAAAAATATCAATCAATTTCGTAGATATATATATAAAACTATCTTTTGAAATGGGAAAGAGAGGGAAGAAAATTTTAAAATAATTGCTTTTGTATGTTTGTCTTTTTTTCCTTGACCTTTCTCCTTGTATATAGCCAATTTGTTATGATGTAAATAAATGTATTGACGCAAATATCTCTGAGTTTGGAATATCGCGTTATGAGGATGTTAAAAAATTAAATTAAGTGTTATTGAATATAGAAACATTGAGAGAATATATTTACACAACTTATATCTATATATACATTAGACATGAGCCTCTAAAAGTGAGTCAAACTCGGTTTCGATGTTATAGTCATAATTAAAAATAGATGCTTATCCAGAATTCGTACATTACATATTTGGCGATTTGCAAAAAAAAAAAAAAAAAGTGCGTCTTATCCGTTGTTACATGATCAAAAACGAATTTCCCTCAATCAAAAAAGTGAATCAGTATTCTGTCGACCAACACACGTGAATATAGCAACAGATTTGGCAACAAACTGGATGATCTCGGGAGAAAGATTGTTAAAAAAAAGACTAACAAACTCATCTATCATTCCTATTTCCCTTCCCTATCCATTCCCAATCAAACTTGCTCTGCATTCGTTGATTCATCAAAATATTGTAAGAGGTTTTGCCCAACAGACTCTTACCTTCTTAAGTCCAATTCCTTTCCATCATAGCAACCTATTACATTTTTGTCCGCAATATATCTCTTTGTCTATCTTTAATCGCTATTAGTATTACTCACCAATTTTCAGATTGAAATTGAAAAAAAAAATTAATATTTATTTACGATTTTCACAAAAATTATATCATTCGTCGTTTTCTTTCTTCATCCCTATATTAATCATATTGTAGCAAAGTATTTTTATTATATCATTAACAGAGTATTATTTATTATGTTTATATTTTGCTACTCTGTAAACTTCCCTCGTTGCTTATCTTTTGTTTATCATTCTTAGTTTGTTCTTGCCTTGAATAAATTGCTGTGTCATACTGAAGTTTGGCTTTCCTAATTTTCCAAGTGGCAATATACTTTAACTTCTTTCATTACTCTCTCATTTCCTTTTAACTAACTTAATCTGTCTTTTCATCTCCACTATTCAATCTTATACTTCTACTGGATGGTCATTCTATCGTTTTTATAGTGGTCTACCATTTCCAGGGTTGTTTGAACTGTAAAAGGAAATGTTCTGTGGAGGTCCAAGAGCTCAGGGGGATGACGAATGTGTATAGGAAGGGGACAGTCTGCTAGTTGAACTGGTGGGACAAGTCTTTGTGTATGTATCAATGAGAACAATGGTGCTAGAGATCTAGAACAAGTGTCTCAAACACAAATTACACATTTTAAATATCTTAATTGAATTATATGAACAACTAGCGGACGTACCCGGCTTCGCCCGGGTTTTACCCGAGTAAAGGTTTGTCTAACGAATCTCTCGATAAAGTGAACATTTTTTCCCGGTCCCTTGAAAAATACTCGATAAGTTTAATAAAATCAATATTAATTGGTTCCCTCGGTAATTGGAAGTTAAAGGAATAGTATCTTGCCTTGGAATTGTATCATTATTCTTGTATGGACGTACCCGGGTTTTACCCGAGTAAAGGTTTGTCTAACGAATCTCTCAATAAAGTGAACATTTTTTCCCGATCCCTTGAAAAATACTCGATAAGTTGAATAAAATCAATATTAATTGGTTCCCTCGGTAATTGGAAGTTAAAGGAATAGTATCTTGCTTTGGAATTGTATCATTATTCTTGTCTCAAATAAATTGCCGTGTCATCCTGAATTTTGCCTTTCCTAATTTTCTACATTACAAAATCATCGTATCATCATGATAATATTTAGAGCAGATTGTTGAATTATAACAGATAAATTAGAATATTTATCTTGATTATTTTAAAGCGAAAAGTTATTTCAAAAATTTTATTTGCTAGAAACCTTCCCAGTACTATACTAAATAACTTCCCAAAGTTTCATGGCGTTCCAATGAGTGGTTTGGTCAGGCATAAAGGACAGACAGACAGACACACACACACACACACATACATTCATTTTTATATATATAGATTATTACCTAGAAATTATTTGAAAAGTAATAATAAATTCAGGTAAAGAGAGCACATGCCAATAACACATTTTTCAATTATTTTTGTATAAAGATCATCTTGATATTGTACATAGAATTATTTGACCGTTGAAGAGTAGAGGATTTACTCGAAACTTGCAAAAAACAAAATTAAACGAAATTCTTTACCTGAATTTTATTATTCCTTTTTCAAATAATTGAAATATATTGAGATAGGAAATAGTTGTCTCGTTATCCTTTGATGGTTCAACGGAATTTTGTCGTTGACATCAGTTATCTTCAGAAAGAATGGACACAAGTACAGGTTGATAAGAGAGATTACCAGAAGCAGGTAGGGGCAGGCTATCCTGCTGGGGCACGGCAGAAGAAGCGCGGCGGACAGGAGGTGTCGTGGGCTGCGGGAAGAAGAAGACCATGGATGGAGCCGAGGACTTGCGCTCCTGGGGCGGGGGAGCGGCTAGAAGGTTGTTGGCCGAGCGGTCCCAGGCATGGTCAGGATGGAGCACTGCAGGCGCCACGTGGCACACAGCACATATAGCCAGGATAGGGACTTACGGGAGTTGGAGTCCATCGAGGAGGACTTCACGATGCTGCCGAGGTCCTCCTCGTTGGTAGGAGGCGGGTCAGGATCTCGAGGCTCCGACGGCATGTCTATGACAGAAGGTCTTAGACGCTGACCTTAAATATTACATTACCTTGATCTAAGAGAGAAGCACAAGTAATCAATAGTGGCAAATACAAATGATATAAATAGCTGACGTGTACCAATGGAGAAAAGTTTCAAAGTAAACCTAAGGAAGGAAACAGGTTATCAAGAGTGTCAAATACAGATGATATAATTCGCTGATGTACCAATGGAGAAAGAGTTCCAATCTAAACCTAGGGAAGGATCACACGCTATCAAAACTCAAAATACGAATGATATAAATACCTGACGTGTACCAATTTAAAAAAAGTTATAAAGTAACCAAAGGGAGAGGAAGGGAATAACTTATCGATGAAAAGAGGATAAGAGTTTCAGAATTCCAATACGATTGACAAGGCTTAGAGACTTTAAGTTATCAGTACAGATTATAAAGGAAGAAAGCATCAGTTCACTGAATCAGAAAGGGATCATACCGAGGGAGAAGGAATGGTCCACCAGGGTGGGCACCACGCGCGGTGCCTCGTGGTGAGGCGGCGACAGCAGAGCCAGGGAGGACTGCACCAGTGAGAGCGGGTACCACACCGGGCAGTCGGACAGATCAGCACGACGCAGGGCGACCTGGGTCTCCCCCAGGAACTGGTGGGCCGACACCTGCCCGTGGTCCCAGATACTCACGTCCAGCACCTTCTCCAGCACCTGGGAACACCGAGCTGTACTAGCAACTCTGACAAAATACATTGAAAATTCTTTGATGAAGCAACTGACACATTTCTCGCTATGTAGAAAAGATTCGTTTATAGGATCTTTTTTTCACTTTACCTGTTCTTAGAAGGTTCTAAGGAATTTGAGCTACTTTTGACGCGTATGATTATTTTAAATATAAATCAATTTTAAAAAGAATTATTAACGTCAAAAATAGTTCAAATTTCTTATACCAGATGTCACCCTAATGCATCGTATGTTCTGTCCTTCAGTGTCCCCATGCTTCTCTATTCTTTATCTCTTCATTGATTCCTAACTAATCCAGGCAAAGGCTGGATGATAACGCCAACTACATTCTCGTGTCAAATTATATTGAAAAATATTTGCATTTTTAAAATATTATCTCAGATTTTAGTGGGAAGGATTTTGTTATCGTTTGATAGTGAACCAATCTCTCCCGCCTTCTCATTGGACGAATGTGGCCATGTTTGTATATATATTCGAAGAGGAGTGTGGTGGATTATCGTGTGGAGAAGCTTAAAGTGTTCTCTGCGTGCTATATCCGTGTCTGGCAATCTCCTCGCATACCTGTGTAACCCCGGTCCGATCCCAACCAACAACAATAAAGCTAAGTACTGTTTTTATTTTATTTATCAAATTGTGATTTATTATTTGCCTTTTTTTGTTGTACTCTTGAGTGTACGCTTTTTGTGTGTTTAGTTACTATTACTTTAGGTCCTAGTCTATTGTATTTTGTGTTAACCGTATAAAGTAACTTTTGTCACTCGTGTCAACGAACTTCTTTCTACAAGTTTTTTTCCCGAGTCTTGAGGGGAGTGGAGTTAACGAAGATCTCATGATTATCTGGAAGATGACTCTTCGTCGTTAAGGGTATATACGAGGGAATAAACTTTTTTTTTTTAAATCGTAAAGACTGGCAGATTGTTAGGTGTAGAATTGGCTGAAAAGTTTACGCAGTCGATTCGATAGAAATATAATAACAACGTTATAATTACACCTATATGGAACAATTGTGTTACCTAGGAATAGATAGAAAACAATATTGGTGAAGAGCGTTATGAAGGGTACAATGTGATTCGAAGGGTCGAACGGCGGGTGGGAGAAGACGTGGACGGTAGACTGGTATTGGAAAGCCAAGCAATGGAGATGTAAAGAGAAGATACAAATATCAAGAAGCATGAGGAGCTTATGTTGGAGAACATAATCTACTTAAAAGCTACAAAGTTGAGAAGTGAAAACGAGTAAACGGTCTTGGTTGAGGATAAAAGAAAGGAGAATACGCAAAGGCTGACGTTACCTCATTAGGAGCTACGGCCGCAAAGACAAAGGTCTTGCTCCACTCAGGGTCGGTACTAGGCTCCGCTATGGGGGTCTTCATGGACCATCCGTATCCCCTGCCACTGCAGCTGTCAGTAAGTTCGGGGGTGTCTGAGAAGCTCTTACTTGTGGGGTAGCAGGCGCAGCTTGGCGTAGGCCCGCGGTAGAGCTCCCGTGCTTGCTTTGCGGCGCTTCAGGCCCCGAGCTCCCAGGAGAGTCACGACCAGGTCCCTCCGCTCGGCGTCGTACCAGATCTGTAGGCCGAGCTCTCCGTGGGAGGGCATTAGCTGATCCTACAGTACGTACAGTACTGTAGTGAGGTGGACTGTGGTGGTAGTGATACAATGACAGTGGAGACCATACATATACACCACAAAGAATAAACCATGAAAATCATCAAACAATAACTGAACAAAGATTACAGCTAAAAATATTTGTCAGTGTAGGCTTAAAAATATATGCAACATATATTTGGCCGTCTCTGATATCTAGTAGAATCGGGTCAATGGCAAAGCCACAATGCCAGCTTTTACAAATTGAGATCGCCCATCTAGACTACGACCCTCATCACTCCAGGTCGAGATTTGATATCAAAGGATGGCATATATCTATTGCAACTATTCAGTCAGAAGAGGTAATCCTTTTACTTTTGAGATTAATCTATTCAATAAAAATATTCCAATTCAAAGCTTAAAATGCACTCATGAACAAAACTTAAAGAAGTTGTACCTTTTAGCATGTATATCGGATTCAGACAATAACTCTGAAAGATATTTGATACATAGTGAGCTTTATTGCTAACACACGAGATAACCAAGTGTGGACAAAATTACCTTTGTCTCCTTAAAAAACAACAAAAAAACAAACAAAACAAACAAAAAAAAAACAGTCGATTTGTGACATAAAAACACGAAAATTCCTTATGAATTCCTTATAAAAATTACTAATCATATGAATTGATTTTTAGAATGGATTTTTAAAAACTACGCTCATGGACATAACTTAATTCTATCAATCCACATGATGACAACAGCCATCAGTGGTATAGTGTTGACATAAGGTGTTGACTTGTGGTCGACATTTACCGGTGTTTTGGGCAGCTTGCGCCGAGTGGGGGACAGGATGGCGTGGTCGGGTGTCACATCCTTGAACAGATCTACAACAGAGCTGACGTCAGCAAGGCCCTTGCACTGGCCAGAGTGGACATACCTGGAGGAATGACCAGCTTGGGGGAGAGTTTAGGCTTGGGGAAGATGGTCTCTCTGGAACCAAGAACAATGATTACAACACTTTATACATTCTATCCTGACCAGGAGCATTTGTGCTTTACAGAAGGCAGAACGCCATCTGGTGGAACAGAAATCAACTGTTCATTGATTTAGCCTGTTCCCTGATATTTGGCCAACCCAATTTCTTGATAAATCAAGAAAAGCCATTCACGAACGCGTTTCGCGCTTTTTGGCGCTCGTCAGCGTGGAGTAGGCTATACCACTGCGACCAAAAATATTTTTGGTTCCAGTGGCTTCTTGAAAAACAAGAAATGGATATATATATTTTGATTTCAACACCTGATCTTTTTATCTTTTATTTTTTTATTTCATTTTTTCATTATACATTCTATACCGTATATCAGCTTGCACCACGCTGATGAGGGCCAACAGCCCGAAACGCGTATGTGTTTAGCTTTTCTTGATTAATCAAGAATGGGCATTTAGCTAATTCTGGAATAATTAAAAATCAACGAATAGTTGATATTTATAGCACCATCCATCAGAAACTTTCAGTTGCACGATAAGGAGATGCCTTTTTCTTAATTTATTCACCTGATACCGTACATCATACAAACATCGATTGATTAAAATTGAAACAAAATTAAATCTGATAGAATCGCACAAAAGTGAAATTGTACTGGGATCACAGGATAAATTAAGAAAAAGGCATCTCCTGATCGAGCAACTAAAAGTTGCTGATGGCTTGCGCCATCTGTCGGAATAAATATAAACTATTAGTTGATTTTTAATTATTCGAGAATTGGCCGAATACCCATTCTTAAACAGCCTGAAACGCGTTCATGGTTAGCTTCTCTTGATTAATCAAGAATGAGTATTTGGCCAATTCTGGAATAATTAAAAATCAACGGATAGTTGATATTTATTCAGACAGATGGCGCAAGCCATCAGCAGCTTTTAGTTGCACGATCAGGAGATGCCTTTTTCTTAAAATCAATTTTTTTTGGGTTGAAGATTGGCCTAAATATGATGCTTAATAAGCATTCCCATCTTTGAAGAATTTTATGAGTTTGGATAGATAAGAAGAACTTCCAGAGTAGTGTATACTCATGGACAAATCTTAAGGAAGAGGAAAGTTTTTATGTCGCCGGTTTTTTTTTTTGAAGGAGACAGAGACAATCTGTTCACACTAAGTTATCTCGTATGTCTTCAATAAAGGTCACTGTGTATCAAATATCTTTCAGAGTTATTGTCTGAATTTCAGATAAACATGCTAAAAAGTACAACTTCCTTTTTGTCCATGAATGTATATTAATTTCAAGTCAATAATTTCAATTACATTTTGAATAGTTTATATATTTCTCAGTTATTTTGTGTGTAATACACTATTAATATCATTTATATTTTTTCATGATTATAAACTAATGAGGATTATATACGTACATAAACATACTTGCATAAAAGCATAGGGCGCCTTTCCCGTCAAATTAAACGTCAAAACTAGACGTCATATATTGACAGTCGCCGCAAACTAGCGGCCTCGGGTCGGTGACAAAGCCACACTAGTTTGCGGCGACGGTCAATAGATGGCGTCAGGTTTTGACATTTAATTTGACGAAAGAGGCGCCCTATGTTTTTATAGATCAATTTCCTCCCGGAAAAATTTCCATCTATATACTTGTATATAATTATTACTGAATTACCATTATATATATATGCCTTTTTAACTTTTTTTTTTTTGCAAAATAAATACATTAATAAACAAAAGTTAAGGAATTTGTACATTTAAGCTGTATATCGGGATTCAGACAATAACTCTGAAAAATATTTGATACACAGTGACCTTTATTGAAGACACACGAGATAACCAAATGTGAACAAAATTGCCTCAGTCTCCTTAAAAAAAAAAGACAACCGGCGACATCAAAGACATTCCACTTCCTTCAGTTTTTTCCATGGGTGTATTCTAAACCTTTCTTAAAAACGGTTTCCAGGAGTAATGTAGCTTGGAAACATTTTTATTATATTAAACAATAAAGGAGGAAAGAGAAGAAGCAATTCCTCGAAATATTTCAAATTTTTGTTCTTTCAAATATTTATTGATCTCCAGGTACGTTTTCTCGACTATTCCTGACTATGATTCATTTTACCGCCATCTATATATATAAATTTGAATTATTTTTAACATGAATGTTTCTAGATGGAAAATTTGCCGGGAGTAAATTGATCCATAGAAGCATAGGGTGCCTCTGCCGTCAAAAAAAAAAAGGTTATGACGGCGTCAGGTTATGACGTTTATTTTGACAGGAGAGGCGCCGTATGCTTCTATGAATGTTTCTTTTTCGAATATTATCTTTGTTTTACTTCTTATAATTAAAAGGCACATCTAATAAATGTTTATATTTTCTCGACGTTTCAACAAAAATCTTTTGTCCTCGTCAGAAAAAAAATTAAAAACGAGAGAGAATATAGTTTTACGGGCTACTAACCATAGTGTATAATTTTTGAGCATAAAAATGGATGTAGCAAGCAGACAAACCGCAGTACACTATAGCAAAGTAACAAGTTGTACACACCACCAAGGTTGTTCAGAAAAGGTTAGATTCCCCAGGCCAGGATAGATAAGAGAGAGACAGATGTTGATTAGATAAGAAGAGTAAATAAAACGATAAGACGTCTAGAAGGTGGAAATGAACAACACCGCTTTTAAACGGTTACAGGTTTGAAGCCTGCATCCCGGAACTCCAAAGTTCATCTAGGGAAAAAAAAGAATTTGGCAAAGGCTTTATAAATTTATCTTTTATACATAATACAAACTTCTACTGCCCTTACTACCATGAAAAATATATTGGGAGGGTTTGGCTCATTAGTGGTGGACCCTCCCAGCGGTTTCGCCAATTTTCATTGCAGTAAGGGCAGTAGAAGATTGTATTATGTATAAAAGAAACATTCGTGCTTTTAAATCCTTTCATTTTATATGTATAGATGGCGCGTTATTGCTTTGTATAAATGTATCTGTTTCAAATGTAGTTTCGAATTATCACGCCATTTTGGCCTTAAATAACCATTTCTTGATTTTAAAGAAGCTTCTAGGCCAGAAGTCGTCAAACCTGTGAGTTGGAAAAGTAAAAAATTACAATTTACAAAATTTCAAAGTTTATAAAGAGCCACAAAATTTGTTCTTGTCAACAATAAATAGTACTCACATAAATAATATTTACGTATGGAACTATATAAAGAGCCGCAGCTTCACATCCAAAGAGCCGCGTGTGACTCGCGAGCCGCAATTTGCCGACCCTTGCTCTAGGCGCAGCTATTCTGATCGTTAAGATTCATTCTCACACCATGTTGATGAGGGTCAACAATCTGAGACGCTTATGTAGTTGGCTTTTCCTGACTTACCAAGAATATTTGGATAAAATGCTGGAATAATTAGAGAAATCAACGATTAGTTAATATTTAATTAAATAGAATTGCACAGGCCATCAATAACTTACAGTTGCACGATCAGGAGATGTTATTTTTTTCATGCAATCTAGCATAACAATAAGTCATATTGAATATTTGCGGTTAAATTGGCGTGAGTCACAGAAAATACCCGAAATAAACAAAAATGTATAAAAGAAATTAAAATGATTAGAAAAGTGTACACGTCACACTTTCAAAAATTAAATCTCTATCTCTTACTTAATTAAATTACTTTTTTAATATAATTAAAATATTTTTAAATTAACCTTTCTGTATTTTATTGGTTGCAAACAAAAAGACTTTGCAGATTACACAAGTATACGCTAGTATACTAAACTTTGATTTAGTCTGTTCACTGATATTTGGCCAATCCATTTTCTTGATAAATCAAGAAAATTCAGCCACGAACGCGTTTCGTGCTGTTGGTCCTCGTCAGCGTGGTACTGACTGTACCTCTACGACCAGAAATATTTTGGTCCCAGTGTATGATAATATACTCCTCCTATATCATTTTTCCAGATTGTTGCTGAAGAAAATTTAGTTTTCAACTCTAACCTAGTGATGTTATATGGCTCTAAGCTTTTTTTTTTGTTGTTGTTTATACAAAATAAGTACATTGTTGACTTTTGAAAACTGAAGTATTTGGTGAACAGAATCATTTTTCCAAATATATGTCTTTTTTAATATAAATATATATACTACACATATGAACATATTAACGTATGTACGTGAATATAGGAGCTTGCGTATGTATGAAGTTGTGTACAGGCTTGTGTCTATGCTTACGTATATGTGTGCATGTTCACGCTAGATGTGAATGTCTGTATGTTCGCGCTGGGTGTGAAAGTATGTGCATGTTGTATTTTATATATTATCAAGTATAAGCATGTGTGAATAGTGTGTGTAGTGTATTTGCATGTATGTATATTTATAGAAATGTAAATATCCTCTTTGCATACTCAATTGTTGTTTTTAGGGATTTGCATGTAAATAACGGCACAATTTTGCTAGAAGTCAGTCAGTAGGATTTTGTAGAGTATTTCTAGTAAAGTATATTTCTTAAATCCGTGGCCTAATACAAAACAACACCTAATCTTGTCAACACCTCATCCTGGCTACCTCTCTATCTAGTGATTCAACAGTGTATCGTGTTTGTATGTATATTATATATGCGTATGTTCGTACGCCCACATTGAACAAATGCACTCACCCCTTGCTGCCGAAGTCGACGACAATCTCAGCCGTGCTGCCCGACTTGTCAATGACGTCGTTAACCTCCTCGTACGTTAGACCATCCAGCGCCGTGCCGTTCCACCGCAGGATGTGGTCACCTATGCACAGTTTGATTTATAAAAAGAAAGATTGACTCTCCCATCAAAACAAATGGTAATATTAAGCGCCATCTACTGACCGTCTTCGCAAACTAATAGACTCGGGTCGGTGCCAAAGCCACTTTACCGGCTTTGGAAAATTTAGAGAGCCTACCTGGAGACCATGATTTTGGGTTAATGGTTCTCGTCAGTTCGAAACGAGCTTTGATTCCGTGAGATCTGTGGTAGATGTTTTGAAGAAATAGCCTTAGCCTTTTTTAATCAAATTAATTATTTTTTTATTTGAATACAAACTGACAAATTAAAATGGTGGCTAATATTTACATCTACCAGCAACGAACTAACTATGTATATCTATATAACTTCTATATTTTGCATATTCATTATTTAATAAAAATATAGTTTTTAAACACATTTAAAATATTACAAGTCAAAATGAAGAGCACGACTACAGATCCATACAATATTTATGGAATCTACAGAATTATCGAAATAACCGTTTGCCTTATAGCTACCCTAATTCAAATAGTTTATTTTCTAATATAGCTGAAGCTAACATCTTCAAACATAAAATCAGGTTTTCCAAGCTGAACGTTTTTAAAAATGAAACAATAAGATGACGGCGAGTTTAGATAAAATAGACGATCATCCAGTTTCTATAATCGGATGATGCTGTTTGTCTATAAATGGCGGTATCTATTCCATTCCAACACTTTTAACGCCTTTGAAACCAAGTGCTGATGGCTATTTTTATAACTATTTATTGGAGAAAAACATAGGATTCGATATATTGAGTGAGTAAGGACTGAGGCAATATATGAATCATTTTCAAAACTCCTGAACCTGTGTTAAATTCTACAATTTGTTCGCATTTCTAAGTTGGGAGCTAAATAAAGTGGATTAAGTATAAGGCAGTAGGTCGCCACCTGTATGTTGTAAATTAAAATGTTTATTGAAAATTTGCTTATTTTTCAAATAAAATAACTTCCTACTGTCTTCTTCACCTCGGTGAATAAATATTCATGTATTGGGTTAATCTGCTTAAATATCCGTCACCCTAAAGGAATTCTCGGTTGAAGCCTTTGAAGAATTAAAGTTAGGGGGTATTGAAACGTAGATGGAATGTTCTTCCTATTCTACCACACAAAATACGCTAGTGTGCATTTAGAATTAAAAAAGTGCTCGAGCCTCACATAGTTACTTGTGGTTAGATTCCTCAAGAATTGGAGGACCATGGAAGCAATTTTTTCTTCGGAAACAAAAGTGTCAAATGAAGAGTTCGATCCTGAGTTATGGTTGTGGGGCGCAATCGACATAGTTTATACTATTCCTCCATCAACCTCAAAATGACATTATGACATAGTGACATTAGAATTTTTCACGTTTATTATGAACACTAAGAGAGGCGTCCACCCACCAGGCTGCAGTCCCACGGCCTCGGCTGGACCTCCCGGCACCGTCCAGGAGACATAGGCGTGGAGCCGTCCGTCCTGTCCAGCCTTGCCGCCCATCACCCGCACGCCGAATCCTCGTGCTGCGCACAATCACCCGTCATCCCACTGTTGCATTATATAGCCGGCATATAGACCTAAAGGTCTGAGAGGTCATCTGGGATGTCGTATTATAGAACGATATCATTTTAAGGTGAAATCAACAGGCTTCCAGGAATACGTTTCTTTATACTAGAAGGAATCTCAGGATATCATTACTAGAAGAGACCGAAGGTAAACGCGACGAGTTTGATTACCTTTGGTTTCTTCTAATAAGCTTATTTTTAAAAAATCCTTGATTTAGACCTTTATTTTTCGGGCATGAAAACCCTTCTACAGGAGGAATAGAGATAAATATAAGAGTGGCTTATAGGTAATTAAGTTTAATAAAATAAACAATCCAGGGCCAGGTTTCATCACCTATTATTATTTCTCCAGCTTTCGCATGACCTTCAACAGGCGAGAACTAGAGTATGACTTCCAGTCAACTATACATTGAGTAAATGACCCTGGATTTTTTGTTGATTTTATTAAATTGAAAATAAAAGGGATGAGCATGAATTATAAATCAAGGTAATTTTGTACTACAGTGTCAACATAAGGAAATAATTACAATATAATACACTGCGGCTTGTAATTGTAAAACAACACTTGAAGTTACACCGCATGAGTTTCTTTTCAATGAAAAATCAAAATTTATTTCAAGGTGAAATATTGACTATTTCTAACGTTTTTGGATGAGGTATGGAAGGATGAATTATGAAGAGTAATGATGAACGGAAAAATAAAAGTGTCCAGGGATGGGAATCGAACCAACAATGTTCCGCTTACCGGGCAGATGCCATGTCCACTAGGCACAAAATTACAAAAATAATAGCATAATTCAATTAAATAATCCGTTGTATCACATTTAGGTGAAAAAATATTTTAAATATCTAGATTTCAGGTATGAAGGCCTTCTACAGGAGAAAAAAAAAAACGATGCCCGAAAGCTATAGATCTAAATTAAATTTTCCAAGAAAAAAGGAACTTATCCTTGGAAGGTAAAGATTTCACTTTAATATTGATACAAGGGATTATTTTATTGACTTGTGTTATCATTTTTATAACATTACGATGCACTAGCGCGCCATCTGTTATTAAATTACAAAACTATTTTATAGGCGTAATATTCTTTTTAAAATAAAACAATTTCTACTGTCCTTATTGCAATGGAAAAATTAAAGGGAGGGCCTGACTCATCAGTGGTGAACCCTCCCAGCGGTTTCGCCAGTTTAATCTACCATACCGCTGTTATATTGCATTTTTGTTCCTCACTGGCTGCGATATCGCCTCTGCGCAAAGCTAATATTGCATTTTTGGAACTTCCTTTTATAGTGATACTGATGCTTGACTCTTCGAATGGGTATTTTAGATTAACTATGGACATAAGCTTTTAGGACAGCAGAATTACATATAATTATAAATATATAATATGCTTCGAGCAATCGCTCTTCTGCAAATATCAAATTGTGTCTTTTATTTGAACAATTACATTACGATGCACTAGCGCGCCATCTGTTATCAAATTACAAAACTATTTTAGAGGCGTAATATTCTTTTTAAAATAAAACAATTTCTACTGTCCTTACTGCAATGGAAAAATTAAATTCCAATGCAGTAAGGACAGTAGAAATTGTTTTATTTTAAAAAGAATATTACGCCTCTAAAATAGTTTTGTAATTTTTATAACAATTATTGACTTGACACTATAACACTTAATTATCTGTAAAATGCTCTCATGTATTTATCTATACATAATATACATATGTCATAATTTGCCTAATGCCCAAGAGATATAATTTATTTTCGCTATAATTACTATGTTAAAATGTAAATACAAATTAATCCATATATAAATCTGTACAAAATAAACCTGGGTGACAGCGCGCGCGCGTACACGAGTGTAGAACAAATTATTTTTTGAAGCTTACATGCACAACGGTTGCATCCTTCCATTCGACCACGACAGATACGACAAGTATATATAGTCATTTAAATTGAAAGACCCTTCCGTCAATAAATGTTTTTATTCTCTCAACGTTACGACAAAAATCCTTTGTCATTTTTCGTCAGGAACAAATAATTAAACAAATATTTTTTGACGAAAAGTCGAGAGAATAGAAAAATTTACTGATCGAAGTGTTTTTTAATTTAAAGAACTATGAATGCCAGCCAGGCAATATCTATCTTCAAGATAATATATAAGGTTGTCCCAAAAGTTCATGTTTTTCTTATTACTTGGCGAATAATATTAATACGGCGAATACAACAACAACAAAAAAGCTTTGTTAAGACATTTCAGTCTTATACGGATTCTCCAAGCACGGAAATGTAGGGTACACGAAAGAATAACAATAATAACAACAACAAAAGTCCCTGTTATGACCCTTTGGTCTTATACAGCTTCTCCAAGTAGAAGAGGGTATATACAATAGTTACAATAATCAGTAATGTTATTTACAATGTGTCAAGGTGGAGAGAAGAGCTTTCTGGGGAAACTATACATAAATCAACGACCGAAGACAAATTAAAAATAACATAGTTTATTTGACATTCCGTCAAAATATAGGCAAAAGTGCACAGTAAAACGGCGAATACATAATAATACATAATACAATAAATTTATACATAATACAAATACATTATACATAACGGCGAATAATATTGATATTTCAATATTTGCAAATATTCACGAACTTTTGGAACAACCTTGTAGATATGAGTTGAGAAATGTTGAATTGAGCGGTCGTTGGGAGAATTGAAGAGAACACCAAGGAGTAGGAGCTTCAATGAGAGGATCTCATACATCTTAGACATCTTCAACTTTGTATCTCCAAGATGACTAATATATCGATACCTAAATTCACTCTGTGAGTCAATTACTTTGAAAAAAAAAAACATCTTAGAGGGAAAGCTAGAGAGAGTCAGCCTGTTATATAGTCACTGCTGTCGTTAGCTCACGACCCCAAGATGTACTTAGAATTTTCGATGGATTTATTCACGTTCAGAATAATTCGTTTCCCCTTTTCATTCTTTCGAGAATGCCCTAAATAAAACAGGATATTTGAAAAAGGAAAAATAGAATTCGGGTAAATAGTATCATTTAATTTAGGATTTGCAAACTATCAAGCAAATGTTCTGCTCTTCAACGGGCGCTATTGTTCACATAAAACTAGATATAACATGCCTGAAGTTGTCATTCAATCGAACAATGTTGCCTACTTATTGGGTCATGGCTTATAATTTTTTATACACACAAGAACATTAGTAACATTTACTGATCGAAGTGTCTTTTAATATAAGGAACTATGAATGACAAGCCAGGGAATATCCGCAAATTAAAGGAACAACATATTTTTTTCATTTATCTCAAATTTTATTAAACATTTATCAATGAGATTTTATACACAAATATATTATTCCATTATTGATTAGAATACCCGAAATCAAAGAAATCGAATACGTATTTTATGCAAATTAGCCGGTCAAACAATGATCTTCTTGCAGTCAGTGCATAAATATCTTGGATATTGTTGTTAATATGGGGTGTGATCGCCTTTAACTGATAGACAGGCTCTACATCGGTGACCCATACTAAGAATTAGAGAGTTTATCAGCTCCTGTGGAATCAACGCCGACTCTTGTGTTAAGGCTGTTTCTAGCTCATGAGTGTTTCTAGAAGGGGGTTGGAGGGATGAGATCCGCCGTCCAAGGTTGTCCCATACATGCTCAATGGGATTTAGGTCTGGAGATCGAGCTGGCCAATTCATCCGAGCAATTGCATGGTTTTGGAGAAAAGTGTCGACCACATCAGCCCTATGTGGACGGGCATTATCATCCATTAGAAGAAAGTTTTCTCCCATTTCAACTGATACAATACGCAGAAGGCTTCACATGAAAGGTCTCTATGCTCGACGACCCATAATTTGTGTGCCGTTGACACCACCTCAAAAGAGAGCAAGGAAACTTTGGTGCAGACAACATGTCGCTTGGAATCCAGATGAATGGAGCCATGTAATGTTCACAGATGAGTCCAGATTCTCTCTAAACAGCTATTATCGTCGTGTCTTTGTATGGAGAGAGGTAGGAACCCGAAATAATCCCCGAAATATGGTTGAAAGGGATCCCTACAGAAGCCAATGTTTTATGGTCTGGGCTGGAATCTTCTTGGGCGGTCACACAGCACTCCACATTTTTCGGCAAGGAACCCTGACTGGACAGAGGTATTGGAACGAGATCTTGGCAGCATATGTGATGCCTCAATCATCAGAAATGGTAGAAAACCTTCTTATAATGAATGATATGGCCCGTCCACATAGGGCTGGTGTGGTCGACACTTTTCTCCAAAACCATGCAATTGCTCGGATGAATTGCCAGCTCGATCCCCAGACCTAAATCCCATTGAGCATGTATGGGACAACCTAGGACGGCGGATCTCATCCCTCCAACCCCCTCCTAGAAACACTCAGGGGCTAGAAACAGCCTTAACACAAGAGTGGGCGTTGATTCCACAGGAGCTGATAAACTCCCTAATTCTTAGTATGGGTCACCGATGTAGAGCCTGTCTATCAGTTAAAGGCGATCATACCTCATATTAACAACAATATACAAGATATTTATGCACTGACTGCAAGAAGATCATTGCTTGACCGGCTAATTTGCATAAAATACGCGTTAGAATTCTTTGATTTCGGGTATTCTAATCAATAATGGAATGATTAATTTGTGTTTAAAATTTCATTGATAAATGTTCAATAAAATTTGAGATAAATGAAAAAAATATGTTGTTTCTTTAATTTTGCGGACCAGTGAATATTCAAGATAATATATAAGGTTGTCCCAAAAGTTTGTGTTTTTCTTAAAACTTTGTTTTTATTATTACTTTGCGAATAATATTATAACGGCGAATACAACAACAAAAAGGCTTTATTAAGACATTCCAGTCTTACACGGATTCTCCAAGCACGGAAATGTAAGGTATATGCAAGAATAACAATAATAACAACAACAAAAGTCCTTGCTGATATTGATTGATATAAATAATTGATAAATATGAAGTAATCTCTATGAGATACATTAATTATGATGTGCTTGTCTCTGATCAAAATTAACTATTATTTTAATAATTCGATTTAGCCGATCGCACATCTAACTCTGAGAGGGAATTCTACAAGGAACATTATCTACAGTAAAGTACAAAAGAACCCGTATTATATATGTGGCGACCGCACTTCGCTTCAGCGAGCGCGAACTGGGACAAAGCTTCAAAACACATACGGGCAGAAGAATGGCGGCCCCACTATGCCTCGGCAAGCACGTGCTGGGAGAACACGTCACTACGCATGCGCGGGCGTCATCCGGAACTTTCTAGCGACTGGCGTCTTCCCACACTTGATCTGGCACGCGCGATAAACAACAAGGCCAGCTCCAACGGCCGTTACTTCAACCGTTACTTCTTTTCTTTTTCTATATTTCTGGCTTTAAATAAATTAATTTTAATTATAATTTTATCAGCGGCCTTTCCACAAGCCACACCAACACATCACGCAACAACCATCTTACATATATATAAACAGAGTAAGTTAAAGTAGCTATTCTTTGTTTTAAGAAAATATCATTTGTATAAAAATAGTTTACTCAGTTTACCCTCCCTATATAAAAATATAGATTCTCTTATTCCTTACTGTAGATATAATGTTCCTTGTAGAATTTTCTTTTAGATATAGACGGGTAATTGGCTAGTCGAAATATTAGAAGAATAGCTAGTATTAATCCAAAAGATAAAGTGCATAATAATTAATATAAATAATTATAACAGAACTCTGATAATAAATTGAACTAATACATAGTTGAACTTCTTATACTGATGGTGTCATTATACCCCCATAGGTTTCTCCAACTTGTACTGATGGTGTCATTATACCCACATTGGTTTCTCCAACTTGTACTGATGGAGTCAATATACCCCCATAGGTTTCTCCAACTTGTACTGATGGTGTCATTATACTCCCATAGGTTTCTCCAACTTGTACTAATGGTGTCATTTTACCCCCATAGGTTTCTCCAACTTGTACTGATGGTGTCATTATACCCCCATAGGTTTCTCCAACTTGTACTGATGGTGTCATTATACTCCCATAGGTTTCTCCAACTTGTACTAGATTGGTTCGTAGCCTTCTTCTTCTCTTCTTCTTTCTTATCTCCACTCAATCTTATTAAGATATCAAGTTTTGACTCTTGATGGTGTCTGTTTGACAACCATCATGACTGGGTGAAGTAGAATGCGTCTGCCTTTGTCATTAAGACTGGGAGCACTACTCAGTGGCAGGCCGACTTAGCTCCAAAAGAAATGGCCGCCTCTGACATGAGGAACAGACGCCATGTGCAGCCGCTCCTAACATGGAATACAATCGCTGCTCATCCTGTATACCTGGATTAGGAGCCCTTACAGGGTACTATCAGCTGGGCCAGCTGAGCTCTGGTTTTTTATCGAGTTTTTTACTGCTCCCCCTTCTCCTTTTTCATCCGGGCTTGGGACTGGCAAAGGCGGAGTTTTGGTTCGTAGTAAAACACACTATGGATATTACATTTTATATCTTAAAAAAAGAAGAAAAATAAAACATCTCCTTATAGGGCAACTGAAAGTTGCTGATGGCTTGCGCCATCTATCGGAATAAATATAAACTATTCGATGATTTTAAATATTCCAGAATTGGCCAAATACACATTCTTAATTAATCAAGAAAAGCTAACCACGTACGCTTTTTATATATGTTTATAAATATTTGTCTCTACAGGAAACAAATTCATGCTTCAATTTTTAAATATTTTAAAAATATCTAACATAGTTCTACCTTTGCTTTTTATATTTTTTCTTGTATTTTTTTACTTTAATTCCAGTGTATGACGCAAACAACTGTCATGCTTTTTGCTGGAATGTTTTTTATAAACCATCATTTTACTTTATTTTTAATATGAAAAAACTCATCTATTTTAATAAAGCCATAAAATAATTCTATTTATTTATATTTATCATTATCAGATTTATGATAATTGAAAATAGAACTTCCATAAAGTATTGGGAGCGGCAAGTAATCAAATTTAGTACCCTAGAGTCTGTGATTTATAACGCACTGGAATAGAATTAGAAAAATAAATTTCTTATCTATATATATAAAATTGAATGTCTGTCTGTCTGTACTCTATAGATTCAAAAACCATACATCCAATCACCGTGAAATTTTGGGATATTATTAGGTTTATCCCCGGGAAGGTTTTTGAAAAATAATTTCATGAATATCTTGAATATAGAGTTATTTGCAGATTTGTATATTTAACTCGCAAGCAGCGCCCCCATTGCGACGATGAAAACAAGTTTTTTTTTATCTATAAGTTTTATTATCACTAAGTTTGTTATCTTAAAGATAATTTATCAAAAGTAAGATTTTCTACCTAATAATTCTTACAAGTCAAAGTTAGTTTTATCATTTATCTACAACATATATATTGGGAGAATAGATAAAATGATGATTTTGTAATGTAGAAAATTAGAAAAGACAAAATTCAGGATGACACGGCAATTTATTTGAGATAAGTTTGTTATCTTAAAGATAATTTATCAAAAGTAAGATTTTCTACCTAATAATTCTCACAAGTCAAAGTTAGTTTTATCATTTATCTACAACATATATATTGGGAGAATAGATAAAATGATGATTTTGTAATGTAGAAAATTAGAAAAGACAAAATTCAGGATGACACGGCAATTTATTTGAGACAAGAATAATGATAATTAATATTGATTTTATTCAATTTATCGAGTATTTTTCAAGGGACCGGGAAAAAATTTTCAATTTATCGAGAGATTCAAATTTACGAGTTTCAAATTATCAAAATATATCTCTTTTATATATATATAAGTTTATTATCTTAAATATTATTTATCAAAAGTAAGATTTCTACCTATTAATCTACAACATATAAATTGGGAGAATTGATTATTTATCAAAAGTAAATGGTTTTGTTTATATTATTATTATTCTGTACATAACCCGGACTCCTGGAGCGTACGAAAGTCGCCAACTGTCCGGGTTTGTCTTCTGACTTATTGTCTATTTGTTGCAGTTGACATCCAACTGATTAGATGTCGCCAGGCTGTTTTATTTTTGGGGAGGTTCTTCAATGCTTCTTGGTTGAATGTGCTGGTGTTAAGTAGAGTTGCAGTCTGGAATCTCTGAAGGTGGTAGGATGGGCAACTGAATAGGAGGTGGTCGACTGTTTGATTTTCTTGGTGACAGTGTTGGCATACGGGGTCGTTGTTTTTGGAGGTTCTGGCGATGTCGGCTTGAACGAAGCCATGTCCTGTCAGAATTGTAGAGGTGACGTTGCAATATTTTAGTTTTGGGAGAATTGAGATTAGAAGACTAGGAGATGCAGCTACTCTTCTGAGGTTTTTTGTAGCATGGTCTGTGGTGTAGAGGTAGGTCCATAGTTGGAGGGCGAACTGTTTGCTTTGAGAGCGGACATATTTCCTAGGAAGGGTTGCGAAGTGTAAAGGCAATTTGGATTGAGCTGCGGCTTTGGCGACTTCATCGGCCTGTTCATTTCCAACGATGCCGCAATGACTCCGGACCCAGCAGAGTTGAACATTGTCCAGAGTATTGAGGTTTCTGATTATCTCTGCAGTAAGTGGGGTTCTAGGGATATCGGGGTGACAGATGGCATGTAGAGCTGCCTGGCAGTCGGAAGCAATGACAAAGTCTTGTCGCGGCATGATCCTAATAGATCTGGTGGCATAAAGAATCGCCAAAAGTTCCGCCTGGAAGGAGGTACAGCTGTTGTGGAGCTTAAGTTTCAGTGGTGAATAGGGCGGTGGGAGCATCACTGCTGCGCCAACCCCATTGGTTGACCGAGAGCCATCTGTATAAACAATAGTGGCCCGTTCTGGCAGTGACTTGGAGAATTGGAGAGGTCTTCTAAGAGGTGGGTAGGGTACCGAGGAGGGACTGGGACGTTACTCAAAAGGGCCTTCTCTTAGCGCTTCCAAGTATGCTAGATGGGATTTGATAGATATATCCAGTGGAGGACAACCTGTGAGGGAGATTGCTGGGATAGTTGGAGTACACGGGCCTCCTCTGATTAAAGCTTTAGCATATTTGTAATGGAGGCCACGTAGCTTCCGGATGCCATTGGTGTCGAACACCCGCTTGCCCCAAACCCCAGAGCCATAGGGGATGGCTGGGAGGATCACCATGTTATGTATTTTTCGGCCCGCGCTGAAGATTAATCCGAACTGCCCCTGGATCGTGCTGGTTAGTCGAGGGAGAATCCACCTGCACCTCTTGAGGATGTTATCCAGGTGACCTACGAAGTTTCTTTTGGAATCAAAGGTAACACCGAGGATTTTTATAGTGTTATCAATTAGAATAGGTTGGTTTTGGAAATGTATGCCGTGATAGCCTGGACGCTTGGCTTTCCAATGGAAGAGGCAGGCTTGGGTTTTACTTGGGTTGAATGTTATCCCCTGAGTCTTGCCCCAATGAAAGAGCTGTTTTAGGAATTGATTGATCTCTCGTGTTGGGAATCTGCGGAGGAAGTGAATCAGTACCGTGAAATCGTCTGCGAAACTGATGATTTCACTGTTGTTTGGCCTTGGAAGGAGATGGATTTTTCTAGCCACTATGTTGAAGTAGAAGGGGCTCAGTGCTGCACCTTGGGGGACCCCAAGTAGAGTAGTAGAGGTAAGGGTGGCGTTCCAAGCGTTGTAAATTACCTGCCTTCCTCGGAGGAAGCTCGCGGACAGTTGAATCAACTCTTCTGGGCAGTTAAGGTCGCGGAGGCCTTGAATGATGGTGTGTCTTTGAACGGTGTCGAAGGCATGGCTGATGTCCAGACCAATAGCCAAGGTCTTCCTCCAGTGCTGCAGGCCTTCACTGATGTTGTTGTTAATGGAATCGAGCGCCATTTCAGCTGAGCGCCCTGGAAGGAAGCCAAACTGCTGGGGTGAGGACCAGCTTTGGTAATCCGCTATCCATTGCAGGCGCGCCAGTATACACCGTTCAAGGACTTTGGCCAAGGTATTGAGCAGCGTGATGGGACGGTATTTCTCCAGTTGGTTGGAGGAAGAAGAGTTTTGTTTGGGTATGAGAACTAACCGACCGGATTTCCAGGGTGTTGGGAAGTGTCCGAGACGTAAGCATTTGGTGAAAATTTGTGACAGTGTTTTATGCAGCGTTGGCCCACCAAGAAGAAGGCATCTGGTACCTAGCCTGTCGGGACCAGGGGATTTCCTCCGACCGCATCGACGGATCGCGCGAAGGACTTCAGACACTGTAAAGGCTGGTTCTTGGTTGTAGGGTTGGAGCCAATCAATTGATGGGGTTGGCGCTGTCCAGTCTGTTGGAAAATAGTGCTGAAGTACTTCATGGCAGGTTTCCTCTGGGGTGAGTGGAGTGCCGTCGTTGTGTTTGAGCAGAGGTGGCCCAAGAGAACCTCTTCGGCCTTTGGAGATATATCGGTGGATGGAGCTCCATGCGGCCGAGGAGACCTCTTGGCACAGTGTTATCCAGGAGAGATGCTTTTCTCGCCTTATAGCCGCCTTGAGTTTGTTGTGGCAGGCTCTATAAAGACCTTTAAAGAAGCTCCTGATATAAAAGGAGGTGCTTTGATAGCAACGTCGTAAAGCAACAACTAAATTGCGGAGTTTTGAAAGCTCCTTGTTCCACCATGGTCTTGAAGGCCTTGGAGATTTTGATTTCTTTCTCATGGAGACATTGCAGGCCTCCTGAAGACAGGTAGTGAGGAGAGTAACCACCTCATAAATGTCGCCTGGAGTGAATGCGATCTGGAGACGCGATGTGACATGGTGGAGGCTGGACCCAATGAAGGCAGTGAAGGTCTCTTCCAGACATGAGGTCTCAACCCATGAGCAAATAGGCTCTGTGGAAATGATGTCATCGAAATTTGTAAGGATTGGCAGATGATCAGAGAAAGCCATCTCCTGGAGACATGATCTAGTGGCGCGAATGGCTAGCGAGCTGGATGCTAGGGTAACGTCGATGGAAGAGCGCAGGGATCCGTTGGACCAGGTGTAATGGTTGGGAGATCCCAAGAACTGTAGGCCCATCAGTGAAGCAGAGTCCTCCAAGCTGGCCCCACGGGCATCGCGGGTAGCTCCAATACCCCAGGTTGGAGAGTGGGCGTTGGCGTCCATGCCAAGAATGCATGAGAAGGATCCTATGTTTATTGCAGATTCCAAGGTTGGTAGGAAAGATAAATCCGGGACACTGTTTTGCCAGTACGCCGAAGCGAGGACAACAGCCTGGTTGCCTAACCGGATGAGGGCCGTGGATATGTTTGGGTCAGGTGAGCTAAGTGGAATGGCGTTTAGATTTGATCGTATTACAAGCCCAGAAGGTGCATTGTTTTCATTTGGGATGAATGTGTCAAAGCTTGAATCAGGCCATTTAAAGTTCTTTGGTAATTCTTGAAGTAAAATAGCGTCTACCTCTTGTTCTATTGCAATGGTGGAGAGTTCGAGGACTGCAGAAGGCGATTTCCTAAGGTTGGATTGGAGAACTCTGAAGGATCTATGCATTCTTGTTGAGTTGAGCCAGCTTGGCCTTCACCAGAGGACAAGCCCGGGATGTCGCGTAGTGATTGAGCTGCTCAAAAACAGCGCCCGCCTTCTTGCAGCAATTGTGACATTTTGCTGAAGTGTTGGGACAGGCGTGGCCCTCGTGACCTGTCGTACCACATTTGTAGCAGATAGGTTGGGCAGCAGGGCATGAAGTAGCGCGGTGGCCGAAGCTGCAGCAGCGGTAGCATTGCTTCAGGGAGTAGCTTCTTTCGTAGCGTAAAATTAAACCTGCTATAGGCATCTTACCTCGATGCTCTAGGAAATTAGCCGTCTGATCGTCTACTTCCAGGAAGACTGTAGTGTACCCATGGGGATTGTCCTTTGGGCGGTGGGCAACCTTGATGTGCCTTTTTCCTGGGAGAATTTTTATAAAATCGTTGTTTTGGAGGCTTCCCACTATCATGTCGTTGGTCGTGGAGCACTCCACGCCAAATAAGCAATATCTGGGATATATTGTTGGTCTTTCCGTGCAGTTTAGGGATTTTGGGATGTTTTTGTTGGCCTGGAGTCTGGCCGCTAGAGTTGATGCACCTTGGGTGGTTTTAGTGTGAATTACCAGCCGTCCTTTCCCATTAACGGAGGCTGCCACTTCGGGGGAGTTCAGAATTGATGAATCTGCTTTTTGGATCTCGCGTAATATTTCTCGAGAGTCTGTAGCTGGGTTGCTTGATTTAATGACCACATGGGACTCATAGGCGGCTGCGAAATTTTTGGAGGCTGGTTTAATCAATTACTTTATTGGAGGAGGGGTAGGTTTTTTGGTATTTGGTTTGGCAACGGCGTTGGTGTAGAGTTTTTCCTTGTGTAGTTGATATTCTTTTCCGTGGTTTATGCCTTTATAGACATCAAAGATGATATCTTCTGTGCCTTTCAGAGCCCATTCCACCAGGGAAAGCATTGACTGGAGCTGCTCCGGCGTCATGCCGTTGGACTTAGCTACGTCAGCCATTTTCTTGGTGACTTTCTGGTGTATGACCTTTAGTTGATTAAACTCAAGGTTGCAAGGAGGTTCACTGATTCGCGGGCGTTTTACGCTTCCGTCTCCCGTTGCGTCAGATGATTCAACTTCCATTCTTGTTAAAAGTTCTTCTTACAAACAATATGTGTATTCAATATGGTGGTCAATAGTCAAATAATCTGTTTTTTTTTTAATTAAATAATATATTTTTTTTAATTATATAAAAATTAATTCAGTAAACACAAAATATTGATTTTTTCAAAATTTTTCAAAAAAAAAAATTAAATATATAAGAATTTTTTTTTGTTGTAATTTTTAGTAAACAAAAAATATTAGAAAAATATATTTAGCTATATATATCTTTGGCAATATTATTTGCCCCCCAATGCATTAGGAAAGACAAAATTCAGGATGACACGGCACACAGGGACCGGGAAAAAATGTTCACTTTATCGAGAGATTCAAATTTACGAGTTTCAAATTATCAAAATATATCTTTTTTTTTTTAATAAGTTTTTAGAGAATTGTTTTAACAAATGTTCGCTAGACAAACCTTTACTCGGGTAAAACCCCGGGCGAAGCCGAGTACGTTTTATAAGTTTATAGAGAATTGTTTTAACAAATGTTCGTTAGACAAACATTCACTCGGGTAAAACCTCGGGCGAAGCCGGGTACATCCGCTAGTCTTACAATATAATGCGGTTTATAATTGTAGAAGGACATTTGAAAATTATTCCGCATGTTTATTTTGAACGAAAAATCGTAATTTATTTTAAGGAGAAATAACGATTCTTTCTAACCTTATGGATGAAGTATGAAAGGATGAATTGTGAAGGGTAATGATGGACGGAAATTACACTTCACAATTCATCCTTTCATACTTCATCCATAAGGTTAGAAATAATCGTTATTTCTCCTTAAATTAAATTACGATTTTTCGTCAAAAAAAAAAAAAAACATGCGGGATAATTTTCAAATGTCGTTCTACAATGTTCGTATCTATTTTAGAGATGAAGTTTCATGATGAGATTAATTGAAATTATATTTAAAAAAAAACGTTATCGTTAATACCTACAACGAAATCAAAGAGAGATATGAGAACCTCTTTTATTAACAGAAAGTGAAAGAGATACAGAAAGTATAATCGTTATTATAAGAAATCTATTATCTTTTAACTTGTGCCATCTCTGATTGTTGACAGCCGCAACAATGCTTGTCTGGGTGGGTCTATAGCCGACTGTCTGAACTTGCTGAACATGGAGAGAATCTACTCTACGTTCCTCTGGACTACCCACAACCTCAGACCTGGATTGTCGGACAAGTTATGGGTCCTTCACTCACCCAGCCGGACTTTTGACACCGAGAACATAGATGGACGGATCAAAAGCTGAGTTTACTTCGGCTACCTGTCTAGATCTCCTATCGGTGTTGAAGGACCACATATACTTCACCCAGTCAAGATGGTTGTCAAGCTTTACAAGCTTGATACCTTAATGATTAAGTGGAGATAAGAAAGAAGAAGAAGAGAAGGACCACATGGACTTCAGTCCGTGAGTAGCAACGTTGTGTTCTCTCACAATCTACCTCTCCCCTACAACTTTCATCTCCGGGCGTTCGACGTCTCTTAGCAGTGATGGCCTGTGTTTTAGCCGAGTAGCTTTGAGTAGGCTAACCTAACCTAACTCAACCACCCTGATATAGGCTAGTCATCTCGTCCTCCGCTAATATAGCTGTACTCTCCTCAATTTCTTTAATATCTCTAACTAATTTTAAGGGAAATGTTGTCGATTTATTGATAGATTTAAAATAGAAACGATGTTAATAGCTCAAGAAAAAACATTTGAATTATGACGCCGATATAAAGACATTGCAATGATGTTTTATATTTTATCTACAATTGTTATATTTATGTCATCATATTTGTTTGTGTCATAGTGGAAACTTCTTTAGAGATGACTCGAATTATAATCAAGATATCATTGCACTATTAATAGATAAGCAACAGAAATTTATGAACAAAATATGGTAATTATATTATAGACCAGTTTTGTTTAAGGAGTAATTAACACATTATAAATTTATATTTGAATGTATAATAATAATTTATCTCCATTATAAGAATAAAATATAAATGTATATTGTTACACCTTGAGATGTAGTTGGTTTTTGCTCAGCCATTTCCATTGTGCTGTAGAATAAACCAGAACGAGTTCTCATTAAAAAAACTGACGCTTTATTTTGGTAAGCTTACAAAGAAAGTGAAGAGCCGACGCGCGTGGCTGCACTAAGTTAAACAACAAAAAAGAATAAACAAAACAACACTAATTTGTTTAATAAGTGAAAAAACTAATGGCAAGTGTTGCATCAATTTTAATGCGCTCTACATTTATTGAAAATATTCTATGATATTTAAAATTTATTTAAAACAGATTATTTAGATTATCATCATTTCGTTTTATAGTTTCATTTCTTTTGTAATATTTTATTGTACATATATCTTGATTGGTTATTGAAGCGAGAGAGGACCTAGACGAAGACTGCGGATCACGACCTACGAAGGAAGACAACTAATAAATAAACAAAAATTTTAAAAGGTAATTTATTTTTATTTACTTTTATTTATTTGCTTTGAGTATGGAAACCCGCTCGGGAAACGTGTATAACACCAAGAAGGAGGAAACCAAGATCGACGACCCTGGAAAACTGCAACTTGATGCAACAATATTTACATGAGTCTATGTCGGCTGTGACAATATTGATATTGAAAATCACCTATACACCATAATCATCAAATATGGTTTCAATTTCACAATTCAAAGTGAGATATCGTTTTCCTGCTCTAGTACTTCAGAGTAATGTTTTGATTCCGTTTATATGTCCTTGTAGGATCACTAATCACCACAGACACGGTTAGCCACTAAAGTTTTTTTTTATTCTCTATTTCATCTCAATTTGCAGGTGTTACATTCGAGCACAGCTCGCGAGTCACCTTGTCCAGATTATTTACACATGGCGAGCTGTAATGCTGGAGTGCCCCCCCCGAACCTTACAGGAGGACAGTTGTTGGGTGTTTGGCTGTCAGCTAGCCATTGGGTCCAGGTCGTCGGATTCGGTGGCTGAGGTCACCTTGATTTTGAACAATTTCTTGTATAGTTGGATTTGATGATTTTTGATTTTTTTATTTCCAAAAGTCTCTCGACTTATTTAGGCATACAATTTTTAGTTAAATGGTAATCTAGCAAAAAAGAAATATAACATATTGTTTACAATAAAATATAAAATAATTTAATAAAGAATAATTATATATTTACATTTACAAAATGTAACTTTTATAACACACAAAGTTTAACACAGCGCCATCTAGGTGTGGCAATTGGAATTATTTAACCCTACATCCTCGAGTTTCACCATAGCAAGCGTGGCAAGCTAACACTCTCTAATTTAAATAACTGAAATATTCACTTTGAATATAATAAAGGGTATATTGAGTGATATTTAAAAATAAGGAATTTATTTTGAGTTGAAGTTCCTGTACAAACCCCATTGATTTTTATATTTCCATACAAAAAGGAAATAATTGAAGTAATTTTGAATTTCAAAATTATAAGAGAAATTCCACATAAAAAGTGATAGAGATTTAATTTATAATAAAACTCAAAACATCGCTGATAAAACAAATATCTTCCAGAAATAAAATCATTCAAGAAATCAATGCCATTTGTGCTTTCATATTGAAAATAGAGTAAATGACCAAAGAATTGATTTGAGAATAGATTTATCCTAGACACACTTTAATTAAACCAAAAAGTGAGGATTTCCAAATATCAAAATTGAATATTTAAATATAAACTTATAACAACTATTTCTGAAATATAAAAAAATGTTTCTTTAATAGAATTGAATTAATATCAATTGTTGATAATTCATTTCTATTTAAGAAACATTTTTTATATTTAACAAATAGTTGTTATAAGTTGCTATTTAAATATTCAATTTTCCGTTTTAATATAAATTTATATTGGAAAGAGCATGCTAATGAATTGCAATCTCTTTCTCGCCACAAATTATACAAGTTTACGAAAAAACAAAAAACAAAAAATATAAACTTTACTAAAAATATGATTTCAAAGATAAAGAAGAAAAAAAATACATTTTATAAATATATCTCTATTAAGTCGAATAATTATCTGTCAAGGCCTTTGATTGAATTTGATCAGGCGAAAAAAATGATAAATAATAAATTATGAAGAAATATGCCTCAATTCTACATGTTAAGAATGTATAGGAGCTCAAGAAATTTCCCGAGGTTCACTATTTGACGTCCAAAAGAAAAACACTGGCTTGAAATTTGGAGAATATCAATAAAAAACAACTAAATGATACAATAAAAGAACTAATTTTAAAGTGAGAACAAATATTAAAGATGCCGAAGATTTCAGGTAAGAATTTCTCTATAAACACTGAATTTATTTCCATTAAAAATTTCAGGGCTAAAAGCAAAAGAATCCAACTCTTCAAATCTTGAAACAATGCGAAATTCTGCCACCTTGATGTTGTTTCTATTCGTAAAATTTCAGATCGGAAACCTACGAAGCAGAATTATTTTGAAGAAACACATCGCTTTCAACAGCAAATGAAAACATTAAGACGCGACACACATCAATAAAACTTATACTGTCCTTACTGCGATGAAAAAATATTGGGATGGCTTGGATCATCAGTTGTGAACCCTCCCAGCGGTTTCGTTAATTTAATCCACCAGACCGCTTCTTTAGACCTCTAATACTGTATTGGATCATTCTGATTATATATGCTACACAGAAGGGTGGAATCTTAGAAATGATATTTATTAAAACTATGGATATATATTTTTAGGACTGTAGAATTACATATAAATTCAAACGTTGATTGAATCGTTTAACTCTTCATCCATTTGATCTACTAGCTACAGTATATACAGAATGGACCCTTAAAGAGTTCTTCGAAGGGGAGGAGGATGAAGAAGGGGACTTACTTCTGGCACCAGGGTCTTCAGGGTCCCTGGACAGGACCAAGGTGTGGTAGGAATCATCCAGTCCTGTTTCGATCTTGGTGTTGGAGGGCAGGGAGGCTGCACATCCATTACAGCTGGGTGAGCTAGCGTACCTTTAGCTCGTACTTCCCTATCATAGATTCATAAAATTTCTATTTCGAAGAGACTGAAGATATAAGGAGCTATTCCTAAAATTATTTGGTCTGCTACCGACCAGGCTCGCCAAGAAGACCTACTAAGAATAGTGAATTCAAAATTTTATTCGCACTATAAAAATCGATTCCTTCTATAACAGAAGAACAATATTTGATTGAAGATCTCATATTACCAGTCAAAATATGTATCGCACAAATAAAACTACTATTTTTACTGTTTAAAGAAAACCACGCTAAAATGTTTACCTCAACTGACCGAATATATCCATTATGTAAAAAACGACGCGGAACTGAAGCACCAAGTGTTTTTCTGTTTAAAATTGAAAAGTGAAAGAGAACTACTTTTGCATAAAAATAAATCTAAGGTACAACTTTCTTAAGTTCTGTCCATACGTGTTTGTGAATAAATCCCAAATATATGTAACAATACAGAGTTACGATAGAAAAGTAGACCATCACTAGATATCTAAAATGTCACAGATATAGGAAAGGGCGACAGAGAGAGGATGTAATTAGATAATTGATTAAAATACAGATGTATTCCTCAGAAGTAATACCAAGTTTTGTGGATTCATTCCGAGCAGAATTAGCACTAAATCCTGAGAACAAAGTTTTACCCCACGGTTTCTAATTATTAATTAAAATGGGAAAATCCGATTAAAAGATAAACTAGAGAGATTGTAATTGTAATTCCAGCCCCTGAGGATGATCTCTGGCATTTTAATGGAACAACAAGGTAAGAACTTTGTGGTAACTTCTGTTTCAGAATATCTTAAATGATAACATGAATAGAATATGAACGATCCTGACAAACTGGAACGAAAAAGGATCTATGGTTTTTATCCGGGTATCGATACTGTTTTGGTATCTCAATCTTTCTATTTATCAAAAAAGAAGTATATATATATACGAAAGTAAAATTGTACAGGGATCAGGTGAATAAATTAAGAATTTTGTACTATTTTTCACATTGTGAAACACACAGGATGAGCAGCATCTGTACTCCATGTTAGGAGCAGCTGCACATGGCGTCTGTTTCTCATGCCAGAAGCAGCGATTTCTTTTGTAGCTAAGTCGGCCTGCCACTGAATAGTGCTACCAGTCTTAATGACAAAGGCAGACGCATTCTACTTCACCCAGTCATTATGGTTGTCAAACAGACACCATCAAGGGTCACAACTTGATACCCTAATATGATTGAGTGGAGATAAGAAAGAAGAAGAAGACAATGTTTGTATATACAATCATGGGCAGAACTTAAGAAAGTTTCATATTTTAAGCCTAAATCCACTCCTTTATTCGCTTATATAACGGCGAATTTCGCATATATGGAAATTTGAACGTTCTCCTTTAACAAGAACAACATATTAGAAAATATATATAATGAAAAGACAAAGGTTGCCTCTCCCGTCAAAATAGACGTCAAAGCTTGACGCCATCTATTGACCGTCGCCGCAAACTAGCGGTCTCATGTCGGTGACAAAGCCACAACACCAGCTTTGACAAACTGAAAAGCGTCCACCTAGAGACCATAGCTTTGTCATCGATCCGAGGCCGCTAGTTTGCGGCGACGGTCAATAGATGACGTTTAGCTTTGACGTCTATTTTGATGGGAGAGGCGGCCTTTGTCTTTTTAGTTCAATATCATCCCGGGAAAATTTCCATACATATAATAAAATATAATGTTAAATTTGAATATATTTACATGATAAAAGGTACAGTTACCTTAAGTTTTGTTCATGAGTATATATCACATTTCTAATTACTAATGACGTATTAATACATCCTATTTGAATAAAAAATGTGTTTTATTTTAAAAACATTGAAGAGAATTAAAGAATTTCACTTACAAGTTTATTAAGTGATCAAATATTGATTAAAACTCCTATAATCGTTTAAAGTGATTAAGTACTGTTATGTATTAATATTCATTGAGATTTATTTATCATCATCATTTGCTTGTATAAATACTTTGTTTTAATTAAAAATGTATGTATGTAAAATGACTAGCGTTGCGTCGTAAATCTCTTAAACTAGTAGATACATAATAAATTGGCGACGAAGGTAAATCTTTTTTTTTTTTTAGTTAAAGCTAAAGAAAATCTTCAAATTTGTACTAAAGTTAAAGCTTAGGTAAGTGAATTTTATTTTTAAAATGGCAAATTTGGAAACATAGAAGCTTTTGATCCTAAAAATCCAGAGAAATGGATAACATACTTGGAAAGAATGCATTTTTTCTTCCTGGCTAATGATATTGTAAAACCTGAAAGACGAAAGGCTATTTTTCTTACGCTAATAGGCGCTGAAACTTATGCATTAGCAAGATCGTTGGCCTCGCCAAAAGAGTTATCTTTCGTAGAATATGATAACTTAATTAAATTATTGACCGATCATTTTTCTCCTAAGCCAAACATAATAGTACAAAGATTCTTGTTCAATAAAAGAAATCAGGGTGATGAATCAGTTAGTGCTTATATTGCCGAGCTAAGAAGGTTAAGTGAAGATTGTGAATTTGTTGATCTAGATGATCGCTTAAGAGATAAACTAGTTTGTGGCTTGAGAAATGAATCTCTGGTTAAAAGACTATTGTCTGAAAAAGACTTGACCTTTGAAAAGGCTGTGAATTTGGCAATATGTGATGAATCGGCTAGTGCAGACGCCAGTATGTTGCAAGAAAAAATTACAGAAGTAAATATGATAAAAAAACTAGCAAAACTGAACCACCTAATTTTAAATCGGGCAAAGTTCATTTTAGAGATTTCAAGAAAATGAATAATAAAAGAATTATTTGCATACGTTGTAAAGGAAATCATATGCCAAATGTTTGTAAATTCCGTAATGCAAAATGTTTTAAATGTGGCAAAATAGGTCATGTACAAAAGGCTTGCTTAACAAATGTTGGTAAATCAGAAAACCTATATAGGGCTAATAGTAATCCAACTTTATGTTGCCTGAGAAGGGAAGAGATAAGCAATCCTTATTATATAACAGCAAATTTAGATAACCACGATGTACACATGTTAATTGATTCGGGAAGTGAATACTCATTATTAATAAAGAAACCTTTCTTGAATATTGGAAATTGACGCAACTTAAAAGATCTGAGATACTTCTAAATACTTGGTCATCCAGTCAAGTAAAAATTCTTGGGAAACTCTATGTTAAAGCAAGGCTATCCCATGGTAGTAGAAGTTTGCAAATTTTAGTGGCTGATGGTTTAGGTCCCAACATTCTGGGAAGGCAATGGTTTTCTGCTTTTCGCCTGAAGTTAAACTTTTTAAACTCATTGGAAACTAATCCTATTTCACCTGATTTCGAGGAATTGTTTAAGGAGGAAATTGATGCCTATAATGGACCTTTGATCCATATTGATATTCCTGGTAATGCTGAGCCCAAATTTGTGAAGGCCAGAACCGTGCCGTTTGCTCTTCGAAATTTAGTAGATGAAAAATTGAAAGCATTAGAGGAACAAGGAATTATTGAACCAATAAAATTTTCTAAATGGGCATCACCAATTGTTACGGTTCTAAAAAATGATGGAACAATAAGGATTTGTCATGATTACAAGACAACAGTAAACTTATATACCAACCCAGATAAATATCCACTGCCCACAATTCCACAACTTTTGGACAGGTTAAGAGGTGGTAAGGTATTTACTAAATTAGATATGGCCCAAGCCTATCAACAATTAAAGGTGGATGATGAATCTTCTGAAATTCTTACCATTAATACGCCCAGAGGATTGTATAGAGTTAAACGGCTTCCTTTTGGATTGAATTCCGCAGTCGGAACCTTCCAAAGATTTATGGACACTCTTCTAATGGGGATTGATGGAGTAGCAGTTTATTTGGACGATGTCCTTATATCAGGAATAAATTGCGGTGACCTTATGAAAAAAACGGAAAAAGTTCTTTTGCGTTTCAAGGAAGCAGGACTCCGTCTTAAAAGAAACAAATGTAAATTTTATGTTCCAGAAATTGAATTTTTAGGAATGAAAATTGACAATAAAGGAATTCATCCATCCGAAGAAAAGTTGAGAGCAATTAAAGATGCCAGACCACCATCTAATAAAAAAGAATTGATGTCTTTTTTAGGACTTTTAAATTATTATGATAGGTTTTTAAGAAATAAAGCCACAGTAGTTGAACCTCTTCATAGACTTTTAGACAGTTATAATCCTTGGAAATGGAACAGAGAGCATCAAAGAGCCTTTAAAGAAGCTAAAAGCTTAATCAGTTCTGAGTCTGTTTTAGCTCATTTTGATGATAATCTGCCTATTCTGGTCAGCTGTGATGCTTCTGAGTATGGCATTGGAGCCATATTGTCCCAAGTAGATCATGAAGTTGAAAGACCAGTTGTATTCGCCTCTCGAACTTTAAATAAAACTGAGAGAAGATATGCAGTAATTGATAAAGAGGCATTAGCGGTTATTTTTGGTGTATCAAAATTGTCACAGTATCTTCTAGGGAGAAAATTTAAAATTTTGACGGATCATAAACCCCTAGTTGGAATATTCAACCCCAAAAAGCCGATACCTCAAGTGCTATCACCGCGCATGTTGAGATGGTGTTTGACTCTGGCTGCGTATACTTATACTATAGAGTATAAACCGGGAAAAGTAAATTGTAATGCCGATGCATTAAGTAGACTGCCTTTAAATGAATGTCCAAGTGTAGTTCCGAACCCTTCAGAGGTGTTCTTTATAGAATCGGAACATGCTGCAATTAATTCTTCGGAAGTGGCAAAACTAACCAATAAAGATCCAATCCTTTCTAAGGTTAAATTCTGGGCAATGAATGGGTGGCCTGAAAGGAAAGTTGATGATAAATTTAGGGATTTTGTCTCTAAATCTAGTGAAATTTCAGTTCATAAGGACTGTTTATTGTGGGGGAGCAGGGTGATTATACCTGAAAGATTAAGAAAAGATATTTTAAATCTTTTACATGATACTCACATTGGCATAGTCGGGACAAAAGCGCTAGCTCGAGGATTATGCTGGAGGCCCAAGATGGATGGAGATATTGAGCGGATGATATCCAGTTGTGCGGTTTGTTTGTCGTGTAGTCACGATCCGCCAAAAACTGACGTATATCCTTGGATTTGGCCATCAAGACCTTGGTCGAGACTACATATTGATCATGCGGGTCCCTTTCAAGGAAAACTTTTGCTTGTTGTAGTAGATGCCTATTCTAAGTGGATTGAGGCTAAAATCGTATCTACAACATCTACTGAAACTACCATCAATTGCCTAAAGGAAATATTCGCGACCCACGGGTTGCCGGATGTGATAGTTTCAGATAATGGTACGTCCTTCACATCGGAACTTTTCAAGACTTTCTTAAAAAGAAATGGCGTGAGGCACATCTTGTGTGCGCCTTATCATGCAGCGTCAAATGGGCAGGTGGAAAGAGCTATTCAGACGCTTAAAAATCTGTTAAGAAAGAACAGCTCGGGAAATTGGACGACTAGATTATCTAGATCGTTGTTATCCATGAGAATAGCTATAAACAGCACGACGCAGAAATCCCCAGCACAGTTGTTGATGAACAGAAACCTGAAGAGTCTCTTAAATAAATTTCATCCTGAAAGTGTGTCGGAGGGAAGGATGCGACAGGAAGACAAGTTCATAAGAAATTGGAAACCCCATAGAGTGGTAAATGAAGGACAGGCAGTTATAGCACGAGGGTACCATGGCCCCAGATGGCTACCAGGTGTAGTGCGGGAAAAAACTGGTCCTGTTTCTATTAAGGTGGAGACAGATGAAGGTGCAATTTTAAACAGGCATTTGGATCAAGTCCGAGATTGTGGAGAAAGAGAAGCAACTCCGTCTACATCGTCAACTCCACAAGAGTCAAATAATATTGAAGACCCCAAGCTGGTCAGGAAATAGATCCTACTGGTGAAGCGTCGAGTCCTATTTTGAGAAGGTCCTCAAGATTAAGAAGGCCTTCGAAGTTTTTTGAAATATAATTTTTTGTTGTGGGGAGAAGTTGTTATGTATTAATATTCATTGAGATTTATTTATCATCATCATTTGCTTGTATAAATACTTTGTTTTAATTAAAAATGTATGTATGTAAAATGACTAGCGTTGCGTCGTAAATCTCTTAAACTAGTAGATACATAATACGTACTCTATTAAACTTCATCAATAAAAGGTAAAGCAAATCTAATCAACACGAATTCTGGTAACAGAGCATTTACATTAAAAAGTAGCTTGTAAGAAGTAAGCTGTAAGGACAATTAATTCAATTTACTTGTAGCTTGTAAGAAGCTTGTAAGAAGTAGCTATGTACAACTTCTTTAATTTTTGTTCAATAGTGTACATCACAATTCTAATTACTAATGACGTGCTGATACATCCTATTTGGCTAAGAAATGTGTTTTTATTTATGATATGATGATGATGATAATGATCATGATTATGATCATCAATAGAAATTTACATAAAAGTTTATTAAATGATCAAATATTAATAAAAACTCTGATACATCGTTTAAAAGCGATTAGTTACTCTATTAAATTTGGTTAATAAAAAAATAGCGAATCTAATCAACACGAATCCTGGTGACAGAGCATTTACATTAAGGAGTAACTTATGTATATATACGAGTATGTATTTAATATTTATAATATTCAAAAGCTTTTCACCGCATTATTTAAAAATACATATTTTCCTATTTATATAAAGATAATATTAAATAAACACCCATTTCATTTGTCGCCATGTAAATCTATTTACTACGTGAAACACTTAAGTTTATTTAAAAACAAACTACAGGTAAAATGAACTGACAATCTCCTCGGTGTATTTTAAAAGTTTATCTCAGAGCCCATCTAATTTGTCTGAGGGCTCTTCAAGAAATAAGCGGGACACGTGAGCTCCCGTTATTAATATATTTCACTTCAATTTAAATTTCTAAAAAGATTTATGCGCGCGCACAAGCGTTAATGGAGAGAGATCGGACTGTTGCCATGGTAACGGTATCTTAGCTGGTTGACTGTCGCCATGTCCATTCTACTGTGGCTGGATGTATCAGATGTGAATTGTGGGACAACACGGCTGTGTCGCCTCATGTCATGTTGCCATGGTAACGGTATCCTAGCTGGTTGACTGTCGCCATGTTGTCCATTCTTCTGTGGCTGAATGTATCATATGTGAACTGTAGCACAACACGGCTGTGTCACCACATGTCATGTTGTCATGGTAACGGTATCCTAGCTGGTTGACTGTCGCCATGTTGTCCATTCTTCTGTGGCTGGATGTATCAGATGTGGACTGTGAAACAACACGGCTGTGTCACCACATGTCATGTTGCCATAGTAACGGTATCCTAGCTGGTTGACTGTCGCCATGTCCATTCTACTGTGGCTGGATGTATCATATGTGAACTGTAGCACAACACGGCTGTGTCACCATATGTCATGTTACCATGGTAACGGTATTCTAGCTGGTTGACTATCGCCATGTTGTCGATTCTTTTGTGGCTGGATGTATTATATGTGAACTGTGGGACAACACGGCTGTGTTACCATATGTCATGTTACCATGGTAACGGTATTCTAGCTGGTTGACTATCGCCATGTTGTCGATTCTTTTGTGGCTGGATGTATTAGATGTGAACTGTGGGACAACACGGCTGTGTCACCACATGTCATTTTGCCATGGTAACGGTATCCTAGCTGGTTGACTCTCGCCATGTTGTCCATTCTTCTGTGGCTGGATGTATCAAATGGGAACTGTGGGACAACACGGCTGTGTCACCGCATGTCATGTTGCCATGGTAACGGTATCCTAGCTGGTTGACTGTCGCCATGTTGTTCATTCTTCTGTGGCTGGATGTATCAGATGTGGGACAACATGGCTGTGTCACCACATGTCATGTTGCCATTGTAACGGTATCCTAGCTGGTTGACTATCGCCATGTTGTCCATTCTTCTGTGGCTGGATGTATCAGATGTGGGACAACATGGCTGTGTCACCACATGTCATGTTGCCATGGTAACGGTATCCTAGCTGGTTGACTATCGCCATGTTGTCCATTCTTCTGTGGATGGATGTATCAGATGTGAACTGTGGGACACACGACTGTGTCACCACTTGTCATGTTGCCATGGTAACTCTATCCCAGCTGTTGATTGTCGTCAATGTGAGGACATTCCTCTGTCTGAACGTCAGACATGGAGTAGGATACACACAGCTGTGTTGCCCACATCATTAAACACTCAACATTGTCGACACATAGAAGAAGAGAAGAAACACAAGAATCTCTTCTTCCCGACCTGTGTTTCTTCTATAGCGAATAGGGAAATTGTCACCACATGTCAACTTGCTCTGTCGAACATATCATAGCTGGTTGACGACAGCAGTTTCCACTCGGATATATTCAAAAATGAAGTTCAAATTGAAAAAAACACACACGGGATTATTAAACACTACGCTACTCTTATTTGAGAAAATATTAATCAAAAGATATTTCTACTTACCTTATACTGCAATGAATAAAAATGAATGAGACATTCACTTCCTTATATAATTTAATTCATTTCACTATATTTATGAGGGGAATGAATAAATAACTTTCAAAATTATGCATTATTAATAATAGTAGCGTTTAGAATATTATAATTTTCACTGGTAGATGACGTTTATATTTATGATGTTATGTAATATGAGAGTATGTTATAGGTGATGGTGGTAGATATTATCGAAATCATCAAACTGTCGCACCTATATACACATTAAACACGTATACACATACATACACTATCTACGTTTACCAATTTGAACACACGTGAGGTAGATATCTTGTAGCACAGTGCACATTATGGAGAACTGGCAGTAACGAGCTGAGCTACACTCTTGGACAAAACTATGGATATAAATCTTTCACTCCAACTACTTTTTTATATAAAATTTATGAATTCTGTCTCTTTATACATGCAAATGGCTTGATATTCAATTCTTAAGTTTCAATTTCTTTGTTGTTTTGTTTGTTTCCTCTGTATTAGGCGCAAATACATTAATATCTTGTCATGCGATCCACGTTTTCTTCGTAGATCACGAAATGCGTGGTATCGCTGAAGACAC
This sequence comes from Cordylochernes scorpioides, assembly GCA_030710605.1. Taxonomy (NCBI): domain Eukaryota; kingdom Metazoa; phylum Arthropoda; class Arachnida; order Pseudoscorpiones; family Chernetidae; genus Cordylochernes; species Cordylochernes scorpioides. Next base: position 69,289,767 of record CP092876.1, read on the forward strand.
GCTGGCGATTTTCCACCAAGTTCTGCAGCGGTGAATGAGGCGGCATGAACAATGTCATTGTATATAGTTTATTTTTAATGATTTTCGTTATAATCACCATCTTCATTATTGTGAATTTCTCATAAATAGTACGAACTGTGCACTTTATCTGTATTGGCAAGTTGTCAATAAAAGTATGTTAATTGTCAAATTGTCTCTCTCTCTCTCTCTCTTGTTGATTAATAAATAAAAATAAATAATAAAAACTTATTCCAAGTTGCATAGTAAAATTCATGATAATCATGGTGAGTTATTAGCAACTATTTTTTACTGTAAATTTACCACGTGACTACACATTTAGAAATTCGCTCGACTTTTATCTTAAAAGTGTCACAGAGCTACGTTTATTTACTTGTACTCACTGGTGGGTTTGAAATTTTGCAAGAACCTCGAGCCAATGAAATACATTTTTATTCAAAACAATTTCCTAGCGTGTGATTCTATCCTAGGTCGTAGCTACCTAAAATCGATGTTTTATTCCATTCCTCCCCATAACAATCAAATAATTATAATGGCACTACTCACGGTACCCACGTTTCAAAAGAGAAAGAAAATCTCCGATTTAATTAAAATTTCCATATTATATCCCCCATTCTGTTTATACTCTTCATTTACATTTTAATGTAAAAAGGGAAAAGTTTAAAAATCGATGTGTATGGAGCCATTGTCTTTTGTTTAAGAAGAAGAAATATCTATATAGGTAAGAAGATACAACTTCCTTAAGTTTTGTCCATGAGTGTATTTTGGTATAATGGTTATTTTGTAGCCCAATTGTGACTGTCTAGGGGACAATCCTGAATCTGAAGGTAGATTTCCATTTTATGCTGAGTTGTCGTCCCCTGGGTCGTTTATTCCTTCTCACCCAAAGTGCGACTGTACCTTATCACTCCAGACATTTTATGGGGCCATTACGGCAAACAGCTCCTTCCTAGCACTGACTGCAGAAACATCATCACCCATCCGCTCTCCACTTTTACTTTTTACATTTAATATATACAGTAGAACCTCCCTGTAAAGGACAGCTAACTGCAGAGCCAAAGTGTCCTTTAGGGAGAGATGTCCTCTTACCAGAGAGCTGCTAAATAGTAAAAATAATAATTTTGCAAATGAAAACTGTCCTTTGTAGAGAGGTGTCCGCTAAAGAAAGGTTCTACTGTATTAGTATGTATTAAAATATCAGTACTTTTCTCTCTTCTCCACAATTTTTTCTTTTACGAGAATATTATAAAAGATTGAAATAGCTTAATAAAGGCTTTTTTGTGTGTATAAATGAACTTTATTTGCGATATTTAGGTTTATATATTAGAAATAATATAAAGTGTCACACCAAAAAGATATATATATATATGAAAAAAACAATAGAAAAAAAATCAGGTGTCGATATTAAAAATAAAGAAGTCATATCCTGACCAAAAGCACATTTTTTTCGTGGATGGCTTTTCTTGATTTATCAAGAAAATGGGTTGGCCAAATATCACGGAACAGGTTAAATCAATGAATAGTTGAATTCTGTTCCACTAGATGGTGCTCTGCCATCTGAAAAGCTAATGTGCTTTTGGTCAGGATATGCCTTCTTTATTTTTAATATATATATATAGAAAAATAATATATTATATAGAATTTCACTCATATTAACTTCTTGTGACCTGAAATGTATAAAGTTTGAATCCAAAACGTCTAAAATAGTTAAATGTGGGCATATTTATTATGCAAAACTGATCATTTGTTAATTATATAAGTAGTTAGTAATGCTGGTTTCCCTATTGTCATGATATAAGCTACGACAGCAGAACGTAGTTGGCTGTTATTGAAGGAACAATGGGTGCATGGGGTGTATATCTCTATGACCAATGACCATAATTGCATATGACAACAGGACAATGCCCTACTGCTGTCAACACAAGCCGGCTGAGTGTCACATCGATTGCTATCCTGACACAGCACCATCGCCTGATGTCTTGGATGCTATTGAAATACACATAATGCATTAGGGTTTTAAAACAATAACTGCACATCAATTAATTATATTCAAGGTTATATACAGTGTATAAATACACATGTGAGCACACCTATTCAATCAAATACCCTCAGTTCAGCATTACATTTTGTTCAATTATTTTGAGGTGTGTTCAAAAAGTATCGCGAATTTTGAATTTTCGCGGGTTACGTATATTCGAATTTCGATCTTTTTGTGGCTTTATGTTGGTACTCATGTCTCTCACTTATGCCGACAAGCTCGGCCATTTTGAATGTTCACTTAATTGTTGACAGCTGCTTTGCATGCAGGTGTTTTGGATCGTCTTCGATTTTTACCTATTAAAAAAAAAATGGATCAAAGAACCTGTTTCAAATTTTGTGTGAGAAACGAAATTAAGTGCGCGGATGCATTCCGAATGTTGACTGTGGCATACGGAGAAGCTACCTTGGACCGAAGCAACGTTTATCGGTGGTACAAAATGTTCTCAGAAGGCCGAGAAGACGTGAACGACGAAGAGCGTGCCGGACGCCCGAGCACTTCAACAACAGACGAAAAAATTAACGAAGTGGAGAAAATGATATTGGCCAATCGTCGAATCACCGTTAGAGAAGTTGCTGAGGACCTAAACATATCGATTGGCTCGTGTCATTTGATTTTTATCAATGATTTGGGCATGAGACGGGTCGCCGCGAAATTCGTACCAAAATTGCTCAATTGCGACCAAAAACAGCATCGCATGAACATTGCTAATGAGATGTTGGACTCTGTCCGCGACGACCCAAATTTGCTTCAGAGGGTCATAACTGGTGACGAAGCGTGGGTTTATGGTTATGACGTGGAAACCAAAGCTCAATCATCTCAATGGAAGCTGCCGCACGAACCAAGACCGAAAAAAGCGCGCCAAGTTCGGTCGAATGTGAAAGTTTTGCTGACAGTTTCTTCGATTGCAGGGGCGTAGTGCATCATGAGTTCTTGCCATAGGGTAGAACGGTCAATAAGGAATATTACCTGCAAGTTATGCGCAATTTGCGCGAAGCAATCCGCCAGAAACGCCCGGATTTGTGGAAGAACAAAAATTGGCTTTTGCACCACGATAACGCCCCTGCTCACACATCGTTGCTTGTGCGCGACTTTTTGGCCAAAAACAACACACTAATGATGCCGCAGCCACCGTATTCCCCAGATCTGGCCACCTGTGACTTTTTCTTGTTCCCTAAACTGAAGAGGCCCATGAAAGGACAACGTTACGCTACGCTTGACGAGATAAAGACGGCATCGAAGGAGGAGCTGAAAAAGATTTTAAAAAATTATTTTTTGAAGTGCTTCGAAGATCGGAAAACCCGTTGGCACAAGTGTATAATATCTCATGGGGATTACTTTGAAGGGGACAAAATAGGTATTCATCAATAAATAAATAATTTTTGAAAAACACAAAAGTCGCGATACTTTTTGAACACACCTGTATCTCGTACATTCTCTCGAAGCTTCGTAATAGTCCACCAGGTTTTTCTGGGTGTCACGCTTTCTATTTCAACTAGTGCATTTATTTTTTTTTATGTTCCGTTACTGTTAATATGTATTTATAGGTAAATTGAGTGGTGATAATATGGTATAGAATTTTAATTGACCAAAAACTGGCATCTTAACCACAATGAACTCTTTTTTTAAACAAATGTTGCAATGATCATCGATTCTTGCAAATTCCAAATCCACCAGGGAGTGAAAGTAACTTCCAAACGGGGTTCTGACAAATTGCAAGTGCAAAAGTCAAGCTGCCTATTACATGTGTAGACACGTACTTACAGTAAAAGTCAGTTTCCATCTATCCCCGCCTTGTTTATTAAGATCTCTATCATATGTACTTGAGATAATTGAAAATGAAGAGTTTTGAGTCGAACATCCAACGTAAGCACGCTAAGAAGAAACTCTAGAAGTAAAATTGGATCATCTTCCAGTACCTAAGCGCGACAGTAATCGGCTTAGGTGGGACTGGTGGATTACACGGCTAGTAATCTGTCCTTGTTAGCTTGGGCGGGTAATTGAATATCGCTGTTGTGTCGAGTTGACATACTCCTTTTTACCCATCTCACTAAACCTGGTGTTTAGCCCCTCTCACTCCATTACTTCGCTTTATTACATTCTAATGTTCCCGGGGAAAGCTAAATACTGCCAGGTGACTTAGGTCATCAGATACGGCGACCATTCTACGAACATCTAAATCAGTTCAACAACCCCAAATGGAATCCATTAAAATAAACCCAGACATAGCTAGATACTACAGGATCTCTCTGCAATAACTGTTACAACACCCAACTCACTCCGGACCATATATACAGTTGCCCGGTCATACTTGCAGCCCTCTATATGGCTGACATCAATCCAGAAGTGGACATCCATACGGACAAGGCACCTCAGTTGGCCGGTTTTGGGATCGGGGTGCCCCTGACCGATATGATCTGCTCCATGAACAAGACACCACCACCACAGCCCCAAATAACAGAGTATGATAGGCGAGCCTGTTATCGGAGCTAGACCTAGAGAAATCCACAAAAACTCAATAACGATACTACATTCGTAGGCTTTGATATCCCCAGTCGTCTTTTTTTAAGGAGACAGCAGCAATTTTGTTCACACTTGGCTATCTCGCGTGTCTTCAATAAAGGTCACTGTGTATCAAATATATTTCAGAGTTATTGCCTGAATCTCGATATACATGATAAAAGGTACATCTTCCTTAAGTTTTGTCCATTATTGTAGTTGAATGACTAATATATGTACTGCTATTAAAAGTAAGCACTACTTCACTTTATTACATTCTGACATCCCGGGAGGGAGAGCTAAATCCTGCCAGGTGTCTATAGGCCATCAGTACGGCGGCTATTCTGCCAACATCTAAAGCAGTTCAACACCCCCAATCAACAGAGTGTGGAAGGCGAGCCTGTTATGGAACCTAGACGTATTGAAATCTAGAAAAGCTCAATAACAATGCTACACTCAGAGACAAGACCTTGAAAAGTGAAAATTACATGATATCCCAAGTCGTCTTTTTTTTTAAAGGATACAAAGGCAATTGTGTTCATACTTGATTTACTCGTGTGTATGCTTAAAGAAGAACAACTTTCTTAAGGACAAAAAGCGTGACAAGGTAAACCGAGATAAAAACATAAAAATTAAAAACGTGGCATCTTTACCGTTAAAAATGCAGTAAAACGTCGCATTTTGTCTCAAGGTCCTAGTTCAGAACGCTATGGTGGCGATGAAGAATGTACCACAACACCAGTCCTGCTGTATACCATGGTTTTGGACTATGGCCCGTTCTTCATTAACACCTTAACGATCTATACTGGGGAGATGAACCAAAATGCGCTGTTTTTATGCATATGCACTCATGGACAAAACTTGAGAAAGTAAAAAGTCTTATATCGCCGCTTGTCTGTTTTTTTTTTGTTTTTTGTTTTTTTTTAAGGGGACAGAGGAAATTTTGTTCACACTTGGTTATCTCACGTGTCCTCAATGAAGATCACTGTAATATCTTTCAGAATTATTGTCTGAATCTCGATATACGTTCTAAAAGGTACAGCTTCCTTGTGTTTTGTCCATGAGTGTATATAGCTTGAGTTAATCTATTTGGCATCGTTTTATCGTGTCTTGATTTTCGACTTGAAGAAAGAAGTTCTTTTCTAAGATATAACTGAGTTCCCATAAATATAATATTATTGGGATATAACATTTGTGTGTGTTGATTCACCGGGGTTACTATCGCCTACCAACACTATCATTGTGAATTATATCAAGAAAGTAGGCATCCTCGAGGTGACTTACATTTACGTTCGGAGTCCACGTCGTCGATAATGATACGGATGTTCTCGCGCTCGGGGGCCGAGGCTCGGCGCTCCGTCCGCTCGAACTCCTCGGCCCGCGGCAGGTCGAGGGAGCGGGTGCTGGTGGTACGCTGGTGGGGGAACAGGGTGCCGGGTAGCGGCGGTAGTGCGCGCCCCGTGCTGGCTCGTCGCATGTCAGGTGGCTCCATGGACCGCTCCACCATGACACAGGGGATGCCGTGTTGGCGGAGTTCATCCAGCGGCTTGCCGTCGATGGGCGGGGGTGATGGGGAACTGTCGCAGGGCGTAGCGCTCCCGGCACGTCGTGTAGACAGGTGTCGGGTGGCCACGCGGTAGAGCTTGTCGTGGTAGTCGCTGGGAGTGGAGTAGTCGCCGCTCATTTCACTCACATCGGAGCTCTCGCTGCTCATCCGCCGCGAGTAAAGGGCGGCGTCGCTGGCGATGTGCCGCAGCTTGTCGGCCGGGGAGGGGTTGGTCGTTCTGGAGACCGCCGACACCTCCTCCACCACCGCCTGCTTCTGCCGCTGGATCCTGGACTTGCGGCGCGGCTTGCGGCGCATCTCCCCGGTCGCAGCTGCCTCGGACTCGCTGGAGGACGACTCCGTGGACTGCGGGAAGTGCTTGGTGCGTGGGCTGGGCGGTGGGACCCCCATGGTAGCCCCGGACTCCGAAGAAGACCTGAAGCAACAACTTGAAATTACTAATTTAGAACATTTAAATATAGACTCATGGACAAAACTTAAGGAAGTTTTTTTTGTATAGCATGTATATAGGGATTTAGGCAATAACTATGAAAGATATTTGATACACAGTGAAATTTATTGAAGACACAAGAGATAATAGAGTGTGAACAAAATTACTATCTCCTTCAAAAAAAAAAAAAAAAAGACGACATCAAAGACTTTCCACTTCCTTAAGTTTTGTCCATGGGTGTAAATTCTCCCAAGTATAATCACATTTTAGGTCATAGAGATCATTTACAATAGGTTGTGGGTTTTGATACAGCTCAGGCCTGGTAAATTTCACACGTGAAAGATCAGAGCAAAATAATTCATATTTAAAAATACAGATTTAGTAAGCATAGCATCAAATACGTTTCTAAAACCTTGACAACTATTTTTTTTTCACTACTGAAGAAGAACAGCATATATTTATCGAAACAGAGATGAAAAAAGTTTTTTTGACTGAAATGACTTTAATGGAAAATTTTCCGAGAGGAAATTAACCCATAGAAGCACAGGGCGCCTCTCCCGTTAAAATAAACGTCAAAACCTGACGCCATCTATTGACCGTCGCCGCAAACTAGAGGGACCATGGTCTCTAGGTGGACGCTTCTCAGTTTGCCAAAGCTGGTGTTGTGGCTATGTCACCGACTCGAGGCCGCTAGTTTGCGGCAACGGTCAATAGATGGCGTCAGGTTTTGACGTTTTTTTGACGGGAGGGGCGCCCTATGTTTCTATGAAATGATCTTCTTATTATCCAAAGAGATAATAACGCCGACCCCTCTACAATGTCCGTCCCTTCAAACTGATGAAACCATTCTCAGCACTTATTATAATCTTACAAGAGGAATAATCACGGAATATTACTTCTAAGAAGGAATGAAAGCTAACGGGGCGACGAGATTCTTTTTTTTTTTTTTTAAGCGAAATAGACTTGGCAAGCTTTCGGATATGCAAATTTATTCTTAACAAAAAAAAAAAATTGAAATAATATTAAACAAATTTGTAAAATATTTCCACTTGTGTAAATTATGATACCATAGTCAGACACCATCAAGGGTCACAACTTGATGCCCTAATATGATTGAGTGGAGATAAGAAGAAGAAGATGATACCATAGTGCGCCATCTGTTATGAAAATTCGAAACTATTATAGACGCGTATGATTTTTTTGAAAATTAAACAATTTCTACTACCCTAACTGCAATGGAAAAATTAATGGGAGGGCCTGGCTCATCAGTGGTGAACCCTCCCAGCGGTTTCGCCGGTGAATAACTCAATGGACACCAGTGAACAAAAGCTATCTACATCGCAAGGTGTGTAAAAATATATTGGTCTTTTAATAAAGAATCACATGTAAAAAATTGTTCCCTGTGGAGATTCAAAAAAAGTCTGTCTCAGGAAGGTTACAAAAAAAAAAGAAAGTTGCTCAGAAAGTTGGGTCTAGTCGACCAGGCTAGCTTTCCTTTTTACATAAAGATCGCTGCTATATTCAGGAAACTCGAGGATAACTAACGCTTGGGGAAGAGTACAAAATGCTCTGAATTCGATAATTTCTCCGACGCCGTCTCCACGTCAGTCGTACTCTTGGTGGACTTCGTACTTTCTTCTCTGACCCACTCCTCACAGGTTCTTGCTCCTGGATCCTGTCTCCTGTGGTTGTCCATTCCACCTCGACTTCTCGCAACTCACCACAAACATACTTACAAAGCATAAGAACTCGCAAATCTTTTTATTTACTTGATTGAAGTAAATCTTCAATCTCCGAAAGCTTCCTTTAATCCTTCTTCAGCTAACTGAAAAACAGCTATATGAAAGAAGGGCTTGCCCGAAAGCTTCCTTTAATCCTTCTTCAGCTAACTGAGAAACAGCTATATGAAAGAAAGGCTTGCCCGAAAGCACTCTTTAATCCTTCTTCAGTTAACTGAAAAACAGCTATATGAAAGAAGGGCTTGCCCGAAAGCTTCCTTTAATCTTTCTTCAGATAACTGAGAAACAGCTATATGAAAGAAGGGCTTGCCCGAAAGCTCTTCCATTAAATCAAATAAATGAAAAGTGTTGCGACTTCTTATGCTTTTTTAAGTATGTGTGTGGTGAATTGCGAAAAGTCGAGGTGCAATGTTATAAGGACGCACACAGGATTTGCGGCATCTTATGTTTTTTTTTTGTAATTTGGAATCTGCAATCCTAAAAGCATATCCTGACCACGAGCACATGTACTTTTTAAATGGTAGAGCGCCATCTAGTGGAATAGAAATCAACTAAACGTTGATTTAGCCTGTTCCTTGATATTTGGCCAACCCATTTTCTTAACATATACTTATTAATATATTAATATTTTATTTATCATTTTATTATTATTAATTATATTTATAAACATACATATTGTAGATTTTAGATATTTAAAAATTTTATAGCAGTTGTACATACTCGTGAATTGATACGCGAGCTTATCAAAACAATCTTGTTCCCCGAAGAAGTTTGGCGAGTTGCCACACGAAATATCGGAAATAAAACTTTTTGATCCAAAATAGGCATTTTTGAATAATATAATATATGGATTGCTCTATTTTCAAACACTTATATATATGTAATGAGTTGAAGTTCTGGTAGCCTCTCGTAGAATCCTGTCGACTCTCTTCTGTGATATGATCCTGTCGACTTTCAGTGTGGCATTATGATAATAATGTGGGGAGAGAGAAATAAGGAAACAACAAGTTTGGAAGATGGGACCCAGCAAACAGCGAGAGAGAGAGGTAGCGCGTGGGGCTTCACTGCGTAACGCCGTCTTGTGTGGCCACCAACCCCCCCCCCCCCCCCGACTATCTAAAAATAGTCCGGCAGGGTTCCAAACAAAGCCCCCTCCGGCATGTGGTCAGTCGTTTAAAATGGCCGTAACTTAGCTTTCTATCGACGTCTCTCTCTCGTTGACTGTAGGTTTACTTTATTATTCCTGGAAGAGCATATATTATGACATATACATATTTACTATATGTAGAATTAATAGGTGAATATTCAAACAATATGTATATTTTCTCTCTCTCAATAAATATCACAAGTGTGGCGAAGGCTACCATCTACAAGTACCATCTTGGTCTTGAGTTGGGTAGTGCCAGCCAACACCTAGACCTGCCCACTCTGTGGGAAAGAACTCTCGCAATCAATCGGTGGCGGAGTCTTTCCCGCGGTGGGCGCCACCAATGACGACTTGCATACATATATTTTTATATTAAATAATAAAAAGGCATATATTGGATTTAATAAAATATTTATTTTGCCAATATTTCGGCTGGCTGAACGCCAACCTTTATCGAGGCATTACATCTTTTCATTCTTTACATTCAAAGATGTAATGCCTCGATAAAGGTTGGCGTTCAGCCAGCCTAAATATTGGCAAAATAAATATTTTATTAAATCCAATATATGCCTTTTTATTATTTAATGAATTAAATATGGATTGCTCTATTTTCAGAATATTTTTATATATAAATGTATATTTATCAATTACTTTATATATATATCTATTTATTCCTATATTTATCATTATATAATCATACACTTTCATATTTATATTTATTCTGTACTAGCGGATGTACCCGGCTTCGCCCAGGTTTTTCTCGAGGGAATGTTTGTAGTCTAGTAATAAAAAAATATACTACACCTAAAAACTATCAGAGAAAAGAGAAACCACGGAAGGTGAACAGAAAAATGCTTACAATGGATGTTATGTTTACGATATCAAGTTAAATAAAAACAAAGATAAAATTTGCATATGTTGGTCACTATAAATTTGTATATTTGTTAGGCGAAATTAGAAACATGATAAAACAATTGGGTATTTAAAAACAAATGTAGAAATAAAAGTTGAAGTATAATAAACAATGTTAAAGATTAGTTTTAATTATTAATCAAGATTGTGTGTGAATATGTGAGAAAGATGTAATATCGTTGTTGTTTTCTTGGCCGACTGTTTTACATATGGTGTTATCTTAAAATTGCTTGTTTTGAATATTTTTTAGATTGAGATTATTAGCTAGTATGTAAAAAAATTAACGCTGTTGAAATTTAATTTAGTATTTATATATAAATAAAATTAACTCTGTTGATTTTTTTGTATTTAATCGATAACAGCGAAGTTACGCATGTTAATGTTAGGAAATATATTTTGATGTTAAGCAAAACCTGCTCCATCTCGTTTTACATAAATGTTGAAAATTTGGTTGAAATTGATGCATTGTAACGAAAGTTTTTAGTGATGTCCACTTATGAAATTTCCATTTTATTAATATAGACTAGCGGATGTGTACCCGGCTTCGCCCGGGTTTTATCCGAGTGAAAGTTTGCCTAACGAATATTATATATTATGAAGTATAATAAACAATGTTAAAGATTAGTTTTAATTATTAATCAAGATTGTGTGTGAATATGTGAGAAAGATGTAATATCGTTGTTGTTTTCTTGGCCGACTGTTTTACATATGGTGTTATCTTAAAATTGCTTGTTTTGAGTATTTTTTTAGATTGAGATTATTAGCTAGTATGTAAAAAAAATTAACTCTGTTGAATTTTTTTTTTGTATTTATATATAAATAAAATTAACTCTGTTGATTTTTTTTCGTATTTAATCGATAACACCGAAGTTACGCATGTTAATGTTAGGAAATATATTTTGATGTTAAGCAAAACCTGCTCCATCTCGTTTTACATAAATGTTGAAAATTTGGTTGAAATTGATGCATTGTAACGAAAGTTTTTAGCGAAAAACACTTATGAAATTTGCATTTTATTAATATATAGATTTAACCTTGTATAATCATATATGGACATTGTAATAAATCAGTTTCAATCTCCATCTCTCTCATCCTAACTAATATACATATACAGTTAAAGCTGTCTATAGCGCCCTCTCTAAATAACGCCTCTTTCTCTATAGCCCCCGATTTTAAATACGTAGTACGATGCGATTTACATTAAAAGTAACCTGTCTATAGCACCCTATTTTGGTGAGTCCCAAGAGGGGGCGCTATAGACAGGTTTAACTCTATCTTTATAAGACTTTTCAAAATAGAATATCGTGTGCTGATAGTATGAATAGAATAAACTATTACATCTAATTATCAACCTACGTCTCTCTTATATTGGAAGTAAATGAATCTAAAAGGCACAGGAGAGTTGAGTCTTTATTAAGGTTACTATGGAAGCATCTTTCTTTCAAATAAACATCACAGAAAGATAGAAAATATAGCGACAATTGAGAGGAGTATCTTGTGCAAATTTTATTAGCAAGCTTTCGGACGCAAGCGTCCTTCTCTACAGGATTTTTACCATAACTAAACAAAAGACGAGATGAGTTTTAATAAGATACTTTTGTATACGAGAGAAAAAAAAAAATATATAGCATTTATAAAAATCGATCACAGAAAGATAAAAAAAGATTTTATAAAAGACGGGATAATTGATTAGAGAAGGTATATCGACTCTCTAATCAGCTTGGGTATTAGTTTTAAAATGAGAAGTTAAAAATGCTCTCTTTAAAAGTTAATCTTTTATAGCTTATCAGTTTTGGTGGATCGAAGTTCTTTCCATCACACACGTCGATCGTCTGGTTTTCTTCATCAAGAGAATCGAGTGATTGATGAGAAGTTTCTTTTCTTCTCTCTCCTTCTGATAACAAAGTATTTGAATATCTGGGAACAATCTCTTTCCTCAAACAGTTTGAATGGTGATTCTTCTGGTTAGTTTTTATCGTGTTTATCTAGAAGATATTTAAAGAATAGTTATATTAGTAGAATTTGTAACAAATACATTTACTGGAAATGTGTTTATTCTCAATAATATCACCAAATATTATATCTATAGCCCTTACTTCAATGATATAAGTTATTGAATGAGAGGCCTTTCATAGAAAATGCAAGGTATATCCCAAACCAATCTAGTACAATAGTAAAGCGGTCTAGAGATTAATTTGGTGAAAATGCTGAGAGGGTTCACTAGTACACATTGCCAGTAAATTTATTTGTTACAAATCTTTTTGATAGATAGCAATTGAATATATAAATTAAATCAGTATTTTATGTTTAAAGCTTTTGGAATGTAAAGATATGTTAATTGTGGAATTAGAGACATTACAATTTTTAAATATTAAACGAAATACAGAGGAACGTCTCTCTAAAGAATACATAGCTGAAGCGTTCTTTCTATAGGACACTTCAGCGCTTCAGCTACGTGTTCTTTAGAGACACGTTTCTCTCTGTATTTAATTTATAATTAAATTAAATGCCTCACTATGCCACAATTAGCATATTTTGAATTCAAAAAGCTAAACATAAAATACTGATATAACTAAGATTATATAAAAGGGCGTACCTGGATCTGTAAAGAACACTTTGCAATAAATTGATAAGGAGAGAGCAATCTCTCGAAATATTTTGAGAAAATTTTTTTTTTCTTTACAGATCCAGGTACGCCCTTTTATATAATCTTAGTTAATGGATCGCCTTTTGACTCAAACTGATATAACTGTTCATAATATATCTACTCTAGGTAAACACGATAAAAAAAACAACCAAAAATAATCACCATTTAAACTGTTAGAGAAAGAGATTGCCCCCAGATATGAGTATGATATTCATGTACCAAAAGAGTCAATTCTCCCTTTATACCCCTCTCGTAGGATGTTATGGAATCGAAGCCGTTTATGTACTGATGAGGGCCAAAGCCCCAGACCATGTAATACAGGTTGGTTTTTTATCTGAATTTGGCAAAACTGGTGTTGTGGCTTATTCTTTATCATCAATGGTAAAGATTTTTACTGAGATTGAAATAATTTAGAGAAAAATAAATAGATATATTCACATATGATAATATATTTAACCTTACCTTTGTAGAAGATCCCCAAGACCCGAAAGCTTGATTTCATTAAATTTTTTTTTTTTTTTTGCAAGACTCTCCTTCCTGGATGTAATTTTTCTCTCAAATAATATTATTCAATGGATTCTTTTTTGTAATAATCATAATTATGATGCACTAGCGGACGTACCCGGCTTCGCCCGGGTTTTACCCGAGTAAAAGTTTGTCTAACGAATCTCTCGATAAAGTGAACATTTTTTTCCCGGTCCCTTGAAAAATACTCGATAAGTTGAATAAAATCAATATTAATTGGTTCCCTCGGTAATTGGAAGTTAAAGGAATAGTATCTTGCCTTGGAATTGTATCATTATTCTTGTATGGATGTACCCGGCTTCGCCCGGGTTTTACCCGAGTAAAGGTTTGTTTAACGAATCTCTCGATAAAGTGAACATTTTTTCCCGGTCCCTTGAAAAATACTCGATAAGTTGAATAAAATCAATATTAATTGGTTCCCTCGGTAATTGGAAGTTAAAGGAATTGTATCTTGCCTTGGAATTGTATCATTATTCTTATATGGATGTACCCGGCTTCGCCCGGGTTTTACCCGAGTAAAGGTTTGTTTAACGAATCTCTCGATAAAGTGAACATTTTTTCCCGGTCCCTTGAAAAATACTCGATAAGTTGAATAAAATCAATATTAATTAGTTCCCTCGGTAATTGGAAGTTGAAGGAATAGTATCTTGCCTTTGAATTGTATCATTATTCTTGTCTCAAATAAATTGCCGTGTCATCCTGAATTTTGTCTTTCCTAATTTTCTACATTACAAAATCATCGTATCATCAGGATAATATTTAGAGCAGATTGTTGAATTATAACAGATAAATTAGAATATTTATCTTGATTATTTCTAGGCGAAAAGTTATTTCAAAAATTTTATTTGCTAGAAACCTTCCCAGTACTATACTAAATAACTTTCCAAAGTTTCATGGCGATCCAATGAGTGGTTTGGTCAGGCATAAAGGACAAACAAACAAACAGACACACACACATACATTCATTTTTATATATATAGATTAGCGCGCCATCTGTTATGAAAATTCGAAACTATTATAGACGTATATGAATAAAACAAAGCATCAAGGGCTGCGTTTCTTTATTAAAACAAATATATTCGAGCTTTCGGGCACATACGCCCTTCTACAGGAATTAATAAACAATAATCCAACTAGTTTGAAATAATATTTATATTTAAATTTAACGTGCATTGATGCTTTGTTTTATTCATATATAAATCTTACAGGGCTTTTTCAATTGATATTATAGACGTGTATGATTCTTTCTAAAATTAAACAATATCTACTGTCTTTACTGCCATGTGAAAATTACCCATTCCAAGAGTCTAACATCATTATCACTATAAAAGGAAGATCGAAAAATGCAATATAACAGCGGTATGGTAGAATAAACTGGCGAAACCACTGAGAGGGTTCACCACTGATGAGCCATGCCCTCACATTAATTTTTACATTGCACTAAGGGCAGTAAAAATTATTCAATTTTAAAAAGAATCATACGCGTCTATGATAGTTTCAAATTTTAATAATCATAATTAATATAAGATATATATGGAATATAGAATAATATAAGATCTAAAGGTATTTGATAGGACTTGCAGTAGACAATAGATCCGTTCATAGAACAGGTAATGGTCTAAATATTTGCTCTGACACACCCTCTACATAAATAGTTACATAAGCAGGCAAGTCAACTTTGCATACTTTACTGGAATCCATAGCAAAATAGTCAAAGTTGTCACATTCTAGGTTTGTTAAGGTGAAAATACCAGACTTCCTTCCCTCCCCAGTGATTAAATATATAAATTAAAAATAACATTTAAATAAAAAGTAACTTATCCCTAGAAAAATAGTACAAAAGTGTACTGGGATCAGGTGGATAAATTAAGAAATAAGGCATCTCCTAATTGTGTAATTGAAAGTTGCTGATGGCTAGCGCCATTTGTCGGAATAAAGATGGGACAAATGGCACAATCCATCAGAAACTTTTATCTGTACGATCAGGAGATGACTTTTTCTTAATTTAATCCCTAGAAGCCTGATATTTTCATCTTAATATTGGTATTGTCACTGTATAATACATTTTCATAGAGTTGAAATCTCTATTTTTACAATTTGCAATGTAAATTTTCTTATAAATAAATAACCAAAATTGACTTTATAAAAGAAGCTTGTTTTGGTATGCATAGTGAATATAATATAATGCCGCTTGTGATTGTAAAACGACATTTGAAAACTATCCCGCATGTGTTTCTTTTCAACGAAAAATCAAAATTTATTTCAAGTTGAAGTCTAAGACGAGGTTTACTGTAATAGGTTTACAACCTGTTTTAGGCCACTGAACACTTATAAAATTTATAAAAGAATTAACTATGAATAGGCATCGAACACTAGAGACTGACTCTACGCTCAACCAAAATGCTTCTGGACCATCTTCTTTAGAAGGATTCCAACCCAATTGAAGGCAGTATGATCGAGATCTACATGGTGAAAACACGTGTTTCACTACACATCTCAGGATTTAGCGAGTGTAGTGCCATACCTCCGGTCACTGGTCTCGGACGAAGGGTAGATGTCGATGGCGGGCGAGGAGGCGGGCTTCTGGCGTTTGACGGAGGGTCTACGAGCCGGGGGTGGGGTCGTGGGTTGGTCCCCGGCAGCCGTAGTGGGGCAGCTGGCCCAGGTCCGGCCTCCCGTGGCCGAGGGCGCGGGGCTAGACCGGTTACGCTCCATGTCCGAGATGGTGCGGGAGATATGCTGGGAGCGGCCCACCGTGGGAGGCTGGTCGTGTAGCGGCTTGCCTACCTTCACGATAGGGGGAGAACTGAGCTCCAGCTTCTTCTTGTTTTGTTCCTGTACACACATAAACCTTTATTCCCTGTCCTATATAAGTTTCTTGCACCATTTTTATTTCTCTAGCCTTAGGGCTAATATGCCCTTCAACAAGAGCACCTAGAAATACAACCTCCATCTAACTATCATTAATCAGACGCAGCGAGGTTGACACCATATTTAAAAAACGGTATTATTGAGGAGAGCGCTGGTATAGTGACGGCAACGGGCTGCTGCCGGAACAGAAGGTTTGGTGGCTGGAGTCCCTAGGGACGGGACGGTTAGCCGTGGGCAAATACATGGCAGGGCTAGAAGGTATTGTTGAAAATTCCACATTATCGAGGTACGTAGTGAAGAGTTATTACAGTACTCTCTCTATATATATACACAGTATAAGTATATCGTCTTCCTCAGCTCTTACATGGCCTGATCTATCTGATAGTCTGCAGATTAGTTCAGGTCGTTGGTGTCTTTCTCTGCAGGGGGTTTCTTTTTCAGCTTATATATATCGTCTTCCTCAGCTCTTACATGGCCTAATCTATCTGATAGTCTGCAGATTAGTTCAGGTCGTTGGTATCTTTCTCTACAGGGGATTTATTCTTCAGCTTATATACCATTGAGAATGTCCGGTGCCGCCATGCTATCGAGCTTTTATCTTTGTACGTACATAAGACTAACTTGCCTTGTATTTATTGTTTGCGGAAGAGCATTGCTAGATGTAAAAA
This sequence comes from Cordylochernes scorpioides, assembly GCA_030710605.1. Lineage (NCBI taxonomy): Eukaryota > Metazoa > Arthropoda > Arachnida > Pseudoscorpiones > Chernetidae > Cordylochernes > Cordylochernes scorpioides. The sequence continues at coordinate 69,306,828 of CP092876.1, forward strand.
TTAAAATTTAATTCTGCTGTCCTAAAAGCTAATGTCCATAGTTTACTTGAATACCATTTCTGAGATTCCACCCTTCATTGCATTATATATAAGCAGAATCGTCCAATACAGTATTAGAGCTCTAAGAAGCGGTCTGGTGGATTAAATTGGCGAAATAAGCAAATCAAGATGGTTTATGCTTAAAATATAAAATTTCTTTAAGTTTTGTTCGTGAGTGTGTTTCTACTGCCCTTACTGCAATGGAAAAAAAGAATATTACGCGTCTAAAATAGTTTTCTAATTTGATAACAGATGGCGCGCTAGTGCATCGTAATATAATCAAATTCTATTAATTTTCCATATCTCTTATAAATAATTTGATATTCTCAGAGATTCCCCCGCTCAGAGATAAAAATAATTAAAAAGGGGGTTAGTTAGTGAGGATAATTAATAGTTTGTAATGAGAGGTGTTGATATTACATAGTTAGTAATAATTAAGTTAGTAATTGGGGAATAGCGTGATTTTGAGCGCCAAATTTCCCATTCGAGATGTCGAGACCTCCATACTCTACAGGATGAAATAAATAAATAAGATTGGGTTAACCGATTCAAATAGTCCGTTACATCAGGAATATCAAAAATTCCACACATTAAGAATTAGTTTTGTTCTTCCAAATTAACACACCTGGTGTGTTAGTGATTATACATCTTCTAAGTGAACGCCTTATGCCTACATATTGAAAATTAGAAATATATTTTTTAAAAAGCGCTCTATTCCTTTTTTAAACATATACTGAATATTAAAAAAATCTATTTCCACTGATAATCCATATCTTTCCTCTTTTAATTTTCAATCATCGCAGTGTAACGGCTGTAGAATTAGATTTTTCAATATATATATGGTAATTTGAACCAACAACCTCATATTGTATATAATATAACAAGATTTTCATGTTGTATAATAAAAACATCTGTAAATAATTATACGCATGATTCACATGTTTCATTGCATTATCATATGTAATGTACTTTGTACAAACTGAGTATAAATAAAACTCTGTAATAGATTAAGAGTTGATCTAAATAAGCAAATATTGAGATAGAAGTCCAACAACGTCTAAAAACGAGTCCTAGAAGATATCAGGGCGTTGCCAGGAGTCGTTGAGAGTGTACAACGCCATCTCTTCCTATCCCCGACCTTATTGCATCCGCTGAAGGCCCAGTACTTCCTCTCGGCAAAGATATAAAAAAAAACCCGCCAGGGTCAGAAATAATAAGTCACTTCACCATCAGCGGGAGCCCTCGTCACTTCATCTCTTTATCATCTCAAATCTCCATATTTTCGCTGCTAGCTCAACTCTATCTTTTCACGGATCTTTCCTAGTACAACTGTGTCCCTTCGTTTTTTTGTCTGGACATTCCCAATTCTTCCCCTCTGCCTCGACCACGACTGCCTGTACTCTGTAAGAACTGTTAAAGGTCTTCCAAGGTGCAGAGAGGTACTGGAAATCTCTCCACGCCCTGACTGTCCCTCTCGGTTACTACAGGTGTGATCCTCTCGGTTACCATAGTAAAGCGAGAGACCCTCAGGATATCACAGTATAGAAAATTCGACAGGATCTCACACCATAGCGAGAGTCGACAGGATGACATATATGTGTTTAAAAAATAGCGTTTGAAATATATTTATAATTTTTTAACGATAGAGAGAGTGAACTAAGTTTGTAATGCTATTTTAGATTTTGCCTACATGTGTATATAGACACGAGATGAGTTAACAATACAAACACTTTTGCGCTCATCTTCTTCAATATTCTTGAGCAGGTTTTCAATGTCACCTTCTCTTTCCTAGGCTCTTTTCTTTATGTCTTCACAGCTTCTTATCAAGTTCGTTTGCCCAATTCTTCTTCTCTACCGTCTTCATTCATTTAAATTTCCAGTAGGATTTCATAAATCTATTTCTCTACTAAATTGAATTAAAATACAAATAAGTAAGATTTTTAGAAATTACGCTAGTTGCTAATACATATGGTATTATTTTTTACTAACATTTTATCAATCCTTAACTTAAAATTGAGAATAATAGTTTAATTAGTTTAATATAGTGATGTTCATGTTTAGATAACTCTCTCCCTCTACACCATTTGACAACAAACGAATCAATCTATATACAGACATTTGATATTATAACAAGAAGTTATTCCAGTTGTCACAAGTCAGGGAGATGCTGGAACGTACGTACCATCCTCCGCACAGAGGGCACCCGCTGCATGCCCGACCCAGGCGGGGGTTCCGTGCCCAGCTTGTCCTGCCCTTGACGTCGCCGACAGAAGCTGCATTTCCACCCCTGCACCCACATAGAGACTTCAACACCAGTTACACAAATACACATTCTTATAACTAGCTGAATATTCTGTGAAACCTGTTTGAACTTCCACTCAGGGGACCCAGACAAAATAGCTGGATAGAAGAAATTGGTTGCTATTGATATCCAACAATGTGTTGATCTATATATTCAACAATGGGCTGATATAGATTTTCAACAATGGGTTGATCTATATATTCAACAATGGGCTGATATAGATTTTCAACAATGGGGTGATCTATATATTCAACAATGGGCTGATATAGATTTTCAACAATGGGTTGATCTATATATTCAACAATGGGCTGATATAGATTTTCAACAATGGGTAGATCTATATATTCAACAATGGGCTGATATAGATTTCCAACAATGGGTAGATCTATATATTCAACAATGGGCTGATATAGATTTTCAACAATGGGTTGATCTATATATTCAACAATGGGCTGATATAGATTTTCAACAATAGGTTGATTTATATATTAAACAATGGGATGATATAGATTTTTAACAATGGGTTGATCTATATATTCAACAATGGGCTGATATAGATATCCAACAATGAGTTGATATAGATATCCAACAATGAGTTGATATAGATATCCAACAATGGGTTGTTATAGATATTCAACAATGATATGATCTATATATTCAACAATGGGTTGATATAGGTATACAACAATGGATAAAAAAACCTCTTTATATAGAAAATTCAATAAATGCATTAACAACATTCGAATGCGTAGTTTAAAAATAAGGATAGGGAGATCAATGAGTTCAAAAACTCTGTAAAAACCTTTATTCAATGAAGTTCAAAAGTGGATTAATGTTCTTCCTCTGACTTATAATTTAATAAAATAAATAAATAATTCAGGGCTAGGTTTCTTGAGTAATTTTATTTCTCTAGATTACGGGCTAACATGCCCTTTAACAGGAGCTACTAGGAGTATAACTTCTATCTAACTATACACGAGACGTGAGTTCGCATGTACAAATTGTATGCAGGTTATTCTTTTTTGTGCGTCTATGTATAACACTTACTATATTTCTAAACCATCATCAATGATTTGTACTATAAATTGGTCATTTAAATTTTAACAAAATATTGCACTTAGAGAAATTTAAGGTTGGCTAACTTGTCAAACTGCAATTTGTAATCACAACTAAGATGTAAATCCAAATCAAGCAGAGAGATTGAGATTGAACCTACTTTATTTTAAAGTCCATATAAGATTATATATAGGTTAAATAGAGAATAAATATGAATAAAGTTCTTACTGGGCTACATGGTCAATGATCAAGGGATGAAGTGACGAGGGCTCCCGCTGATGGTGAAGTGACTGTTTATCTCTGACCCTGGCGGGGTTTTTTATATCTTTTCAGAGAGGAAGTACTGGGCCTTCAGCGGATGCAATATGGTCGTGGATAGGAAGAGATGTCGTTGTACACTCTTAACGACTCCTGGCAACGCCCTGATATCTTCTAGGACTCGTTTTTAGACGTATAATCGAGCAGAGAGAAATAAGTTTCTTTTGATAATTTATTAATTTTTCAATATTTTGAACTTAAAAATCTTTCTACAAGAGATGATCAAGATAAATCTAAAATATTTTAACAAAATAATAATTTGTTAAATATCAATGGTGAAAAAACTGTAGAAGGCTTTTCGTGCCATAAAACTAGAGATTTGGGAATTAAAAGGTTTTACAAGAAACTTATCTCTGGAAGCGCGTCTGATATTTTCACACTTATAGACTATTTTATAGAAGAAGAAACAAGTCGGGGACAAGAGATTCTTTAATACGAGAACGATCGTACAAGATTTCGGGCAAGACGTCCTTCTACGGGTACAAAATGTCACTAGTGGCAATGGTTTATATATATACGTACACTCTCATGAACATTTTTACATAATTATACCAGTATACTTGTGCATTCTATTCAAAGTAGATTACTAAACCTATTATGCAGAACATTTTAAAGAGAAAGTGTATATATATTATAAATAAATAAAAAAAGAGATTTCTGTTGTATTTTGGAATTATATTGATACATTGAATTATTATTATTTGTTGCTTGATTTTAGTATACATGAGTATTTTACGATATTGTTCTGCAGTCGTGGGAATAATAAAAGAGTTTTGATCATTGATTTCTTTATTTGAGCTGAGAAATATATATAAAAGAACATAATTTGATTAAAGTACTGTCTGGCTTAAGGCGAGTAGAATAAGGAAAACAAAAGATTATTTACATAATGTACAAAGGTTTTGAGCCGGCCATCGGGAAAGAACAACAACGAGTTTTTATATGGGAAGAGTGACCTCTGGCGGTCGATTTAGCAGAGTATTTGAATCTATGAAAATATGATTTTAAATAGAATAATGTTTTTATATAACATATATATATATACATAAACCATTGCCACTCGTGTCATTTTGTACCCGTAAATGGGCATCTTGCCCAAAATATTGTACGATCGTCCTCTTATTTAAAAAAAGCTCTTCTTGTGACTTGTGCTTTTTATTCTATAGCGAATAGGAAGATTATCGTTGTCTTAAAACTATTTTATATTTATTTTGCTCTACTGAACTTTTAAGGTCGAAAGCTGGAGCAAAAAAAAAAATTCAAAGAAATCTCTGAAATTAAATTCCTATCAAGAAGGCTTATAGAGTTATACACCATTATTTAGTACAAGAGATTAAACTGATGCAACAAAAGGAACAGGGGATTAAAGTTACAATAAGAGTTCAAGCAGCGCATCTTTTAGAATTTTCCACAAGAGACGAAGTCGAGTATCCATCCTGACAGAAACATTTGCTATGATGTGGCGTTTAACGTAATCTTTCGCCCATTTCTCCCAATTAGAAGATTCGCTAATTAATTTAATATCTTCCAAGACTCTCTCTTAAACACCCAATCAACGACAGTAGAATTGTAATGGCCCTCTATACCGATGTTTGCCAATTAAAGGGCGATCGTGTGATTGGCTGTATAACTTGGATGATGTCTACAATCTTTGGGATATATTGGATATGCCTATTTTTTATTATAAAATAAATGAAGCTTTCAGGGCTAAGTTTCTTGTACAACTTTTTATTTACAAGCTTTCGGAGTTGTCAGTCCTTCAACAGGAGTATCACGGTAATAAATTAATGATAAACACGTGGGAATAATAAAAGAGTTTTGATCATTGATTTCTTTATTTGAGCTGAGAAATATATAAAAGAACATAATTTGATTAAAAGTACTGCCTGGCTCAAGGCGAGTAAAATAAGGAAAACAAAATATTATTTACATAATGTACAAAAGTTTTGAGCCGGCCATCGGGAAAGAGAGAGAGAGAGAGAGAGAAAATATCTTTATTTTACGGGGCTGCTAACCAAAATGAATGATTTTTGAGCCCCGATGGACGCATAAAGCGGAATATATACAAAGCATAGTTGGGGGGCCTGGGGATGGGTGGCCAGGGATCATCGCAAGGGATCCTAGGATCTGGCAGTGGAGGTGTCATCGCAGGGGGGAGGAAGCTGGAGAGGTCAAGGAAACAGCGCCTTGATGGGTGAGAAGCCTGGATGGAGGCCAGTTGAGGAGGCAGGAGGTCCTGGAAGCCTAGAACTTGAGGGCTCTAAGCTTCAAGATGGGGCAGCTTGAGGCTCTCGCCTCGTGCTTGTCTGGGAGGCCCTTGGCACAGCAGTTGGCGCACTTGGAAGTGTGCCAGTCGGCAACTGAGGGGCAGGCACGGCCTTCATGGCCGCTTTCACCGCAGTGGAAGCACGTGGGAGCTCTGGTGCATTGGGCAGAGTTGTGGCCGAAGCCACAACAGCGGAAGCAGACTCGTGCGCGGATGGACTCCTCGAAGTTGAGGATCACACCATCCACCACGATCCTTCCACGATTTCCCAGAGCTCTGAAGGTCGTGAGGTCCACCTCGATGAAGGCGATGCAGGTCCCGTTTCTGGGTGCAGAGCGATGCGCCACGCGCACCACCTTGTCCCCAGGGAGTTGGCTGACAGCAGGGGTTTCCAGCAGCGTCTCTTCAATGGTGGAGTTGGATGTTTCCTCATCCACTTTGAAGAGGCAGATGCGAGGCAGGATCACCTTCTGTTGGCGGACCTTCATGCCATCCAGCTTGTTGGCCAGGGAGGTGGTAACAGCTGGGATGGTATCGGGGTTGCTGGAGTGGAGGACAAGCTTCCCTTTGGTTCGCAGGGAGGCCCAAACGCCTTGGGGTAGAGTGTGGGCAGCGCGGACAGCTTTAAGCATTGCTCTTGGGTCAGCCTGTGGGTCATCAGAGATGACCACTGTGTGGGCCGCCGATTTTTCCCCATGGAGGACCACTTGGGCGGCCGCAGGCTTGGGGACTCGGGAGGGCGCAGGTTTTGCGGGACCATTGAGGTTGGTCCTCTTTGCGGGCGGGTAGGGAGCCTCAGGCTGCTTCCTTTTGGTTGGAGCGGGAGTGGCGGGCTTGGTGGGGTCAGTCTGAGTGCTGGTTTCCTTGCAGGAGGGAGAAGGGCTGGTTTGAGTGCTGTGGCAGGCTGTCTGTGGCTTGATTTCGTCCAGTTCCTTAGAGGACGCGAGGGTGCCAGAGAGGTTCTCTACCTCGGCAATGAGGGCCTTGATCTGCTCAGACCGTAAGTTGATGAATTCCATTAGGCTTTGGAACAGGTAAAATCGGGAGGTAGGGTAAGTATTCTGTATTTTCTGCTCGAAGTTCTGCTTCACCTCTTCGTTCTCCATCTCCAGTTGGGCGAGGGTTACGAGGGGCTTCTCGGCATTCTCGGCATTCTTCTTCTTCTTCCTAACCTTACCTGACCAACGGGGAACAACAACGGCCATCGGGAAAGAACAACAACGAGTTTTTATATGGGAAGAGTGACCTCTGGCGGTCGATTTAGCAGAGTATTTGAATCTATGAAAATATGTTTTTAAATAGAATAATGTTTTTATATAACATATATATATATATATATATATATATATATATAAACCATTGCCACTCGTGCAGGTGCAAGTGCTCGTCGCAGCTGTCTGGATGGTCGGGATATCATAAAAAAACACCCTTTTAACTTCAATTTTATTTTTGGGAATAAATAAAAGTCACATGGTGCTATATCAGGCGAGTACGGAGGATGATTCAACACACAGACGTTATTTTTGGCCAAAAAGCGACGAACAATGAGTGAGGAGTGACTCGGTGCATTATCATGCAGCAAACACCAACTGTCTTCATCGCGATATTCTGGACGAATGCGACGAAATCTGGCAATCAAACGTTTCAAAACGTTTAAATAATACTCTCCAGTAATGGTTTGTCCAGCGGGAACAAATTCTTTGTGGATAATACCTCTACTATCGAAAAAGGTAATCAGCATTGTTTTGATTTTTGATGGCACTTTTCGCGTTTTTTTGGCTTGTGGAGAGTTTTTTTTATTTCCTTTCGGCACTTTGGCGCTTTTTCTTTGGGTCATACTGAAAACACCATGTTTCATCACACGTAACAATTGATTTCAGGAAGTTTGAATCATTTTCATAGGCAGAAATGATGTCCCTGCAATGTGCAATTCTCAATGATTTCTTCTCGCCCGTTAAAGTGTGTGGAACAAATTTAGCACAGACTTTAGTTTTACCCAAATCTTCATGCAGAATGGTTCGAATCTTTTCTTTGTTGATGTGTAAAACCTCTGCCATCATTCTCAGGGATGCACTGCGATTGTTTGCAACAAATTCTCTCACTTTTTTATACTTTCTGGTGTCTTCGAAGAACTTGGTCGTCCAGTATGCTTATCATCTTCTAGAGTATTTCTTCCATCCGAAAAACGTTTGTGCCAAATGAAAACATTTGATTTACTCAAACATAACGTACCATAAACTTGCTTCATCAAAATATATGTTTCCGATGCACTTCTACCAAGTTTTGCATTAAATTTAATGACCGCTCTCTGTTCCATCTCAGAATTCCGACGAACAAAAATTTTTACTTTTCAAAAATCGCCTGTATGGTTTTAAAGAGTTAACCAAAATGGCTGAAACAAAGCCACGCGCTAGATAAGGCTTCGAATATATATACGCATGCGCAATTTCATAACTGGCTCTGCTATTGGCTTTTATATAGCGCGATTCTTAAAAATTATTTGCCACACTGTGTATAGAAGAGTGCCTACATCTATGGGATAGTATTTGTTCATATTGTTTCGTATGTTTCTGTTATTTCAATGCATCTGTTTATGCTTTTTTTTTTTTGCTGTTTGGTTATCATAGATTCTATTAAAGGTCTTTGGCATTTAATATGGATATTGTCATAATACACCATCGGTTGAGATACGTTAAATGTATGGCCTGTTTCTTTTATGTGTTGAACTATTAAAGATCTTGGGTCACTATTGTTACCTATTTTCTGTCTTTTTTTTTGAACGCACACTTCAATTATGGATTATGATTATTCAAATAATTAATTTGACAAAGGAAAATCTACATATATAAAATTGAATCTATGTGTGTGTCCTCTATGGATTCAAAAACCATACATCCAATCGCCGTGAAAATTTGGGATATTATTAGGCATATCCCCGGAAAGGTTTGCGAAAAATAATTTCTTGAATATCTTCAATATCCTTAGAGTTATTTGCAGATTTGTAGCTTTAACTCGCAAGCAGCGCCACCTTGCGACGGAGATAGGCTTAGGTCTGCCCCCCCCCCCCCCCCGTCCGGCCGGTCAGTCCAAGTTCCCACCGACCAATCAGAGGGATCAAGAGCCCCCCCCCCCCCCCCTTCCCGTCCGGCCGCCGGCCAATCAGAGGGATCAAGAGGTCCTGGCGCGGGTGGGGGCGGGTGACCTCCGGGAACTACGTCCATCTACTTATATATTTGCCTTATTCTGTCTGTTTGTTTGTCTGAAGCTCACGGATAGAATGCGCGCCCATTGGCTGCCAGCAAACACGTGACCTCCCTGCCCGCCCCCCTCTAGACAACCCTGTTATCAGCTGTGTGATACATACACCTGTCTATAGCGGCCATTCTATACAACCCTGTTATCAGCAGTGTGTTACATCCACCTGTCTATACAGACCACCCTGTCTATAGCGGTCACTTTAGGCAACCCTGTTATCAGCAGTGTGATACATACACCTGTCTATACAGACCACCCTGTCTATAGCGACCACTCTAGACAACCCTGTTATCAGCTGTATGATACATCCACCTGTCTATACAGACCACCCTGTCTATAGCGACCACCCAAGACAACGTTTTTAAAATATATTCGCACTCGGGTAAACCCCGGGCGTTGCCCGAGCCATTCGTCTAGTCTTCCATAAACGACCATGATTTTATTCAACTTATCGAGTATTTTTCAAGGGACCGGGAAAATATGTTCACTAGATAAAACGATGATTTTGTAATGTAGAAAATTATGAAAGACAAAAGGGACAAAATGTTCACTTTATCGAGAGATTCAAATTTACGAGTTTCAAATTATCAAAATATATATTTTTTTATAAGTTTTTCTTAAGTTTATAGAGAATTGTTTTAACAAATGTTCGTTAGACAAACCTTTACTCGGGTAAAACCTCGGGCGAAGCCGGGTACGTCCGATAGTTATTTATAACTGTATCTCATGTAAATGTGTGGTCTTATATTATTTTATATATATGTTAAAAATAATAGAAAAAATAAAAAGGTCAGGTGTTGATCATAAAAGTAAAGAAGACATATCCTGACCAGGAGCATATGTGTTTTTTAGATAGCAGAGCGAATATAAATATATGCGTGATGATATTGAAATCAGATTCTTGAATTACGACAGATATATTATTATATTTATTGACTTTTAACAGCTTTTTGTTTGTAATTCTAAGGAGATTTTAAATAGGAACCTGAATATTCGGATTTCTAACTCATTTAGTGTCTTGAACTATCGCTGAAAAAATCAATTCGCAACTCCCAACAGTTTCCGACATGACATCGTGTAACAAAAATACCTAAAAGGAAATATAGAAATTGGTTCATTCCTGGCCACTCCGACCACCCAAAAGTCTGAAAATGTGTACACTTGCATTGTTCATTGGACTGATTGAGTGTTAAAGGTTTCATACTTCTATGTGATCTGGAAGCATATTAAAATTAAATTTGAAATTTTCAGGGGAAATTTGTCCGCTCCAAGCCATTCAGACAACCGTTAAAGCTAATAAAAATAGTCAAGTTAATACAAGTTTTTAATAAAACAAAAAACTCATTCTCGGAAGCCGTTTTGTTTATCATTTAAAAGGGGAATATCCAGGTTCGAATACTGACAATACATCAACCAGACCTTACATATCAACAATCCATCACCTAAGGAAAGACAGAGAAATTTGATAGACAATCATTCATGCCAACATGTTGCCAGAGATTTGTAGAATTGCACATTGTTTCCCTATATGGCATGAAGATATTCAAATTGAGGATATAAACACAAGGTCATAAGTCCAAATCCGAATAAAGAGTGTGTGACGTTTCGATAATAGCGTTGTTACCATCTTCAGACAAAAGTACTGAATGATCTACATTTAAGTACTACATTTGTCTGATGATGATAACAACGCTGTTACCTAAAGGTCATACATTATTTATGTGGATTTGGTGTTATTACACCTTGTGTTTTTACATCCTCAATATGAATTACCTCATGTCAAATAGGGACACAATGTGCAATTCTACAAATTATGGGACAATATGTTAGCATTAATGATTATCCATAAAATTTCTCTGTCTTTCCTTAAGTGATGGGTTGTTGAGATGTAAGATCTGGTTGATGTATTGTATTTATAATCTTTAATCCAAATTGTACTTTATCAAGATTGAATATGTAGAAAATTCTTGAAAGGAACAGACCACGCTAGATTTGACAGTAACACAGCCAATGTCTTTCTCTTAGACTTCTCAATATTTATAAAAAGAGGACCTAGATAGGGGCTGATCGACTGAATTCCTATCACAGCCAACGGCGGTATACTACCGTCAAATATAAAGACAAAGGTCGCCTCTCCCGTCAAAACAGACGTCAAACAGGACGCCATCTATTGACCATCGACGCAAACTAGCAGCCTCAGGTAGATGACAAAGCCACAACACCAACTTTGGCAAACTGAGAAGCGTCCACCTAGAGACCATGGTGTCGTACTAATGACCCTCGTCAGCCCAAGGTGGACTTTATTCCATGAGATCCACAAGGGATCTAATGGAATCCTCACAATCTGGCAAAGAATCTGTTTTGACGGGAGAAGCGAACTTTGTCTTTATAGATGAATATCCTCCCGGCAAAATTTCCAACTACCGTCATATGTATACAATAAATGAGGATGTTGTTGAAATAAGAGACATTTTTGTCGATACGTCGAGAGTTCAGAAATATTATCTGAATCCCATTATAAAAAAAATGCTAAAAGGAACAATTTCTTAAGTTTTGTTCATGAATGTATATTAATAGTCCATATTGTAATATTAAAAACAAATATTTTGCAGCAATTCTATGATCATTTGGGTAAAAAAAGTCAGTGATATGTAAATAAGAAAAGTCTGGACAAACATCTCACCTGTTTCTGGTCCTTAGCAGAGTAAAAAAGAGTCATGAACAAAAGTTAAGAAAGTGGATAACTTTGATGTCATCGGTTATCATTTTATTTTTAAGGAGACAGAAACAATTTAGTTCACACTTGTTATTATATCGCGTGTCTTCAATAAAGGTAACTGTGTATCAAATAACTTTCTACGTTATTGTCCGAGTCCCGATATACATGCTGAATGGATCAAGTTTCTTGAGTTTTTTCCATGAATGTATATTGATAGTCCATATTGTAACATTAATCAAATATCTTCAATTCTATGATCATTTGGGTACAAGGTTAGTGATCTGTAATTAAGAAGAGTCTGACCAAACAAACTCACCTGTTTCTGGTCCTCAGCGGAATAAGACAAGTCATTGAACAAAAGTTAAGAAAGTGGATAGTCTTTGATGTCATCGGTTTTCTGCTTTTTTTAAAAGGAGACAGAGTCAATTTAGTTCAACACTTGGTTATCTCGTGTGTCTTTAATAAAGGTAACTGTTTTAGACGCGTAAGATTCTTTTTGAAATTAAACAGGTTCTACTGACCTTATTAAATTGTTTAATTTCAAAAAGAATCTTACGCGTCTAAAATAGTTTCGAAATTTCATAACAGATGGCGCGCTAGTTCATCATAATATAAAGGTAACTGTGTATCAAATATCTTTCAGAGTTATTGTCTGAATATCGCTATACATGCTAAAAGGTAAAACTTCCTTAAGTTTTGTCCATGAGTGTACATTGTGTTATAGTATACGATACCCATAGAAGGACATCTTGGCTGAAATCTTGTACAATCATCGTCATATATACAAGTAACAGAGTCATCAATCAATTCTGTCACCGTTTGCTTTTGTGAATGGAATAAATACCCAAATATGGCCATTTCTTATAAGCATCGGTAGTTCAATGGCGAGAATGCTCGCCTGCCACGCGGTCGGCCCGGGTTCGATTCTCGGCCGATGCATTTTTTTTTTAAACAATTTTTAAAACTTATTTATTTAAACTATATTAATTATGAAACAACTAAATGGATTGCAAAATATAATTAAATCAAATACCTAAACACTAATATAATACAATTTTTGCCATTACACACTTTTTTTTTCCTGTAGTTTGTTTCTTCTGTATTGCTATTCTATGGCACTTCTACTATTTATTATTGATGTACTTTCAGTATGAAGGATACTTCACTCGGGGGATTTCTCGGGCGAAGCCGGGTCATTCTTCTAGTCGTCTTATATAAAGAAGATATTTTTTCCTCAACTTATGTTTCTTCTTCTTCTATATTTTATAATTTTGTCACAAAATTTGTTTATAGAAAATGTAAATCAAATGTCTCTATTAGTAAATATGTAAATATTCTTATGTTTAATGTTATATAAGGAAGGTATGTAAATTCTGTAACTGATTTTTCATTTCTAGTTGTTGTTGTGAGGAAACATCACTCACAAAGTTTATATATTGATTAATGTTGTTGTTGTCGTGTCCAAAGAAGAGCCTCAGATGTCTCCATGCATCTCTATCACAGCAGTCGCAATATCCACTATCTTGGGTGTGTAAAGCTGCTGCTCTGGGTCTAAGTCAATTTTCTGCAAGCTGCGGCCATTGCTGGGTATGAGAATATGTGGGTAGGTGTTAGTTCCACACCAGGACAGTTGTTGCATGCCCTATAGGTTCTTGTGCCATCTGGATGTATTGCCATTCCTTTATAGTGTTTTGTTCTAAGTCTTGTTATAGTTTTTGTCAGTTTTATCTCAGAGTTTATTTTACATATTTGATATTTTCTTTTTTTTTTGTTTAATTATCTTGTATTTAGCCAAAGCATCGGCGTCAAATAATGAAATTTGTTCTCTTTCCTTTGGCTCAGCTTTCTGGCTTCCTTTGCCAATTCATCTGCCATTTCATTACACTCGATCCCAACATAAAACTCTAATTTGAAACCGTGACAATATTAATCAAATATTTTCTAGAAATTCTATGATCCTTTGAGTAAATAGGTTAGCGATGTGTGAATAGTAAAAAGTTGGACAAACAAACTCACTTGTTTCTGGTCCTCAGCGGAGTAAGACGAGCAGTCCTCACAGATGACATGGTCACACTGCACGCACGTGTGGAATTTCTCGTCCACGTCCACACGCTTGCGGCAGATACGGCAGGGGGGGCCGGAGGGAGCGTCCACCGAGGCCGGGGCGGCATCCACGGGGGAGCTGTGTCACAACTCCCCTTACAATGACATCAGGAAGGCTAAATGCCCAGAAGGAATATTTTATATATTTTTCGAGATAACTCTTCCCAAAGATTTTTAAGCATACTGAAAATCAAAGGTATTTTTTGGTTATTGAAAAAACTAGTATTTTTTTTTTTACGGACAAAAAAATATCGTAAGGGTGGAGATTTACAATTATGTGCAAAACTTGAGAAAGTGATGTCTTTGATATCGTCGATTTTTTTTTGTTTTAGAAGGTAGAGATAAATTTGTTCACACTTAGTTATCTCGTGTGCCTTCAATAAAGGTCACTGTGTAACCTTTTGTGTGTATGCATGTTTGGATCCGTGAGTCTGTTTTTTATGGAGGTAGATATGTTTGCCTTGGTGTGCCTGTGCGTAGATATGTATGCATGTTGTATGTGTCTATAGGTGTATGTTTGTTGTTTAATCCTATTGAGTGACAGCCGGCTCCAGGATAGGAAAAAGGTCCGAAAAACATGTCGGGGTTATCAAGTGTGCCCCCTTCTTGCTCAAACAGATCAGTCCGCTTTGAGACACGATGATTCCCAGACCCCCCTGCATAGACCTGCTTTGACTGGCATCACCTTCACTTACTTTCTCGACTCTATGTGGTGACATCCAACATGCCTTGTCCTTTTGTGCAATCCCAATCACGTCTGAACCCACTCTGAACATTGTGGCCACCACGACTGCATATAGCCAACAATGCCACACTACAATCATCTCCAACAGGATAAAACTACGTTACAACATATACATGTTATAAATTTAAAAAAGAGATTTTCTGCTTGATTTTTGATTATCTTGTGGATTATGCTATGGTAATGCAGTCGTGGTTAAAATCTTGAAAATATATACTAGAAATAGTCTTTATCAGATCATTAATTGCTTTAATTGAGCTTATGGGATATATAAAAACATAATTTGATAAATATACTCCCTGGCTTAAGGCGTAAGAATAAAATAATGAAAAACTTATCTACATAATGTACAAGAGGTTTGAGCCGGCCATCGGGAAACAACAACAATGAGTTTTTATAGGGGAAGCGTGACCTCTGGCGATCGATTTATCAGAGTATTTGTATCTATGAAATATAATTTTGAATAAACGTAGTTCGGTGAATGTGTGTGCATGTAGATGAATGCTGACGAAGTCGAACAAACCTTGTGGCCTCCTGCTCGAACTCGCGTTCCTTCTGCCACACCTTCTGTAAGATGTTCTTCTCCTCCAGCGTGAGGTGCTGCAGGTCGTTGAAGATGGACTTGCGTGGCTCCCGCATCTCGTGGATGCCGAGAGTCTGGCGGGGCGGCGCGGGGCGGGGGGCAGGGGCCGTCTCCTCCGCGGTGAGACCTCCCCCACCGCCGGCCCCGCTCTTCACGATCTGGGCACACGGAAAGTTGGTGGCACAAGGCCTGTAGTGTTCACGACTGATACACAGAAGTGCCCATAGAGTAAAGGAACTAACAATATAAAGACAATGCTCCAATGTTCCCCGATTCTTGCAAAAGCCCAACCTCACCAGTGAGTGCAAGTACCCAAACGGGGCTCTGACACATTTGTAAGTGCAAAAATTGAACTGATTTTCATATGTGTAGACACATGGTACACTTACAGTAAAATCAGTCGCTTACTTCTACCCACCATGATTATCATAGCCTGTACCACGTATACTAGAGATAATGAAAAAAAAAAAAAAACAATATATTGACATTTTTAACAAAATTATAGAAGGATTTTATCGAAGGAAATTTGCATACATTAC
Organism: Cordylochernes scorpioides; assembly: GCA_030710605.1. Taxonomy (NCBI): domain Eukaryota; kingdom Metazoa; phylum Arthropoda; class Arachnida; order Pseudoscorpiones; family Chernetidae; genus Cordylochernes; species Cordylochernes scorpioides. Next base: position 69,322,750 of record CP092876.1, read on the forward strand.
ATATTGAGCTGGTAATATGTAAACATAAAAGAAAGAAAAAAACGAAGCTTAATTTTATGTATACTGATCAAATTTGTATAATCATTTATAAATAGAGCCAATTAAAAATACATTAACAGCTCTATATCTGAACTTATAAGAAGCCAGATATCCGTTTAGTTACTTGCACTCACTGGTGGGGTTGGACTTGGGCAAAAATCGGAAAGCAATGAAGCAAAAAAAAAAATCTATGTGGGATTCGATCCCGTGTCCATTGACGGTGTGTATATACCATTTCTTCGCCAACCCCATTATTCCATATGTACCGCCGATATTGCATCGTATATAGACTCATGGACAAAACTTAAGGAAGTGCAAAATCTTTGAGATCGTCGGTTGTCTGTTTTTTTTAAGGAAACAGAGGCAATTTTGTTCACACTTGGTTATTTCGGGTGTCTTCAGTAAAGGTCACTTTGTATCAAATATCTTTCAGAGTTATTGTCCCGATATACATGCTAGAAGGTGATACTTCCTTAAGTTCTATCTATGGTAATATATAAATAAGCACACAGTTAAAATGATTGATATTATTTTTTTTTTGTAAAAATTCTACTTAGAGTGGCGCTGCATTTGATTTTGAAAACAAAAAATATAAGAGAAAAATGGAAAATAGACTCTATAAGAAAAGTAATCCAGATTTCTAAATGGAAGTAAAAGCATTTTTCAAAACAAAAAACGTAAAAAAAAAAGAAGAATTTCTCGGAAAATTGAACCGAACCTCTTAACAAATGAGACTTCACTAGTGGCTTTATTTTTAATAAAAGGAGAAGCCATAAATTTAAGACCTATGAAAGGGAGAGAAATTGAAAAATACCTCTTTTAGCTATTTTATATTTAAATATTTTTAGAATATTTTTATTTTTTCCGGAATAATAAAATTTGACGAGAAATTCTGCAATGGAAATGGAGACACACACTTTCTCAGTCATAAACATTTTATAGTTTAAACTGTTTCATCGAAGTTGTATCGTAACTGGTGGATGAATGCTACAAGCTGTCGACTCTGTATTGCCAACATTCCAGGATCGAATCTAGCATTTTTAGCTTTTTTTTACAAAGTGCATTAATGACTCCCGAATTTTGCGTAATATCATCCCAGTGAGACAACGATTGTTCCCTGATCTGAATGATTTAACTCTCTAACACCACAACCATTTGTGGTCATCGAGGCGATAAAGAGGCCTTCAGAATCTGGTCTAGATTTGAAATCCAGACCTGGGACAAGAAAAAAACCACTTTGTTTATATAAATTTTATGAACTCTGTCGATTAATACATGTAAATTTGTAAATATTTAATTCTAAGTTTCAAACTGTTTGTTGTTTTGTTTGTTTCCTCTGTTATAGACGCAAATACTTCAATATCGCGCCTCTGGTTGATTAAGGAAATAAATAAACCCTACCAGGAAGTGCTAGTAATGAAACGAGGCTAATGGAACCTTGCAAATTCAACCAATAAATTGTTTATAAATGTAAGTATGTTGGACATTTTGACAAAGAAGTCAATGTCCAGAGACATCAATTGCAAACTATCCATAGAGTTCCATGTCTCATAAGTAGCCCAGATAAGCTAAAATACTACCTTTATTATATAAAAAAGAAAGAAAACGGTCAGATGTTGATATTAAAAACAAAATAGGCATATCCTAACCGCTTACATGAGCACTTTAAATGGTAGAGCGACATCTAGTGGGATAAAAGTCAACTAAACTTTGATTTAACTTGTTACGTTCTGTTTTTCATCCAAATTTGATCATAATTGAATAAAAAAGTATTCATATAAATATTATCAGAATTTATATGTTAAATTTAACAAGTATTATATGATGATTTTTTGCTTCTTTTGATTTCAAATTTTTATATAATATATAAATAGACAGAAGTAGTAAGACCTCTCCTGCAAACGAATCAGTCGGGCGGTCGTTCATGCAGACCTATACTGCTGAAGACCTAATCCCAGTCATTAAACCTCAGCACTTCTTCCGAATCATAAACTTCTGGCAGAGATCTGGAGTTTTTACGTCCTTGCTCAGCGCGATTACTGATGGTTGGAGAAATAGAGAAGATCTTTTTATTCTCGTTCTCTATCTCAATATACAGTAGAAGCTCCCTGTAAAGGACAACACCTAATTGCAGAGCCAAAGTGTCCTTTAGGGAGAGATGTCCTCTTATCCGAGAGTTGCTAAATTGTAAAAATGGTAATTTTGCAAATGAAAATTGTCCTTTGTGGAGAGGTGTCTTCAAGCGGGGTGTCCGCTAAAGGAAGGTTCTACTGTATAACAGAAAATTGCAGGGATATGCTATTATAATGTACGTAGAGAAACACTTCTACTTTCAAATATGCATTTAAACAATTGTGTTTATCACCCTAGAAAAAATCCTGAATATGAAATTAAATAATGAGGCACAACATCAGTTTGGGCAAATTTTGCCCTTTACCTGGATTTTCAAAAACTAGAGGTGTGGCTTATTCTTTATTACTACTTTTACGTTTTGTACTAGAGCGATAAAGAAAAGGCACTTTTAAAAGGAGAGGCGCCTCTTTTGAGCCACGCAGACACCAATAATAATAGTAAAAAGGAAAACAAAAGCAATATTATTTAAAAAATTCTATGCAAAACCTGTCCAGCCACTTACATTGGAGAAACCAGCAAAGCATTGAAAGAACGTATTAACCAATACAAAGCAGCTCTACGTATCCATAAACCATTATCTATCCTAGTAGACCATGCACTAAACAATAGTCATATACCCGAATTTGACAAAGCATCCATTTTATACCAGAATATTAAAGAAAAGCACTGCAGATTATTTTTAGAAAGCTGGGCCTTTATAAAAGATTCTGAAAGCATAAATAGGAAAATTGAACTACCAGAAATTTATAGAGAATTTATATCTTCCTAAATTATTTATTTATTATTTTTATTATATTATTTTTGTATATTTTTATCCTTGAAATATATTTTTATTTATATTTATCAACACAACATATTGAATCATAATCCTTACTCATTTTTATTTCTATAATATTTATCAGTCTGTAGAAATTAAACTCTTAAAATCACGATCATTAAAACAATAATAAACAATAAGAGGAGCTTCTTGTGTAAATTTCTTTATTACCGCAAGCTTTCGAACAGAACGTTCTTCAACGGGCGTGGATAGTAAAAACGTACTAACATGCTATTAGAGGAGAAAAAATTAATATATACACCAATAAATTTACATATTGAAGAGATAATAGCGTAAAAAGAGAATACAACATAAATATTTAAAATGAAATTTACATAATACAAACGTGACGACTAAAAAATAAGCAATAAACTTGAATGAGACTAAAAACTAAGGTAAAATTATTATTAAAACGGCGACATCCCCACACCAAAAGAACAAAGAATAAAACAGTATATGGAAGTTAAAATCAACAAGACCAAGGCAGGGGAAAGGGAGGGTCCCACCCAGTGCTGCCACTATCTTTGAAATATAAGAGGGGGGGGGGGGGGGTGAAAGCCAAGCTATTTATAAAGTATCTGGTAAATGTCTGGGAGGTCTATTTTACGGTTACAACTATTGTTTTGTGTGGAAATAATAGAGTCTAGGCAGAGTCGGTGATGTTTGTTATGTATGTGCCGGTATTTAACTTGAGGATGGTCGAGATCAAAACTATGGCCTGTTTGTGCTATATGCGTGAAAATTAAGGATTTAGGATCTTTATTGCGGATGTTACGTCTGTGCTCTGAAATACGAATGCCAGTGGTTCTGCCTGTTTCTCCAACGTAAGAAGTTGGGCAATCCAGGCACTGTATGGAATAAACTGCGCCGGTAGAGTTTATGGGTAGGGTGGGTTTATCAGATTTGGTGATGTGATGTCTAAGGATGGTGGCTAAGTTGGGGGGACTATTGTAGAGAACTTTTATGCCGTATGGGCGTAGGACTCTGGAAATGGATACTGCGGCAGGGGAGAACGGGAGCCAACAAGTGGCCCTGTGAACTGCAGTGGTTCTGTGGACACGTGGATCAAAAGTATGTTTTTCTATGAAATCTATGGGATACCCAGCGGTTGTTAATAAGGAATGGATTCTAGATCTTTCTATTGTTTTAAAAATGGGTAAGGAACAATGAGTAAAAATTCTTTTAGTTAAGGTCCTGACTGTATTAATTTTAAAGGAGATGGGACTATTGGAGGAGAAATGCGTATATTGGGGAGGGATATGCTTCTTATGGAAAACAGAGGTGTGAAAAGACTGAGGGGTGCGAATAATAAGGATGTCTAGGAAAGGTAAAACAGAATCTATTTCTGTTTCGTATGTAAACTTAATGTGGGGGTTGAAATCGTGCAAGGTACTGTATGTGAGTTGAAGGCTGTCTGTTTTAATAATGCAAAAGATATCGTCTACATATCTCCTCCAATAGTAAATATCGGAAGGGAGGGCTTGATTGATCCATGTGTCCAAAGAACCCATGACTATTTCAGAGATGATTGATGATAGGGGACTACCCATAGGGGTTCCTCTGGTCTGTTTATAAAACTGCTTGTTGAAGGTGAAAGTGCAAATCGAGAGGCAGAGAGAAGCCAGTTGCAGGATATGGGAAGCCGTTTGTGTGTCAATGTTATTGGTAATAAGGAACGATTGCAATTTGTCAGCAATGAGAGAGTGTGGCAGTGAGAGGTATAAGGACGTGACATCAAAAGACACCATACTGTGTAGGGGTGGTGGTTGTAAATTAAGGACGTCTTCTATGAAACTGGGGGGGTGCGTGATGCTATATGTGTTAGGATGGTCTTTCATGAGAGGGGACAAAAAACTTACCAAAAACTTGGCTACAGAGTAGGCTGGAGAAAGATGATAAGCTATTATGGGCCTGAGTGGGACCCCCGGCTTGTGTATCTTAGGCAAGCCATAAATATAAGCTTCCCTATCCAGGCAAGATGTAAATAGGGCAAATTGATCAGGTGTGATGATACTGGATTTCTTCATTTCGCAGACATTTCTTCATTCTTCATTGCTGAAAAATTGCAATCGTTCCTTATTACCAATAACATTGACACACAAACGGCTTCCCATATCCTGCAACTGGCTTCTCTCTGCCTCTCGATTTGCACTTTCACCTTCAACAAGCAGTTTTATAAACAGACCAGAGGAACCCCTATGGGTAGTCCCCTATCATCAATCATCTCTGAAATAGTCATGGGTTCTTTGGACACATGGATCAATCAAGCCCTCCCTTCCGATATTTACTATTGGAGGAGATATGTAGACGATATCTTTTGCATTATTAAAACAGACAGCCTTCAACTCACATACAGTACCTTGCACGATTTCAACCCCCACATTAAGTTTACATACGAAACAGAAATAGATTCTGTTTTACCTTTCCTAGACATCCTTATTATTCGCACCCCTCAGTCTTTTCACACCTCTGTTTTCCATAAGAAGCATATCCCTCCCCAATATACGCATTTCTCCTCCAATAGTCCCATCTCCTTTAAAATTAATACAGTCAGGACCTTAACTAAAAGAATTTTTACTCATTGTTCCTTACCCATTTTTAAAACAATAGAAAGATCTAGAATCCATTCCTTATTAACAACCGCTGGGTATCCCATAGATTTCATAGAAAAACATACTTTTGATCCACGTGTCCACAGAACCACTGCAGTTCACAGGGCCACTTGTTGGCTCCCGTTCTCCCCTGCCGCAGTATCCATTTCCAGAGTCCTACGCCCATACGGCATAAAAAGTTCTCTACAATAGTCCCCCCAACTTAGCCACCATCCTTAGACATCACATCACCAAATCTGATAAACCCACCCTACCCATAAACTCTACCGGCGCAGTTTATTCAATACAGTGCCTGGATTGCCCAACTTCTTACGTTGGAGAAACAGGCAGAACCACTGGCATTCGTATTTCAGAGCACAGACGTAACATCCGCAATAAAGATCCTAAATCCTTAATTTTCACGCATATAGCACAAACAGGCCATAGTTTTGATCTCGACCATCCTCAAGTTAAATACCGGCACACACATAACAAACATCACCGACTCTGCCTAGAATCTATTATTTCCACACAAAACAATAGTTGTAACCGTAAAATAGACCTCCCAGACATTTACCAGATACTTTATAAATAGCTTGGCTTTCACCCCCCCCCCCTCTTATATTTCAAAGATAGTGGCAGCACTGGGTGGGACCCTCCCTTTCCCCTGCCTTGGTCTTGTTGATTTTAACTTCCATATACTGTTTTATTCTTTGTTCTTTTGGTGTAGGGATGTCGCCGTTTTAATAATAATTTTACCTTAGTTTTTAGTCTCATTCAAGTTTATTGCTTATTTTTTAGTCGTCACGTTTGTATTATGTAAATTTCATTTTAAATATTTATGTTGTATTCTCTTTTTACGCTATTATCTCTTCAATATGTAAATTTATTGGTGTATATATTAATTTTTTCTCCTCTAATAGAATGTTAGTACGTTTTTACTATCCACGCCCGTTGAAGAACGTTCTGTTCGAAAGCTTGCGGTAATAAAGATATTTACACAAGAAGCTCCTCTTATTGTTTATTATTGTTTTAATGATTTATCAGTCTCTTCATTTATTTTATCAAATGGTTATTTAATTATATACTCTTTTAATTATTATTATTAATATAACCAGTGTACATATATATTTTATATACAGTGAAATTTTCATCAGATAGTTTCTTATTTTGATTTGTATAGCATGGGTGGATCACATACCCACGTGATTTAGTTTAAATCAAAGAAAAGCCTTGATGAAGAGAGGCGTGTTGCCCTTAGAAATATTATTTGATTAATAAATTTAGATCCAATATATGCTTTATATTTATATATATATATATAAAATAAAGAAGGCATATCCTGACCAGGAGCACAGGTGCTTTTTAGATGGCAGAGCGCCATTTAGTGGAACAGAAATCAACTAAACATTGATTTAGCCTGTTCCCTTATATATGGCCAACCCAATTTCTTGATAAATCAAGAAAAACCATCCACGAACGCGTTTCGGGCTGTTGGCGCTTGTCACCGTGGAGTAGGCTGTACCACTGCGACCAAAAATCTTTTGTTACCAGAATTTCTTGAGAAACCAATCATTTATAAAGTGGGACAAAACTAAACGATAATTAATGTTCATTTAATATTATTTGGCCAAGCCTTTTTCTCAATAAACTAAGAAAATTGAACAACGTACGAAAATCAAAGTGCAGTTTATATTTATTTCACTATATGGCACTCTGCTATCTAAAATGCACATTTGAGCGGTCAAGTTGTGTCTTTATTCTTATTCCGCTACCTGATCTATTACCGTTTTCTTACTTTATCACACACACCTACACACGCAACACATACATCATCATGGATAATGGAATAGCATATCCAAAATGACACTCCGGTTTCTTTGGATATTCCTCTGATTGCCATTCTTCGATTTTAAAACACACCAGGGTTTTAAATTTTTCCAACATTTTAAATAACATTCACCGTTTTCGATTGTCTACACCTTGTTTCGTCCTACAGGAAAGTTCGGCCATCTTTAAATCTTTTGAACCATTCAAATGCCAACATTTTATAAGAGTATTTTCTGAATGCTTTTGAAACAAATAAAAGCTTTCACTGGCTAATTTAGCGATTCGCAAGCAGAATTTCAAACAAACACGTTGTTCCATTTTAACGTCCATTTAAATTTAGCCGCGCTGTTACTACAATGTCTTCAATAAATAGAATTATTTAAAAGGATGCAAGGCGCATTCGCAAACACTTATGTTCACCTGGTGTTAAATTCTTTCTTCTTTATAATATTCCTTTTTTATTCTACGTATATTTTTATTAGGTCAGTGCGAGAACTTTCTGATCATACCTACATACCTTTTGATCATACATGTAACTTCTATATACTCAAGATTTAGAACAGGTCATCTCAAGCTATTGAATAATAATAACAAAATCTACCCCACTTGCCCAAAATGTAGCTTGGCACCTGCAGCTCCAGAACAGGATCTTTGGGAAAGGCTGCTGCTTATCATAAAACAGCTCGAGGAGCATAGACTCATGGAATTCGTGTAATATTTACACAAGGGGATAAGAGACAATAACAACTTAGAAAATAAAAAGGTTAGGTGTTGATATTAAAAATAAAGAAGGCATACCTGACCAAAAGCACATGTGTTTTTTAGATGGCAGAGCGTCATTTAGTGGAACATAAATCAACTAAACATTGATATAACCTGTTCCCTGATATTTGGCCAACCCGGGATAAAATTGATCTATATAAAATCTAAGATCGCCCCTCCCGTCAAAATAGACGTCAAAACTAGACGCCATCTATTGACCGTTGTCGCTAGTTTACGGCTACGGTCAATAGATGGCGTCTGGTTTTGACGTCTATTTTGACGGGAGAGGCGGCCTATGTTTAGAATAAGACTAGAGATCGAAATTCATATTATACATCAGAGAATTTCAACTTTATTGTTCTCGATAAATTAGAAACTAAAAATGTTTAGTTTAGGGCTTTAGGCCAGTTTATTCCGTTTTCAATATAAACCAGAAAGTTAAAAGAACTCTTTAGTTATCGACAAGTAAAGGGTGGTTAGCAAAGAAATACTATAAATATCAGACAAAAGGTTAAATTGAAAAAGAAGAGGAATCGGGGGTGAGCAAGGGGGGGGGGGGGGGTGTCTTTTAATCACGTGACTCGAGGAAGGTAACCGGAAGTGACGCACGTCGAGAGGAGTTAATTAAAAAGAAATTCAAAAGGTTGCTAAGCCTCGTCCAATTACTACATGTTTGGTGACGTCAATCCTGAGAGATTGAAAGTTGTTTATATTTGGTGGGATCTCCTGGTGAAAGATTTCTTCTCTTTTTATTTGTTGCCTCTTTCTTTAATTTCTTTTCCGTTTTCAAAAATTACATTTTTTCAGCGTCGATTAATTTCTATCGAAACACGTCTTTTAAGTTAGGTTTAGTTATTGTTTAAAGTTCAACGTGTGTACGTGGTTTTTAGGAATCATTGTAGACGATTAAAGATATCCCGGATTGAATATCAATCGGTATTTAAGACCGAGAGCGACACGATCGCTCACTTCGCTCGATCAGAAAGGGTCGCAGCAAAATGTAGTATATATAGTTAATATCCAGCTCTAAACATACTTCATAAAGGTTATTAAAAAATCGATTTGAAACTATTTGTTCTTTCTGATATCCTAATAGAGTAGGTTTTATATTGGTAGTATATTTATTTGGCGCATTATGTATATACTTCGAACGTTGAGGCGAAGACAGACCACCTTTGGTAGGGATTAACGAAGAAAAAACCTCCGGACCACATCACCTTGAATAAAATAAATAGATATTAACGATCTTATAATCTAATTATTTTTATTATCTCTAAGAGTTTGATGATAAAAAATATATATGTGGTGAAGCGTTTATCCTGTCGGGTAACTGTAGTGTGGTATGTTTGTTTGTTTTCTGATTGTCGTGGTAGGCAGGTTAGATGCAGTCGTGGTGGCCACAATGGTCAGAATGGTTTCAGGCGTCAGAGGGATAGCAAAAAAAGACGAGGCATGTTGGATGTCACCTCAGAGAGAGAGAGAGAGCGGCAGGGCCGGTCGCGAGGGGTCTGATCTATTCTGAGCAAGAGGGGAACTGTCTGTAATCCAACTATGGTTTTCGGACCGACTGTGTAATCCGAGACCTTTCTCCTGTCTAGGCGCCGGCTGTCTCTCAAACTATATTATTCCGTTTTGTGTTACATGATAGCCAATTTGGCGAATTGTACGAGGTGTGTTCAAAAAGTATCGCGACTTTTGAATTTTCACGGGTTACGTATATTTGAATTTCGATCTTTTTGTGGCTTTATGTTGGTACTCATGTCTCTCACTTATGCCGACAAGCTCGGCCATTTTGAATGTTCACTTAATTGTTGGCAGCTGCTTTGCTTGCAGGTGTTTTGGATCGTCTTCGATTTTTAGCTATTAAAAAAATGGATCAAAGAACCTGTATCAAAATTTGTGTGAAAAACGAAATTAAGTGCGCGGACGCATTCCGAATGTTGACTGTGGCATACGGAGAAGCTACCTTGGACCGAAGCAACGTTTATCGGTAGTACAAAATGTTCTCAGAAGGCCGAGAAGATGTGAACGACGAAGAGCGTGCCGGAAGCCCTAGCACTTCAACAACAGACGAAAGAATTAATGAAGTGGAGAAAATGATATTGGCCAATCGTCGAATCACCGTTAGAGAAGATGCTGAGGACCTAAACATATCGATTGGCTCGTGCCATTCGATTTTTATCAATGATTTGGGCATGAGACGGGTCGCCGCGAAATTCGTACCAAAATTGCTCAATTGCGACCAAAAACAGCATCGCATGAATATTGCTAATGAGATGTTGGACTCTGTCCGCGACGACCCAAATTTGCTCCAGAGGGTAATACTGGTGACGAAGCGTGGGTTTATGGTTATGACGTGGAAACCAAAGCTCAATCATATCAATGGAAGCTGCCGCACGAACCAAGACCGAAAAAAGCGCGCCAAGTTCGGGCGAATGTGAAAGTTTTGCTGACAGTTTTCTTCGATTGCAGGGGCGTGGTGCATCATGAGTTCTTGCCACAGGGTAGAACGGTTAATAAGAAATATTACCTGCAAGTTATGCGCAATTTACGCGAAGCAATCCGCCAGAAACGCCCGGATTTGTGGAAGAACAAAAATTGGCCTTTGCACCACGATAACGCCCCTGCTCACACATCGTTGCTTGTGCGCGACTTTTTGGCCAAAAACAACACACTAATGATGCCGCAGCCACCGTATTCCCTAGATCTGGCCCCCTGTGACTTTTTCTTGTTCCCTAAACTGAAGAGGCCCATGAAAGGACGACGTTGCGCCACGCTTGACGAGATAAAGACGGCATCGAAGGAGGAGCTGAAAAATATTTTAAAAAATGATTTTTTGAAGCGCTTTGAAGATTGTAAAAACCGTTGGCACAAGTGTATAATATCTCTCTCTCGTATTCTGTCTACAATTTAGATTGTTACACTATAACTATATTACATATGGATATAAAGTATATATTGAAATATATTACACAATATATAAATATACAGTTAAACCTGTGTATAGCGCCCCCTCTTGGGAGTCACCAAAATAGGGTGCTATAGACAGGTCACTTTTAATGTAAATCGCATCGTACTGCGTATTTAAAATCGTGCGCTATAGAGAGGGAGGCGCTATTTAGAGGGGACGCTATAGACAGGTTTAACTGTATATACTTCTTGAAGAATTAAAAGAACTCGTATAAACCAAATCGCGTGATTAATTTCCATATTAAACGAATATTCTTCATCATTGTTAGAAAATATTTACATATAACGCGTTTATATTTGTGAGAATTTCAGATTAACACCATTAAGAGTATTAATGTTTTCATCAATTTGTAAATCATTCAATGTAGTTTTCATGTATACATCTTTGTATTATCCAATCTCAAGCTTTTGTACCTTGACGCCTCCTCTTCTACTGGAGGATTGATAAATGGTTACAACACCTCCCTATTGAATCTAGGATCTATTTATGCTATATGCATTTTTTCATCTTTTGAGCTTGCTTACATTTTCAGTTTAATGGCTGAGCTGTGTAAAGAAATTTCTTTACATAATAAATCAATGTAGCAGTGCTGTTTTTATTGAAAAGATAATAAACGCTTTTACTGAAACGCACGAAAAATGGTTTCAATTTAATCTCTTCTTTTACTTATTCTATGTACACGTAATACAGGCAATGATAAGCTTGGTGGGTAGTTAGCGTCTGCTTTCTCTGTTAGTGCATCACATGTCTACACATATTGTTCATCAAGTTGCAGCTTTGCAGGGTCGTCAACCTTGGTCTTTTTCCTTCTTGGTGTTGTACACGTTTCCCGAACGGGTTTCCATACTCAAAGCAAATAAAAAAAAAATAAATTAAAATAAATTAACTTTTAAGGTTATTGCGTTTATTTATTCTTTGTCTTCCTCGTAGGTCGCTATCTGCAGTCTTGGTCTAGGCCCTGTCTCGCTCCAATAACCAATCAAGATATATCTATATATACAGGGTGATCCAAAAGTCCCGCACTATTTTAAAAATTAATAACTCCGCGAATATTTGCGCTAGAGCAATGCGGTAAACACCATTGTGTTCAGGATGCAATGGGATTTTTTATGGAAAATAATGAAAAATTCGAAATTGATTTTAGTTACAATTTTATTCGCCAGATGGTGCACTACCAAATTCAGAGATTCAGCGGCCAAATTGTTTGATAAATTGAAAAATATAACTGATCGACACGTATTTTTCCTTTTTGAATACCAGGAAAGAACCCTAATAACATCAAATAACAAATTAATAAAACACCACTTCGCCAAAAGTATGAAGAATTGGTTAACAAATTTTAAATACAATCAGAGATATGTAAAATAGGTAAATGCAAATTAAAACATGTAGCAAAAAAATGATATTTTAGATACGGTTTGTGTTTCCGAAGATAATAAATTTCTAATATTTTTAATTCAACTCTCTCTCATACTGTACCCAATTTTTAAAATGTGTCCCCTCAAATAAAAATATTTTTTAAATCGACCTTTTGCGTTGAAAAACGTGGTAGTAAAATCATTTTGTATTATTTTTTGCACAAAATTTCTAAAGTTATTGGTGTACAGAAAATATTCCTTATGCTATTTCTTCTAATGAGCGAAAAGCGAAAAACTAAACATAAGGGGAAAAATTGTGTGCACCAGTGTTATTCGAGAAGTTATAACACTCTGGTTTGCACGAAATAATATGTGAGCAAATGACAAACAAAATATTACTGTTCACAAAAAAAAAAGAGTCAAGATGTGAGGACAGCATTTATTATCACCATATCCCAACACAAAGAGCTGCAAAATATTGGTAGATAATATAATACATGGCAGCTTATATAACACACTAGACGAATGGCCCGGGCAACGCCCGGGGTTTACCCGAGTGCGAATATATTTTACAAACGTTGTCTTGGGTGGACGCTATAGACAGGGTGGTCTGTATAGACAGGTGTATGTATCACACAGCCGATAACAGGGTTGTCTAGGGTGGCCGCTATAGACAGGGTGGTCTGTATAGACAGGTGTATGTATCACACTGCTGATAACAGGGTTGCCTGAAGTGACCGCTATAGACAGGGTGGTCTGTATAGACAGGTGGATGTAACACACTGCTGATAACAGGGTTGTCTAGAGTGGCCGCTATAGACAGGGTGGTCTGTATAGACAGGTGGATGTATCACACAGCTGATAACAGGGTTGTCTAGGGTGGCCGCTATAGACAGGGTGGTCTGTATAGACAGGTGGATGTATCACACAGCTGCTAACAGGGGAGTCTAGAGTGGCCGCTATAGACAGGGTGGTCTGTATAGACAGGTGGATGTAACACACTGCTGATAACAGGGTTGTCTAGAATGGCCGCTATAGACAGGTGTATGTATCACACAGCTGATAACAGGGTTGTCTGGAGTGGACGCTGTATACAGGGTGGCCTGTATAGACAGGTGTATGTATCACACAGCTGATAACAGGGTTATCTAGAATGGCCGCTATATACAGGGTGGTCTGTATAGACAGGTGGATGTATCACACAGCTGATAACAGGGGTGTCTAGAGTGGCCGCTATAGACAGGGTGACCTGTATAGACAGGTGGATGTAACACACTGCTGATAACAGGGTTGTCTAGAATGGCCGCTATAGACAGGTGGATGTAACACACTGCTGATAACAGGGTTGTCTAGAGGGGGGCAGGGAGGACACGTGTTCGCAGGCAGCCAATGGGCGCGCATTCTATCCGTGAGCTTCAGACATACAGACAGAATAAGGCAATTATATAAGTAGATGAGGTAACTGCCTTCTCTCTTGTATTAGGTCACAATCCTTGCTCAATGTGGCACCTTTCATTCTCAATCACCGCCTGCAGACGATAAATGACAGAATGGACAGCATTAAATAACATATCTGTTGAAATTGATAAAACGTGCCATCTGATATAAGCCTTTAACATGGCCAATGTGGTAGGCCAGCATCGATAAACACACGATTTAATGTACCCCCATAAACAAAAATCGCAAGGCGTCAAGTCTGGTGATCTTGGAGGCCACTGGTATATAAAGTGGCGACTTATCACACGATTTTCAACGAACGTATTCTTCAGCAATTGTTTGGCACCGCGGGAGATATGAGGAGGTCCTCCAACTTTCATGAATGTTATTTCGCTTAGTGCTTTTTCCCTGCAATATGGGGAAACCCCATATGAACATAACGTTCACCAGTTACAAAAACGGTTTTAAAAGTTCTTCCATTGATTTTTCAAAGAAAAATGGCCCAATAATAAAAGAAGAAGTGAACCCACACAAAACTGTAACTCTAGGCTCATAAAGTGGCTTTTCTGTAAAAATCCTAGGGTTTTCTGTTGCCCAAAAGCGGCTGTTTTGAATGTTAGATTCTCCGTTTAGAGAAAAGTGAGCATCATCTGTCCACAGAACATTCGATAGCCAGTTTTCATCAATATCAATTTTCCGGAAAACCCATGCAGCGAATTCTTGACGCATCTCAAAATCGCCAACTTTCAGCTCGTGAAATCTTTGAATTTTGTATGGGTACACACAATAGAGACATTAAGTGAAGCCTCTTCGGATATCACAATCATACTCGGCGATTTTAACGCCAAAAGTTCAACCTGGGGATCACCTGTCCAGGATAACAAAGGTCAACAGGTTGAGGACATGCTAACCGACCTCGACCGTACACCATTAAATAAGGGAGAGAACACCTATCTATCCAAGTCGACAGGCACAGAATCCGCAATAGACATCACAGCGATACATTTCAACATCGCACCCACAACACAATGGAAAATCCTGAGAAGTGCAATCAGTGACCACAGACCAATTTTAACAACCCTAAACTTCAAAATTGAGAATGTCCAACAGAATAAAAGAACATGGAACTTTAGGAAAGCCGACTTGAAAAAAATTCACAGAAAAGCTTGAAGAATTGTGCAACGAAAAATTGAATTACAGAACGCTTGACAAAAACTTGGAAAACTTCTCTTCGAATATATCAAAAGCTGCAAAAGCTTCGATACCTAGAAGGAAACGTTAGACCTGTGGATACCTTACTGGAAGGACCACAACATCGAGGCAATTATTGCAGAGAGAGGCAATATCAATGAACTTCTTTAAAAGAATAAAACAGAAGAAAAGAGAAAGTAACACATTGAAATTAGTCACAAAATAGAACAAGAAATTTGGATATGCAAACAAGAGAAGAATGGCAGAGTTCTGCGAGAAAATGGATCCAAGAAAGGACAGCCAACACTGGAATATGATTAGAGTGTTAGAAAAGAATCAAAACCAACACCAATCCTCCAATACTCTAACCGATATGAATAGAACAGCGAGAACGAGAACAAACAGATGACTAACATAATTGCTGAATATCTTTCAAGCACTTCCATACTCAAATATACGATTGAAGACAGGACTCTAAAAATAATATAAACCAGTTAGTTAAACAAGCAAGAAACTTCCAACAACAAGATATTTTCTCGAGAGACTTCACACTGAATGAGCTAAACTCATCAATAAAAAAATCTAAGAGGTCACCAAGAGATAATCTAATCTTTGGTCAAATGATTAAACACTTTGAAGACAAAGCTAATAAACAACTCCTACGAATACTGAACATTTCATGGTAAACTGGTGAACTACCAAAGAATTGGAAGATATCAATTACTGTGCCAATACTGAAACCAAACAAAGATGCCAAGGAATCCAAGAACTATCGGCCAATTGCTCTCACCAGCATACTTTGTGAAATAACAGAACGAATTATCCACTCTAGGCTCATAGTCTGGCTCACGAACAATAATAAAATAAACTTCTACCAAACTGCCTATAGATCCCAGCACTGTACGACTGATCAACTGTTCTACCCTGTCAATCAATAATAGATTCTTTCCAGGAAAAACCGCCAAAGAAGACCACGGCTATATTCCTTGATATGACCTCAGCTTTTGATCGAGTGTGGAGGGAGAAATTACGTGAAAAGCTGCACAACATCGGAGTAAGAGGATAAACCTTAACCTGGATTGCAGACTTTTTAAGGGGAAGAAGGTTAAAGGTTTGGGTCAATGGAGAATTTTCCAAGGAAGAAAGAACGTGTGATACTGCAGTCCTGGATCTTTCCAGTTGGTCTCGAGGACCGCTCCATCACCATCTCCTAAGCGGCGAAGTACGCGATCTAGGTATTCATCGTAGATCGCAAAATGCGTGGTGTCGCTGGAGACCCACTGGCGATTCTCCACCAAACTCTGCAGCGCTGGCAGAGGCGCCATATTCATTGTACATGATTCATTGTATGTGATGATTTAAGACCATGGAATTGTTGTGAATAGTCCAGATATCTACTACCACATGTTCCACCACGTAAATGTATATACCTTCTTATTTACTGCAAATAAAAAGCCTCAACTAACATCAATCTGTACCGCGTAAGAATCTAATAAAGTATAGCAACTGTACAGATAGAAGGAATGGAGACTAACAGGAGAAAATTAAGGTTAAAACTAATCAGGCTTAGGTGAAAATAGGAGAGAAGGCCTAGCAAACCCAGTCCAACTTTTACGAAGTCGTGGCCCTCCTGGATAATAAAACTACCCCCCCCTGTTTACGTCAGAAAAGAGCAGTGACCTGTTCGGACCCAGCTCAGCTATAAAAGGAGGCCCCGATCCTCAGTTAGTCAGTCCTTAGTTAGTCTTCGTTCCAGTCCCTGTCCACCGGACGCTCCGATAAAAGGTAAACCCTTTCCTGCCAGAAATCTCCTCGTCCCATTCCTTCTTGACGTTCAGACACTTCTAAGTGGAATCTCTATTTGCTTATTTCACCTTTGGCCCAGCTGTGTCGCCTTCCACCACGACTGCACGGTAGAGTTGACATCGAGGTTCGTCTAGCATCAGGTAACACTGGTCCCAGAGGTCCCAAGATATCACATGTATATAATGCATATTATCTTTTTTTTAATAGTGCAGACTGTGCACTTTGTATGTATTGACAAGATGTCAATAAAATTATTTTAACTGTCATTGATGAGGAATTGGAATTTTCAAAACACATAATTAGCACCTCAAATGGAGCTACCAGAAAACTAAACATTCTGAGATGGCTATGTGGAACAAATTGGGGAGAAAAACCCAGAATTCTCAGAACAACATATATCACCTTAATAAGGCCGATAATGGATTATGCAACACCGGTCTGGGCTCCCTCAAGCTCATCACTAAAAGTAAGACTAGACAGTGTTCAAGCAAAAGCGGCCAAAATAATCACTGGTGCTGTTTCATCCACCAACAATGAGAAAATTCAGAGAGAATGTGTTCTAGACCTACTCGCTCGAAAGCAGAAGATAAAATAAAAACAACTTGGATCGGCACTTCGGAAACGAGGAACCAGAGGACGAGATCTCTCTGACCACTTGTGGTTTGGTGGATCCGCCCTTTTCTGAGAATGAGGTGAAACTGACGGCTTTCAAGTTCGGGAAAAGAAAATCTCCTGGTCCCGAAGGGATCGATAACACGGTCGTGAAAGCCCTGTTAAGAATGCACCCATCACTTCTTGCCAGGTTTTTCAATAGGTGCCTGGACACTGGTACTTTTCCTGAGGCATGGAAGGTTGCCCGAGTAGTGCTTCTCGAAAAGTCTGGTAGAAAGGGTAATTCTCCTAATGATTATCGTCCGCTTTCTTTACTAGTGTGTCTAGGTATGGTCTTGGATAGTCTACTAGCTCAGCGACTGAAGCACTGGCTAGAGAGTAATGAGCTCCTTTCCTCTTTCCAACATGGTTTTAGGGAAGGGAACTCCACAACCACGGCTCTGAACGAGGTGTTAGAGGGGGTTGAGATGGGCTTAAATAAGGGTGCTTGGGTTCTTCTCGTGGCCCTGGACATTGATGGCGCGTTCAACTCCATGAGCTGGAAAAAGCTGATGAAATTTGATGGACATGGGTTGTCCTGATAATTTGTGCAGCTTGGTTCGTGACTTCCTGAGGGATAGACGGATTAGCTTCAGTTTTGGTGGGCGGAAGTTGGAAAGAAACTGTGCTAGGGGTTGCCCCCAGGGCTCTTGCTGCGGACCTATTATGTGGAATATCCTGGTAAACACCGTTTTCCAGGAGGAGCTACCTGAGGGAGCCTGGCTGGTTCTCTATGCTGACGACCAGTTCCTCATCATTGAGGCTGCTTCGAGAGCGAAGGCTGAGAAGTGTGTTGAAGCTTCTCTCCAAATCCTCTCGAACTGGGCCCATGACTCTGGCCTTAAGTTCAATGTCTCCAAAACTAAAGCCCTCAGCTTTAAGCCTAGGGACATAAGAACTAAAAGGAAAGGGATCAAATGAGAGCACAAGCCGGCTATCCGGATGAACGGACGGAGGGTAGCGTTGGTCAATAGGATGACCATCCTGGGGGTGGTCATTGATGACAAGATGGGTTGGAAATACCAGGCGGAGGAGATGGTGACGAGAGGCAGGGAGGCGTTGTGCAGGCCTGTCCTGGTTGGCTCTCAATAGGGGGGGGGGGGGGGGAAGAAGGAGGGTACTATTTTTAGGAACCTCTTCCTCTCCTGTGTCGAGCCATTCCTGCTATAACAGGGATCAGAAGGTGGCAAAAACTCTAGAGAGCGTGCAGAGGACAGCGGCACTCAGAATCACAGGGGGATATCGCACTACCAGCAGTGAGGCCCTTTTGGTCCTCGCTGGGCTTATTCCCCTGGGATTGAAACTAGAGGAGGAGACCATCAGACAGAAGATCTGGGAGAACAGGGAAGATGCCCTGGGACTTAAAGCGAGTGCCCTGGAATGGAAGAGGGACCCAAGGAAGCCTTCGCAGTGATTGCCAAATTGGAATTGGAGTCCTGGAGGGCCGACAGGGATTGACACGGAGGTTTTCACTGATGGTAGTAAGTCTGGAACCAATACTGGAGCTGGAGTAGTGATTTTCACTAATGGAGAGCTGATCTTCCAAGAAAGCTTAACACTCAGAGTGGACGTATTGGTCTTTTTAGCCGAGCTGGTTGCGATCAGGGTAGCCCTCAGAGTGTGTGCCGAGAAGAACTTCAGCCCGGACCGCCTCTATTCAGATTGTATGTCGGCCCTCGTCGCCATCAATCTGGTGAAAGGGTAACTCGCGCATCAAATAATCCAGGAGCTGGAGATGATAACGCGGGCTCCGGAGGGTTAGGGGACACAGCCTCATCGAAGGTAATGAGTTCGCAGACAGGCTCGCTAAGGCAGGATGCTTTAGAGGTAGATCACTGAGGACCCCAGTGACCAAGAAAGAAGTTTATAGGAGGATCAGGGGGCAACTCCAGGAATTATGGTTGGACAGATGGAGGAAAAGTGTGAAGGGAGAGAGGTATTCAATTGGGTAACAACACCCAAGTACCTCTGTAAGGTAATGTCCCACAAATTCATTAGGGTAGTTCGGGACATGGGCACTTCCCCAAGTCTCCACAGATTTAAAATTAAGAGAAACCCTGATTGCGTCTATGAAGAAAGGGATGTGGAAGCACGCCACTACGTCTTGGATTGTCCAAGGGTAGTGGGTGTGCAGGAAGAGAGAAGGAGGGCGAGGGGCGCGATCGAGAGTAAGCTGCTGAGAAACCACAGCAAGCTTCTTGAGAAAGCCTACGACGTGGCATCTGAGCTTTTCCTCAACTGTGAGTGAACAGAGTCGACCGGGGGCCGCCTCCCCTTTCCTCTTTTGCTGTGTTTAAAGGTCACCGGTATAGAAATCCTTCCAGACACGTTGTCTGGGAGGTGGTGTTTCCAGGTACAATGTCCAAGCTCTAGCTTGGATACCGTTACTTGGCTTATGAGTTGAACGAATAGCAGCGAAGGGCATGCTTCGGATGCCGGCTTGTGGACCGAAAGGTCTGGGTGGCCATCTGCTTCTAGAGTGTACCAACTCTGCTTAGGTGGGATCCTCCAGTTCTTGTTTATTTTTGTTTTGGCTACTGTTTCTATTTCTTTAAAAGTAAGTTTATTTTTCTGTAGTAAGGGTTCTTTTGTGCCTTTTTTCGCTAGCGCATCAGCAGCTTTATTGCCTTCAATGCTAACATGTAAGGGTATCCATTGAAGGTGAATTTTTGAGGTATTGAGAGTTTTTGGAGATAACCAATTATGTTCCTGCTTACTTTGTCTCTAAGTTCCCTTGTGTGACTCAAGTGTTGTATGGCACTTCTACTATCAGTAAGAATCCATATATCGTGATGTTTAGTGTTTCTGATGGATTTTAAGGCTTCATAGATGGCTATAAGTTCGGATCTGAAGACTGAGCAAAAATCTGGGTTTCTTCTGTTTATTTTCTCATTGCCATTTATGGTTTTAATGAGAGAGTCACTGTCAGTGTGTCCCAACTCGTCTCTGCTACCATCGGTATAGATAGTTATTACATTTTTAGGAATTTTATATTAATTATTTCTAATGTGATATAATTGTTTTAAGTTTCTGGATTTTGGTATTGTTTGTTGGTGGGTTCATTTAAAGTGTCATTAAAAAGAACATTTTGTTAGTGATTCGTATGGAGATATTTTTTCTGCTAAATAATACTTTTCCACATTATATTTTAAAAATCAATTTCTTTTGGCCAGGTGGAGAGGGCATTCTTTTTTGAGTCTTATATTGGATTCCCAATTAAGTATGTAATTGAAAGTTCTGTGTTTGTTTTAATAACTCTTGATTTTGTTTATATATTTTGGCAGATTGTAGCTTCTCCTATACTTTAAGGGCATAATGTCTGCCTCGTAAAGTACAATTTTATAAGGGCAGGTATTCCGAAGACCTGTAATAATTCTAGCTGCATTTAGTTGTATCCTTTCCAGTGATTTTAGATTTGTTTCAGATGCTGTACCATATATTTGATATCCATATTCCAAGATAGGTCTCATTAGAGATGTGTAATTTAATTTTAGTGTTGTTGCTTCAGCTCCCCACTCTTCCTGAAATACATTTCAAGATTTTTAGTCGGTCTCTTCTTTTTCTAACAACTCCTTCAATATGTTTACTGGAGTTAATGTCTGGATCCAGGGTGTAGCCGAGATATTTAGGATGTTTATTATATTGTAATTGTTGTTCTTTCAGAATAATATTTGGTCTTATTTTGTATAGTTTCTTATCGGTAGTAAAAAGACAGGTTTCAGATTTTTGGGGGTTAAATTCTAATTTATTTTTATTTGCAAATTTTTCTAGGTGGAGAAGAGTCTTGTTCAAATCTCTTTCAGCTTTTTTCCAGTTAGTGTTGCTTCTCCATAGAATAATGTCATCAGCGAAAAGTCCAATATTGGTTTTATGTGAAAATTTCTCTTCTATGCCTGCAATAAATAGGGTGAAGAGATTTGAGCTAAGGACTGATCCTTGTGGTAATCCTTGATACAATTTGAAGGTTTTAGATAGAGTGCCATTATATTTGACCCTGATGTATCCATTTTTAAGGGAATCATTTATCCAAGTGATAGCTTTTCCATCAATTTTGAAATGCTTGTATAATTTTGTAATTAACTTGTTTTTCCATACCCCCCTTATCAAAAGCTTGTGTAAGGTCTAAAAAAGCAGCTATTGTGTGGTTAGTTGGTTTTCTGTTTTGTGCATCTTTTACCTTTTGTGTGAAAAATAAGAGTTGGTCTATTGTCCCATGTCCTTTCCTAAATCCATATTGTTCTTCTGGTAAGAGATTTCTTGTGTCGGGGTGGTAGGTGAGTCGTCTGAGTATAATTTTTTCCATTAATTTTCAGCAAATACTTGTGAGGGAGATAGGTCGGTAGTTTTTTGGGTCATCAGCAGATTTGTCAAGTTTTTAAATGGGAATTATTGTTGCATTTTACAGTCTTGAGGCAATTTTCCAGTTTTCCAGGAGTTATTGAAAATATTAAAAAGTCTTTCTTTTCCAATTTTGCCCAAGTTTGGTATCATTCGGCCATGGATTCCATCTGGCCCAGGAGTCTTGTTTAGGTCAGTGTTTTCTAATGCATAAGCTAGCTCTTTCATATTGATTTTTTTCATGGAAAATATTATGAGTGCTGGTGACATTTTTACAGTCATGAATAATCCTTCGGGCCTTTGTTTCAACCTTGATTTTACTACTTATTTGATATGAATTACCTAAAAGATTGGCAGCAATTTTGTCATTAGTTTGTGACTGGGATCTGTCGATTTGTTTTGCCAAATTCCAAAGTTTTGTATTTGGGTTTCTTGGGTTCAGGTTTTCACAAGTTTGTTTCCATTTTTCCCTTTTCACATTTACGTATAATCTTTATACGTATTATCAAGGCACTCTCTTGATATCACAGTGAAAAAACTAACTTTAAAATTCTGGACTAGAATTCTGAAAATGGACGGCAGCAGGCTACCTTCAATTTGTTTGGCACATTTGTGGGACATTTCAATTTCTTCAAAACAGAATATCGGACTGGTAAAAAGTATAACAGAGCTACTTAATAACACCGGCTTCTCATGGCTTGTTGGAAGTACAGACTTCAATATTCTACAAAGATACATCCCCCTAATTATTAGAACGGCAACCGATCAGTCCTTGCAGCTGGATTATGTAAGAATAAGAAAATCAGTACTCTACTCTCACTATAAATACTTTCATTCATCACCTACAATGGAATGCTATTTGAATGACAATATCCCCCTAACCTTAAAGAGAATCATTGCACAAGTAAGAAGCCTTTTTGCAGTACAAAGAATTAATCATGTTTCACTTTTGAAAACTAAGACCATAAAATGCACCTTATGCAATTGTGAATTTAGTCTCGACTTTCCACACTACATGTTCTACTGTACGGCATTGGAAGAAGAGAGAGAGAAATTCTTCGTCAAGAGACCGGCTATAATAGCAATTCGCCTTATGTTTTAATGGCAAAAGTCGTAAAATCCAGACCATTTGCATTCGCTTTTTATAAATACTGGAAATCAGCTCAATCAAAATATTTAGCACAGACACCGGATCCAACTCGATAATTGGTCGAGGTCAATACCCAATATTTGTATATAACTATGATGCTAATTTGTTATTTATTTATTTTGTCCTACCGGGAGAATCCTGTATGGCACGTGTGCCCAATATAGGCTATTGTTGTTGTTGTTTTGTAATCTTTTTATTTTGCATTCACGATGTTCAGTTCAGTTCTACAATTTGTTTGGTTTTGGGTGCTCTTTTTTGTAGTTCATTTCTTTTAGTTATAAGTGTTTGAATATTTTTTGCCTGGTGTGTATAATTTGGAATCCATTTCTTAATATTACCTCTTGGTATTGAAACTGTGGCTGCTTTAATAATGGTGTTTTCGAAAGATATCCAATTAGCCTTTTTGAAGTTCCAGAATTTTTCTTAATTGAGCTGGTTTTGGTCTTGGTGCTAATTTCTATCAAATTAGGCAAATGATCACTTACAATACTTTTTAATATTTGCTATTTGTATTTGTGGAAAATGTCAGAAAAGTAAAAACTTATATCAAGGGCTTGTGCAGTATTATAGCTGTATGAATGATGGGTAGGATTTCCATCATTTAAGCACATGATGGCATTGTCGTCAAATATGTTTGAAAGTATTTTGCCTCTTGGGTTTGACGTGGAACATCCCCATAGTTGATGTTTGGCATTAATTTGGCAATAAGAGTTGTCTGTAAGAAATTGAGCCATTGTTCCATCGTCAATAAGTGTATTGTTTGGAGGGCGATACATATTGTATATGTTGATGGCTTTGTTTTGATTGAGGTAGACTTTGATATCTTGGGCTTCGAGGTCTAATGTGTTTGAAATATTAACGGCTATGTCCTCATAGTACAAATTCTTGATTAAAAATGCTAGGACACCCCCTTTAACAGCATATACAGATGGATCTTCAGACCTTACCCTGAGTTATGGAGGGGCCGGAATTAACATAATACTGCAAGATGGAACGCACATCAAAATCAAAGAAGGAGCAGGACAGATTTCGTCAAACTTCACTTGTGAACTGACGGCTATCTGGAAAGCCCTTGATGTATGCCTTAACCAACCATCCCTGAATCAAGCAGAAGGAAATTTGATATACAGCGACTCCATATCCGCTCTAGAAGCAATTCAGAAGGGCAATACTAAAATCACACGGAAAATACACTCGTTACTTACCCAACTGGAACCATTGGAGAATAACTGCATTCTACAATGGATCCCTGCCCATGCTGGGATCGGGGGTAATGATATGATATCTGAATTGGCAAAGGAAGCCAGAAAGTTGAGCCAAAGGGAAGAACAAATTTATTTGACGCTGATGCTTTGGAAAAATACAATATAATTGAACAAAAATAAGAAAAAAATCAAAATGCGAAATAAACACTGAGAGAAAAATGACAAAAACTATAACAAGACTTAGAACAAAACACTATAAAGGAATGACAATACATCCAGATGGCACAATAACCTATAGGGCATGCAACAATTGTCCTGGTGTGGAACTTACACCTACCCACATATTCTCATAGCCAGCAATGGCCGCAGCCTTGCAGGAATTTGACATAGACCCAGAGCAGCAGCTTTACACACCCAAGATAGTGGACATTGCTGCTGCTGTGATGGAGATGCATGGATACATCTGAGGCTCTTTATTGGACACGACAACAACAACGGCATTCCAGAGTAAAATAAATTATCAGAGATAGATACATATTTTTCAAATGAATTAAAATAAATATAATCGATACTGAGAGAGAGTTGAATTAAAAAAATATTAGAAATTTATCATCTTTGGAAACACGAACCGTATCTAAAATATCAATTTTTTTTTTGCTACATGTTTTATAATTTGCTTTTACCTATTTTACATATCTCTGATTGTATTTAAAAATTGTTAACCAATTCTTCATACTTTTGGCGAAGAGGTGTTTTATTAATTTGTTATTTGATGTTATTAGGGTTCTTTCCTGGTATTCAAAAAGGAAAAATACGTGTCGATCAGTTATATTTTTCAATTAATCAAACAATTTGGCCGCTGAATCTCTGATTTTGGTAGTGCGCCATCTGGCGAATAAAATTGTAACTAAAATAAATTTCGAATTTTTCATTATTTGCCATAAAAAATCCCATTGCATCCTGAACACAATGGTGTTTACCGCATTGCTCTAGCGCAAATATTCGCGGAGTTATTAATTTTTAAAATAGTGCGGGACTTTTGGATCACCCTGTATATAAATCAATGTTTGTATGTTTGTTTGTTTGTATGTCTGATATACAAATTCGCAGTAGTTCACTAATTCAAACCAAAATTTCCATACGTAGGTAAAGAAATACGGGGAAGACGATAGGCTATTTTAAAAAATATATAAATCAATTATTAAAACTATATATTCAAGTTATTCTACTTAGCTCACGAACAGCGCCCTCTATCAAAGATTAGATTAAATTATGCTGATGCCGAAAAATAGATAATGCTAATAACAAACAATTATTTAAAAAAATCTTATCTAAATATATATCACTCGGGTAGATATGCACACGGGTCAATCCCGGGGCGAAGCCCGGGTCACCCGTCTAGTGTACAATAAATATTACAAAAGGAATGAAACTATAAAAAGGGAAAATGATAATCTAAATAATCTTTTTTAAATAAATATTAAATATCATAGAGTATTTTGAATAAATGTAGGGCGCATTAAAATTGATGCAACAACATAAAAAGCACAGTTCGACTTTTGCACTTGCAAGTGGCTAAATTTATTTTCAATTACGGAGGGCATTGAAGCAATCCCAGGTCGTGGCTGTCGGAATCTCGACAGTCTAAACCACTCTTCCACTAACTCCTTATTTTAGTTTTGAAGTTTTAAATAGCTCAATTCCATTTTGATAGACAAAAGTAATGTAAGTGTTGATCCAAAGTGTTAAAAATGGAAAACACAATAATTAGATATAGTGTTGAGTTTGATATTAGAATTTATTTAAATAGTAGATTGAGATCATATGAGTAGTGTTCTGGAAATAGATAAATCCATACTGAAATCATTAGATAGTAAAAAGGCATATATTGGATTGAATAAATATTGGCAAATAAATATTTTATTCAATCCAATATATATATGCCTTTTTGCTATCTATATGAGTAGTGTGTACTGTGGAAAGAGCTCTAGAGTACATACCTCTGTGTAGCTTTTATTGATATTGATTTATTAGGAGTTCAAGAAGGTTTGCTAAAGAAAATGGTTCTTAAAATGATCTTCATTCAAAATATACTCTTGTAAGAAGAGAAAAAGCTTAAATTTTCCCGATAAAACGACGAATGAATACTTTTAAAGAAGATTGTTAATGACAAGAACATCGTTTCAAGAAGTCATCATAGAGGAAGAAAGAAATCAGTAAGCAAGGTCGTTAATAATAAAAATAATTGCCTTTCAAAAAAGAAGAGTGCCGTTAATGAAAAGAATGGCAAATCAAGATGGCTAATGTGAACGGGAAGAACATCCATTTAGGTTAGCTACTGTTTAGGATAAGGAAGGCACTTCAATAAGTATATCTTTGATGGAAGGGTAGCCTTTCAAAAAGTCTGTCGTTTACGAAAATATAATTATCATCATATTAAAAAGGCTATCATCGACGAAAATGATAGCATTTCGTAAATTCTATCGTTGACGGAGAGGACATCGTTCCAAAAATGTACCGTAACATCGCTGGACCACTACCACTGTACATTGTAGCACAGCTGGACCACTACCGGTGTACAGGGTACCCCCGCTGTACATTGTAACACCGCTGGACCACTACCGGTGTACAGGGTACCCCCGCTGTACATTGTAACACCGCTGGACCACTACCGGTGTACAGGGTAACACCGCTGTACATTGTAGCACAGCTGGACCACTACCGGTGTACAGGGTAACACCGCTGTACATTGTAACACCGTTGGACCGTCACACAGGCGTACAGGGTAACACCGGTGTACATTGTAACACCGCTGGACCACTACCGGTGTATAGGGTAACCCCGCTGTACATTGTAACACCGTTGGACCGCCACACAGGCGTACAGGGTAACACCGGTGTACATTGTAACACCGTTAGACCACCGCACAGGTGTACAGGGTAACATCGGTGTACATTGTAACACCGTTAGACCACCACCGGTGTACATTGTAACACCAATGTACATTGTAACACCACTGTACATTGCAACACCACTGTACATTGTAACACAGCTGTACATTGTAACACCGCTGTACATTGTAACACAGCTGTACATTGTAACACCGCTGTACATTGTAACACCACTGTATATTGTAACACCGTTGGACCACCACCGGTGTACATTGTAACACCGCTGGACCACTACCGGTGTACAGGGTAACCCCGCTGTACATTGTAACACCGTTGGACCGCCACACAGGCGTACAGGGTAACATCGGTGTACATTGTAACACCGTTAGACCACCACCGGTGTACATTGTAACACCACTGTACATTGTAACACCACTGTACATTGCAACACCACTGTACATTGTAACACAGCTGTACATTGTAACACCGCTGTACATTGTAACACAGCTGTACATTGTAACACCGCTGTACATTGTAACACCACTGTATATTGTAACACCGTTGGACCACCACAGGTGTACATTGTTACACCGCTGTACATTGTAACACCGCTGTACATTGTAACACAGCTGTACATTGTAACACCGCTGTACATTGTAACACCACTGTATATTGTAACACCGTCGGACCACCACCGGTGTACATTGTAACACCGTCGGACCACCACCGGTATACAGGGTAACACCGTCGGACCACCACCGGTGTACATTGTAACACCGTCGGACCACCACCGGTGTACATTGTAACACCACTGTTCGTTGTAACACAGCTGTACATTGTAGCACCACTGTACATTGTAACACCGCTGTACATTGTAACACCACTGTATATTGTAACACAGCTGTACATTGTAACACCGTCGGACCACCACCGGTGTACATTGTAACACCGTTGGACCACCGCACAGGTGTACAGGGTAACCCCGCTGTACATTGCAACACCGTCGGACCACCCCCGGTGTACATTGTAACACCGCTGTACATTGCAACACCGTAGGACTACCCCCGGTGTACAGGGTAACACCTCTGTACATTGTAACACCGCTGTACAGGTTAACACAGCTGGACCACTACCACTGTACATTGTAACACCTCTGTACATTGTAACAACTCTGTATATTGTAACACCACTGTACATTGTAACACCGCTGTACAAGGTAACACCGCTGGACCACTACCACTGTACATTGTAACACCTCTGTACATTGTAACACCACTGTACATTGTAATACCGCTGTACAAGTTAACACAGCTGGACCACTACCACTGTACATTGTAACACCACTGTACATTGTAACACCACTGTACATTGTAACACCTCTGTACATTGTAACACCACTCTACATTGTAACACCGCTGTACAAGGTAACACAGCTGGACCACCATTGTAGATTGTAAAACCGGTGTACATTGTAACACCGTTGGATCACCACCACTGTACATTGTAACACCGTTGGACCACCACCGGTGTACATTGTTACACCGCTGTACATTGTAACACCGTTGGACCACCACCGGTGTACATTGTAACACCGTCAGACCACCACCGGTGTACAGGGCGCACGCCGCCAGTGCACAGGTTGGAGGAAGGAATCAATATCCGCCATCGACCAGTAGAAGGAAGGAGGGAGGGAGAGACAGAATTGTATAGTCCCCCATCTACTTCCACTCGAGTCCCTGATACTCTCGCAGCTAATCTCAATTCTCCGGTTTCACTGTTCAAATTAGCTAAACACTCATCTACTAATTAGGGGGGAACCAAATGTTAACTAATTATATTTGTGAAACATTCCTAAATTTAGAGTTATCGGAAGAAAATGAAGATGTAACGGCAAAGTCGATAGTGACCTTTTCCTATTTACAGCACAAGGTTGCTTAGACCAACTTATATTACCAACTTTATAGGATGGGGTGATTCAAATTTTAAATTATTCACAATTAAATATTACAACAGGTTTCTGGGAATAAGGGTTTCTTTACATTTTTATTAATGTAAACTCAAGCTTTTGGGCATTTCTGCCCTTCTACAGGAGTACCTAAACCAATAACAAGAGAGCGTTCATTATAATTCGTTCTACATACACCTGTAAAAGGACAGAGAGATGTCCGAAATCTTGAGATTACATTAATAATAATGTGAAGAAGCTCCTCTCAAGAAACCTGTTGTATTATTAAATATATTGAGGGGATTTTTTACTAAATTATTTACAATGTTAATTATTTCACATAATCCGAAAATCTATTTTAAAACCTTCCTATTTATCATTTTTCTTTCAATTATGAAAATTCCTAACTATTATAGACGCGTATGATTCTTTTAAAAATTAAAGAATTTCTACTGCCCTTACTGCAATGGTAAAATTAATGGAAGAGCCTGGCTCATCAGTGGTGAACCCTCCCAGCGGTTTTGTCAGTTTAATCTACCAGACCGCTATTATATTGCATTTTTAGAACATTCTTTTATAGTGATACTGTTTTAGACTCTTGGAATAGGTATTTTAGATGAACTATTGCATATAAGCTTTGAGGACAGCAGAATTACATATAATTATAAATATATAATATGCTTCCAGCAATTACTCTTCCGCAAACATCAAATTGAGTTTTTATATATATAGATAATCCAATTATAATTCACACCATTTTTGAGCAGATTCAGCCGAAATTAAGAAATCATAACCATCCATGTACTGATGAAGGACATTGCCCGAAACCATGGTGTACGGATTGGCTATTTTTTCGCATTGACTAAAACTGTCACTGATTATTCGCTGATCCAAGTCTTAGCTCTTGAAAATTACAGTCTCATGTCCGATGTGCTAATATATTAGAAAATTGTTAAAACATTTAAGAATCTATTTGAAAATAAAGCAATCCATATTTAATTCATTAGATAATAAAAGGCATATATTGGATTTAATAAAAGATTTATTTTGCCAATATTTCGGCTGGCTGGACGCCAACCTTTATCGAGGCATTACATCTTTGTATACACCTTATATTTTGCCAATATTTCGGCTGGATGAACGCCAACCTTTATCGAGGCATTACATCTTTGTATACACGAATACAGGGTGTATACAAAGATGTAATGTCTCGATAAAGGTTGGCGTTCAGCCAGCCGAAATATTGGCAAAATAAATCTTTTATTAAATCCAATATATGACTTTTATTATCTTAAGAATCTATATATAGAGTTAAATATAAATAAATTCCATTTTGAGAATAAAGGAGAATTGAATTGATAAATTAAAATAGTATTTAACACATCAAATTTTACCAAATTTCACAACAAAAGTAAAATATTATTACAATCCACGTTGCAATATTGTAGTTTGATTTATAAACAAATTTAGTATTTTGACACAAATCTAATATTGAATCTAACGATTAAGAACAAGGGACACTTTGGAATTATAATTGGAAATAAATTGATTGATGGGGGAGGGAATTCGTTTAGAAAAAGTAATTATAAACTTTGATTGATATATTGATTGCGTTTTTTAAATTAGCTGAAGAGAGAGAGAGAGATTAAAACTACTTTATTACAATGTCCATATAAGATTATATAAGGTTAATAGGAGAAAAAAAAGTAAAATTAAATATTATTTTATTCAGAGGAATCCCACTGATGGTCGTCTGGTATGATGTCACGTCCTGAAGTCGGACAGATCTCCCCGACTATTGCCATGTCGAGGAATAGCTTCAGACCTCTGCTCAGGTGACAGGTACTCGTCCTCCCTGTTAGAAGAGAAGACTATCTCCTCCCTATAATAGTCTCTATACAGAGGTTCTAGGATGGTGTGACATTCAAGCTCTCTAACAACTCCTCTACCTGTTGTGAAGTGGTCTGTAGAAGCTGTTTCTTTTTGAGCTCAGAGAGAGAGAGTGTGATTTGTCCGTGAATGTAGGTTTTTTATGTAGCAGATGAGATGTTGTGTACCAGGTCTATTAGTATGAAACGCGAAAAATTCCAGTGAATTCAAAAGTTCACCAATTCTATACAACAAAAGATTTTTTTGTTCAAAGTAATTGCCCTGATTAGCTATACACTCGGACCACCTTTCAGGCAATTTTCGAATTCCTTGTCTGAAAATTTATATTCCTTTTGAGTCGAACCAGTCAACAAGCCATTTTCGGAATATGTCTGAGTTCGAAAATCCCTGGTTTTATAGGGCGTGTCCTAAAGATGTGAAAAGGTGGTAGTCCGACGGCGCTAAGTCTGGTGAGTACGGCGGGTGGGGTAAGAGTTCCCAGCTTGTCTTTTGTGATGTTTTTGACCACCGTAGCGTTGTAGGCTGGAGCGTTGTCATGCTGCAGTATCAGCTTTTTGTGCTTTTCACGCCATTCCGGTCTTTTTTCATTTAACGCCTCTCTCAAACTGTGCATTTGTTGTTCGTAGCGACTAGTATTGACCGTTTCGCCAGGTTTCAGGAGCTCGAAATATACTACGCCGGTCTGGTCCCACCATACGCAAAGCATTGCCTTTTTTCCGAAGCGATTGGGCAGGCCCCACGACTTTTGGCGAGTAGGATTGCTGAAGTGGATCCATTTCTCATCATAAGTTACGATTCGGTGCAAAAATGACTTCTTTTCATGCCTGGCGAGCAGCCCTTCGCAGGTTACCAGACACCGTTCTTGCTGCCTTTCGCTTAACTCGTGGGGGACCCATCTGGAAAGCTTTTGGGTTATTCCACGGCTGTTTAAACGTAGGGAAACAGCACCTTGAGACACCTGGAACTGTTTCGCGAGTTTCTCCTGCGTTTGGGTACTGTCCTCATCCAACTAAGCTTGCAGTTCAGCGTCCTCGGACTTTTGGGGCGGTTTTCCACGTGGTTCATTATCAAGTTCGAAATCGCCACTTTGGGATTTTTTAAACCACCTGTAACACTGCGATTTGCTCAGAGAGTGGTCGCCGTAAACTTCCTCGAGCATTCGTTAGGCTTCAGTGGCACTTTTCTTCCAGTTGAAGGCGAACAACAAAACTTCCCGCAAATGGGCACTTTTTGGCTCGGAAATCGCCATTTTCCACGGGCTCCAGAAATTTTTCACGATTTGAATTTTTCTAAAACTGCACGCGTGCTGATGCCACGTGAGTCAAAAAACAAAACGCCTTCAACAGCGCTACCGTCGGCTCAAATAAAGTTGCACAGCGCCCTCTGGCGGCCATTTTCGGGTTTCATACTAAAAGACCTGGTATAATCTCTATTATATATTATACTAGCGGATGTACCCGGCTTCGCCCGAGGTTTTACCCGAGTAAAGGTTTGTCTAACGAACATTTGTTAAAACATTCTCTATAAACTTATAAAAAAAAAGATATATTTTGATAATTTGAAACTCGTAAATTTGAATCTCTCGATAAAGTGAACATTTTTTCCCGGTCCCTGTGTGTCGTGTCATCCTGAATTTTGTCTTTCCTAATTTTCTACATTACAAAATCATCGTTTTATCTAGTGAACATATTTTCCCGGTCCCTTGAAAAATACTCGATAAGTTGAATAAAATCATGGTCGTTTATGGAAGATGGACGTAGTTCCCGGAGGTCACCCGCGAGGCTTTTTTTCTTGTCTACTTTGCACAGCTGTGTCACCA
This sequence comes from Cordylochernes scorpioides, assembly GCA_030710605.1. NCBI lineage: Eukaryota > Metazoa > Arthropoda > Arachnida > Pseudoscorpiones > Chernetidae > Cordylochernes > Cordylochernes scorpioides. The sequence goes on from CP092876.1 coordinate 69,355,574, forward strand.
ACTCTGCCCCCGCGCGCCAGGACCTCTTGATCCCTCTGATTGGTCGGTGGGAACTTGGACTGACCGGCCGGCGGCCGGACGGGGGGAGGGGGGGGGGGGGGGGGGGGCTCTTGATCCCTCTGATTGGTCGGCACAGCTGTGTAACCATCTCTGCCCCCGCGCGCCAGGACCTCTTGATCCCTCTGATTGGTCGGTGGGAACTTTGGCCGGCGGCCGGACTACATTTTCTCGGTGGGTGGGGGGGGCAGACCTAAGCCTATCTCCGTCGCAAGGTGGCGCTGCTTGCGAGTTAAAGCTACAAATCTGCAAATAACTCTAAGGATATTTAAGATATTCAAGAAATTATTTTTCGTAAACCTTTCCGGGGATACACCTAATAATATCCCAATATTTCACGGCGATTGGATGTATGGTTTTTGAATCCATAGAGGACACACACACACACAGACATTCAATTTTCTATATATAGACTAGCGGATGTACCCGGCTTCGCCCGTGTTTTACCGGAGTAAAGGTTTGTCTAACGAATCTCTCGATAAAGTGAACATTTCTTCCCGGTCCCTTGAAAAATACTCGATAAGTTGAATAAAATCAATATTAATCGGTACCCGAGTAAAGGTTTGTCTAACGAACATTTGTTAAAACAATTCTCTATAAACTTATAAAAAGAAATAGATGTATTTTGATAATTTGATACTCGTAAATTTGAATCTCTCGATAAAGTGATCATTTTTTCCCGGTCCCTGTGTGCCGTGTCATCCTGAATTTTGTCTTTCCTAATTTTCTACATTACAAAATCATCGTTTTATCTAGTGAACATTTTTTCCCGGTCCCTTGAAAAATACTCGATAAGGTTGAATAAATTCATGGTCGTTTATGGAAGATGGACGAAGTTCCCGGAGGTCATCTTGGGCAAGCTCCCGCGAGACTTTTTTTCTTGTCTACTTGGCACAGCTGTGTCACCAACTTTGCCCTGATTGGTCGGTGGGTACTTGGACTGTCCTTGAACTTTTCCTTGGACTGCCGCCGGCCGGATGAATCCATTCTCGTCGCAAGGTGGCGCTGCTTGCGAGTTAAAGCTACAAATCTGCAAATAACTCTAAGGATATTAAAGATATTCAATAAATTATTTTTCGTAAACCTTTCCGGGGAAACACCTAATAATATCCCAAAATTTCACGGCGATTGGATGTATGGTTTTTGAATCCATAGAGTACACACACACACACACAGACAGACAGACAGACATTCATTTTTATATATATATAGATTAACACAGAATAATTATTTTGAATATTCTGTTGTTTATCATCATGAATATTTGATAGTCATCACCCCATAACATGCTTGTAAATAACCACTTAAAAATCAATTGACACATTTTGCAATATATAAGTTTAATTAATAAATTATTTTTAATTAAGCTTTTGGAATACTTGTCTTCTCTGACAATATATAATTCTGTTCGTATCGTATAGATAGCTGTGGCAGATACCTTTAGAATAGGCACACACACTTACAGAAATATATTTATTGAAATAAACCTCAAGAACTACAGAAAAACGATAAGTATTTGTTATGATCCTACTTGTCTCTTTAAAAAAAGAAATATCAGCTTAAGAAACAGATATGAAGGAAATTGTAGAAAACTACTAATGTGAAATTTTCGTCTCTATTCCTAATTTTCTTATCTCGAGTCATTCACTCACAACTTTCACCTTTGGAGTGTTCGAAATCCTTTTCGAATTTTGGTTTCAAGTCATCTAGATAGCTATCATATTCCGTGTCAACCAATATCCAAGTCATTCGAGAAAAATAATCCCTTGTATCTCAATATTAAGGTGAAAATATCAGGCTTATAGGGATATGTTTCTTTTCAAAATCTTTAATCTCTAGATTTCGGGCACGAATGCCCTTCTACAGAGGAAAACACAATACAATGATACAAAAAAGAATATAAGTTCAGAATAAATGTTCATGTGTTCCACAATATTTAGCCGATGTGACAGACGACAGATGTTGACAACCCTAGAATACCAGGCTGATATCTGGTGGCTGTATATTCTGAGGTCGTGAAATGATCAGGGTAGCAATATGTTAATGTATACCTATCTCTGTGGCAACAACAACTCTCTACTCCTATATATAAATTAATATTGAAACTATTTTATACATTTTATATATTTTATAATGCACAAACATCATATTATAATTGATGTGCCCGAATGATAGATATTAAAGATTTGAAAAAAAAAAATTCCCTTGAAGCCTGATATATATCCATATTAGTATTGATACAAGGAATTAATTTATTGAATTGAAAGTTATATTTAATATATCAGCTCAGGATTTAATTGGAATTCAGACCGAAATATACACTCTAGATTGGTGTTAAGAAGAGAGAATTAACATAAAGCAATAAATAGGGTAGAATATCAGAAATAGTATTTAAGAAAACTATTGACATAAACTTAGGGACAGTAGAATTACATATAAATATTTTCATCGAGAAATGCTCTTCCGCAAATAATAAGGACAAAGCCAGTTTGGCATAAATTAACATAGATTTAGTTATATAAGTATAATCGTCCAATACAGTATTAGAGCTTAAAGAAGCGGTCTGGTAGATTATACTTGGCGAAATCACTGATATTCACCACTGATGAGTCAAGCCCTCCCAATATTTTTTCATCGCAGTAAGGACAATAAAAGAATGGTCGTGTCTTGTCCATGAAGCAAATCAGATCGGTCCATTCACCCTGATCACAATACCGGCCAACTGAGGTGCCTTGATCGTATGGATGTCCTCTTCTGGATTGATGTCTGCCATATAGAGGGCTGCAAGGATGGCCGGGAAACTGTAGAATATTTTATATCGTATATAAAAGAAATATTCGTGCTTAAATTCATTAAATATATATATATTAGGAAATAATATTTCTGTTGATTTTGATTATTTTTTATAGAATAATTAGCTGTTGCTTGATTTTGGTATCCATGAGTATATTACGTTATTGTTTTGCAGTCGTGGCAACAGAATAATTTTAATGAAAATAGTTATCAATGATAGCTTTAATCGAGATAAAGGAATATATAAAACATAATATGATAAAAATACTGCCTGGCTTAAGGCGTAAGAATAAAAAAAAATGAAAACTTATTTACATATTGTACAAAAGTTTGAGCCGGCCATCAGGAAACAACAACAATAGGCTATATAAAGGGAAGTCGCGACATCTGGTGGTATTCTTAACAGAATATTTGAATTTATGAAGTATAATTTTAAATAAAATAATAATTTTATATAACATATATATATAAAGAGAGAATTGTCTGTGTTGATGGTAGGCGTGTTAGACAACTTACCTTTTTGACGAAGGAGACTACGTTATTGGCCAGCATGTCTAAGAGCTGAGGCTGGACCCATGGACGCTGGAACAGACACCATATTCATTTTTAAACATACAAAGTGAATTCATAAAGAATGCATGTTTCATTAAATTGAATATCTTTTTTCGACGCGTACGATTCTTTTTGAAATAAAACAATTTCTACTTTCCTTAATGCAATGATAAAGTAATGGTAGGGTTGATCACTGATGAGAGTCAGGCCCTTCCATTGTTTTAAAATAAAACAATTTCTACTACCATTACTGCAATGATAAAATATGGGAAGGCCTTGCTGATTAATGGTGAACTCTTCCATTATTTTATTATTGCAGTAAGGGAGAATGGAAAATAGTTTTGTTTAAAAATAATGGAAGGGCTTGGCTCATCAGTGGTAGAAATATCTTTATTTACGGTGCTGCGAACCAGAATGGATGATTTTTGAAGCCCAAATGGACGCATAAAGCGGAAAATATACAAAGCACTATATACATTGTACTGTTGGAGGGGACAAAGTGTGCTCATCAGTGGTGAAATCTTCCATTATTTTTATCATTGCAGTAAGGGGATTAGAAATATTTTTTGTTTAAAAATAATGGAAGGGCCTGGCTCGTCAGTGGTGGAAATATTTTTATTTACGGGGCTGTTAACCAGAATGGATGATTTTTGAGCCCCAATGGACGCATAAGGCGGAATATATACAAAGCACTATATACATTGTACTGTTGGAGGGGCCAAAGTGTGTTCATCAGTGGTGAAATCTTCCATTATTTTTATCATTGCAGTAAGGGGATTAGAAATAATTTTTGTTTAAAAATAATAGAAGGGCCTGGCTCGTCAGTGGTCAATCCTTCAAATATATTATCATTGAGGTAAGGGCAGTACGAGTCAAAAATAGTTTTAATTTTTTATAGCAGATTGCGTGCTAATCAATCATACTAATACAACAACAAAAAAACTTTATTAAGAACTTTTAGTCTTATACAGATTCTCCAAGCTGAAATGTAGGATACATGCAGAAAAACAGTAATAGTACCTTAATGGTAATATGAAATTTATATACAGGAAAATTATATGAAGACAATCAAGCTAATATATAGGTTAGTCTGGGTAAATTGGAGGAAAATAAATTTACTCTTCAGGGATTTACCACAGATTCTCTGCAAATGAAGATAATCATGTTAATACATGTTTAATCAATTCATTTTTACCTCCCTGACACTTTCTATTTCCCATGTATTGAGTTATATTTCCCTAATTTGAAGCGTGCCAACGAAATTTTAGCTTAAATTATCCTTTTCTTGATTTTCTCGAAGTCTCATTGATCACTCCGGTAGGGTTTATTTTTAAATATAGGCAGTACATTTATGTTTATAAAACTGATATGTTGAGAATTATATTTTCACACTATATAAAATGGGGATAATAGTGTTAATAATTTTCGAGACACAATTGAGTCTCCAATTGGAAGTGATGAAATAAACAAATAGATGGTGAAAACCGTTATAAGACCTTTCTCCTCAGACTTGGTGAAAGCCCCAGCTGTTACTTCATAAATTTCTCCTTTAGAAATCAATTTGGAGCTCTTTTGGTCTCTTTATTTGTCTTCTGACAGGATATTACCTTCAGAAATTTCTCCCAAAAGATTTAATTCGCTCTCTCGGTCAGTCAGTTTTTAATAGGTTGAATGGATTTTTTTTTCAAATTTTCCCATTGTGTGTGTGCTTACTTATTCTACCTACGCCCCTATATATGCTATATATATTGTGGCGAAGAAATATATTTATAATTATTATTTAATTTAATTTTTAAAATTATTTAATGAGAATATTTGAAACATATTTATTATTTTATATTTGTTTATCACATCATTTAGTTACCTAGCTTGCTTGCTCGATATTCCCTAGCTGTAGATAGTTTGGTTAATCTGTTAATATTTTTCGACTAGTCGCCGTGACGTCATCAATAAATAATATTTCACACCTTCAGATATACAAATACTTGATTTCTATGCTACAGTATTTTAATTTATAGAATATTGTATTATAAAGTTGTGGAAGGATGTTTGTCATGTCTTTAGTTATATATTCGTCTGGAGCAATGTAAATATGCAAATATATATATAAACAATTCATCTTCTTATACGGTTTCTATTTTTCACCTGTGAAAGGGCAGTAATGCTCAAAATCTCAGCAAAATAATAAAAAGCTTTGAAAGAAACCTTTCGCCTTATGATTATGCGTTTTTTATGTTATTCATGTACATAAGGAGGCACTTCTTTCTTTAAAATGCATTAAGGCAATGCATTTTAATATAAATAATTAACTCGCCATATATATACAATAAACTAAATCACTAAAACACGAATATTTATTTCGTGCTTTAATGATATTGTTTATTACAATGCATTTTGTTTATTATAAAGATGCGGGAGGATGTTCGAAGCCGCTTCTGTACTGATGAGAGTCAGAGGCCCAAACCATGGTATATAGGTTTGCCTTTTTGATTAAATTTTCCAAAACTGGTGTTATGGTCCATTTACCAGGTCTATTAGTATGAAACGCGAAAATTTTCAGTGAATTCAAAGGTTCACCAATTCCATACAACAAAAGATTTTTTATTCAAAGTAATTGCCCTGATTAGCTATACACTCGGACCACCTTTCAGGCAATTTTCGAATTCCTTGTCTGAAAAATTCTATTCCTTTTGAGTCGAACCAGTCAACAAGCCATTTTCGGAGTATGTCTGAGTTCGAAAATTCCTGGTTTTTTAGTGCGTGTCCTAAAGATGTGAAAAGGTGGTAGTCCGACGGCGCTAAGTCTGGTGAGTATGGCGGGTGGAGTAAGAGTTCCCAGCCCAAGTCTTTTATGGTGTTTTTAACCACTGTAGCGTTGTGGGGAGGAGCGTTGTCATGCTGCAGTATCAGCTTGTTGTGCTTTTCACGCAATTCCGGTCTTTTTTCATTCAATGCTCTCTCAAACTGTGCATTTGTTGTTCGTAGCGGCTAGTATTGACCGTTTCGCCAGGTTTCTGGAGCTTGAAATATACTACGCCGGTCTGGTCCCACCATACGCAAAGCATTGCCTTTTTTCCTAAGCGATTGGGCCTAGGCTTCCGTTTTGGAAATTGGCCGAGCAGGCCCCACGACTTTTGGCGCATAGGATTGCTGAAGTGGATCGATTTCTCATCAGAAGTTACGATTCGGTGCAAAAATGACTTCTTTTCATGCCTGGCGAGCAGCCCTTCGCAGGTTACCAGACGCCGTTCTTGCTACCTTTCGCTCAACAAAAGAATGATCAAATAGAAATGTTTAAATCAAAGTACAGGGTGATCCAAAAGTCCCGCACTATTTTAAAAATTAATAACTCCGCGAATATTTGCGCTAGAGCAATGCGGTAAACACCATTGTATTCAGGATGCAATGGGATTTTTTATGGCAAATAATGAAAAATTCGAAATTGATTTTAGTTATAATTTTATTCGCCAGATGGCGCTCTACCAGAATCAGAGATTCAGCGGCCAAATTGTTTGATAAATTGAAAAATATAACTGATCGACACGTATTTTTCCTTTTTGAATACCAGGAAAGAACCCTAATAATATCAAATAACAAATTAATAAAACACCACTTCGCCAAAAGTATGAAGAATTGGTTAACGATTTTCAAATACAATCAGAGATATGTAAAATAGGTAAATGCAAATTAAAACATGTAGCAAAATATTTATTTTTATATGAGGTTTTGTGAAATAGATTGAATGTTTGAAAAACACTTTTGATATCAATACACGAATTTTTGAAATGTTAATATAGTACCAAAAATTATGATGGCACTATTAATTGGATTTCTTGCTATAAGGAATGTGAAGTTTCTTGACTGATTGGCGACCCTTGACTATTTAACTGGATATTTGTCATGATCAACAAATGAAATATAGAGGGGAGTGACAAAATATATTTGTCGTACTTTATTCCAAATATCCTATGGGCTTGTCAAATGTTATCATTGTTTATTATACTGTACACAATTTTAAAAATGTGTCCCCTCAAATAAAAATAAATTTTAAATCGACCTTTTTGCGTTGAAAAACGTGGTAGTAAAATCATTTAGTATTATTTTTTTTTCACAAAATTTCTAAAGTTATTGATCTACAGAAAATATTCCTTATGCTACATGTATTTCTTATGTATGTATTTCTATGTTATCTATTATCTATGTATTTCTTCTAATGAGCGAAAAGCGAAAAACTAAACATAAGGGGTAAAATTGCGTGTACCAGTGTTATTCGAGAAGTTATAACACTCTGGTTTGCACGACATAATATGTGAGCAAATGACAAACAAAATATTACTGTTCACAAAAAAAAAGAGTCAAGATGTGAGGACAGCATTTATTATCCCCATACCCCAACACAAAGAGCTGCAAAATATTGATAGATAATATAATACATGGCGGCTTATACAACACATGAGGTAACTGCCTTCTCTCTTGTATTAGGTCACAATCCTTGCTCAATGTGGCACCCTTCATTCTCAATCACCGCCTGCAGACGATAAATGACAGAATGGACAGCATTAAATAACATATCTGTTAAATTGATAAAGCGTGCCATCTGATAGAAGCCTTCAACATGGCCAATGTGGTAGGTCAGCATCGATAAACACACGATTTAATGTATCCCCATAAACAAAAATCTCAAGCGTCAAGTCTGTTGATCTTGGAGGCCACTGGTATATAAAGTGGCGACCTATCACACGAATTTCACCGAACGTATCCTTCAGCAATTGTTTGGCACCTCGGGAGATATGAGGAGGTCCTCCATCTTTCATGAATGTTATTTCGCTTAGTGCTTTTACCCTTAAATATGGGAATACCCTTTTCTCATAACGTTCACCAGTTACAAAAACGGTTTTAAAAGTTCTTCCATTGATTTTTCAAAGAAAAATGACCCAATAATAAAAGAAGTGAACCCACACAAAACTGTAACTCTAGGCTGGTAAAGTGGCATTTCTGTGAAAATCCTAGGGTTTTCTGTTGCCCAAATGCGGCTGTTTTGAATGTTAAATTCTCCGTTTAGAGAAAAGTGAGCATCATCTGTCCACAGAACATTCAACAGCCAGTTTTCATCAATATCAATTTGCCGCAAAACTCATGCAGCGAATTCTTGACGCATCTCAAAATCGCCAACTTTCAGCTCGTGAAATATTTGCATTTTGTATGGGCACACACAATAGAGACATTAAGTGAAGCGTCTTCGGATATCACAATCATACTTCGGCAAATTTAACGCCAAAAGTTCAATTCGGGGATCACCTGTCCAGGATAACAAAAGTCAGTAGGTTGAGGACATGCTAACCGACCTCGACCTTACACCGTTAAATAACGGAGAGAACACCTATCTATCTAAGTCCACAGGCACAGAATCCGCAATAGACATCACAGCGATAAATTACAACATCGCACCCACAACACAATGGAAAATCCTGAGAGGTGCAATCAGTGACCACAGACCAATTTTAACAACCCTAAACTTCAAAATTGAGAATATCCATTAGAATAAAAGAACATGGAACTTTAGGAAAGCCGACTTGAAAAAAATTCACAGATAGGCTTGAAGAACTGTGCAACGAAAAATTGAATTACAGAACGCTTGACAAAAGCTTGGAAAAATTCTCTTCGAACATTTAAAAAGCTGCAAAAGAGCATCGATAACTAGAGGTAGACGTAAAGACCTGTGGATACCTTACTGGAAGGACCACAACATCGAGGCAATGATTTCAGAGAGAGAGACAATATCAATGGACTTCTTAAAACAAATAAAACAGAAAGGAACTCATTGAAATTATTCACAAAATATAACAAGAAATTTGGATATTCAAACAAGAAAAATGGCAGAATTCTGCGAATAAAATGGATACAAGAAAGGACAGCCAACACTGGAATATAATTAGTGTTAGAGAACAATCAAAACCAATACCAATCCTCCAATACTCTAACCGATATGAATAGAACAGCGAGAACGAGAACAAACAGATGGCTGACATAATTGCTGAATATCTTTCAAGCACTTCCATTCTCAACTATACGAATGAAGAAAGGACTCTAAAAATAATATAAACCAGTTAGTTAAACAAGCAAGAAACTTCCATCAACAAGATATTTTCTCGAGAGACTTCACACTGAATGAGCTAAACTCATCAATAAAAAAATCCAAGAGGTCACCAAGAGATAATCTAATCTTTGGTCAAATGATTAAACACTTTGAAGTCAAAGCTAATAATCAACTCCTACGAATACTGAACATTTCATGGCAAACTGGTACTCTACCAAAAAATTGGAAGATATCAATTATAGTGCCAATACTGAAGCCAAACAAAGATGCCAAGGAATACAAGAACTATCGGCCAATTGCTCTCGCCAGCATACTTTGTAAAATACCAGAACGAATTATCCACTCTAGGCTCATAGTCTGGCTCACAAAAAAAAATTAAAATAAACCTCTACCAAACGGCCTTTAGCTCCCAGCACTGTACAACTGATCAACTGTTCTACTTCTGTCAATCGATAATAGATTCTTTCCGGGAAAACCCGCCAAAGAAGACCACGGCTATATTCCTTGATATGACCTCAGCTTTTGATCGAGTGTGGAGGGAGAAATTACGTGAAAAGCTGCACAACATCGGAGTAAGAGGAAAAACCTTAATCTGGATTGCAGACTTCTTAAGGGGAAGAAGGTTAAAGGTTCGGGTTAATGGAGAATTTTCCAAGGAAGGAAGAACATGGGCTGGTGTACCTCAGGGATCTGTGCTCAGTCCTCTACTCTATCTGCTATATATTAACGACATACATCCTTACCTCACTGAAGACACAAAGGTTGCCTGTTATGCAGATGATAAATCTATATGGCACACAAGTAGCAGCATAGAAAAATCGTAAAAGATACTGAAGACATCAATGATAGGACTGGAGAAGTGGGCAATGGAACTCCAAATGACCATAAACCCAATAAAAACAAACCTATGCGTCTTCTCCACTCCCAGGGAAAAAGGCATACATATAACCACAAAATAAGCATAAACAAACAAATAATTGATAAAATTAGAAAACCATAATACCTAGGTGTGATACTGCAGTCCTGGATTTTTCCAGTTGGTCTCGAGGACCACGCCATCACCATCTCCTAAGCGGCGAAGTACGCGATCTACGTATTCATCGTAGATCGCTAAATGCGTGGTGTCGCTGGAGACCCACTGGCGATTCTCCACCAAACTCTGCAGCGCTGGCAGAGGCGCCATATTCATTGTACATAGTGTATATAATGCATATTATCTTTTTTTAATAGTGCAGACTGTGTATGTATTGACAAGATGTCAACAAAATTATTTTAATTATTATTTATGAGGAATTTTAATTTTCATAGCACATAATTAGCACCTCAAATAGAGCTATCAGAAAACTAAACATTTTGAGAAGGCTATGTGAAACAAATTGGGGAGCAAAACCCAGAATTCTCAGAACAACATATACCACCTTAATAAGACCGATAATGGAATATGCAACACCGGTCTGTGTTCCCTCAAGCTCATCACTAAAAGTAAGGCTAGACAGTGTTCAAGCAAAAGCGGCCAAAATAATCACTGGTGCTGTTTCATCCACCAACAATGAGAAAATTCAGAGAGAATGTGTTCTAGACCTACTCGCTCGAAAGCAGAAGACAAAATAAAAACAACTTGGATCGGCACTTCGGAAACGAGGAACCAGAGGACGAGGTCTCTCTGACCACTTGTGGTTTGGTGGATCCGCCCTTTTCTGAGAATGAGGTGAAACTGACGGCTTTCAAGTTCGAGAAAAGGAAATCTTCTGGTCCCGAAGGGATCGATAACACGGTCGTGAAAGCCCTGGTAAGGATGCACCCATCGCTTCTTTCCAGGTTATTCAATAAGTGCCTGGACACTGGTACATTTCCAGAGGCATGGAAGGTTGCCCGAGTAGTGCTTCTCGAAAAGTCTGGTAGAAAGGGTAATTCTCCTAATGATTATCGTCCGCTTTCTTTACTAGTGTGTCTAGGTAAGGTCCTGGATAGCCTACTAGCTCAGCGACTGAAGCACTGGCTAGAGAGTAATGAGCTCCTTTCCTCTTTCCAACATGGTTTTAGGGAAGGGAAGTCCACAACCACAGCTCTGAACGAGGTGTTAGAGGGGGATGAGATGGGCTTAAATAAGGGTGCTTGGGTTCTTTTCGTGGCCCTGGACATTGATGGCGCGTTCAACTCCATGAGCTGGAACAAGTTGATGAGAAATTTGATGGACATGGGTTGTCCTGATAATTTGTGCAGCTTGATTCGTGACTTCCTGGGGGAGAGACGGATTAGCCTCAGTTTTGGTGGGCGGAAGTTGGAAAGAAACTGTGCTAGGGGTTGCCCCCAGGGCTCTTGCTGCGGACCTATTCGGTGGAATATCCTGGTAAACACCGTTTTCCAGGAGGAGCTCCCTGAGGGAGCCAGGCTGGTTCTCTATGCTGACGACCAGTTCCTCATCATTGAGACTGCTTCGAGAGCGAAGGCTGAGAAGTGTGTTGAAACTTCTCTCCAAATTTACTCGATCTGGGCCCATGATTCTGGCCTTAAGTTCAATGTAAGTAATAGATTCAAAGCGTACGAGGATGCGTATCCTCGTACGCTTTGAATCTATTACATACATTCTTTAGAGGATTTCAACCTTCTTTAAGTTCAATGTCTCCAAAACTAAAGCCCTCAGCTTTAAGCCTAGGGACATAAGAACTAAAAGGAAAGGGATCAAATGGGAACAACACAAGCCGGCTATCCGGATGGAAGGACGGAGGGTAGCGTTGGTCAATAGGATGACCATCCTGGGGGTGGTCATTGATGACAAGATGGGTTGGCAATACCAGGCGGAGGAGATGGTGGCGAGAGGCAGGGAGGCGTTGTGCAGGCCTGTCCTGGTTGGCCCTCAACAGGATGAGGGGGGGGGGAGAGAAGGAGGGTACTATTTTTAGGAACCTCTGCCTCTCCTGTGTCGAGACAATCCTGCTATATGCTTCCGGGGCTTGGTAGCGCCGAAACAGGGATCAGAAGGTGGCAACAACTCTAGGGACAGCGGCACTCAGAATCACAGGGGGATATCTCACTACCAGCAGTGAGGCCTTTTTGGTCCTCGCTGGGCTTATTCCCCTGGGATTGAAACTAGAGGAGGAGACCATCAGACAGAAGATCTGGGAGAAAAGGGAAGATGCCCTGGGACTTCAAGCGGGGGCCCTGGAATCGAAGAGGGACACAAGGAAGCCTCCGCAGTGGTTGCCAAAGTGGAATTGGAGTCCTAGAGGGCCGACAGGGATTGGCACGGAGGTTTTCACTGATGATAGTAAGTCTGGAACCAATACTGGAGCTGGGGTAGTGATATTCACTAATGGAGAGCTGATCTTCCAAGAAAGTTTAACACTCAGAGTGGACGAATTGGTCTTTTCAGCCGAGCTGGTTGCGATCAGGGTAGCCCTCAGAGTGTGTGCCGAGAAGAACTTCAGCCCGGACCGCCTCTGTTCAGATTGTATGTCGGCCCTCGTCGTTATCAATCTGGAGAAAGGGCAACTCGCGCATCAAATAATCCAGGAGCTGGAGATGATGACGCGGGCTCCGGAGCTCCCTTGGTTTAGGAAACACAGCCTCATCGAAGGTAATGAGTTCGCAGACAGGATCGCTAAGGCAGGATGCTTTAGAGGTAGATCACTGAGGACCCCAGTGACCAAGAAAGAAGTTTATAGGAGGATCAGGGGTCACGTCCAGGACTTATGGTTGGACAGATGGACGAACAGTGTGAAGGGGAGAGAGGTATTCAATGGGGTAACAACACCCAAGTACCTCTGTAAGGTAATGTCCCACAAACTCATTAGGGTAGTTCGGGACATGGGCTCTTCCCCAAGTCTCCACAGATTTAAAATTAAGAGAAACCCTGATTGCGTCTATGGAGAAAGGGATGTGAATGCACGCCACTACGTCTTGGATTGTCCAAGGGTAGTGGGTGTGCAGGAAGAGAGAAGGAGGGCGAGGGGCGCGATCGAGAGTAAGCTCCTGAGAAATCACAGCAAGCTTCTTTAGAAAGCCCACGACGTGGCAGCTGAGCTTTTCCTCAGCTGTGAGTGAACAGAGTCGACCTGGGGCTGCCTCCCCGCGGTCCTGCTGGACACAGTAGATAGTTTCCTATTTTGCTGTGATTAAAGGCCACCGGTATAGAAATCCTTCCAGACACGTTGTCTGGGAGGTGGTGTTTCCAGGTACAATGTCCAAGCACTAGCTTGGATATCTTTACCTGGCTTATGAGTTGAACAGAATAGCAGCGAAGGGCATGCTTCGCATGCCGGCTTGTGGACTGAAAGGTCTGGGTGGCCATCTGCTTCTAGGGTTAACCAACTGTGCTTAGGTGGGATCCTCCAGTTCTTGTTTATTTTGGCTACTGTTTCTATTTCTTTAAAAGTAAGTTTTTTTTTTCTGTAGCAAGGGTTCTTTTGTGCCTTTTTTCGCTAGCGCATCAGCAGCTTCATTGCCTTCGATGCTAACATGTAAGGGTATCCATTGAAGGTGAATTTTTGAGGTATTGAGAGTTTTTGGAGATAACCAATTATGTTCCTGCTTACTTTGTCTCTAAGTTCCCCTGTGTGACTCAAGTGTTGTATGGCACTTCTACTATGAGTAAGAATCAATATATCGTGATGTTTAGTATTTCTGATGGATTTTAAGACTTCATAGATGGCTATAAGTTCTGATCTGAAGATTGAGCAAAAATCTGGGTTTCTTCTGTTCATTTTCTCATTGCCATTTGTGGTTTTAATGAGAGAGCCACTGCCAGTGTGTCCCAACTCGTCTCTGCTACCATCGGTATAGATAGTTATTGCATTTTTAGGAATTTTATTAATTATTTATAATGATAATTGTTTTAAGTATTCTGGATTTTGGTATTGTGTGTTGGTGGGTTCGTTTAAAGTGGCATTAAAAATAACATTTTGTTAGTGGTTCGCATGTAGATATTTTTTCAGCTAAATAATATTTTTCCACTTTATATTTTAAAAATCCATTTCTTTTGGCCAGGTGGAGAGGGCCTTCTTTTTTGAGTCTTATATTGGGTTCCCAAATAAGTATGTAATTGAAAGTTCTGTGTTTATTTTCATAACTCTTGATTTTGTTTATATATTTTGGCAGATTGTAGCTTATTCTATCCTTTAAGGGCATAATGTCTGCCTCGCAAAGTACAATATTATTAGGGCAGGTATTTCGAAGACCTGTAATAATTCTAGGTGCATTTAGTTGTATCCTTTCCAGTGTTTTTAGATTTGTTTCAGATGCTTTACCATAGATTTGATATCCATATTCCAAGATAGGTCTCATTAGAGATGTGCAAGTTAATTTTAGTGTTGTTGCTTCAGCTCTCCACTCTTCCTGAAATATATTTCAAGATTTTTAGTCGGTCTCTTCCTTTTCTAACAACTCCTTCAATATGTTTACTGGAGTTAATTTCTGGATCCAGGGTGTAGCCGAGATATTTAGGATGTTTATTATATTGCAATTGTTGTTCTTTCAGAATAATATTTGGTCTTATTTTGTATAGTTTCTTATCGGTAGTAAAAAGACAGGTTTCAGATTTTTGGGGGTTAAATTCTAATTTATGTTTATTAGCAAATTTTTCTAGGTGGAGAATAGTCTTGTTCAAATCTCTTTAAGCTTTTTTCCAGTTAGTGTTGCTGCTCCATAGAATAATGTCATCAGCGAAAAGTCCAAAATTGGTTTTATGTGAAAATTTGTCTTCTATGCCTGCGATAAATAGGGTGAAGAGAGTTGGCTAAGGACTGATCCTTGTGGTAATCCTTTGTACAATTTGAAGGTTTTAGATAGAGTGCCATTATATTTTACCCTGATTTATATATTTTTAAGGGAATCATTTATCCAAGTGATAGCTTTTCCATCAATTTTGAAATGTTTGTATAATTTTGTAATTAACTTGTTTTTCCATACCTTATCAAAAGCTTGTGTAAGGTCTAAAAAGCAGCTATGGTGTGGTTAGTTGGCTTTTTGTTTTGTGCATCTTTTACCTTTTGTGTGAAAAATAAGAGTTGGACTATTGTCCCATGTCTTTTCCTAAATCCATATTGTTCTTCTGGTAAGAGATTTCTTGTGTCGGGGTGGTAGGTGAGTCGTCTGAATATAATTTTTTCCATTAATTTGCAGCAAATATTTGTGAGGGAGATAGGTCGGTAGTTTTTTGGGTCATCAGCAGATTTGTCAAGTTTTTTAATGGGAATTATTGTTGCATTTTTACAGTCTTGTGGCAATTTTCCAGTTTTCCAGGAGTTATTGAAAATATTAAGAAGTCTTTCTTTGCCAATTTTGCCCAAGTTTGATATCATTCGGCCATGGATTTAATCTGGCCCAGGAGTCTTGTTTAGGTCAGTGTTTTCTAATGCATAAGCTATCTCTTTCATATTGATTTTTTTCATGGAAAATATTATGAGTGCTGGTGACATTTTTACAGTCATGAATAATCTTTCGGGCCTTTTTTCAACCTTGATTTTACTACTTATTTGATATGAATTACCTAAAAGATTGGCAGCAATTTTGTCATTAGTTGCTGGTGTACCATCTGTATTCTCAATCATTTTTGTGTTTTCAGTTTGTGGCTGGACTCTGTCAATTTGTTTTGCCAAATTCCAAAGTTTTGTATTTGGGTTTCTTGGGTTCAGGTTTTCACAAGTTTGTTTCCATTTTTCCCTTTTCACATTTACGTATAATATTTTTATTTTTGCAATCACAATGTTCAGTTCAGTTCTACAACTTGTTTGGTTTTGGGTGCACTTTTTTGTAGTTCATTTATTTTAGTTATAAGTGTTTGAATATTTTTTGCCTGGTGTGTATAATTTGGAATCCATTTCTTAATATAACCTCTTGGTATTGAAACTTTGGCTGCTTTAATAATGGTGTTTTCGAAAGATATCATATTAGTCTTTTTGAAGTTCCATAATTTTTCTTAATTGAGCTAGTTTTGGTCTTGGTGCTAATTTCTATCAAATTAGGCAAATGATCACTTTCAAAACCTTTTAATATTTGCTATTTGCATTTGTGGAAAATGTCAGGATAGTAAAAACTTATATCAAGGGCTTGTGCAGTATTATAGCTGTAGGAATGATGGGTAGGATTCCCATCATTTAAGCACATGAAGGCATTGTAGTAAAATATGTTTGATAGTATTTTGCCTCTTGAGTTTGGCGTAGAACATCCCCATAGTTGATGTTTGGCATTAAGGTCACCTAAAATAATAGTGTTGTCTGTAAGAAATTGAGCCATTGTTCGATCGTCAATAAATGTATTGTTTGGAGGGTGATACATATTGTATATGTTGATGGCTTTGTTTTGATTGAGGTAGACTTTGATACCTTGGGTTTCGAGGTCTAATGTGTTTGGAATATTAACGGCTATGTCCTAATAGTACAAATTATTGATTAAAAATGCTAGGCCACGCCCTTTAACAGCATATACAGATGGATCTTCAGACCTTACCCTGAGTAATGGAGGGGCTGGAATTAACATAATACTGCAAGATGGAACAAACATCAAAATCAAAGAAGGAGCAGGACAGATTTCGTCAAACTTCACTTGTGAACTGACAGCTATCTGGAAAGCCCTTGATGTATGCCTTAACCAACCATCCCTGCATCAAGCAGAAGGAATTTTAATATACAGCGACTCCATATCCGCTCTAGAAGCAATTCAGAAGGGCAATACTAAAATCACACAGAAAATACACTCGTTACTTACCCAACTGGAACCATTGGAGAATAACTGCATTCTACATTGGATCCCTGCCCATGCTGGGATCGGGAGTAATGAAATGGCATTTGAATTGGCAAAGGAAGCCAGAAGGTTGAGCCAAAGGAAAGAACAAATGTCATTATTTGACGCTGATTCTTTGTCAGAATACAAGATAATTAAACAAAAAAATAAGAAAAGATCAAAATGCTAAATAAACTCTGAGAGAAAAATGACAAAAACTATAACAAGACATAACAAAACACTATAAAGGAATGACAATACATCCAGATGGCACAAGAACCTATAGGGCATGCAACAATTGTCCTGGTGTGGAACTTACACCTACCCACATATTCTCATGTCCAGCAATGGCCACAGCCTTGCAGAAATTTGACATAGACCCAGAACAGCAGCTTTACACCCCCAAGATAGTGGACATTGCTGCTGATGTGATGGAGATGCATGGTACATCTGAGGCTCTTTATTGGACACGACAACAACAACGGCATTCCAGAGTAAAATAAATTATCAGAGATAGATACCTATTTTTCAAATGAATTAAAATAAATATAATCGATACTGAGTGAGAGTTGAATTGAAAATATTAGAAATTTATTATCTTCGGAAACAAACCGAATCTAAAATATCAATTTTCTTTTTGCTACATGTTTTAATTTGCATTTACCTATTTTACATATCTCTGATTGTATTTGAAAATCGTTAACCAATCCTTCATACTTTTGGCGAAGTGGTGTTTTATTAATTTGTTATTTGATATTATTAGGGTTCTTTCCTGGTATTCAAAAAGGAAAAATACGTGTCGATCAGTTATATTTTTCAATTTATCAAACAATTTGGCCGCTGAATCTCTGATTCTGGTAGAGCGCCATCTGGCGAATAAAATTGTAACTAAAATCAATTTCGAATTTTACATTATTTGCCATAAAAAATCCCATTGCATCCTGAACACAATGGTGTTTACCGCATTGCTCTAGCGCGAATATTCGCGGAGTTATTAATTTTTAAAGTTGTGCGGGACTTTTGGATCACTCTGTACATACTTACCAATAAGAGTTGTATATTATTTTAATATCAATTTTTGTTCGATTAGAATTATTGAAAGCAAAAACTTTATTAAATAAAAACATTCTTTGATTTAAATTTATAATTGAACGATATTTTAAATAATATTTCTTAGTTAGATTTAATTGATTTCATCTTAAAATGTATTTTAAATCCTTTTTCCAATTTCCTCATTATAATGTAATATTGGCTGATTAACAAAGCTATATTTTTTCAAATTATTAAAATACAAACATTAGGCCTCCAGGAAAAAGTTTTTTTCAACAAATCTTTTATTTATAAATATCTCTAGCTTTCGGGAAAGAAAGCCCTTCTACAGGAGAAAATATTTACATAGAATGGCCAATAGAATAAGAATTAAAATCAAATAAAATGCTTTGGGTGTTTACATTTATTTGAATGCAGGACCAAATAGAGGCCCGCTTTGATTCTGCATTCAAATAACTGTGAACACCCAAAGCATTTTATTTGATTTTAATTCCTATTCTATTGGCGGTTATATGTAAATATGTTCTCCTGTAGAAGGGATTTCTTTCCCGAAAGCTAGAGATATTTATAAATAAATGATTTGTAAAAAAGAAACTTTTCCCTGGAGGCCTAATGTTTGTACAGCTAAAGCTGTCTATAGCACCCCCTCTAAATAGCGCCTTCCTCTCTATAGCGCCCGATTTTAAATACGTAGTACGATGCGATTTACATTAAAAGTGACCTGTCTATAGCACCCCCTCTCTATAGCACCCTATTTTGGTGAGTCCCAAGAGGGGGCGCTATAGACAGGTTTAACTGTATTTTAATATTGATTTGAGGGATTATTTTATAGAAAAGCTATATTTTTTAATGAGAGAGACCAACAGATGCTTTCATACCCTACGTAGAACTTGAGCGATAGGCTTTTACTTGGGTTTTTGCTTAAGTTCAGTGATTCCAGTACTAGATAAGGAGTGTTGAAGTGAAAATATCAGGATACCAAGGGTAATTTAAGAAAAAGGCATCCCCTGATTGTGCAACTAAGACAGAAACCTGTTGCATTATTTTAATTTATATCCAGGAGAATAAAATCAACAGAGAAGAATAATACACGATAGCTGAAGCGCTTCTCTATGTTTACATATAAATCAAACTTTCGGGTGTAATGTCTTTCAACATGTTGAGTTCTCATAGGTTGAGTTAGTTGTCAGCTTGATGTAAGGTGTTATCTTGAAAGCTTGTGTTAATATGTAAATGTAGATGAACTTCTGTTGGAATAAATATTAACTATTCATTGATTATTTTTTTAATTTCATGATTGGAAAATTCTGGAATAATTAAAAAGCAACGAATAGTTCATATTTATTTCGATAGATGGCGTAATTCATCAGCAACTTTTAGTTAAACGATCAGGTGATGTCTTTTCTCTTTTTCTTTATTTATCCACCTGATCTCAGTACAATTCAACTTTTGTACTATTTACTTATATGGGATAAGTTTCTTTTTGAAATTTTTAATTTTACAAATTTATATAGCTTTCTGTGACACGAAAACTATAGATTTGTCAATTAAATTTACAAACAGTAACTAATCCTTGGAAGCCTGATATTTTCAACTTATTATATTGATACAGGAGGATAATCTATCAGATAAGTAATATGTGTGTGGACGCTTCTCACAAAGGAGTGAGAAGCTATCACATCCATAGTTACGATTACACGGTTAAACTGGAAATTTCATCCATCCACAAACAAAAAATAACCTATCTCTAGATATTCACCCTAAACCACTCCTGGTACACATCCATTCCTAACTAATTTCTTTCCACACTCTTACTAGAAAAGAACAAATGGCGATTTCAAGATTACAAACAGGATATCTTAGAATGCTCAAATTTAATGTAAAAAATCAAAACATTCCTGAAATGCCCTAAATGCGATTCTCAACCAGCCAGTCTTGAATATCTATTGAATTGTATCAAATCTTCTAAAAAATTCCTCTGGGAGAACACCAGGACTATAATAAAAAAGCTGAGACAATGGAACCTAATGGAGATCATTTAAACGACTTGAGGAATGAGCAACAACACAACGATCATACGAATTTAGAAAATTTCATTTTAATATACATTTTCAAAAACCTTTTTAAATAATATGAAGTCTGAATGAAATAAAACACACTCAATCCTTTACTTTCACATTAATTATGTAAATATTTACCTGTATAAAAATATTATCTCATAACAAATTTGTTCACATAGATAAAGAGAAAATAATTTTGTATAATAATCATTTATTTCATTAAGAAAAGTTCTAATTATGTAAATATTTACTTGTATATAAATATTATCTTCTAGTTTCTTGGAAAGTTGCCTGTTGAAGGACGTCAAAGTCCGAAAGCTCCGAATTTACAGCATTAATAAAAGAAACATGTCGCCGTTAACTTTTGTTCTCCTTCTTCAAGATAATAATCAACTAATGTAACAGGTTTCTGGAGATGAGTTTCTTTTATTTTCTTTCCAGAAACCTGTTGCATTATTTAATTTATATCAAGGATATTTAAATCAATAAAGAATAATAAATACACGACAGCTGAAGTATCTACTTATATAATAGCCTTATTCTGTCTGTGTGAAGTTCACTGTGTGAAGTTCACGGATAGATTTTGGTCAGAATGGATAAAATAAAAAAAGTGTCAAGGGATGGGAATCGAACCCACGACCTTCCGCTTACCGGGCAGATTAATGCCCACTAGGCTACCCTGGACATATTTTTCCGTTCATAAAGTTAATATATGATGCCAATATATATAATAATTGTATAAACGAATGCAAGACAAAATCACCGCGAATGTTTCTTTTTTTTAAGGCAATTTCTTTTTAAGGCAATTATCGTTTTGCACAATTACTTAATCTTTTAAAATAAATAACAATACTTAAATGAAAATATGTTTCTTTAAATAAAATAAAATAAACTTTTAAATCGGTAACCTTTATGAGAACCTTTAAATATATATAAGTACCTTTAATCGATAATCTTTATAAGAATAAAATATGTAATTCATTAAATAGAAATTTAATTTTTAGTATCTCATTTATTTTTTATTGTATTATATTATATATTATATTTTATATTATTATATATTATATTATATTTTATATTTGAACGATAGGCTCATTATTTCTTTATACCGTTATTATACCCTTATACACTGCGTGACATTGAAAAGTGAACACCAAGAAATAGTGGCCAGAAAGTGATGAAACTCGGCAGACAGAGAGAGACAGGGACGAACAATAAGTGATCTTTATTTCAAAATGATAGTCATAATACAGAGCGAGAACGGCGTCGGCTTAGTAGCAAGAAGGACCACCGCGGACGGCGATGCACGCAGCAACACGTCTAGGTAGAGAGTCAATCAGAGTACGGATGGCGTCCTGAGGGATGGCTCTCCATTCCCTCTCAACCATTTGCCACAGTTCGTCTTCTGAACGCGGCTGTGGCAAGGCATGCAAACGGCGTCCAATGATGTCCCAGACGTGCTCGATTGGTGAGAGATCAGGAGAGTACGGTGGCCAGGGAAGCATCTGTACATCTTGCAGAGCTTTCTGGCTAATACGAGCAGTGTGCGGTCGGGCGTTATCCTGCTGATAAAGGGCATTGGGTACCCCCTGAAGGTAGGGGAGTGTCACCGGTCGCAGCACATCATCAACGTATCGTTGGGCCGTCATAGTGCCCTGAATACGAAGTAAAGGTGACCTGGAATCATACGCGATTGCGCCCCAAACCATGATTCCACGTTGTCGCACGGTGGGGCGTTCCACAATTGCTGCCGGATTGGACCTTTCTCCACGTCGACGCCACACGCGTACACGGCGACTATCACTGGACAAGCAGAAACGCGACTCATCTGAGAACACGACCCTGTGCCATTCCGTCATCCACGTCGATCTAGCCCGGCACCATTCCAAACGTTGGCGCCTATTCGGTGGGGTCAATGGCAGTCTTCTTAGCGGACGGCATGAGTGCAAGCCATTAGCAACCAATCGACGGGAAATGGTTCTGGTCGAGATGGAATGATCTAGGGTGTCTTGCACATGTTGCAGGATGGCGGTACAAGTGGCTTGTGGGGCCGCCACTGCTTGTCGAAGGATACGCCGATCCACACGTGCTGACGTCACTCTGGTTGCACCGGCATTCCTATAAATTGCCACATTTCCTTGTTACAACCATCTTCTCCACAGTCGGTGCACCGTGGACGCACCAAGGTGTGTATCAGCTGCGATTTGACGTATGGACCAACCTGCCCTTTTCAGTCCGATCACCATGCCCCTCGTAAAAGCGTCTGTCTGCTTGAACTGCTTCCGTTTACGATGACCTGGCATTCTCTGTTATTACACGTGTCTTTTGACACAAGAACAAAATTTCTACAATGATTTTCCTTGAAGAAATAACGACACGAATACTGTCCTTTCTGCAAGTTCCTTCCCTTATATCTTACTCCATGTGCGCACGAGAGCTGCGCATTTTACATCATTTGCATAACTCGGTTAGGCGCGTCTACCCTGAAATTTGCATAATTTTTCTGGCCACTATTTCTTGGTGTTCCATTTTCAAAGTCACGCAGTGTATTATATATATTATATTATATATATATTATACCGTTTTGCACGTGAGTGACATCCATGGCGCCAATTTATAATTGTAACGAATAGAATTTGAATTAAAACGTTTTTAAAATATATACGCACTCGGGTAAAACCCGGGCGTTGCCCGGGCCATTCGTCTAGTTTCTCTATATTTAAATATAACTCAAGTTTTCGGGTGTGATGCCTTTCAACTTGTTGAGTTCTCTCAGGTTGAGTTCGTTATCAGCTTGATGAATGTCATCATCTCGAAAGATTGTGTTGATATTTAAATGTAGATGCACTTCAAATTTCGCCTATTACTCTTTTATTGATATACCAGGTGATAATTAAATCCATTATATTGTACGGACCTGTGACTTAAGTGATTTAGGTTTTCCCCTCCAATTCTGAAACATTATAAATCAATAACAAGTATTGTTGCACCGTCCTGGGGCTTCATGTCAATATTCGATGGTCCATATCAAGATTATAAGTCAGATCAGAACAAGTAATCATAAAAACAAATTTATCTTAATAAAGAAAGTATTTATAAATTTTGCCAGATCGCAAGATACAATTCTCTGAGATTTCTAAACAAACTATTTGAATCACACACTTTGATTAGTAGCCCGTAAAACTATTTGAAAAATAAACAAAACATTTACAAATAAAACCCTGACGTCACGTGATTGATGATAATTCACCAAGTAGGCCATCACAGATTATTCTGTGACCATAAATTTGGTCAAATGATTAAAAATAGGATATTTTTAGCTTTGTTAAAATTAATTTAAGAAGCTAAAAGTTTAAAAACAATTAATCATATTATACTGAATATTCTATTTTACCTTTTACCTTTTAACATTGGAATTGAAAAATTTATTCCACAAATACGAACATAAACAGACGACATTGCGAAACACAACAATGTTATTCAAAGCAGAAGGTAAGAAAGGTATTGGATATTACATGGAATCGGGGATGATGTAATATCCATTTTATTTCCTTTATCTTCAAATTTCTTTGAACGTCGAGATATTTGCCTTATATGTTTTTTTTTCGTTTATCTCTTTGTATCTAATATATGTTCAATTCTTAACCATTTTCTATATTATTAGATCAATTCGAAGCTACTATCACCATTTCGAATCATTTTTATTTTAAGAATTGATTAATCAACATGCTTGAGTTAAAAGGAGATCCATCAAATAAGTTTATATAAAAGTTCTTTTTTATTATTATTATTTTTCAATTTTCAATGTATTATTATCATTAATTATTTTTCGACCAATGACAAAGTTCTTCTCATGTAATCTATAAGAATTTGTAAATTAAATTCACCGTGCAATAAATTGATAAAGAGGGACCAATCTCTCGAAATATTTTAAGAAAAAATGTTTTTTTTTTCTTCACAGATCCAGGTACGCCCTTTTATATAAACATTTGAATATGGTTTTCCTATTTTTGGGCTCATGTTAATACTGATTTGTATATTGTACTTGAATTATGTTCAATTAAAACCATTTCTATACTGGGAGAATCTTGTATGAACTTGATCCCTATTAAAGTGTTTTGTTTGTGTGTGAATTGATTAATCAAAAATATGAAGGTGTGAAAAATCTATATCTATAACAAAATAAACAAATGACCTCTAAATAGACAAAGACGTTTATTTCATAATAAAGGTTACATTTTATAGTGAAAATTAAACACACACACAATTTCAGTTTCTTTTTTCTTGAAAACGTTTCAATTATAAAAACATGTTATAAAGCAATTGTAGCAAAGTATTTATTATTTTACTAACAGAGTATCATTTTTATGCTATATTTTACTACTCTGTAAACTTCCTTCATTGCTTATCTTTTGTTTATCAAACATAGTTTGTTCTTGCCTTAAATATATTGCTGTGTCATCCTGAAGTTTGTCTTTCCTAATTTTCCACGTGTAAAAATAGACAAATAATGCTATTCAAACTTGTAAAATATTTACTGAGAAATAATATTTTATCATTGATTTATTCATAAAGATATTTATCAATGAAGAAAACAGTACAAATGGAAAGCATGACTTATCAGTGAGATTTGACTTATCACATATCAGATAATCAAACTTCATCTGGTCGAACTGTAATTTATTTTAGAACTATGAATGCCGGCCAGACAACCTTTATCTTCAAGATGACTTATCAGTGCTAATGCCTCCAAGAGGTTTCACCAGATTAGTCTCCAGACAGCTCCACTATTGTATTGGATTGTGTGTGTTCTGTTTAACTAACATGTGCTATTATTAAAGAATATATTTAAATATATTCAACTTTATTATACATTAATGGATAAACTTAAGGAACTAGAAATTATTTGATGACGCCGGTCATCTGTTTTTGTCTTTTTTGTTATTGTTGTTTTGAAAGAGACAGGTAATTTTGTTCACACTTGGTTATCTCGCGTGTGTTCAATAAAGATCACTGTGTATCTAATATATTTTATAGTTAATAAAGTATCTTTTAGAGACTGAATCCCGATATATATACTAAAAGGTACAATTTTCTTAAGTTTTGTGTTGTGTGTTTGTGTGTGTTGTGTATTTTTGTGTTGCATGAGTATAATTCCATAAAACGCATTCCCACAATGAAAATTTCATTGGTACAGTACAATGTGATGGTGATAATATAAATATTGGTCTGTTCATTGAAAATAATATCCGATATTGTATTGTCCATATTTAAGCTTTGATATATAAATATTATTGTAATTTAACAATTATGTTATATCAATTTGTTTTGTGATAATACATATCGCGAATAAAACCAATTGAATAGGCTTCCGAATAACTTTAAATATTTATTTAATTAGTTATAGGAAATATTTTAAATATAAAATAAGAATTACTATGTACATGAGCCAAATCGACCTAGCAGTTAGAACAAGAGGGGAGAACTGAGTTTTTACTCCTTCCACGTGGCGCCACGGTTTTCCCCGACCGGTCGGTCCCACCAGATTAGAGGGAATACTCTGTCCTCCTGACTATATTTTGTGTAATTTCTAAATGTTTCAACAAATAATATCAAGAACACAAGATATCCGTATAGTTTTACTTCATACATTCAAACTTGGACAAAACGCTATAGAAGACAACTCGAAATATTATCATCACATGAGGAGAAGATGTCAATTCTGTTGACGTACATTACGCGCAGGTTGTTTATAAAATTACATGTCTGCGATTTCAGACTTGAAGATAGAGGGGGTTGTGGGCGGACATTGACACAACGGTCAATTAAACGTAATAATCGAAGCAAACACAGCTTAACTACACAAGACACTGCCGAGGATCTCAACGTCGACTTCTCTATAGAGAACACGGCCTTTTGGCTAAGATCAAAGTGTAGAGGCCTCAAGGCCAGAAGAAGACCCCTTTGTACCTTATTTATTTTGAAATCATTCTTTATATTCAATTTATATATTAATTATTTCTTTTTTTTAAACTGATTTTTGTATATTAAATTAAAAAGTCTTTTTTGTTATCATCATCACATGCAATGTATTAAAAAAAAAAACGATAATAAACAAAAACAACAATAAAATTACATCTCCATTATTATAAAACAACAACAAACTTAAATTAACAATATAAAAACATATTATTTAATTTAACACAAAAACGTTAGAAAATATAGTCCAACTTTTGTGCTTACCTATTGGTGGTCTTGCAAAATATCTTTACTTAAGAAGAGACCAAAGGTAGAAGTGATGAGTTTATTGAAGAGGTATGAACTTAGCAAGATATGGAACATTAACATCTTCCAATAGTTCTATGAAAAATAGACACTTCAGTCAGTTAGAGTTTTTTTATTTTTATCAACGTTTCGGCAAAAATCTTTTGTCTTCGTCAGGAGATGTAAATAACCTGCGCCTAATATTTCCACAGAAGTGACATCATCTAGCCATGTGATGATAATATTTCGAGTTATCTTCAATATCGTTTTGTCCGAGTTTGAATGCATGAAGTAAAACTGGCTGAAGAGTCTATTTTTCATAGAAATATGAATGCGCCGGCCAAGCAACCTCTATCTTCAGGATCTTTCAATAGGTTTTAATATGAATGCAAGGCTTATATTTGTATCACATCCCGTTGAAGGACGTAATTGTTCGAAATTTCTCCAAAATACTTGGTCACTTCTTAGCAATGATAGACCGTGATTCCTCTTATTGTAAAATATCTTTATCTACCATAGATAGTATACGATAGATCTTTGTCTAGCGATATATGTGAACAATTGTTACCCAGCAAATATTTGAAAGAGGTAAAATGAAAGAACTGTAGTGATTTCTTACCGATTTGTAACTTGTAACGTTCTAATTGGCCTTTGATACTTACCAATTAGAAAGCTACAAGTTACAAATCCGTAAGAAATAACTAGATATATATCTATACTTTGACCAGTAAATATTTAATATAATAAAAAGATTACTGACTACCAATTATTTTATTTCCAAAGCGCTATATCCCGCAAGGGATACTTGCGCCAAACAAGGAGAAAAGTTTATTTACATAAGTTATTTACATTATTCAACGCATGAAAACATTAGAGATCCAGATTTTGTAGAAAGTTTAGAATGTATTTACAAAATGAATTGAACTTTAAATATGATTTAAACTTACTGACCAATGTATCTTTAATTCTTAGACCTATGAACGCTGGCCTGACAACCTCTATCTACATTATAATAATATTTCATCTGTTCGGTAATTCAATAAACAGATATAATAATTCTTAATTCCTTTCCCTTTATCTTTCTGAATGCTTCCAAAGTTTATTCTAATTGAAGATATTATTAATGATATACTTTAAAATTTTAATTTAAAAACCTTATCTCTCAGAGATAGCTGGATAATTTAATTATATTTAAAACTTTTCTCTATTCTATTTTAGAGTTATTAGAATATTGTTTTTGGTTATTATGGCTGTGCTCTTTAAAAATAATGTTGTTTCTAAAATCTGATTGTATATTTTGATTGGGATATAGTTTACAGATGGTTCTCGTTTCGCGTTAACTATATAAATAAATATGAAAAATTATAGGGCGTATGGGTGATTGTCTGTACCACCCACATTTTAACAATATTTGACCTATCCAGAAGAAATCTTAGCACGATATAAATAAGGTCCAGAAAACTCCGCCTTTGCCGGACCCAAGCCCGGATGAAAAAGGAGGAGGGGGAGCAGTAACAAGCTCACTAAAAAACCTGGGCTCAACTGGCCAGGCTTATAGTACCCTGTAAGGGCTCCTGATCCAGGGATACAGGATGAGCAGTGTTTGTACTCCATGTTAAGAGCGGCTGCACATGGCGTCTGTTCCTCATGTCAGAGGCGGCCATTTCTTTTAGAGCTAAGTCGGCCTGCCACTGAGTAGTGTTCCCAGTCTTAATGACAAAGGCAGACGCAATCTACTTCACCCAGTGTGGAGATAAGAAAGAAGAGGAAGAGGTCCAGAATAAGTCTTTTTCATAGTTTAAGCTCGGAAAATGTTAATTATTCCAATATATAATAGACGAGTGAATATATTGTCAAAATGGATATTTCCCTCCTTTCTGAGCTATCCGAGAACTTCAGGTTGCGTCCGAAATTGTCTCGTGCCGTTCGCACTTTTTGTCTTTAGAAATGCTTTTAGTTAAATGATAGTTTTCTAAGCTATATCCACAATGAACCCACATTATTTTCAAAGAAACATTGTACCTAAACATCGACGGTTCAAAAGCGTCGTAAATATTAATTTCCTTATAACCTAAACAACTTAAAAGTCCAAACCCTTTGTGTCGCATATACAATGTATACTAACACCATTTACTATATATTATAATATATACACGTAGACTATACTATACACTATATACGTACTATACTATATAGGTTTATACTAATACCATTTCAACGCCGCAATACAAATGATCGTAAAAGTGTGTTTTAAAATGCGTCAAAATTCCATTTTAACCTATCTAAAAATATAAAGAGAAATACTTCTGATCGTGCAATTAAATGTTGATAACGGCTTGCGCTATCGATCGGAATAAATATCAACTAATCCTTGATTTTTAATTATTCCAGTAATGGCCAAATACCCTTTCTTGATTAATAAAGAAAAGCTAACCACGTACATATTTCAGGCTGTTGGCCCTCATCAGTGTAGTGTAAGCTATATATGTATCAAAGCTGGTCTTTGAGGCTTCCTGAAAAATCAAGGAATAGGTATTCAAGGCCGTAAGAACGTGAGAACGCAAAACTATTTGTAAAGATATAAAAGTGAAATTACTGGAATTAAGTTCATGAATTAAATTTCTTGATTTTTCAGGAAATCTCAAAGATCAGCATTTTTTATCGTTGAGGCAAATTTTGCACCACGTTGATGAGGTTCAACCGCTTTAAATGCATATGTGGTTAGTTTTTCTTGCTTAATAAAAAATGGCTATTTGTAGCCAATTCTGTAAAAATCTATAAATCGAAGACTA
The DNA here is from genome assembly GCA_030710605.1 of Cordylochernes scorpioides. Classification (NCBI taxonomy): domain Eukaryota; kingdom Metazoa; phylum Arthropoda; class Arachnida; order Pseudoscorpiones; family Chernetidae; genus Cordylochernes; species Cordylochernes scorpioides. Next base: position 69,384,958 of record CP092876.1, read on the forward strand.
GTTGATTTTTATTCCGACAGATGGCGTAACTCTTAATTGACCGATTAGAAAATGTCTTTCTTCTTTCTCTTAATTTCAAAACCTGATCCCAGTACAAATTCACTTTGTACTAGTTTTCTTATAAAAAAAGGTTAAATTTTTGTAAAATACTGTCGTCACCCTTTATTGATTTTTCGTTAAATTTGTTATTTTATATTTTCTGCTTAAAAAAATGCATTTCATTAAAGATTTTATTTTATAAAGACCTTTTCTTTTTGATATTCTCAATCAATACGTAGTGCTATAAAATATGTATTATTAAATTATAGATTATTATATTTATTGATTTTTATCGTCACTATGCTATTATTAGTGATAATCATACACTACGTTACACTGTATTTGTAAATAATATTGTAAAAGAAAGAATGTAAGGGTAAAAAGTTAGGGTAATATACATAAAGGGAGTGCCACTACCGAACAATAAATTATGTTTATTAGAACAGAATACATCTATACACTGAGCGACAACGCTGTTCACTCAATATGTTGTGGGACCACCGCTATGTCAACATGTCTTGGTACTGACTCAATGAACATGCAGATGTCTTGATCGATGGCTGCACATTCCCTATTAACCCTCAGCTAGGCTTATGGACCGAAAGGTCTGAGAGTCCATTTGCTTCTAGGATATCAACCATCAGCTAAAGTTCATGGCGTCTGTTCCTCATGTCAGAGGCGGCCATTTCATTTGGAGCTAAGTCGGCCTGCCATTGAGTAGAGCTCCCAGTCTTAATGACAAAGGCAGACACATTCTACATCACGCAGTCATGATGGTTGTCAAAGAGACACCATCAAGTGTCACAACTTGATACCCTAATGTGTTTGAGTGGAGATAAGGAAGAAGAAGAAGAGCTACAGTTCATCTTATGAACGTGGCTGTGGTAGCGCATGCAAACAATAGTCCACGCATGCTGACGTCACTCTGGCCGCAACAGCACCCCTTCATCATACCACATTTCCTTGTTCCATCCATCTTCTCCATAGCCCTTGCAATGTGGACACGTCGAAGTGTCTGTTCGTAGAGATTTGACGTATGGACCAACCAAACTTTCTGTGTCCAATCACAATATCTCTCTGTGGCGGTGGCTTGGCATTCTCTGCTACTAGGCGTTTTTTATGAGTCAAAAACAACATTTTAACTTGCGTCAGCGAAGTGCCGAATTTATCGGTACTTCGTGCAGGTGGGGCTGAGTGTTGGAATTGAGGACCCCCTCATCGCCTGGAAGAAGACACTTGTACGGTGGAGAAGACTCCGCGGCTGAAAATTTAAATTTGTAAATAAAAAAAATCTTCTTTAAATTATTATATAATAAGGCAAAATAGCCTAGCTGCGAAAGCTTTAGACTTTAGAACCTGATGTCCCTGGTTCGAACACGCTTTTCGCTATCTTTTTATTTTCTCAAATTATTTTTGCGATATCTTTCTCATTTTGTAAATAATGACTGAGTTTTCAATAAATTTATTTTAATTGTCAATTTTCACATACATTTTAAAAATACTTGACCTATCCAGAAGAAATTTTAGCACAATATAAATAAGGTTCAGAATAAGTCGTTTTCATAGTTTTAGCTCTGAATATGTTAATTATTCCAATATATAATAGACAATTGAATATATTTTCAAAATGGATATTTCCCTCCTTTCTGAGCTATCCGAGAACTTCGGTTTGCGTCTGAAATCGTCTCAAGCCGCTCGCACTTTTTTTCTTTAGAAATGCTTGTAGTTAAATGAGAGTTTTATAAGCTGTATCCACAATGAGCCCCCATTGTTCTCAAAGAAATCTTGTACTCAAACATCGACGGTTCTAAAGCGTCGTAACAAATTTCCTTATAACCTAAATAACTAAAAAGTTCAAACCCTTTGTGTCGCATATACAAGTGTTAACAAATACCATTTATACTATATACGTGTATAGTATACTGTTTGTGTCGCATATACAAGTGTATACTAATACCATTTACTATATAATATACGAGTATACTATAATATATACGTGTATACTATACACTATATACTATACTATATAGGTGTATACTCATACAATTTCAACGCCGCAATACAAATAAATCGTAATATTGTGTTTTAAAAGGCGTCAAAATTATATTTTAACCTATATAAAATATAAAGAGAAAGACCTATGATCGTGCAATTAAATGTTGATAACGGTTTGCGCTATCGATCGGAATAAATGTCAACTAATCCTTGATTTTTTAATTATTCTAAAACTGCCCAAAAATGTGCTTCTTGATTAATTAAGAGAAGCTAACCACGTACATATTTCAAGTTGTTGGCCCTCATCAGAGTGGTGTTAGCTATATCTGTATCAAAGCTGGTCTTTGAGGCTTCCAGAAAAATCAACGAATAGGTATTCAAGGTCGTAAGAACGTGGAAACGCAAAACTATTTGGAAAAATATAAACGTGAAATTACTGGAATTAAGTTCATAATTTAAATTTTTGATTTTTCAGGAAGCCTCAAAGACCAGCATTTTTGAACGTTGTGGCAAATTTTGCACCACGTTGATGAGGTTCAATAGCCTTAAATACATATGTGGTTAGCTTTTCTTGATTAATAAACAATGGCTATTTGTAGCCAATTCTGTAAGAATCTATAAATCGAAGATTAGTTGATATTTATTCCGACAGATGGCGCAACTCTTAATTGACCGATTAAAAAATGTCTTTCTCCTTTCTCTTAATTTCAAAACCTAATCCTAGTACAAATTCACTTTGTACAAGTTTTCTTATATGAAAAGGTTAAATTATAGTAAAATAGTGTCGTCACCCTTTATTGATTTTTCGTTAAATTGTTATTTTATATTATCTGCTTTAAAAAAATGGACTTTTGTTAATCTTTTATTTTATCAAGACGTTTTCGTATTGATATTCTCAATCAATATATAGTGCTAAAATAAGTATTATTAAATTGAAGATTATTATATTTATTGATTTTTATCGTCAATATGCTACTATTAGTGATAATCATACACTACGTTACACTGTATTTGTAAATAATTTTGTAAAAGAAAGAATGAATGGGTAAAAGGTTAGGGTAATATACGAGGGGCATCCAATAAATAAGTTTCCCCATTTTTTAACAAATAAACCACATTATTTACAATTATGCAGTTATTTTATTTTCAATATACAACTCATAGACTACTTCTCTAAATAATCACCATTTCTGTTCAAACATTTTTTGTACCTTTGTAGCAATTTTTAGATACCACTGTTGTACCAAGCCGTGTCCTGTCTTCGTAGCCAGTGGTTCGCCTCCGCCTGCACTTCCTCATCATTCGCAAAGTGCTTGCCTCCAAGGTGCCACTTGAGTGCTGGATAAAGATGGAAGTCGCTTGGGGCAAGTTCCGGAGAATGAGGTGGATGTGTGAAAATTTCCCATTTGAAGTTTTCCATAGCCATAACTTTGCCTGCAGAGATTGTGACCTTCGCCTTTTTTGGTGCACTTTCCTCAGGCTTCTTCCACACCATGCTTTGTCGTTTTGTTTCTGGAGTTGAATGATGTACCCAGCTTTCATCTCCAGTGACAATACGGGAAAACAGTTGATCTCCATCTCCTTGATGCATTTCCAGGAAAACTCGGGCTGCCCCATCCGTTGTTGCTTGTGATTTTCCAAGAGCTATCTTGCGACCCATCTTGCGCAGACTTTGCGAAAATCCAAAACATCTGACATGATTGTTCCAATCGAAGAGCGTCTAATTTCGATTCCAGGAGGCAGTCGAATTATTATTTCGTCAATGGTGACGCGGCGATCTGCTTCCACCACATTCCGAACAGCAGCAACGGCTGCATTGTCCGTAGCAGGAACGGGGCTGCCGCTTCGCTCGTCATCATGCACGTTTTGCCATCCTTCTAAGAACCATGAACGCCATCGGCGAACCATTTGGATGCTCATACATTCTTTACCATACACTGACACTGAATTGCGATGAATATTGACAGCAGTTTAATTTTTCGCCGTGACAAAACGAATTACAGAACGGAGTTCGCAAGTGGACACGCTCACCAGTGGTAGCTCCATGGAAACTGAAGCGCTACGGACTTGCGCGTACGAGTTAGCGTGATTTTGAAGGTCACCAGCTTCCAACGCATCCTAGTGACCATTTCATCTATACTAACTAATTTTTACAACGTTTCGTTCGCAGAAAAAAAAATAGGGAAACTTCTTTATTGGATGGCCCTCGTACATAAAGGGAGTGCAAGTAACGATGTCACCCAATCATGATGGTTGTCAAAGAGACACCATCAAGGGTCACAGCTTGATACCCTAATGTGTTTGAGTGGAGATAAGGAAGAAGTAGAAGAGCTACAGTTCATCTTATGAACGTGGCTGTGGTAGCGCATGCAAACAATAGTCCACGCATGCTGACGTCACTCTGGCCGCAACAGCACCCCCTGCATCATGCCACATTTCCTTGTTCCATCCATCTTCTCCATAGCCCTTGCAATGTGGACACGTCGAAGTGTCTGTTCGTAGACATTTGACGTATGGACCAACCAAACCTTCTGTGTCCAATAACAATATCTCTCTGTGGCGGTGGCTTGGCATTCTCTGCTATTAGGCGTTTTTTCTGAATCAAAAAAAAAATTAAAATACTTTTATGTCAAACAGAATGGTGCGAATATAGGAAATTTGGAAGTTCCTTCTTTTATATCTCAATCAACATTCGCGGGATACCTGCGCAATTTGCATCATTTGCATAACTCGGCGAGCTAACTTTACCCTGAGATTTGCATATCTTTCTTCCCAGTAAATATTGCTGTTTCAATCTCAGAGTGACGCAGTGTATATTATAAATATATCTGGTTAATAAATTTCTATTTAGGCGAACATTCATTTTAGAAAATAACCTGGCGAAACCGGGACATTCTTCTAATTTTTTTTTATACTTAACGAATGAAGGATCTGAATTCGAACAGATTCTGCACGCGAAGACGTTTCCCTATCGAATATTGAAACTATATAGAACACAAGGTTGGACTATGGTACAATTATTTCGTCTTTTCAACAAACCTTTGGCAATGGAGAATTCAGATAAGCAAATTTGAAAAATATTTTAGAAAGTTCAAATCGAACGTCACAAACTTCGTAGACCAAGAAAGCAGAAGTTGATAATCAAAATTCGACGACAATAAACTTGGGGAAAGCTGTCCAAAAAGACAAAGCTTGAAAATGAAGAATTTGGCTGAGGACTTCAATTCAGACCATCTTACCATTGTTGGTCGTTTCAAAGATCTCAGAAGCAGTAATTGTAGAGTTGATGTTTTTGAAGATCATTTGTTAGCTGAAAGCTGTTTTGGAAGCAATATAGCTACATCAACTAATTATTCATTCAAGAAGAGTTTATAATGGATATCCCCTATGTCGTTGTTGTTGTTGTCGTGTCCAATGAAGAGTCTCAGATGTCTCCATTCATCTCTATCACAGCAGTTGCAATGTCCTCTATCTTAAGTGTGTAAAGCTAATATCTCCTATGTTGTTGTTGTTGCCGTGTCCAATGAAGAGTCTCAGATGTCTCCATTCATCTCTATTACAGCAGTTGCAATGTCCTCTATCTTAAGTGTGTAAAGTTAATATCCCCAACGTTGTTGTTGTTGTCGTGTCCAATGAAGAGTCTCAGAGTCTCCATTCATCTCTATTACAGCAGATGCAATGTCCTCTATCTTAAGTGTGTAAAGCTAATATCTCCAATGCTATTATTGTTGTCGTGTCCAATGAAGAGTCTCAGATGTCTCCATTCATCTCTATTACAGAAGATGCAATGTCCTCTATCTTAAGTGTGTAAAGCTAATATCTCCAATGCTATTATTGTTGTCGTGTCCAATGAAGAGTCTCAGATGTCTCCATGCATCTCTATTACAGCAGTTGCAATGTCATCTATCTTAAGTGTGTAAAGCTAATATCCCCAACGCTGTTGTTGTTCTCGTGTCCAATGAAGAGTCTCAGATGTCTCGATGCATCTCTATCACAGCAGTTGCAATGTCCTCTATCTTAAGTGTGTAAAGCTAATATCTCCAATGCTATTATTGTTGTCGTGTCCAATGAAGAGTCTCAGATGTCTCCATTCATCTCTATTACAGCAGATGCAATGTCCTCTATCTTAAGTGTGTAAAGCTAATATCTCCAATGATATTATTGTTGTCGTGTCCAATGAAAGTCTCAGATGTCTCCATGCATCTCTATCACAGCAGTTGCAATGTCCTCTATCTTAAGTGTGTAAAGCTAATATCTCCAATGCTATTATTGTTGTCGTGTCCAATGAAGAGTCTCAGATGTCTCCATTCATCTCTATAACAGCAGATGCAATGTCCTCTATCTTAAATCTGTAAATCTAATATCCCCAATGTTGTTGTTGTCGTGTCCAATGAAGAATCTCAGATGTCTCCATGCATCTCTATCACAGCAGTTGCAATGTCCTCTATCTCAAGTGTATGAAGCTAATATCTTCTATGAAATAATAATTCATGGATGTTTTGTTTAAACGTGTTTATCGTTTCGAGAAAAGCTGAGAGAAAGAAATAAATATATATCCACCCAATATTTATCTTAATTTATCGTTAGTTTTATAGATTTTTACATACACTCAAAGAGGAAAGTTGAAGTCTTGCAGCATCAAATATGTGGAACATGTTAGCTGTCAGCGACTGTAGTTATCTTTGTTGACAGGGTTTCAGCCACGGGCGGTTTCCACAAATTTAATTCAGTGAACAAATATATTTGTCTCTATAAACATATATAGGCTTCTAATATTTTCAAATTATCAATAATATATTTCTTATTTCTATTTAAATATGTTGAAATAATTTATATATGTTTACTTACTTTGATATGTTTTATATTGAAAAGATTATGCGATATATATTTTTGTTGGACATTGTGATGTGTTGTGAAATGTGAATTTTTGTTATTTACGTTTCCTTTGCTGAGTGTTTTATATATATCTTTTAGAATTTCATTTGTCTCTTTGGGTATATTGCTTGCCTTATGAATTGGTTCATCAATATATTTTACAATTATATTTGGTATTGATGTTCCGACATGGTATAAATTCATAGATAAAATTTAAAGAAGAGGAAAGTCTTTGGTGTCGCCGAGAGTCTTATTTTTAAGGAGATAGAGGCAATTTGTTCACACTTGGTTATCTCGTATGTCTTCAATGAAGGTCACTGTGTATCAAATATCTTTGGGAGTTATAATCCTGATATACATGCTAAAATGTACAACTTCTTTAAGTTTTGTCCATTAACAAAATATCTCTGCAGACCTTACTGCAATGATAGGAATTTTAGTTGAAAAGACTTAGCTAATCATATTAGTTTTAATATAAAATTATATTTGCGAAAGAGTATTGTTTGAAAATTTTTCTTGTATTTATATGTATGAGCCTGTACAGATTGATAGGAAGATGTCCATATAGGTTTCCAAAACATCCAAAATTGACATCCTTAGTAAATGCAGAGAGTATTTAAGGAAAAAATATCAATGCAATTGTAGAGCGGTCTGGAAATTAATTTTAGGAAACCCATTAGAGGTTTCAGCACTGATGGGCCATACTCTTTCAACTAGTAATTTTTATCATTCTGCAGCAAGGTCTACTGAGGGAATATTTGATAAATATATAATTTGAAACATGAAAGCCAAAGTATTTGGAAAAATTGACCAATAAAAGGCATATAAAATTGTAGTTGGTTTGTCTAATGTTTGAAGATGTGTGCATTTATATTGAATTATAAATTCATGCTTTGATGTGTATGGTAGTGTGTTTTTATTTTTATGTGCTATTGTTAGGAACATACTTGCATATTGTGTGGTATACGTGCATGGCTTTATATGTTTGATGTTTATATAAATATTGAAATGTTGGGGTGTGTGTTATTATGAGCATTGTTAATGCTTTTGCTTTATGTGTGATGGTCCCCTTTTGTTGTATTCATTCTTGTTGTGTGTTATGTGATTATTGTATTATTTGTTAGCATTGATTCGTGTCATGGCATTTGATGATACGTATTGTTATCGTGACAATCATTACATGTATTATGCGTAGTTTTGTATATTTTGGGGGATATTATATTTCTATATTCTATTCAACTATCTATTCGGTTAAGTTAATATAATCATATTGCGATATAATTTTATATTGATCGAAAAATCTTTAGCATTAAGAATATTTCTCATTATTATTTATTAAAAAACTTATTGTGAAAGGTTTTCTGATCGTTTTATATTTGGTTAAGTGTCGAATAAACACAATCGATTGTGGCGACAAAGAGAGAAGGACGGGCAAGCTAAACATTCTATTTAGAATAAGGTAGCTGACATCGATGGCGTCTTCTTGACAGAACATTTCTGACAGACATAATTTTATAAAAGTACTGCGTGTCTTAAGACGAGTAGAACAAGCAAAACAAAAGCGCATTTACATAATGTACAAAAAGTTTGAGCCGGCAATCGGGAAACAACAACAATGATTTTATATAGTGAAAACGGCGATCTCTGGCGGTCGATTTAACAGAGTCATTTAATCTATGAAATATAATTATAAATAAAATAATATTTTAACATATATGTTTTGGTTCTATAAGTATCTGTACTTTATTTCGAAAATTATAATCTCTTGTATCGTAGCATTTGAGGGATTGAAAATATCATCCGGGGAAAAAGCTTTGATATAAAAAATAATTGATTTGCTCGGGTTTTCGGGAATTCAAACTACTCTACAGGAATAATGTTAACTATAACCAATACTCCTTTCGAAAGGCTCAAAAGCCCGAAAACTTCAGCTAATTAAATTTTCAAATTATTACAATTTTTCAAATTGAGATGTGATTATTTTTTCTCTCGAATTTTCTGTACTTTATGTTGGGGTGTTGTTTGCTTTCTGTTTAACCATATAGGTATTTTAACTATAATGAAATATTGAGTAAAATTAATCAGGCCTCCAGGTAAAAGTTTCTTTTCAAAACATTTTTATTCTCTAGCTTTCGGGCATGGACCCCTACTACAGGAGAAAACTTGGTTCTGTAGAAGGGCGTCCGTGCCCGAAAAGCTAGAGAATAAAAATGTTTTGAAAATAAACTTTTCCCTGGAGACCTGATTAATTTTACTCAATATTGATACAAGGTATTATTTTATAGACTTATAATGAAATATGTTTTATTTTGTGATGAGAATATGTGACAATTGACAATTGAAACAAATTTTATTGACTTCTTGTCAATAATTTACATTAAAAAAGGAAATAAATAAACTAAAATATAAATGAGCATATGTGTGTTGTTTGGTGTTGTAATGTCATATTTGTTTTCTGCTAAATTATGTGATACTATAATTTCGTGTTTAAATATGTGTGTCTGATTTTTGTTTTTATTAATTGTCTTTTTTTCATTTTGTCATTTTGTATCATTTTTACATGATGTTATATGTTGTTTTATTACGGCGTATTGTTAGTATTGCGTGTTATTAATTTTGTGATCTCAATATAATATAAAAATCTTATAACATATATAAGAATAATTAAGAATTTATAGTAAGAATTATTGGACTTAAGTATTTGTAACTTCAAGGAATTTGTACTTAAAAGGTTTAGAGGATTACAATTTCAGGGAAAATGATTAACGTGGACTTCTTAGGAATTGATAATTTGATAGAAAGTGATTTAATTACACAAACACACGATTCACTGAAGTTACAATAAATTAAAAATCGCGAATATTTTCAGTGAAGATTTTCGATAAAAGGCTTTTCACAGGAATCACAAATCAAACATAATGGGAATATTAAGATCGAGTAATCAAAGATTTATTCAACATGTAATAAATAATTCTCCGAAGACGTGCAAAGAAATAGAATAAAGAGAATACCACTTTAACTCGTTAATTTCTACATGGGAGTTCAGTTAATTTAATTTTCGAGTCTGAAAAGGAATTTTCTGTTAAAAGGACTAATTAACTTTCTTTGCTGGAAGACCGAAATGTCTCCGAACGATTCTATGTACGATGATTTAGATGGAACTGTAGCGCACATAGAACGAGCCCAGCATTCCTGACGTGAAGGCCTGTTGAATCATTTCTCATTTACCAAAGATAAAAGAGAACAGAATCCATTATATGGAAATATAACAAAATGCGACCCTGTCAGGTTTCAGAATCAGGTGGCTATATTAAAGAGGAATTATCTCCAAATTTTCACATCACACGCAAAATTCCAACACTACTTACATAAAAGAGGTCTATCGGAAATCCCAAATATTTCCTGCGGAGAAACTGAACAAAATGCTCTCTCTTTAACTTATCTATGACTCTCCGAACTTTGCAGAAGTGAGACATGTCTATCATGTCTCAGATCTAGATAATTTAACTCTCTTACACCAACTACTTTGTTTATACAAATTTTATGAATTCTGTCGCTTGATACGTGTAAATATGTCAATATTTAATCCTAAGATTCAGTTTATTTGTTTATCTGTTTCTTTTGTAATAAGCGCACATACTTCAATATCGCGTCTCTCTATCTATCTTTTGTTGGATAATAAATGAATAAAATTAAAAAATCTCCATATTGTGCGAATAAAGGTTGGTGATGGCTTGCGCCATCTATAGAAATAAATATCAACTAATCCTTGATTTTTTATTATTCCAGTAATGACCAAATACCCTTTCTTGATTAATAAAGAAAAGCTAACCAAGTACGTTTTTCAGGCTGTTGGCCCACATCAGTGTAGTGTAAGCTATATATGTATCAAAGCTGGTTTTTGAGGCTTCCTGAAAAATCAAGGAATAGGTATTCAAGGCCCTAAGAACTTGAGAACGCAAAAATATTTTTAAAGATATAAAAGTGAAATTGTACTGAGATCAAGTTGATGAATTAAATTTCTTGATTTTTCAGGAAATCTCAAAGATCAGCATATTTTATCGTTGAGGCAAATTTTGCACCACGTTGATGAGGTTCAACAGCTTTAAATGCATATGTGGTTAGTTTTTCTTGCTTAATAAAAATGGGTATTTGTGGCTTATTCTGTAAGAATCTATAAATCGAAGACTAGTTGATATTTATTCCGAGAGATGGCGTAACTCTTAATTGACCGATTAGAAAATGTCTTTCTACTTTCTCTTAATTTCAAAACCTAATCCAAGTACAAATTCACTTTGTCCAAGTTTTCTTATATAAAAAGGTTAAATTATAGTAAAATAGTGTCGTCACCCTTTATTGATTTTTCGTTAAATTAGTTATTTTATATTTTCTGCTTTAAAAAAATGCTCTTTTTAAAATTATTTTATTTTATCAAGACGTTTTCGTATTGATATTCTCAATCAATACGTAATGCTAAAATAAGTATTATTAAATTGAAGATTATTATATTTATTGATTTTTATCGTCACTATGCTACGATTAGTGATAATAATACACTACGTTACACTGTATTTGTAAATAATATTGTAAAAGAAAGAATGTAAGGGTAAAAAGTTAGGGTAATATACATAAAGGGAGTGCCAGTACCGAACAATAAATTATGTTTATTAGAACAGAATACATCTATACACTGAGTGATTAGCTGTTCACTCAATATGTTGTGGGACCACCGCTATGTCAACATGTCTTGGTACTGACTCAATGAACATGCAGATGTCTTGATGGATGGCTGCACATTCCCTATTAACCATCAGCCAGGCTTATGGACCGAAAGGTCTGAGAGTCCATTTGCTTCTAGGATGTCAACCATCAGTTAAAGTTCATGGCGTCTGTTACTCATGTCAGAGGCGGCCATTTCTTTTGGAGCTAAGTCGGCCTGCAATTGAGTAGAGCTCTCAGTCTTAATGACAAAGGCAGACACATTCTACATCACCCAGTCATGATGGTTGTCAAAAAGTCACCATCAAGGGTCACAACTTGATACCCTAATGTGTTTGAGTGGAGATAAGGAAGAAGAAGAAGAGCTACAGTTCATCTTATGAACGTGGCTGTGGTAGCGCATGCAAACAATAGTCCACGCATGCTGACGTCACTCTGGCCGCAACAGCACCCCTGCATCATGCCACATTTCCTTGTTCCAACCATCTTCTCCATAGCCCTTGCAATATGGACACGTCGAAGTGTCTGTTCGTAGAGATTTGACGTATGGACCAACCAAACTTTCTGTGTCCAATCACAATATCTCTCTGTGGCGGTGGCTTGACATTTTCTGCTACTAGGCGTTTTTTATGAGTCAAAAACAACATTTTAACTTGCGTCAGCGAAGGGCCGAATTTATCGGTACTTCGTGCAGGTGGGGCTGAGTGTTGGAATTGAGGATCCCCTCATCGCCTGGAAGTGGACACTTGTACGGTGGAGAAGACTCTGCGGCTGAAAATTTAAATTTGTAAATAAAAAAAAATTTATTTAAATTATTATATAATAAGGCAAAATAGCCTAGCTGCGAAAGCTTTAGACTTTAGAACCTGATGTCCCTAGTTCGAACACGCTTTTCGCTATCTTTTTATTTTTTCAAATTATATTTGTGATATCTTTCTCATTTTGTAAATATTGACTGAGTTTTCAATAAATTTATTTTAATTGTCAATTTTCACATACATTTTAACAATACTGGACCTATCCAGAAGAAATTTTAGCACAATATAAATAAGGTTCAGAATAAGTCGTTTTCATAGTTTTAGCTCTGAATATGTTAATTATTCCAATATATAATAACGATTAAATATATTGTCAAAATGGATATTTCCCTCCTTTCTGAGCTATCCGAGAACTTTGGTTTGCGTCTAAAATCGTCTCAAGCCGCTCGCACTTTTTTTCTTTAGAAATGCTTGTAGTTAAATGAGAGTTTCATAAGCTGTATCCACAATGAACCCCCATTGTTCTCAAAGAAATCTTGTACTCAAACATCGACGGTTCAAAAGCGTCGTAACAAATTTCCTTATAACCTAAATAACTAAAAGGTTCAAACCCTTTGTGTCGCATATACAAGTGTTAACTAATACCATTTACTGTATATGTATATACCTCCTATATACTATACTATATACGTGTATTCTAATACCATTTCAACGCCGCAATACAAATAAATCGTAATATTGTGTTTTAAAATGCGTCAAAATTCTATTTTAACCTATATAAAATATAAAGAGAAAGACATATGATCGTGCAATTAAATGTTGATAACGGTTTGCGCTATCGATCAGAATAAATATCAACTAATCCTTGATTTTTAATTATTCCAAAACTACCCTAAAATTTGCTTCTTGGTTAATCAAGAGAAGCTAACCACGTACGTGTTTCAGGCTGTTGGCCCTCATCAGAGTGGTGTACGCTATATATGTATCGAAGCTGTTCTTTCAGGCTTCCTGAAAAATCAAGGAAAAGGTATTCAAGGCAGTAAGGACGTCAGAACGCAAAACTATTTGGAGAGATACAAAAGTGAAATTGTACTGAGATCAAGCTCATGAATTAAATTTCTTGATTTTTCAGGAAGCCTCAAAGACAAGAATATTTGTTCTTTGAGGCAAATTTTGCATCACGTTAATGAGGTAGGTTCAACAGCCTTAAATGCATATGTGGTTAGCTTTTCTTGATTAATCAAAATTTGATATTTGTGGCCAATTCTGTAAAAATCTATAAATCGAAGACTAGTTGATATTTATTCCGACAGATGGCGCAACTCTTAATTGACCGATTAGAAAATGTCTTTCTTCTTTCTCTTAATCTATAAACCCGATCCCAGTAGAAATTCACTTTGTACTAGTTTTCTTATAAGAAAAGGTTAAATCATAGTAAAATAGTGTTGTCACCTTTTATTGAGTTTTCGTTAAAATTGTTATTATATATTTTTTTGCTTTAAAAAAATCTGTTTTTTTAATACTTTTATTTTATCAAGACGTTTTCGTTTTGATATTCTTAATCAATACGTAGTGCTAAAATGAGTATTATTAAATTGAAGATTATTATATTTAGTGATTTTTATCGTCACTATGCTACTATTAGTGAAAATCATACCCTACGTTACACTGTATTTGTAAAAGAAAGAATGAATGGGCAAAATGTTAGGGTAATATACATAAATAGAGTGCCAGTAACGAACAATAAATGATCTTTATTGGAACAGAATACACGTATACACTGAGCAACATCGCCGTTCACTCAATATGTTGTGGAACCACCACGGGCAGCTATGTAAACACATCTTGGTACTGACTCAATGAACATGCAGATGTCTTAAGGGATGGCTGCACATTCCCTGTTAACCATCATCCCGGCTTATGGACCGAAAGGTCTGGGAGTCCATTTGCTTCTAGTATGTCAACCATCAGCTAAAGTTCATGGCGTCTGTTCCTCATGTCAGAGGCGGCCATTTCTTTTGGAGCTAAGTCAGCCTGCCACTGAGTAGTGCCCCAGTCTTAATGACAAAGGCAGACACATTCTACATCACCCAGTCATGATTGTTGTCAAACAGACACCATCAAGGGTCACAACTTGATATCCTAATGTGTTTGAGTGGAGATAAGGAAGAAGAAGAAGAGCTACAGTTCAACTTATGAACGTGGCTGTGGTAGCGCATGCAAACAATAGTCCACGCATGCTGACTTCACTCTGGCCGCAACAGCATCCCTGCATCATGCCACATTTCCTTGTTCCAACCATCTTCTCAATAGCCCTTGCAATGTGAACACGTCGAAGTGTCTGTTCGTAGAGATTTGACGTATGGACCAACCAAACCTTCTGTGTCCAATCACAATATCTCTCTGTGGCGGTGGCTTGGCATTCTCTGCTACACAATATATACTATACTATATAGGTGTTTACTAATACCATTTCAACGCCGCAATACAAATAAGTCGTAATAGTGTTTTAAAGTGCGTCAAAATTCTATTTTAACCTATATAAAAAGAGAAAGACATCTCCTGATCGTGCAACTAAATGTTGCTTGCGCCATCTATCGGAATAAATATCAACTAAACGTTGATTTTTAATTATTCCAGTAATGGCCAAATACCCTTTCTTGATTAATAAATAAAAGCTAACAAAGTACGTGTTTCAGGCTGTTGGCCCTCATCAATGTGGTACAAGTTGTACCTGGATAAAGAAAGGCTGATCTTTGAGGCTTCCTGAAAAATCAAGGAATAGGTACTCAAGGCCGTAAGAACGTGAGAACGCAAAACTATTTGTAAAGATATAAAAGTGAAATAGTACTGAGATCAAGTTCAAAAATTAAAATTTTTGATTTTTCAGGAAATTTCAAAGAACAGCATTTTTTATCGTTGAGACCAATTTTACACCACGTTGATGAGGTAGGTTCAACAGCAATAAATGCATATGTGGTTAGCTTTTCTTGATTAATAAAAAATGGGTATTTGTGGCCTATTCTGCAAAAATCTATAAATCGAAGACTAGTTGATATTTATTCCAGCAGATGGCGTAACTCTTAAATGACCGATTAAAAAATGTCTTTCTTCTTTCTCTTAATTTCAAAACCTGATCCTAGTACAAATTCACTTCGTACTAGTTTTCTTATATGAAAAGGTTAAATTATAGTAAAATAGTGTCGTCACCTTTTATTGATTTTTCGTTAAATTTGTTATTTTATATTTTCTGCTTTAAAAAAATGTAATTTATTTGAAGTTTTTATTTTATCAAGACGTTTTCGTATTGATATTCTCAATCAATGCGTAGTGTTAAAATAAGTATTATTAAATTATAGATTATTATATTTATTGATTTTTATCGTCACTATGCTATTATTAGTGATAACCATACACTACGTTACACTGTATTTGTAAAAGAAAGAATGTAAGGGTAAAAAGTTAGGGTAATATACATAAAGAGAGTACCAGTCACGAAAAAAAAAAATGATATTTATTAGAACAGAATACATCTATACACTGAGCAACATCGCTGTTCACTCAATATGTTATGGGACCACCACGGGCAGCTATGCCAATACGTCACGGTACTGACTCAATGAACATGCGAATGTCCTGAGGAATGGCTGCACATTCCCTATTATCTATCAGCCTGGCTTATGGACCGAAAGGTCTGAGAGTCCATCTGCTTCTAGGATGTCAACCATCAGCTCAGTTCATCTTATGAACGTGGCTGTGATAGCGCATTCAATCGATGGTCCATGCATGCTGACGACACTCTGGCCGCAACAGCACCCCTGCATCATGCCACATTTCCTTGTTCCAACAATTATCTCCATAGCCATTGCAATGTAGATACGTCGAAGGATCTTTTCGTATAGATTTAACGCATGTACCAACCGACCATTCACCATATCTCTCTGTGGCGGTGACTTGGCATTCTCTGCTACTAGGCGTTTTTTCTGAGTCAAAAAATAAAAATTCAAATTACCTTTTATGTCGAACAGAATGGTGCGAATATAGGAAATTTGCAAGTTCCTTCTCTTATATCTCAATCAACATTCGCGGGATACCTGCGCAATTTGCATCATCTGCATAACTCGGTGAGGTAACTTTACCCTGAGATTTGCATATCTTTCTGCCCAGTAAATATTGCTGTTGCAATCTCAGAGTGACGCAGTGTATATTATAAATATACCTGGTTAATAAATTTCTATTTAGGCAAATATTCACTCGAGAAAATCCCGGGCAAAACCAGATCATTCTTCTGATTTGTTTTATACTTAACAAATGAAGGATCCGAATTCGAACAGATTCTGCACGAGAAGACGTTTTCCCATCGAATATTGAAACTATATAGAACACAAGGTTGGAATACAGTACAATTATTTCGTCTTTTCAACAAACCTTTGGCAATTGAGGAATCAGATAAGCAAATTTGAAAAATATTTTAGAAAGTTCAAATCGAACGTCACAAACTTCGTAGACCAAGAAGGCTGAAGTTGATAATCAAAATTCGACGACAAGAAACTTGGGGAAAGCTATGCAAAAGGACAAAGCTTGACAACGAAGAATTTGGCTGAGGACTTCCATTCAGACCATCCTACCATTGTTGGTCGTTTCAAAGATCTCAGAAGCAGTAATTTAAGAGTTGATGTTTTTGAATATCACTTTTTGGTTGAAAGTTGGTTTGGAAGAAATATAGCTAAATCAACCAATTATTTATTTAATAATAGTTCGTGATGAATATACTCTATGTTGTTGTTTTCGTGTCCAATGAAGAATCTCATAATCTCCATGCATCTCTATCACAACAATTGCAATGTCCTCTATCTTAAGTGCGTATAGCTAATATCCCCAATGTTGTTGTTGTCGTCGTGTCTAATGAAGAGTCTCATATGTCTCCATGCATCTCTATCACAGCAGTTGCAATGTCCTCTATTTTAAGTGCGAAAAGCTAATATCCCCAATGTTGTTGTTGTTGTCGTGTCCAAGGAAGAGTCTCAGATGTCTCCGTGCATCTCTATCATAGCAGTTGCAATGTCCTCTATTTTAAGTGCGTAAAGCTAATATCCCCAATGTTGTTGTTGTTGTCGTGTCCAAGGAAGAGTCTCAGATGTCTCCGTGCATCTTTATCATAGCAGTTGCAATGTCCTCTATTTTAAGTGCGTAAAGCTAATATCCCCAATGTTGTTGTTGTTGTCGTGTCCAAGGAAGAGTCTCAGATGTCTCCGTGCATCTTTATCATAGCAGTTGCAATTTCTTTTATCTTAAAGATTTAAATCTAATATCACCAATGTTGTGTCGTGTCCAATGAAGAGTCTCAGATGTCTCCATACATCTCTATCACAGCAGTTGCAATCTCCTCTATCTCAAGTGCGTAAAGCTAATATCACCAATGTTGTGTCGTGTCCAATGAAGAGTCTCATAATCTCCATGCATCACTATCACAACAGTTGCAATGTCCTCTATCTTAAGTGCGTATAGCTAATATCCCCAATGTTGTTGTTGTTGTCGTGTCTAATGAAGAGTCTCAGATGTCTCCATGCATCTCTATCACAGCAGTTGCAATGTCCTCTATTTTAAGTGCGTAAAGCTAATATCCCCAATGTTGTTGTTGTTGTCGTGTCCAAGGAAGAGTCTCAGATGACTCCGTGCATCTCTATCATAGCAGTTGCAATGTCCTCTATTTTAAGTGCGTAAAGCTAATATCCCCAATGTTGTTGTTGTTGTCGTGTCCAAGGAAGAGTCTCCGATGTCTCCGTGCATCTTTATCATAGCAGTTGCAATTTCTTTTATCTTAAAGGTTTAAAGCTAATATCACCAATGTTGTGTCGTGTCCAATGAAGAGTCTCAGATGTCTCCATACATCTCTATCACAGCAGTTGCAATCTACTCTATCTCAAGTGCGTAAATCTAATATTCCCAATGTTGTTGTTGTTGTCGTGTCTAATGAAGAGTCTCAGATGTCTCCGTGCATCTCTATCATAGCAGTTGCAATTTACTTAATTTTAAAGGTTTAATGCTAATATCACCAATGTTGTCGTATCCAATGAAGAGTGTCAGATGTCTTTATATATCTCTATCACAGCAGTTGCAATGACCTCTATCTTAAATGCGTAAAGCTAATATCCCCAATGTTGTTGTTGTTGTCGTGGTGTCTAATGGATAGTCTCAGATGTCTCCATGCATCTCTATAACAGAAGTTGCAATGTTCACTCTCTTAAGTATGTAAAGCTAATATCCCCTATGAAATAATTATTTGTGGATGTTTTGTTCAAACGTGTTTATCATTCGAGAAAATATGAGAGAGAGAGAAAAAAATATACATCCACCCAATATATGTCTTAATTTATCGTTAGTTTTATGGATTTTTCCATACATTCAAAGAGGAAAGTTGAAGTCTTGCAGCATCAAATATGTGGAACATGTTAGCTGTCAGCGGCTGTAGTTATCTTTGTTGACAGGGTTTCAGCCACGGGCGGTTTCCACAAATTGAATTCAGTTAACAAATATATTTGTCTCTATAAACATATATAGACATCTAATATTTTAAAATTATCAATAATATATTTCTTATTTCTATTTAAATATGTTGACATAATTTATAAATGTTTACTTACTTTGATATGTTTTGAATCGAGAAGATTATGTACTATATGTTTTTGTTGGACATTGTGAAGAGTTTTGTGAAATATGAATTTTTGCTATTTATGCTTCTTCTGCTGAATGTTTTAAATATCTTTTGGAATATTATTTGTGTCTTCGGGTATACAGCTTGACTTACGAATTGGTTCACCAATATATTTTACAATTATTTTTGGTATTTATGCTTCTCTTATGTTATACATTCATGGAAAAAACTTAAGGAAGTGCAAAGTATTTGGTTTCGCCAGTCCTTTGTTTTTTTTTAGGGGTGAAGGCAATTCAGTTTACACTTGGTTATCTTGTATGTCTTCAATAAATGTCGCTGTGTATCAAATAACTTTCATAGTTATTGTCTGAATCCTGATACACATGTTAAAAGGTACAACTCTCTTATGTTTTTTTCCATTAACAAAATATCTCTGCAGGCCTTACTGCAATGATAGAAATTTTAGTTGAAAATGCTTAGCTAATTAAAATAGTTTTAATATAAAATTATTTTTGCGAAAGAGCCTTGTGTGTTGTTTGGTGTTGCAATGTCATATTAGTTTTCTGCTAAATTATGTGATACTGATAATTTCGTGTTGAAATATGTGTGTGTTAAAATGGCAATTCTCTCGGATTTCATGATATAATTGTTTTGACCAGTGAACGGTTACTCTGTGGTGTGTTGCGGTGTATATATAGATGGATGTCTTGGTTAGTTAGTTAGTTGTGTTATCTTACCGTGATCGGTTTAATAAAAATCCTCCGGTGTTCAGTGCCCTCTCCTATCTTCCTCCTTTTTCAACAGGTTATGGGCCCAGGATTACTTTAAATAAATTGTAGAATCAAGGAAGTATTTCAAAATGTCAAGCCTTTATCAAATAGAAAAATTAAATTCTGAAAATTTTGAAACATGGAAGATGCAAATGAAAATGATTCTTATCCATTCCGACCTTTGGGAATATGCAAATAGCAAAAGAATCAAGCCTGAAACCGAAGTAGAATCCAACGAATGGGAGAAGAACGACCAGAAGGCGCTAGCAACTATAGTCCTAAGTTTGAGCCCTCCAGAAATAATACATGTTAAAAAATGCACAACTTCTGCAGAAGCATGGAGAAATTTAAATAAAGTGCATCAGCCAAAAGGGCCTGCAACTAAGGTTTTCCTTACGAAACAGTTGATCCTCTTGAAGATGAATCCTAATGAAAGGCTGCAGGACTACCTTAACAAGTTCAGCAGTTTAGCTGACAGGCTGAGTGAAATGGATGCTCAAGTCCCAGAAGACTTCCTTTCCATCCTTCTGTTGTGTAGCCTTCCCGAGAGTTATGAGGGTTTTAGAACTGCCATTGAAACTAGGGACGAACTGCCTAGCTTTGAGGCTTTAAAAGTGAAAATGCTGGAGGAGGAAATTGGGCAAACTCAATTGAACGGCACAACTAATACCGAACAAGCTTTCCTTGGAAACCCAGAAAGAAATAATTTTCCCAGCACATCAAAGCCAAAGGGATTCCCATTTAGCTGCCACTTCTGTGGAAAAAAGGGACATAAAGCTGCCGACTGCAGAAAAAGAAAGTCCAGGAATCCTAAAAATGAAATGGTTGTGTCCTTTGGGACAAAATATTTGAGCAAACTTGGCGCAAATGAATGGTGTCTGGATAGTGGCGCAACTGCCCACATGTGCAGCTCAAGAGACTCATTCGATCATTTTGAGGAGACTGCACCAGTGAAAATTACACTGGCCAATGGTGGATTCATTGAAGCTCTGGGAAAGGGGAAGGTAAAATTGGAATGTTCGGGTAAAAACGGACCTGTAACCCTATCCTTAGAAGATGTGCTGTTTGTACCTAGATTAAATGGAAATCTATTTTCTATTAGTAAGTGCACAAGTAAATTTAATATTGTAAATTTCAAGTACAGAAAGGCTGAAATAGTGAATTTGCATACAAAAATTTGCATACAGGCCTATGAAAGGAATGGACTTTACATCTTAAGTCAAATTAATTGTCCTAAGGCATTAGCGACAAGTGAAATTTGCATAGCTGGAGAGAAAAATTACGAAAAATGGCATAGTAGACTTGGCCATTTAAATTTGCAAGATCTCAAAAAGTTAAAAATGCAAAATATTGTATACGGCCTGCCAATTTTTGATGTTAAAAATTTTACCTGTGAAGTTTGTTTGAAAGGTAAACAAACAAGGCTACCTTTTCAGAAAGAGTCTTTTACGAGAGCAAGGGAACCACTGGAGCTGATCCATACTGATATTTGTGGTCCCATGAGAACAAAATCATTGGGTGGCGCCCTTTATTTTTCAACATTTATTGATGACTTCTCGGGATTTATCTTCACATTTATAATGAAATCAAGAAGTGAAGTATTCAAAGGATTTAGAATATTCAAAAATTATGCTGAGAAGCAAACCGGAAAAAGGTTGAAATGTATTAGAAGTGATAATGCGCCTGAATACCTTAGCAAAGAGTTCAAAGATTACCTAGAAGGAGAAGGTATAGGACGTCAGCTCTCTGTCGAATATACACCTCAACAGAACGGTGTAGCTGAAAGAGCGAATAGAACTCTACTGGATATGACTAGGTGCTTCATGATCGAAGGTGATTTACCTGAAACTTTATGGGCTGAATTGATACATACATCAACTTTTATCAGAAATAGATGCCCGAGAAATAACGATTGTAAAACTCCACATGAGTTATTTACCAAAAGAAAACCTGTAGTTTCTCATTTAAAAATTATAGGAAGTAAATCGTTTGCCGTGAATAATAGGCCGAATAGATCTAAATTCGCACCTCGCAGTGAGGAATACAAGTTAATAGGCTATTTCACAGAATCTAAGGCATACAGACTTTGGAAGCCTGGTACACGTACAATTATAAAAAGTAGAGATGTACGTTTTATTGAACCAGAATTATCAAGAATTCGGAATGATGTCATTGAAATCGAGGTTAGTCCACAAAAAGATCCTTTTGTCAAGGAAATTCCTCTAGTTGAAGAAAAGGGAAGCACGTCCGAAGCTAAATCACAAACTGAAATTGAAAGTGAATCGGATCTAGAGATGTCTGATTTAGTGGACGAGCCGTCAGAAAGTGAAGTGGTCATTTCAAGAAGAGGAAGAGGACGACCAAGATATATTAGAACAGGAAAACCTGGCCGACCAAGAAAGGAGTACCCTACAGCCAATTTATCCACGCAAGAATTTTCAGAAGTGAAGTACTCCCCAGATCCAAAAGACGCAGAGGAAGCGCTGTCTGGAAAATATTCTTATTTTTGGAAGAAAGCAATGGAGGAAGAGTTTGATTCCTTGATTGAGAACAAAACTTGGGAATTGGTTGATCCCCCTAAGAATCGAAACATCATAGGAACCAAATGGGTATTCAAAACGAAATGCAATAGTGATGGTTCTGTTGAGCGCCATAAGGCTCGCCTGGTAGCAAAAGGCTATTCACAGCAGTACGGAATAGACTACGAGGAAACTTTTGCCCCAGTAGTGCGCCAAAGTACTATTAGAATGTTTTTGGCCTTAGCTGTTGAATACAACTTGATACTCCATCAGATGGACGTTCAATCTGCTTATTTAAATGGAGAAATTAAAGAAGAAATTTTCATGACACAGCCGGAAAACTTCGTCTCAAGAAAATATCCAGAGAAGGTATGTCGACTCAAGAAGGCCATTTATGGGTTAAAACAAGCTGGAATAGTTTGGCATGAAAAGCTTGACAATGAATTAAAGAATTTGGGACTGAAGCAACTTCAATCTGACAATTGTGTCTATATCAAGCATGATGAAGGTATTCTCCTGGTGGCAATCTATGTTGATGATCTGATAATTGCGGCTGAAAGAGAAGACACGTTGAAATCCTTTAAAGAAAGTATGAAGAGAATATTCAAAATAAAGGATCTTGGAGGGATAAATTGTTGCCTGGGTATAAGGATACAAATGAAAGAGGATGGTTCAATATCCATAGATCAAGAGAGATATATTGAAGAACTTCTGGCGAAATATAGAATGAAAGAGGCAAAGCCTATTTCTACACCCTTGGACTCGAACTCCAAGTTAACAAAAATTTCATCTATAGAAGGTGAGAATGACCCAGTGAAAAAGGTAGAATACCAATCACTGATTGGATCATTGATATATCTCTCAGTGTCGACAAGGCCCGATATAGCCTATGCAGTTAGTGCTTTGGGACAGTTCAGTAATGATCCTAGGAGACAGCACTGGAATGCTGCCAAGCGTGTCCTCCGCTATTTGAAAGGCACCTCATGTTTGAGGATTACCTACAGAAAATCAAATGAGGCTCTTCATGGTTATGCCGACGCTGATTGGGGTGGAAACCTCGTGGATAGAAAATCTCATACGGGAATTGTTTACTTTTTGGCAAGAGGTCCAATAGCCTGGGAATCGAAGAAGCAGCAGACTGTCACTCTTTCGAGCACAGAATCTGAGTACATCGCACTTTGTGAAGCAGGAAAGGAGGCAGTCTACCTTAGAGCGCTGTTGGACGAGATGGGATTTGGTGAATTGCTGATTGGACCGACTGTTCTGAAGACGGATAACCAGGGTGCTCAACAGCTGGCGAGAAATCCGGTTTATCATGCCAGAACTAAGCATATTGACATCAAATGGCATTACATCAGAAGCATTTGCAGCGATGGACTTGTCGAGGTCGTCCACACACCAACCCAAGAAAATGTTGCCGACATCCTTACTAAAGGCCTACCAAGGTTTTTGTATGAGAAACACGTCACTGGATTTGGAATGTAGAAATCTGATGAATTGAGAGGAAGTGTTAAAATGGCAATTCTCTCGGATTTCATGATATAATTGTTTTGACCAGTGACCGGTTACTCTGTGGTGTGTTGCGGTGTATATATAGATGGATGTCTTGGTTAGTTAGTTAGTTGTGTTATCTTACCGTGATCGGTTTAATAAAAATCCTCCGGTGTTCAGTGCCCTCTCCTATCTTCCTCCTTTTTCAACAGTGTGTCTGATTTTTGTTTATATTGTGTTTTTTATTTTGTCATTTTGTATCTATCATTTTTGCATGATGTTATATGTATTTCATAACAGCGTATTGTTTTTGTTACGTGTTTTTAATTGTGATATCTCTCAATATAAAATATAAAAATCTTATAACATACACATAAGTATAATTAAGGATTTATAGTAAGAATTATTTTACTTAAGTATTTGTAGTTTCAAGGAATTTGTACTTGAAAGGTTTATGGAATTACAATTTCAGGGAAAATGATTAACGTGGACTTCTAAGGAATTGATGATTTGATAGAAAGTGATTTAATTACACGATTCTCTGAAGTTACAATGAATTTGAAATGGCGAAGATTTAAAGTGAAGATTATCGATAAAAGGCTTTTCGAAGGAATTACAAATCAAACATAATGGGAATATTCAGATCGAGGAATCAAAGATTTATTCAACATATAATAAATAATTCTCTGAAGACGTGTAAAGAAATAGAATAGAGAGAATACCACTTTAACTCGTTAATTTCTACATGGGAGTTCAGTTAATTTAATTTTCGAGTCTGAGAAGGAATTTGCTGTTAAAAGGACTAATTAACTTTCTTTGCTGAAAGACCAAAATGTCTCCGAACGATGCTATGTACGCTGATTTAGATGGAACTGTAGCGTACATAGAGAGAACCCAGCAATCCTGACGTGAAGGAAGGTCTGTTGAATTATTTTTCATTCACAAAAGATAGAAGATAACAGCATCCATTATATGTAAATAGACCAGAATGCGAACCTGTCAGGTTTCAGAATCAGATGGCTAAATTGAGGAGAAATTATCTCCAAATTGTCACATCACACGGAAAATTCCAACACTACTTACATAAAAGAGGTCTATCGAAACTCCCAAATAGTTCCTGCGGAGAAACTGAACAAACTGCTCAGGCTTCTCCTTATCTATGACTCTCCGAACTTTGCAGAAGTGAGACATGTCTATCATGTCTCAGATCTAGATGATTTAACTCTCTTACACAAACTACTTTGTTAATACAAATTTTATGAACTCTGTCGCTTGATACGTGTAAATATGTCAATATTTAATCCTAAGATTCAGTTTATTTGTTTCTCTGTTTCTTTTGTAATAAGCGCACATACTTCAATATGGCGTCTCTCTATCTATCTTTTGTTGGATAATAAATAAATACAATTAAAAAATCTCCATATTGTGCGAATAAAGGTTGGTGGTGGCTTGCGCCATCTATAGAAATAAATATCAACTAATCCTTGATTTTTAATTATTCCAGTAATGGCCAAATACCCTTTCTTGATTAAAAAAGAAAAGCTAACCACGTACGTTTTTCAGGCTGTTGGCCCTCATCAGTGTAGTGTAAGCTATATATGTATCAAAGCTGGTCTTTGAGGCTTCCTGAAAAATCAAGGAATAGGTATTCAAGGCCGTAAGAACGTGAGAACGCAAAACTATTTTTAAAGATATAGAATTAAGAAAAAGGCATCTCCTTATCATGCAACTGAAAGTTGCTGATGGCTGGCGCCATCTATCGGAATAAATATCAACTATTCTCGTTGATTTTAAAATTATTCCAGAATTGGCCAAATACCCATTCTTGACTAATCAAGAAAAGCTAACCACGGACGCGTTTCGGGCTGTTGGCCCTCATCAGCGTGGTGCAAGCTGTACCTGAAAAAATAGTACAAATGTAACATTGTACTGGAATAAGGTGCATAAATTAAGAAAAAGGCATCTCCTTATCGTGCAACTGAAAGTTGCTGATGGCTGGCGCATCTATCGGAATAAATATCGGATAGATGGCGCCAGCCATCGGCAACTTTCAGTTGCACGATAAGGAGATTCCTTTTTCTTAATTTATGCACCTTATCCCAGTACAATGTTACATTTGTACTATTTTTTCACAAATATATAAAAGTGAAATTGTACTGAGATCAAGTTGATGAATTAAATTTCTTGATTTTTCAGGAAATCTCAAAGACCAGCATTTTTTATCGTTCAGGCAAGTTTTGCACCACGTTGATGAGGTAGGTTCCTTAAATGCATATGTGGTTAGCTTTTCTTGATTAATAAAAAATGGGTATTTGTGGCCAATTCTGTAAGAATCTATAAATCGAAGACTAGTTGATTTTTATTCCAACAGATGGCGTAACACTTAGTTGACCAATTAGAAAATGTCTTTCTTCTTTCTCTTAATTTTAAATCCTGATCCTAGTACAATATCACTTTGT
Organism: Cordylochernes scorpioides; assembly: GCA_030710605.1. Taxonomy (NCBI): domain Eukaryota; kingdom Metazoa; phylum Arthropoda; class Arachnida; order Pseudoscorpiones; family Chernetidae; genus Cordylochernes; species Cordylochernes scorpioides. The sequence goes on from CP092876.1 coordinate 69,411,238, forward strand.
ACTAGTTTTCTTATATAAAAAGTTTAAATTATAGTAAAATAGTGTCGTCTCCCTTTATTGATTTTTCGTTAAATTGTTATTTTATATTTTTTGCTTTAAAAAAATGTACTATTTTAGAGTTTTTATTTTATCAAGACGTTTTCGTATTGATATTCTCAATCAATACGTAGTGCTAAAATAAGTACTATTAAATTGAAGTTTATTATATTTATTGATTTTTATCGTCCCTATGCTACGATTAGTGATAATCACACACTACGTTACACTGTATTTGTAAAAGAAAGAATGAATGGGTAAAATGTTAGGGTAATATAAATAAAGAGAGTGCCAGTAACGAACAATAAATTATGTTTATTAGAACAGAATACACCTATATACTGAGCAACAACCCCGTTCACTCAATATGTTATGGGGCCACCGCTATGTCAACATGTCTTGGTACTGACTCAATGAACATGCAGATGTCTTGAGGGACATTCCCTGTCAACCAAAAGCCCGGCTTATGGACCGAAAGGTCTGAGAGTCCATCTGCTTCTAGGATGTCAACCATCAGCTCAGTTCATCTTATGAACGTGGCTGTGATAGCGCTGCAATCGATGGTCCATGCATGCTGACGACACTCTGGCCGCAACAGCACCCCTATATCATGCCACATTTCCTTGTTCCAACAATCATCTCCATAGCCATTGCAATGTAGATACGTCGAAGGATCTTTTCGTATAGATTTAACGCATGTACCAACCGACCATTCACCATATCTCTCTGTGGCGGTGACTTGGCATTCTCTGCTACTAGGCGTTTTTTCTGAGTCAAAAATAAAAATTCAAATTACCTTTTATGTCGAACAGATTGGTGCGAATATAGGAACTTAGCAAGTTCCTTCTCTTATATCTCAACAAACATTCGCGGGATACCTGCGCAATTTGCATCATTTGCATAACTCGGTGAGGTAACTTTACCCTGAGATTTGCATATCTTTCTGCCCAGTAAATATTGCTGTTGCAATCTCAGAGTGATGCAGTGTATATTATAAATATACCTGGTTAATAAATTTCTATTTAGGCAAATATTCACTCGAGAAAATCCCGGGCAAAACCAGATCATTCTTCTGATTTGTTTTATACTCAACAAATGAAGGATCCGAATTCGAACAGATTCTGCACGAGAAGACGTTTTCCCATCGAAAATTGAAACTCTATAGAACACAAGGTTGGAATACAGTACAATTATTTCGTCTTTTCAACAAAGCTCTGGCAATGGAGAATTCAGATAAGCAAATTTGAAAAATATTTTAGAAAGTTCAAATCGAACGTCACAAACTTCGTAGACCAAGAAGGCTGAAGTTGATAATCAAAATTCGACGACAAGAAACTTGGGGACAGCTATGCAAAAGGACAAAGCTTGACAACGAAGAATTTGGCTGAGGACTTCCATTCAGACCATCCTACCATTGTTGGTCGTTTCAAAGATCTCAGAAGCAGTAATTTAAGAGTTGATTTTTTTGAATATCACTTTTTGGTTGAAAGTTGGTTTGGAAGAAATATAGCTAAATCAACCAATTATTTATTTAATAATAGTTCGTGATAAATACACTCTATGTTGTTGTTTTCGTGTCCAATGAAGAGTCTCATAATCTCCATGCATATCTATCACAACAGTTGCAATGTCCTCTATCTTAAGTGCGTAAAGCTAATATCCCCAATGTTGTTGTTGTTGTCGTGTCTAATGAAGAGTCTCAGGTGTCTTCATGCATCTCTATCACACAGTTGCAATGTCCTCTATTTTAAGTGCGTAAAGCTAATATCCCTAATGTTGTTGTTGTTGTCGTGTCCAATGAAGAGTCTCAGATGTCTCCATACATCTCTATCACAGCAGTTGCAATCTCCTCTATCTTAAGTGCGTAAAGCTAATATTCCCAATGTTGTTGTTGTTGTCGTGTCTAATGAAGAGTCTCAGATGTCTCCGTGCATCTCTATCATAGCAGTTGCAATATCTTTTATCTTAAAGGTTTAAAGCTAATATCACCAATGTTGTGTCGTGTCCAATGAAGAGTCTCAGATGTCTCCACACATCTCTATCACAGCAGTTGCAATGTCCTCTATCTTAAGTGCGTAAAACTAATATTCCCAATGTTGTTGTTGTTGTCGTGTCTAATGAAGAGTTTCAGATGTCTCCGTGCATCTCTATCATAGCAGTTGCAATTTACTCAATTTTAAAGGTTTAAAGCTAATATCACCAATGTTGTCGTATCCAATGAAGAGTCTCAGATGTCTCCATATATCTCTATATGGAGGGTCCAATGTTTTGTGCGGTGATCCTGGACAAGGACTTTTGCTCCCACTTCCAAATGTGAGAGTGGCTTGGCGTTGCGATTGTATCGCTTCCGGAAGGAATGTTCTCTTACATTAGCGGTGTGTAAAGCTAATATCCCTTATGTTGTTGTTGTCGTGTTCAATGAAGAGCCTCAGATATCTGAATGCATCTCTATCACAGAAGTTGCAATGTTCACTCTCTTAAGTGTGTAAAGCTAATATCCCCTATGAAATAATTACACTGGTCCGCAAAATTAAAGGAACAACATATTTTTTTCATTTGTCTAAAATTTTATTGAACATTTATCAATGAAATTTCATGCACAAATTTATTATTCCATTATTGATTAGAATACCCGAAATCAAAGAATTCTAACACGTATTTTATGCAAATTAGCCGGTCAAGCAATGATCTTCTTGCAGTCAGTGCATAAATATCTTGGATATTGTTGTTAATATGAGGTGTGATCGCCTTTAACTGATAGACAGGCTCTACATCGGTGACCCTTACTAAGAATTAGTCTGTTTATCAGCTCCTGTGGAATCAACGCCCACTCTTTTTTAAAAGTGTGTTTCTAGCTCATGAGTGTTCCTAGGAGGGGGTTGGAGGGATGAGATCCGTCGTCCTAGATTGTTCTATACATGCTCAATGGGATTTAGGTCTGGAGATCGAGCTGGCCAATTCATCCGAGCAATTGCATGGTTTTGGAGAAAAGTGTCGACCACATCAGCCCTATGTGGAGGTCATTATCATCCATTAGAAGAAAGTTTTCTCCCATTTCCAATGCTTGAGGCATCACATATGCTGCCAAGATCTCGTCCCGATACCTCTGTCCAGTAAGGGTTCCTTGCCGAAAAATATGGAGTGCTGTGCGACCGCCCAAGAAGATTCCAGCCCAGACCATAAAACATTGGCTTCTGTAGGGATCCCTTTCAACCATATTTCGGGGATTATTTCTGGTTCCTACCTCTCTCCAGACAAAGACACGACGATAATAGCTGTTTAGAAAATCTGGACTTATCAGTGAACATTACACGTCTCCATTCATCTGGATTCCAGGCGACATGTTGTCTGCGCCGAAGTATCCTTGCTCTCTTTTGAGGTGGTGTCAACGGCACACAAATTATGGGTCGTCCAGCATAGAGGCCCTTCATGTGAAGCCTTCTGCGTGTTATCAGTTGAAATGGGAGAAAACTTTCTTCTAATGGATGATAATGCCCGTCCACATAGGGCTGATGTGGTCTACACTTTTCTCCAAAACCATGCAATTGCTCGGATGAATTGGCCAGCTCGATCCCCAGACCTAAAACCCATTGAGCATGTATGGAACAATCTAGGACAGCGGATCTCATTCCTCCAACCCCCTCCTAGAAACACTCATGAGCTAGAAACAGCCTTAACACAAGAGTGGGCGTTGATTCCACAGGAGCTGATAAACTCCCTAATTCTTAGTATGGGTCACCAATGTAGAGCCTGTCTATCAGTTAAAGGCGATCACACCTCATATTAACAACAATATCCAAGATATTTATGCACTGACTTCAAGAAGATCATTGTTTGACCGGTTAATTTGCATAAAATACGTGTTAGAATTCTTTTATTTCGGGTATTCTAATCAATAATGGAATAATAAATTTGTGTATAAAATTTAATTGATAAATGTTCAATAAAATTTGAGATAAATGAAAAAAATATGTTGTTCCTTTAATTTTGCGGACCAGTGTATTTGTGGATGTTTTGTTCAAACGTGTTTATCATTCGAGAAAATATGAGAGAGAGAAAAAAATTATACATCCACCCAATATATGTATTAATTTATCGTTAGTTTTATGGATTTTTCCATACATTCAAAGAGGAAAGTTGAAGTCTTGCAGCATCAAATATGTGGAACATGTTAGCTGTCAGCGGCTGTAGTTATCTTTGTTGACAGGGTTTCAGCCACGGGCGGTTTCCACAAATTGAATTCAGTGAACAAATATATTTGTCTCTATAAACATATATAGACATCTAATATTTTCAAATTATCAATAATATATTTCTTATTTCTATTTAAATATGTTGACATAATTTATAAATGTTTACTTACTTTGATATGTTTTGAATCGAAAAGATTATGTACCATATGTTTTTGTTGGACATTGTGAAGAGTTTTGTGAAATATGGATTTTTGCTATTTATGCTTCTTCTGCTGAGTGTTTTAAATATCTTTTGGAATATTATTTGTGTCTTCGGGTATACAGCTTGACTTACGAATTGGTTCACCAATATATTTTACAATTATTTTTGGTATTTATGCTTCTCTTATGTTATACATTCAAGGGATAAACTTAAGGAAGTGCAAAGTAATTGGTATCACCAGTCCTTTTTTTTTAGGGGTGAAGGCAATTCAGTTTACACTTGGTTATTTTGTATGTCTTCAATAAATGTCGCTGTGTATCAAATAACTTTCATAGTTATTGTCTGAATCCTGATACACATGTTAAAAGGTACAACTTTCTTATGTTTTTTTCCATTAACAAAATATCTCTGCAGGCCTTACTGCAATGATAGAAATTTTAGTTGAAAATGCTTAGCTAATTATGATAGTTTTAATATAAAATTATTTTTGCGAAAGAGCCTTGTGTGTTGCTTGGTGTTGCAATGTCATATTAGTTTTCTGCTTAATTATGTGATACTGATAATTTCGTGTTGAAATATGTGTGTCTGATTTTTGTTTTTATTGTGTTTTTTATTTTGTCATTTTGTATAATTTTACATGATGTTATATGTTGTTTCATAACGGCGTATTGTTTGTGTTACGTGTTTTTAATTGTGATCTCTCTCAATATAAAATATAAAAATCTTATAACATACACATAAGTCAGACATCATATCGCCACGCTGTAAGATTCAAAGGAAAAACAGGGTAACGTGGTAAGATTCTTTAATAGAACACGACGAGCTTTCAGGCAGCAACTGCCCTTCTTCAGGTCTTAAGAAGGGCAGTTGCTGCCTGAAAGCTCGTCGTGTTCTATTAAAGAATCTTACCACGTTACCCTGTTTTTCCTTTGAATACACATAAGTATTATTTCTTGAAAAAAGACACCTCGGCCAGTATAAATCTTTTTATTACCTCGACGTTTCGACAAAAAGCTTTTGTCCTCGTCAGGAGCAAATAAAAATTAAAACATGTAGCAAGGCGATAAAAATTTTTATCGCCTTGCTACATGTTTTAATTTTTATTTGCTCCTGACGAGGACAAAAGCTTTTTGTCGAAACGTCGAGGTAATAAAAAGATTTATATTGGCCGAGGTGTCTTTTTTCAAGAAATATGAATGCCGGCCAGGCAGCCTCTATCTTCACATAAGTATTAGTAAATTAAATTTTATTGCCCTCTATCGTTAAAATTTTACACAAATAAATTTACTGGCAATGCGTTTCTTTTTAAATCTCTACAGTTATGTCCATAGTTCACTAAACACCATTTAGCTGCCTTCCATAGAAAATGCAGGGTATATAACAAAATCAGTCCAATACAATAGTAGAGCGGTCTAGAGATTAATTTGGCGAAACCCCTGAGAGGGTTCACTACTGATGAGCCAAGCCCTCTCATTCATTAAATCATATCATTGCAGTAAGGTCTGTAGAGATTTAAAAAGAAACGCATTGCCAGTAAATTTATTTGTGTAAAATTTTAACGATAGAGGGCAATAAAATTTAATTTACTAATATATAATGGTTATGAAAACATGTTTTGCGCGGAAGAGCTTTGCTCGATGCAATACCTTGAAATTTATATGTATGTACCTCTACCGACCTATAAGCTTATGTCCATAGTTCACTAAACACCATTAAGCTGCCTTCCATAGAAAATGCAGGGTATATAACAAAACCAGTCCAATACAATAGTAGAGCGGTCTAGAGATTAATTTGGCGAAACCGCTGAGAGGGTTCACTACTGATGAGCCAAGCCCTCTCATTCATTAAATCATATCATTGCAGTAAGGCCTGTAGAGATTTAAAAAGAAACGCATTGCCAGTAAATTTATTTGTGTAAAATTTTATACACATAAGTATAATTAAGGATTTATAGTAAGAATTATTTGACTTAAATATTTGTAATTTCAAGGAATTTGTACTTAAAAGGTTTAGAGGATTACAATTTCAGGGAAAATGATTAACGTGGACTTCTAAGGAATTGATGATTTGATAGAAAGTGATTTAATTACACGCTTCTCTGAAGTTACAATAAATTTGAAATGGCGAAGATTTTCAGTGAAGATTATCGATAAAAGGCTTTTCGAAGGAATTACAAATCAAACATAATGGGAATATTCAGATCGAGGAATCAAATATTTATTCAACATATAATAAATAATTCTCTGAAGACGTGTAAAGAAATAGAATAGAGAGAATACCACTTTAACTCGTTAATTTCTACATGGGAGTTCAGTTAATTTAATTTCGAGTCTGAAAAGGAATTTGCTGTTAAAAGGACTAATTAACTTTCTTTGCTGGAAGACCAAAATGTCTCCGAACGATGCTATGTACGCTGATTTAGATGGATTTGTAGTGCACATAGAGAGAACCCAGCATTCCTGACGTGAAGGAAGAGGTCTGTTGAATCATTTGTCATTGACAAAATATAAAAGATAACAGCCTCCATTATATGGAAATAGAACAAAATGCAAACCTGTCAGGTTTCAGGATTAGGTTGTTACATTAAAGAGAAAGGTGGTCTAAATTGCTTGATTGCGACCGCTACGACCCAGGATTGAATCCCTCATTTAGCACTTTTTCTAATTAAAAAAAAATGCTTCAATGGTCCCCGATTCTTGCAAAAATCCAACCCCACTAGCGAGTGTAAGTAACCAAACGGAACTTTGGCATATTTGTAAGTGCATAAGTCGAATTGCATTGGCATGTATAGACACTATAATGTATAATTCCTAACGTGAAGGAAGGTCTGTTGAATCATTTCTCATTTATATATATATATATACCAAAGATAAAAGATAACAGAATCCATTATATGGAAATATAACAGAATGCGAACCTGTCAGGTTTCAGAATCAGATGGCTAAATTGAGGAGAAATTATCTCCAAATTGTCACATCACACGGAAAATTCCAACACTACTTACATAAAAGAGGTCTATCGAAAATCCCAAATAGTTCCTGCGGAGAAACTGAACAAACTGCTCCGGCTTCTCCTTATCTATGACTCTCCGAACTTTGCAGAAGTGAGACATGTCTATCATGTCTCAGATCTAGATGATTTAACTCTCTTACACCAACTACTTTGTTTTTACTAATTTTATGAACTCTGTCGCTTGATACGTGTAAATATGTCAATATTTAATCCTAAGATTCAGTTTATTTGTTTATCTGTTTCTTTTGTAATATAGGCGCACATACTTAATATCGCGTCTCTCTCTATATCTTTTGTTAGATAATAAATAAATAAAATAAAAAATCTCCATATTGTGTGAATAAAGGTTGGTGGTGGCTTGCGCCATCTATAGAAATAAATATCAACTAATCATAGATTGCCAATTAATATGAGATTTAAAATGTCAAAAATAGGGATGAAGAGGAGGAGGGTGAAAATAAACTTTGTTTATGGATTTTTGCCATCTATCGGAAATAAAATCAACTAAACATTGATTACTTGTTATTTCAGAGAATGGTTATCATCCGGAAATTTTCCATTATAACATTTTTTTTTATTATTATCTATAGTACACGTGATACAGGTCACATGCTAATAATATTTTTTAATAGTTGGCGACTTCCTTTACTGTAAGTACACCACATGCCTACACTTGAAGATAAACAATCAGACAATTAAAATAATTTTATTGACATCTTGTCAATACATGAAAAGTGCACAGTCTGCACTATTTATATACAGGGTGTACCAGGTAAATTGGGACTAACTTTGACAGTCCATAAAACAAAAACTACTTGAGATTAAAAACTTGTTTTTTTTTCATTACGTAGCCATATTCATGTAAAATGCAACAGTACATGTGTGCGCAGTGTAGTGATGAAGAGTAACCGAGAATTTGAAACTCGAGCTGCCATCATCGTTGCTCTGCGCGCCGGAAGGAGCCCCAAAGAGATAGTGGATTTTCTTAAGTTGCCCAAAACCACTATTTATCGTGTCAAGAAGCAGTTTGATGAGGCCGACAGTAACAAAGAGAGGATAGCTACAAGGAAAAAGCACTCGCGTCGATCGGACAGGGTAAGAGGCGAAGAATTTGTCAAAAATGTCAAGAAGAAGATTGATGGAAACCCTGGGAAGAGCATGAGGGCCATAGCCAAGGAAATGGACGTTGGCTCTATGACAATTGTCAGAACTATCCATGAGGACCTTGGTCTCAAGTCTTATGCCCTTCAGAAAGGTCAGTTGCTGACTGAGAATATGAAGAATAACAGAAAAGGAAAGGCTGCTGCCCTCCTCAACAACCTGAAACACGACTCTTTTGGCATGCTAAGGTTCTTCTCTGACGAAAATAACTTTGGCGTGGACCAAAAGGTAAATCCCAGGAATGATCGCTGGATCTGTAAAGACCCCTCAGAGATACCTGTCGTGATGCACACGAAATTTCCTGCCTCCGTAATGGTCCTTGGCGTTATCAGCAGTGAAGGTGATGTCATGCCTCCCCATTTCTTTGAGAAGGGCCTTAGGATGAACGCTGACACCTACATCAATGTTCTGGAGACCGTTGTGAAGCCTTGGATGGACATGGTGGCCGCAGGAAGGAAGTATGTCTTCCAACAGGACTCAGCTCCAGCCCATAAGGCAAAAAAGACACAATCGTGGCTGACACTTAACGTCCCTAGTCACTGGGGTCCTGATATTTGGCCCCCTAATTCTCCAGATTGCAATCCCCTCGACTACTATGTATGGGGCGTTGTTGAGAGAGATGTCAACAAAGCTCCTCATTACCACCATCCAGTCTGTCAAGAAAGCAGTTCACACGGTGATGACCCAAATGGACAAGGTCATCGTCGCCAAGGCCTGTGCTTCATTCCGCACTCGCCTCGAGACTGTTGTAGCTAATAATGGAAACTACATTGAATAAATAAAAACTATATCCTTTTATCTACTACTGTGTCAAATTTCATTCGGATATTTTAATTTTTACTTGCAAAAAATTTCAGTTAAAATACCATTGTTGAAATTCCCAATTTACCTGGTACACCCTGTATAAAAAAAGATAAATATATGGAAGCAATGGGCGCTTCTCCCGTCAAAATAAACGTCAGAAAATCAGTGGCGACGGTCAATAGATAGCGTCAGATTCTGACGTTTATTTTGACGGGATAAGCGCCCATTGCTTCCATGGATTAATTTTCTCCCGGCAAATTTTCCATCTAGATAAATATATATATGCATTATATACACTATGTACAATGAATATGGCGCCTCTGCTAGCGCTGCAGAGTTTGGTGGAGAATCACCAGTGGGTCTCCAGCGACACCAAGTATTTCGCGATCTACAAAGAAAACGTAGATTACGTACTTCACCACTGAGGAGATGGTGATGGCGTGGTCCTCGAGACCAACTGGAAAGTTAGAAGTTCGACCTTAGCTCTTACAAATGTGTCATGTTTATTACTTTTCACTTTCACTGGTGAGTTTAACATTTTGTAAGGATCGAAAGCTAAAAGAGCAAATATTATTAATTCAGGAAAAATATGTCCATTGCATGTTACAAGTTTGTGTCATGAAAGCTGGAAACCGACGGTTAATAAAAGCATATAAATATGAATTTTATTATTTTATTTTTTAAAAACTTTTTTTTTCACATAAATATGAATGAAAAAAAATAAAAGTGTAAGGTGTTGATATTAAAAATAACGAAAGCATTTCCTGACCAGGAGCACATTTGCTTTTTAGATGGCAGAGCGCCATCTAGTGGAAGAGAAATCACATAAACCAAGAAAAGTCACTTTTCTGCTGGCTTTTCTTGATTTATCAAGAAATTGGGTTAGCCAAATATCAGGGAACAGGTTAAATTAATGTTTAGTTGATTTCTGTTCCACTAGATGGCGTTCTGCTATCTAAAAAAACACATGTGCTTTTGATCAGAATATGCCTTCTTTATTTTAAAATACACTTTGCACATAATATTTTCTCAAGACAAAATAAGACTAGTTTCAAAATATCGGTTAATCAGAAGGGTAATTTATCTTGAAATGAACCCTTTGACTTATTTTTTATTTTAATGCAATTAAATAATACTGGAGATTAATATGTTCCGAGTATGAGAAAATTTCAGGAACATGTTCCCGTGTTGAAGTTTCAGGTAATGACTAAAAGGTTGGTTATACCAATGTTTTGAGTGTTGGAGTTGGAATGAATTCATTTCCATTTATATTATTGCAAAGAATAACACACACCGCGAACTATGATAGCAATTGTTGTATCTTTCAAGTAGCTGCTTCTGACAATGTTAGCTAGATGGCAAACTATATCATCTAGAAAATATGTTGACGCAAATGAAGATTTGCAGTCCTAATATCCTTTTAAAAATCTCTAAAAAGCACATGTGCTCCTGGTCAGTGTATGCTTTCGTTATTTTTTAATAAATATTGTTGTATTTTTTTTAATTTAGCATAACAGCAGCTTATTAATTTAAACAAATTTATTATTCAAATACAAGGAGAGGTTAAACAAACTAATTAACTTAACGAATGAAAAAAATTGAGCTTCAATATATTTCAAGCTATTACTACAACATAAACAAAAAAAAAAAACTTAGTCAAAAAAGGAACATATTTGACATCACAGATTATTTTAAATTGATTTGTTTACCAATTTCAACAACTCCCCCCTTTGGTGAGCAAATCAAAATTAGGTCCAAAAAGAAGTCCCATATTTACAAGAATGTAAAACATATGTAAATATATATAGGTGCAACTTTAATGGCTGCCAGTCTAGATCCGTTCATAGAACGTGCTAATGTTCACGATTTCTGCTAATAAAATGTATATATCGGACGTTCTTTCAAAGTATCCATTTACTATACTCAATACTAAATATTCAGGGTATATAAGGAATTCATCCTGAATATAGAGGTTGACTGGTCGGCATTCATATTTCTATAAAAAATAGACACTTCGGCCAGTGATCTTTGTGATTATTATCATTATATTACTTTATTTATCTATTTGATTATAATTTTATTATTATATATTTACTTATTTCCAAGATCATAGTCTTTGACGTGTTTAATATGTATTTGACTCGTGCTTTAGATGTTGTACTAAATTCGAAAAATCACGTGAGAACGCCCTTGTAATCTCAGAACAATTTTTAACGCCTTGTCAAATGCTTTATTTTTATTCACTTCTCCTGACGAAGACAAAATATTTTTATAATAACGAAAAGATTCAAATAGGATAAGTTTCTTTATTTGAAAAATAAATTCGAGCTTTCGGGCGTAAGCTGCCCTTCTACAGGAATAATGGATATAATTTTAATGGTCAAACCTAGGTAAAAGGTGATCTGAACATTGCCGGAATTATCATTTTATCAATAATTTATTCCTTACCACACAAAATGAATAACCTAACATCTCAATAAAAAGAAGCATCGTTCATTCATTATTCCTGTAGAAGGGCAGCTTACGCCCGAAAGCTCGAATTTATTTTTCAAATAAAGAAACTTATCCTTTTTGAATCTTTTCGTTATTATAATTATTGAAAGGATTATTCGTCTTAAAACAAAATATTTTTGTCGAAACGTTGAGAAAAATAAAAAACTCTAACTGGCCGAAGTGTCTATTTTTCACAGAAATAAGGAATTCAGTCAAATAAAATAGCAAAGTGTTTTGGAGATTAAAATGACGAAACCACTGGGAGAGTTAATCACTAATGAGCCATGCCAACCTCTTTTTTAAAATATCATCCATTGGCGTATAAAATCTGTAGAAAATAGCATATAATTATATATATTTAAAAAGTATTTCTGAAGTAATTATAATTTACAGCGATAGAGGGCGCTAATTTGAAGATATTTAAAATATTTTGTTTGTTTAAACCCCACCCTTTGTCAAGTTACAACAACGTAATGTAATTTTTAGAAAAAAAATCAATTTGCTATGATCATAAATAACGATGCTTCTTTTTATTGGGTTGTTGTGTTATTCATTTTGTGTGGTAAGGAATAAAGTTACTAATAAAATGATAATTCCGGCAATGTTCAGATCATCTCTTACCTAGGTTTGACCATTAAGTGCTGGAGAGGAGAAGGCAGAACTCTGGGGAAACTGCGGCGGATAAAACCTCCAATTAATTGTGAATTACTTGGTGATTCTCTGTGCGGAGAAAGGGTTTTGTTCTTAGATGCAATTAAAAGAAAGAGGAGAGGGTGTAACTTGGTGGTTTATTGGCTTTTGCTCTCTAGATGGCTCGGAAATCACATTCTACAGGGGAATTCTAGATATTGTCGGCGGGATTGAAGGCCACTACTTCTTTTGGGTGTAGAATAGATTGTGGTAATTTATTAGATAAACTATGTAAGAAATAATATGAGAATTTATAAACTAAGTTAAATAGATAATACTATTTATTATAATGCATTAACGCGTCATCTGTTATCAGAAATTTTAACTATTTTTGACGCTTATGATTCTTTTTTAAATAAATCAATTTTCTACTGCCTTTACTGCAATGATAAAATAATGGGAAGGCCTGGCTCATCAGTGGTGAACCCTCCCAACGTCTTCGCCAGTTATTATTTAGTAAAATAATTCCACAGATTAAATGGCTAGTGTTTGGCTAACACAAGATGGCGTATAATGTTGGTAAACTCCCGGCTTACAGTGCACACCATCTATCGGAGCTTAGGTGTACTACACTTACACAATTGCTGATGTATTATTTACATTCATGGATAAAGCCTAAGGAGAAATTATACTATTCAGCATGTATATTATACGTAAAAAGGCATATATTAGATTGAATAAAATATTTATTTACCAATATTTCGGTTGGCTGAACGCCAACCTTTATCGAGACATTACATTTTTGTATATCTATACAAAAGTATACAGAGTATACTGAGTACTACTTGAGTTACCTCAACAATGTTATCACATTGACTGTAAAGCGATGCGTGGCCTAAGTGAGGATTCTTTTTCTCTATATTTAAACATAATCACGTTTTATTATCTCTATCTAAGAACTTAAAATTGACTCTGTGTAATAACGGATTTATCCACGACTTTCTACGCCTCGCCTTTTATTGTCCGGCACTGAAGGAGGAGAGAGAAATTATTTGTTAAAAGATTGGTTATGAAAACAATTCGCCATATGTTCTAATGGCTAAAGTAGCGAAAGACAAACCCAATGCATTAGCCTTTCCCAAAAACAGCAAAGACAATAGGCATAACACAAATGATGAATCCAAATTGATGATTTCGATCTTAATCTCCACCTTCTATAGATATCTGCTATGTTTATCTACTTCTGTTTAAACATCTGGGAGAATCCTGTATGCACCGAGTGGCTTTAATAAGGCTTTTTGTTATTGTTGTATAAACAATTTTCAGTTTCAAATATATGCCCGTTTGTGTTGTGTTAAACAATTAACAATTAATATTAACAAAATAATCCAAATTATTCATTGAAAGATTAATGAATCCAAAATATGCGAATAAAAGAGGTCTATCAGAAACACCAAATTGATCCTGCGGAGAAACTGAACAAACTGCTTTTCACCTCATCTGTGACTGTCCGAACTTTACAGAAGTGAGATATCGATTGTTCCCTGATCTAAATCATTATCTTTTATCTGCCATTTTGTCTATATAGATTTTATGAACTCTGTCGAATAATATACATGTATATTTGTAAATATTTAATTTTAAGTTATAATTTGTTGTTGTTTTGTTTGTTTCCTCTGTAATAGGCGCAAATATTTCCATATCGCGCCTGATGATTAATAAAATAAAAAGGTAAAAAATATGCTAATTAACCAGATTACATCAATATTGGCTTCAAAATGTATTTTCTACCAGGAAGGCAAACTTCCACATCTTCTATATATATAAATGAATGTTTGTATGTTTGTTTGTTTGTATGTCCGGTATACAAATTCGCAGTAGTTCACTAATTCAAACCAAAATTTCCATACATAGGTTAAAAAAAATACGGGGAAGACGATAGGCTATTTTAAAAAATATATATAAATCACTTATTAAAACTATATATTCAAATTATTCTACTTAGTTCACGAACAGCGCCCTCTATCAAAGATTAGATTAAATTATGCTGATGCAAACAAATAGATAATGCTAATAACAAACAATTATTTTAAAAAATCTTATCTAAATATATATCACTCGGGTAGATATGCACACGGGTCAATCCCGGGGCGAAGCCCGGGTCACCCGTCTAGTATCCTATACACCAGGTATACTGGTTTTCCTATATCCTATGCATCATGCTATAGAGAGAACAATTTGTTGTCTTTTCACATAGAACTATTTGAAAATTACATAAATTTCAAAAATAATAGTTATCAATCTATATTTTTATAGCACTCTATTTTATATTGTTAAAACCAAACTGATCTCTTAAAGGCGAATTCCTGAAATTGAATCAATTATTGATTTTATTATTAAATAAATTTATTATTAAATAAAAATAATATTTTACAATTAAATTTATTCAATAAATTAAGTTAGGAACCCAAAATGTTAAGTTAAAAATAGCAGAGTTAATAAACAAACAAGTTTTAAATTATAGTTCACAATAGGCAATTCTAAATAACCAGAGGGTAAACAATATAAATTAAGACACCTTAGGGCCAATATGATGGATGGTGTTATGGCTGGAAATGGGGCTGGGACATAGGAGAAAGATGGTTGCTCTTGCTTCCAATGGCCCATAATGCCGCGGATGTCTTGCCCATAACTCTTCAGGTGCTGTAATGTGATTGGCTGGAACTGGGTGTAAGAAATTATCCTTGTCAGCGTTAATGGCCGTAATTGTGGGGAAGTACCATCTTCCTTTGGAATCTTGCCATCTTCTCCATGTCACCTATTTTCCCATAGTTTCCATAGTCACCAGATTTCCCATATTTTACATAGTTCCCGGATTGTTCCCATCGTTTCCATAATCCCCGCAATGTTCCCATTTTCCCCATAGTTCCCGCATTGTTCCCGTCGTTTCCATAGTCCCCGCATTGTTCCCATCTTCTCCATGGTTCCCGCATTGTTCCTATATTTTGCATATTCCTCGCATTGTTCCCATCTTCCCCATATTCCTCGCATTGTTCCCATCTTCCCCATAGTCCCCGCATTGTTCCCATCTTCTCCATAGTCCCCGAGTTTTCCCATCTTCTCCATAGTCCCCGCATTGTTCCAAATTAACTATAATCCCTGAATTTTTCCCGTTTTCCCCATATTCTCGGTTCGTTCCCTTCTTTTCGATATTCTTTATATTGTTCCCATATTGTCCATAGTTCCTGTATTGTTCCCGTCTTCCCTATATTCCCCGTATTTTTTCCATCTTCTTCATAATCCCCAGATTGCTCCCATCGTTTCCATATTCCACGGAATTTTTCCATATTCTCCATATCCCCGGATTATTCCCATCTTTTCGATAGCTCCCAGATTGTTCCCATTGTTTCCATATTCCACGAATTGCTTCCATCGTTTCCATATTCCACGAATAGTTCTCATTTTCGCCAAATGTAAATAAAATGTTGCTCTCATATCTCTAGTGTCTAATGTTACCCTAATGAAGGTAGAACATGGGTAAGCGATGGAAGATAAATCTATACAACAAAATGACCAGGAAATAAAACTTACTTAAGAGATAATAATAATTATACTGACGAGAGACAAAGAGGTATTTCTTCCTTGGAAACAAGAACCAAGAGCAGAGATGTTGTTTTGACCTGAGTTAAGTTGTGTGAGAAGAGCTCAAGTAAAAACTAAAATTAATTTTCTCGAGAGCACAAAGTTTTAAAGCTTTATTGCGCTGTCACCACGGCTAACCTTGTTATGGAACCTTTTCTTTTTCCCTTCATGTAGAGGATACTTTGCAGGTCTCGTTATTTTTTAAATGTTTTAAGATTTTTTGGCATCTCACATAAACTACTAGGTCTTGTCTATTATCTTCTTTTGTTTTCCCCATCGAATAATGAAATCTTTATGAAACTTTCGTTAGACAAAAACAACTACAGGAAAGTGAGGTACTTTTTATTTTTTACTTCTAAGAGAAGGTTTAATAAAGTTAGCTGAGAATGACCTGTCTTCACGTTCCACCGAGTGAATACTTGTCATTGTTTGAACAAAATGTTGTTTATAATATGATTATACAAGATTTAATTACCTAATAGTAGTAGCCCTAATAATAATGATAATTCACATTTTTGATACCAAAATATGCAAATCAGTTCGGATACCTTTCATCTAGAGTATTAGCCCGTCACACATATAACGGGATATATTATTAATAATGTATTAAAATTTGAATTCTTAAAAAAAAAAAAGTATATTTTGATTATTTACTTTAAAAAGAAAAGCTTTCAGAACGGAAATTCTTATACGGGCCTCTTTTACTATTCTAACACCGCTAAAAGTTGATATTGAAGAATATTACGATCAAACGTCAAGTTTCGATTATAGAAAGAGAATAACAAATCTCAATATAAAATATTTATCAACTACAACTGTATACAAGTATGCACTTGTATATTAAAAATAATATTTTTAAATATACATATTAAACGATGAAATTAAAATAATATATATAACAATATATAAAGAGAAATCGATTGATATTTAAAAAAAAATATTGACCACATGAGTCAATTGTAGGAAATAAAAAAATCAATAAACACTATTCTGAGTTTTTAGTGATGGCTTGGCACTTTGATAAAATGGGACTTTGTCACTCGATGCAACCACTTAGCTATAAAAGTATTGCACGCTGATTGGTTAATGAACTCAACACTGATTGAGGGCACGTGATAATACAGAAAACCAATACACGAGAGAGTCAACTGGACACATACATACCCACTACTGTAAACAAATACATACAATTTGTTTTAGGTTTATATTATAGAAGATTAAATGAATTTGATGACAACTGAAGAAATGTCTGGAGACCAGGAAGGGTAGCGTGAGGAACCTGACTTTACTAATACGTAGGCCCACAACGCGTTTATAAATGCATTTCTACTTTTCAATAAATTAATTTCTACCTTTTATAAACGTATTCTAGGGATCGGTAGAAGGATGATCTAAACCTTTGGTTTTCGACCGCTATGATCCGGGTTCGTTTCCCGCATTGGGCACTTTATTATGATTTAAAAATAAAATGTTCTAATGGCCCCTGATTCTTGCAAAAGTCCAATCCCACTGAAGGACACCTTTCAACAAAGGGCAGTTTACATCACAAAAACTGCCTTTTCCCCTACCATTTAGCAGCTTCTCCATCAAGAGGATACCTCTCTGTAAAGGACAATTTGGCTCTGTAACTTGGCGTTCTTTACAGAGAGGTGGTTCTACTGAGATAAAGCACAATTTGGATTATAGATTATAAACACAAATAAATAAGACTTAAATCCAAATAAATTAATAGTGTGTGACACATTTCGGCAACAGTATTGTTACCATCATTAGACAAAATGATATTTTTTTTCTCATTCATTCTTTTTTCTGATGATGGTACCAACGCTGTTGCCGGGGGTCGGTGGAAGGATGGTCTAAACCGTTGGTTTTCGATCACTACGACCCGGGTTCGATTACCGCATTGGGCACTTTTTTCTGATAAAAAATGCTCCAATGGCCTCCGATTCTTGCAAAAGTCCAACTCCGCCAGCAATTGCAAGTAACCAAACGAGGCTCTGGCACATTTGTAAGTACAAAGTCGAACTGCTTATCACATGTGTAGACATGTGATGCACTTACAGTAAAAGCAGTCGCTTACTTCTACCCACTATGAATATCATGGCCTGTACCGCGTGTACTAGGGATAAGCAAAAATAAATAAATGCATTTAATTCTTTCAATAAAAACGCCATTCTACTTCTCAATAAAGCATTCAAAAGCATTACTCAATTGCATAAAAATAAAACATTTATTTGATTTCTTTCATAAAGAGAGTGTATATTCAGGTGATTGATAAGCCAGAGCAGCAGTAATGTAACAACTTCTATATATCAAAGTTTGACACAAGGGTAGGTTGTCAGCGGATGTTGAAGTGGTGTAAGGGAGAGATTCTCCCAACGGAAATCAATACAGTACTTGATCTCTTCAAGACGACCGACAATTGGGACTCTTCCAAGATTTCCTCGGGGACATCCATCCTGTCCGAATAATTCGATGATATCCCAACCTTGTATTGACCCTCGGCTTCAATCTTATTGGAACTAACACCACTAAGTGAGGTGGTTAACCCCTGATTGATGGATAACACAGAGATAATATAAATAAGCATGAGATTTTAGGTGTAACCTTAAAATTAGGGACTTTTCTCGATACTCCTATATTCAGATAAATGAAAAATTGCGATTTACTATTATAAAACTTCAAAAACCTTTCACAATAAGTTTCTTTGGTTCCAAAATCAATTTATTAGGTACCGCACAACAAAAGCTATCTAGTTTATGATAATTGAAACAGTGAATAATATGTGAAGGTTATTCACATATTAAACAAAATGTTAACGCGGGATTCAATCCCGGTTCATGTCTGTCGGGAATCGAGGGTTTTACCCACTCGTCCGAATAAGTTTCTTGCGAAAGGTTTTTGATATTTTATAATACTCGTATACCAAGAAAAGAGAAATTATATATAAATTATATTTAAAAATGCATATATTGGATCAAAATATATCATTTGTTTCACCAATATTCCAGTTGGCTGAAGGCCAAACTTTTCCAAGGTATTATAACATACTAATTTGTGTCAAGAACAAACTCAGCACCTTGACAAACATTAATATTTTATAATATCTTGAAAAAGGGGTTGGCGTTCATTCAACTGAAATATTGGTGAAATAAATGATATTCTTATCCACGATATGTCTTTCTAATTAAATATTTATTTATGGATTGCTCTATTTAAAAATAATAATAAAAATAAATGTTTTAATTCATTTTGATACAGAATAAAGCTTCCTTGCTCTCAGTTCCCAAAGAAAGCTTCCTTGAAGAAAGCCCTCAAAGAAGAAAAACGGTTCATATATACATTACTACGAAAAAACTTATCTTTGCGTCGCAAGAAAGGCTACTGAGAAACTTTATGTGGTTGAGAACCTCCTTAACCGAAAGACGCAAGATCCTTGTCAGTAGCAACAAGATTTGTAGGCTGTGATTCACAGTTCCCATAGAGCTTTGTATATATAACACAATATTTTAAAAATTCTGATATGTGTTGTTTAAAGATAATATATCAGTGATATATTATTACTTTACTCTGTTTTGATTTGACATATATAATCGAACGTATATCATTATTATGAAAGACTTTGTTTATAATGTGTATATGTGCAAGAATGGTGAAATAATAAAATTATTATATCAGCATTAAATTTCGTATCTCTTATTTTTCTTTTAAAGATATCTAAGTATAAAGTACAATTTATTATTTATACGTATATATATAAACTCGTATATATAAAAATGAATGTATGTGTGTGTGTGTGTCCTTTATGCCTGACCAAACCACTCATTGGAACGCCATGAAACTTTGGGAAGTTATTTAGTATAGTACTGGGAAGGTTTCTAGCAAATAAATTTTTGAAATAACTTTTTGCCTAAAAATAATCAAGATAAATATTCTAATTTATCTGTTATAATTCAACAATCTGCTCTAAAAATAATCATGATGATACGATGATTTTGTAATTTAGAAAATTAGGAAAGACAAAATTCAGGATGACACGGCAATTTATTTGAGACAAGAATAATGATACAATTACAAGGCAAGATACTATTCTTTTAACTTCCAATTACCGAGGGAACCAATTAATATTGATTTTATTCACCTTATCGAGTATTTTTCAAGGGACCGGGAAAAAATGTTCACTTTATCGAGAGATTCGTTAGACAAACCTTTACTCGGGTATAACCCGGGCTAAGCCGGGTACGTCCGCTAGTAAAATATAAAATAACGATTAATCTTCACCCTATAATAGAAAATTATCAAATTCAATCAGCATATTATTAAATTT
This sequence comes from Cordylochernes scorpioides, assembly GCA_030710605.1. Lineage (NCBI taxonomy): Eukaryota > Metazoa > Arthropoda > Arachnida > Pseudoscorpiones > Chernetidae > Cordylochernes > Cordylochernes scorpioides. The sequence continues at coordinate 69,431,738 of CP092876.1, forward strand.
TCTATACACCAATACCTCGCTTTGCGTCGTTTCGTTTTGCGTTTTTTTCGAAGTTGCGTCGCTGCTTAATTTTTACTGATTTTCACTGTGCGTCGTTAGATTTTCGAAGTTGCGTTGTTTTGGATTCGAATCTTTAATTTTTTTTTTCTGAATTTTTTTCCTAAAATATGGCAACACCTTTGTTTTTGATTGCGCCATGTCATCGAAATTTTATTTTCACTTTGCGTCGTTTCAATTTGCGTCGTGGTTTTTTTGGAACGTAACCCCGACGCAAAGCGAGGTATGGGTGTATTTTCCTTACAGCACATTCTATTCATAGCTACTCTATGCTTCTTTATATGCATTTTGTTAAGGACAGCTTACTATTCATTGAACTACAGAAAGTTATTATAAATATTAAACTCTAAAACCTATGCAATGATACAGTTGTCATATTAATTGTATACATATATTTAATGTTAATAGTGTAGATAGCAATATATCATTGTTTAAATGTTATATTATATTTTACTATTGGCTTAATGTGTGTTAACTTTAAATTGTATGTGTATACTGTTGCACCAAGTTTCAGCTTAGCAGGGTCGTCGACCTTTATTTCTTCCTTCTTGGTGTTATACACCTTTCCCGAGCGGGTTTCCATACTCGAAGCAAATAAATAAAAGTAAAAAAATGAATAAATTTCCTTTTAAAGTTATTGCGTTTATTTATTCGTTGTCTTCCTCGTAGGTCGTGATCCGCAGTCTTGATCTAGGTCCTCTCTCGCTCCAATAACCAATCAAGATATATGTACAATAAAATATTACAAAAAGAATGAAACTATAAAAAGAGATGATGATCATCTAAATAATCTGTTTTAAATAAATATTAAATATCATAGAATATTTTTACTAAATGTAAGGCGCATTAAAATTGATGTAACAATATACATCTAGATGAGAATCTCTTAAATTTTATAATTGTCTTTGAATAAAATATCTAAATAAATGCTTCTATGTAGTTAGAATTGTTTTGATTAAAGAATATCCATGTTAACATTGTGTTTAATCTTTAATAATATATTCCTACGTAAACTTTTAATTAAAAACATGTTGGAACCCGAATTAAATACAACTTAAATAACTTACTTCAATCCTTTTAAACACGTTCAAATTATGTATTCAAATTATAATAAAGTGTATTATTAACAAGGATTTGTTACTATTTGAAAGTATCTCGTCTGCAAAAATAATGTTTATAGGGAGTTACCATATTGAATTACAGTTTTAATTAATCTAATTTTGTTTTCTAAGATCTTCTGGTGGTGTCTAAAATTATCAATTAAATTTCTAAAGAGCTCGAGTATTAAACAAAAGGTAGAATGTACAAAGTGGAAATATATAGGCAACAATGTAATTAACATATGTATAAGGGTCGTGTTAGAATCTATGGATACGCTAAAGAGAGTGAGAGACAGAATCCTGGTTTATATTAATACCATATCATTTACTTAATGAATATAAATACATTGTATTTAAATAAACTGAAGTCTTCCCCCCATCTACGGAAAAGACTATTTGATAGATAATAATCTGAAACAATGATGTAACAGCCAATTGGAGCGTGAAGATGAAACTTGTAAATTGAATTAAAGTTTTGGATTCAGCCTAGAAATACAATACCTAATTCAATAAGAGCCAACATTATTAAACAACTCCATTAGATTGATGACCTTCCATAACTTTCTTCTGTTGTACTTTAATGGATTTGGTGCCAGGAGGCATCAGGGGCTGGTGAAGAAATGGTATTAACAGTCGAATTTAGACAGTCAGGACCTGGGATCGAATCCCGCATTAGATACTTTTTGTTGTGGATAAAAATTGTCTTGATTGCCCCTGATTCTTGAATAAGTCTAATCCAGACTGAATATTAGTAACCAGTAACTAGTAAAGGAGTTCTCTGGCACAATTATAAGTGCAAAATTCGAATTGCTTTCTGCATGGATCGACATGTCGTGCACTTGAAGTAAAACTCACCATGATTATCATAGGCTCTGTATCACGTGAACTAGGAATTTTAAAAAAGTGTTAAACATTGGTGATTGTTTTTGAATCACTACGGTATAGATTGTAGTATATAAATTTGAAGGGACCAAAAGTAAACTTGTGTTAATAGCACATAAAAACCCTTATCTAGATCTTATCAGGCTCTCCATACAGAATCCAAAATCAAGAAAGCAAATAAACCCGAAATCAAAAGTAAAGACTGTATCCTATCATATTTTAGTAGTTGATTCCATATACAACACTTCGACCTATATATATTTAGATATTTAAATAAGAGAAGTATGCTATTATTTATATTATCTGACACAACACATCAAATATAAATTGCATATAAACAGACAAACATTCGCAGTTTTCTACAACAAACCAAGAAATGGGTATTTAAAGCCAAACTTGCAAAATACGCTAAACATGTGAAAATTTTACATTTATATCTCTATTTTTCTAACTTATATATCTGGCACGAAATATATTATAATTAAAAGATGGTAGAACGCCATTTTTTTAGTATATAATTAGCTGAGTATAGTTTAGTGCATATTCAGAGCTAACTAAAACTTAATAATTTTGGAAAATCAATTGATTTATTTTAAAAATAATACCTTGTTTAAACCTTTTTTTTCGGCGTTGTGATCTATTTTAACTTGAAAATTTAAACCTAATATAGATAAATAAGGGAAAAAATAGGAAATTCTCTAAAATCGATAAACTGGTGTACCGTTGCTAATGAAAGGTAAATATTTTTATACAAAATGACATTTTCTATTTATTTATTTTCTCTCTGCGAGAAATAGATAAGGTACAAAGATAATATTTGGCTGGATAATTTTACTTTATGAAAAAACATCTATAAATTATAGAATGATTGGATAGTTTTTATCTTTGATATATGTATGTTATGATTATTTTGTTGTTGAAAAAGAAAGAGAATTGAAGGTTCCGTCGTGAAAAATAGGAAAGATAATTATTTACCCATCAAGTAGTTTTTTATTATGAATTACTTGAAGCAAATTACACATAAAATTATTTTTTACAGTAATATAGAATTTATAAAATGAATCCTATATTCGTGAATTAAAAAAAAAAGTAGGTCAACAATACAAATTTAATCTCTCTAAATCTATGGTCAAAAATAAAAGAATATCAATGATGAAAGTAAAATACATGTTTTAAAAATATATATATATTTGCATTTTAATATAATATATATATCTAGAATGAATATACTAATTTAGAGAAGATGAGGAAAAACCAATGAAATAACGATTTTTCGAAAATTACAGAAATTTACTAAAGGAAATTTGCATATATATTACATATTGAGATGGCAATATGTAAATACAGAAGAAAAACGACACTTAAAAATATATGTAAAAAAAAATAGTACAAATGTGAAATTGTACTAGTATTACATGGATAAAATAAGAAAAAGGCATCACATGATCGCACAACTAAAGGTTGCTGATGGCTTGCGCCATCTGTCGGAATAAATATCAACTAACAATTTGTTGATATTTATTCCGACAAATGGCGCAAGCCATCAGCAACTTTTAGTTGTATGGTCAGGAGAGGAATTTCTCTCCAAATATATCAACCTGATCCTAGTAAAAATTCACTCTTTTTTATATTGATTGTCTTGTCAATAATATAAAGCTCCAATCTTCGTATTAAATTCAACTGCATATGGAAATTAATATCTATTTATCTTTGGAATTCTGTTAACATATTTACTAAGCACAATTACATAATATTATTTTAATTGAAGCCTAATAAAATAAGTATTCACATACATATTTAAAAAGTTATCAGCTGAATATTATTGGTATTAATTTCGACAGATGGCGCAAGCCATCAGCAACTTTTAGTTGCACAATCAGAAGATGCTTCAGAGAAATGGGAGATGCCTTTTTATTAACTTAAATTTATGTTTGTACAATTCTGTAGAAAAGCATCAATGAGAAGACATATAAACTTTATTAATAACGGATAAGGTACTCCTACCAGCTATAATGAACTCCCAATGCCATCTCATGATGTCCTCAACATTGCAGTTCAAATCTGGAGGGATTTCTGAATATTGTTGTAAAACAACAGTTCTAAACTCATTTAAAGTTCTGAAAGGGTGACTAAAAGACTTGATACTTAATAAAAGCAGCCCAGATCTTCTCAATGAGATAGAGGTATAGCATTTTGGTATTCCTGAAGGCCAATACGTACCTTTATAATCCTTTTATTTTATAGATAGTTTTGGATGAGATGTGCTCTGTGAATGCATGCGTTATCAACCATCAAAATAAAATTTGAGCTGCTATCACTTATAAATTGATTAACAATAAGTTTCAAGGATCTAATCACGCTATTTTAATGAGAAGTCGTGTGCATTTGCTCTTCGAATTTGTGGAGTACGGTCATTGATGGACTCCAGCCCATACCAATATTCCACCATACCAATAGACATGATATGAGACATGATATTAAAGATATCATGTTTTCTACAGCTGTATTTTCTTCGAAAATCAACAGAAAAAGATATTTATTAAGGACACTCGTCTCATATAGGATTCTCCCAGAGATAGGTAAATAGAAGTAAACATAATAGTTATTTACAGAAAGTAGATATTAAGATCCACTTTTTTCTAGTTGGATCCATCATCTGTGATGCGCCTATTGTCTCTTTTCCAGAATTTATGGAAGGCTATTGAATTGGGTTTGCTTTTCACCATTTTTGCCATTAGAACATATGGTGGCTTGTTTTCATAACCAATCTTTCGACGGAGAAGTTATCTCTCCTTCTCCATTACCAGACAATAAAATGTAAAACGACACTTGAAGTTACACCGCATGAGTTTCTTTTAACGAAAAATCAAAATTTTATTTCAAGGTGAAATATCGACTATTTCTAACCTTTTTGGATGAGGTATGAAAGGATGAATTATGAAGAGTAATGATGAACGGAAAAATAAAAGTGTCCAGGGATGGGAATCGAACCCACAATGTTCCGCTTACCGGGCAGATGCCATGTCCACTAGGCTACCCTGGACGTTTTTTCCGTTCGTAAATTATACATAAAGTAACTTATAATACAATATAATACATTGCGGCCTGTGATTGTAAAACGACACTTGAAGTTACACCGCATGAGTTTATTTTAACGAAAAATCAAAATATTATTTCAAGGTGAAATATCGACTATTTCTAACCTTTTTGGATTAGGTATGAAAGGATGAATTATGAAGAGTAATGATGAACGGAAAAATGTGTAGTGGGGAAAGTCATGGCTAAATTCGCTATTGCACAAATTACATTTTTAGTTCTTAGATTTCAGTAATAAAACGTGATTATGTTTAAATATGTTTTTTCGATAATCATTTTGTAAGGCGAATCTAGACACATCCATGAAGAGAACATTGACACACAGTTCCGTGCTACATACTGTCTGAATTTATTCAAGCGAGATCTTTAGTGTTATGTGGTCAAAGGAACACAACACCACTAGTTGTCAAGCGTTAGCTCATCATCAGGCCAATTGTTTTGCAAATTCCTACAATATATATAGAGGTGTAGGAGGTATTTTTACACTTATATTATGATGCATAGCGCGCCATCTGTTATGAATATTCTAAACTATTATAGACGCGTATGATTCTTTTGAAAATTAAACAATTTTTACAGCCCTTACTGCAATCCAAATTTTTTCATTGCAGTAAGGGCTGTAGAAATTGTTTAATTTTCAAAAGAATCATACGCGTCTATAATAGTTTCGAATATTCATTTTTATACTTAAAAAGTAAATATGTAAATACCTAATACACCACATATATAATGTAGGAATTTGTGAAACAATTGGCCTGATGATGAGCTAACGCTTGACAACTTGCCATTTTTATTGAATATAGAAAACCTTTGCAATTATTTCGATTGATATATATCGTTTAAATCCTTTACAATTATTTCACAATCTAAGTTACCACTAGTTGTCTTACAAAAAGTAATCTTTGATAAAGATTTAGTGACATTGTCCACCCTCGGTCTCACTGTGGATGAAGCTATCTCGGACAGCCGTTGGGAAGATGTCAGGTGTGTCTGGCGCCAAGCTGCCAATTATCGATCAACTCGAGATGCTCGGACTCCCTGGCAATATTGGACGTATGCTGAGTCCAACCTTCTTTTTCTATCTATCATATAAATATCAGTTTGTTCTTGGCGATATTGGACGTATGCTGAGTCCAACCTGCTTTTTCTATCTATCATATAAATATCAGTTTGTTCTTGGCGATATTGGACGTATGCTGAGTCCAACCTGCTTTTTCTATCTATCATATAAATATCAGTTTGTTCTTGGCGATATTGGACGTATGCTGAGTCCGACCTGCTTTTTCTATCTATCATATAAATATCAGTTTGTTCTTGGCGATATTGGACGTATGCTGAGTCCGACCTGCTTTTTCTATCTATCATATAAATATCAGTTTGTTCTTGGCGATATTGGACGTATGCTGAGTCCAACCTTCTTTTTCTATCTATCATATAAATATCAGTTTGTTCTTGGCGCATCTCAGTGTATCAATAAATGTATAATTTGTAACTTATATCATTACAGTAAGGTCTGTAGAGATAATATTTGATGATATTATTGAAAATAAACACATTGCCAGTAAATTTATTTGTTACAAATTATATCGATAGATGGCAATTGCATTTATAAAATCAATAATTTATAATATTCGGCTCCTAAGATTCAATTTGATAATGAAGACAGCACACACAAACCAGTAGAAGAACAAACATCTATTACTGATATACACCTACCATAAATATCATTATCTAATCTGTAAAAACCTGGAATTCTATCAGCCCGAAGCCCCATGTAGCAACTAACTGTGCGGTAGACCAGCAGTAAAGAAACATATTCTATTGTGTAACTATATTTAAATATATAAATTCCATTTTTAATATTTACTATGTCATCTACATTATGATGACCCTCAGGGGGTCGGTGGAAGGATGGTCTGAACCGTTGGTTTTCGGCCGCTACGACCCGGGTTCGATTCCCGTATTGGGCACTTTTTTCTGATTGAAAAAAAAAATGCCCCAATGGCCCTCGATTCTTGCAAAAGTTCAACCCCACCAGCGAGTGCAAGTACCGAAACGAGGCTCTGGCAAATTTCTATGTGCATTGTATGTGCAAAGTCGAACTGCTTTTCACATGTGTAGACATATGGTGCACTTACAGTAAAAGCAGTCGCCTACTTCTACCCACCATGATTACCATGGCCTGTACCACGTGTATTAGGGATAAGCAAAAAAAAAAAACGATGTCATCTAATTCAATTTTTGTGACTTTGTGAGGAAGCTCTTACTAAAATAAACATTTTCAAATTATAAATAAATAGATCTAGTTGTATTAATTCCTCAAGTATACACATAGAAGAAGTTACAATAAACATGATTGGAAATGGTTTATTACTGCTTTTATTATAGATATACTGTATATGTGTGCTGTGTGTGGGTCCACGTATATGTGAAAAGAATAAAACCCTCACGCTTACAAGGTGTCAGAGCTCAGTTTGGATACTTGTACTCTCCCGTGCGGTTATATGGTGGGGAAGCGATTAAAACTTTATTTCTTTAGAAAAAAAGTTTCTCATTTAGTGAAACGGTCATAGGTCTTGGTTCTCGAAATCAACAGTGTGTATCACCCCATATATTTATCTGCCTATATATATTTTTCCCCGCCCAGAAGTCCAACCCTTCTCTACGTGGAGAACGGGAGTAGCAGCACAAGTAAGGGACTGCCCTGTAGGGTGAAGTACGATGTCGTGAACCCCGAGCCGCTACGGTAACCGTGAACAGGGAAATCTGAAATGTGGCTGACTAACAAGGCAATGGCACCTCCTCTTTCATGGATTGGACAAGATACCGCCACCTATTTTTCCAATTCCAAGGCCATTTCTCGTGGTGCTCCATGCGAAAAGAATTTAAAGGATAATGTTAAGCCAAGTACTAAATCCTAATATTCATATGGATTAATATAACATACGATAATGCTTGATTCATTTATATATAGATTCTAAAAATAAAAAAGACATATCCTGACCAGGAGAACGTGTGATTTTAATTTTATCTCTTGATTTATCAAGAAATTGGGTTGGCCAGATATCAGGGAACAGGCTAAATCAATGTTTAGTTGATTTCTGTTCCACTAGATGGCGCTCTGCCATCGGAAAAAGCACATGTGCTTCTGGTCAGGATAGGCCTCTTTTATTTTTAATATCAACACCTGACCTTTTTATTTTTTTATTTTTTTCTATTATTTTTTCACGTATATAGATAGATTCATTAATTACTTTATTTATATTTTTTGAAAATATTAAATAAATGTTGAATTCCAATAGACGCAATAACCTTTAACTTAATCTTTTGGAGAACAAATTTTCTCGCCAAAGATTTCTGTACAAAATAAAGGAAAGGCACTCAACTCACGCCGTTTAAAGTTCGTGTTTGAGTGGGTTTATAAGAAATGATGTAAAAATAAATCCCACATTTATGAAGTAAATCCTAGGTAATCCTATTTGATGTTTTCAAGACATTTTAGTTTTAAATAAATAATACTTTGAGAATAAAGAGGGAGAAAAACATTTCTACTTCTCAATTCACTCACGCCTTCTTGATATTTACTTTAACAAATCGAAAGGTATGTTATTTTGACATGTCTTATGTATTGTTCTCTATTTCTTACAAGACGGTTGACAGTTTTAGAAAAAATCTATTCTATCTTTATAAATATATATTTATTTATTTAAGAAAAAGGCATCTCCTTATCGTGCAACTGAAAGTTGCTGATGGCTTGCGCCATCTATCGGAATAAATATAAACTATTCTCGTTGTTTTTTAATTATTCCAGAATTGGCCAAATACCCATTTTTGATTAATCAAGAAAAGCTAACCACGGACGCGTTTCGGGCTGTTGGCCCTCATCAGCGTGATGCAAGCTGTACCTCAACGACAAAAAAAAAAAAAAAAAAATTGGTCATTAAGGCAATGAAAAATCATGAAACGGTTAGTTAAGGCCAGAATTGCGTGAGAACGCTACACAATGTGAAAAAATAGTACAAATGTAATATTGTACGGGGATAAGGTGCATAAATTATAAAATTTGGTCATTCAGGCATCCTGAATATAATATATATTTATTTGTGGATAGATTTTAAAAATAGAATAAAAGATATAATAAAATCAAAATAAAATCTTTTAAATTCTCTATGAGAGAGAGAATGATAATAATAAATAAATTTTAGAGGGAAAAATCATAAATACAAACCTCTAAATATGAATCTACAAGTATTTTACTCTACAAGGCGAAGTTTCTTTAATACATTATAAAATCAAGAAGGCAACTTTTTCGAGCTTTAAAAAGTTTTCTAAGGACCTGTTTAAAGAAAATAATAGAGAAAAATGTTTATAAACAAATCTTTAAAATGCGAGAATATACGAAATGTAAGCATTACATGGTTGAGAATGAATCTGCTCTTATTGCTATTTTATCATTTTTACAAATTGTGGAAGGAGGCCATTCTTTTCATTTATTGCAAAAGAGGCCATTATTTTAATTTATTACAGCGTAGCAGTACGTGTGTGAAATATTTCAATTAGGATGTCTAGAATTTACCTTGAGAAAGTACCTTAAAATTTCTATACAGGGTGGCTGAAAGTATGGTTCCCTTTATTTATGAACTTAGGAACAGTATTTAAAGCGTGTGGACGCGTGAATTCGTGGTGTTCCGAAAGGCTAATGTACGATTGCGTACCTGACCGACGAAGGTGTTTGCCCTTCAGACATCACTTGCCGGCTCAAGATCAAGGCCAGAATTGTTAGGAGGATTGTAAAGGATAACGTAAGGGAGAGAGGACATTATGGAGTGCTTACAAAATAGGGCCGCAAAAGGGCTGTCAACACTTCTGCAACACGGAAGATCATAAAGAAGAGGATTGCCCGAAATGACGGCGTCAGCATGAATCGCATCGCTCCCCTGACCTCGGGATCTCTAGGGAAAAAGTGCAGAATATCGTGAAACGCGATCTGGAACTTCGCAGCTATCGTCTTTACCGTGGGTAAACCCTTTCCGAAGCTGCAATGAAGAATCGCTTAAACAAGGCAAAGAAGTTGCTCTCAATGATCCGTTTAGGCCGGCTTTCCGACATTGTGTGGACGGACGAGAATATTTTCACAGTTGAAGTCGCCCACAACTCCCAAAACCACCGTCAGCTTCTGCCTCCAGGAAGCGTCGGGTGCACACGAGGCTCAATTTCCAGAAATCTATCATTGTTTAGGCCAGAGTCACTTCTTAAGGCAAGACCCCGCTGGTTTTCATTGATCGAAATGTCAAATTCGACTCACAAGTCTACCAAGTCATCATTCTGAGAGACTGTCTGCTTCTATGGGCTCGACAACACTTCACCGGTCGTAATTTCGTACTCCAGCAAGACTGGGGCCATGGCTTTCAGTCGACGATAGCCTTCTGCCAGAGGCATTTTCCTGGGTTCTTGAGCAAAGACATGTGGCCTTACACTCAGTCTCTGGTGGATTAAATTGACGAAACCGTTATGGGGGGGTTCAACACTGAAGTTTGTATTATTTTCAAATTGAACTTTTTTGAGGGTGTTATTTTCTGTATATAGATATCGGGTGATTGCCTTATGCATGTTACTTTGTTCGGAAAGTTTCGATGTCATTGTTGTATTTGACAAACCATTCAATTCTTTATTTTCAGGTTTGGAATATATTCACTGCATCAATTACAACATCGTAATATATATATATTTATGATATAGGGATAAATTGATTTTTTTATATATTACTTTTAAATTCAACAATTCTTTTCTAAATTGGCTCATTTTCTAAATGTGTCTGACGAACAAACACAGAGTAAAAAGAATTGTTGTAATTAGAAAATTGACATTCAAATTTATATATATCCTTTCAAATAAACTCCTAGTTGAAAGGATGAAGAGAGTCTATTGACAAATTTCTTCAATGATTGTTTTCTATAAGAACGCCGTTATAAATGAGATGTTGAAGAGAAATTTGCAACAGTTTCCAGCCTTTGGCATGATATTGTCCGAAGGTGTCAGCAGATGTCCACGTAGAAATATCCGCGATATGATGATGGCGGGGATGGAGTTTTAATGAAAAATTCCTCCTGGGGTCAGAAGAATCTGGAGCCATTAGCCTTCCCATCAATCTTGGAGGACAGTCCCTTTGTATGGATAATCGATGGAACCTGTGTCCTGTCTGACAGGACCTCACTTCTTACATACTGTATCTGTCCTGACAGGACATCACTTCTTACATACTGTATCTGTCCTGACAGGACATCACTTCTTACATACTGTATCTGTCCTGACAGGACCTCACCTCTTACATACTGTATCTGTCCTGACAGGACCTCACCTCTTACATACTGTATCTGTCCTGACAGGACCTCACTTCTTACATACTGTATCTGTCCTGACAGGACCTCACTTCTTACATACTGTATCTGTCCTGACAGGACCTCACTTCTTACAAACTGTATCTGTCCTGACAGGACCTCACTTCTTACATACTGTATCTGTCCTGACAGGACCTCACTTCTTACATACTGTATCTGTCCTACATGATCTGAATTATTACATACTGTATCTGTCCTGACAGGACCTCACTTCTTACATACTGTATCTGTCCTGACAGGACATCACTTCTTACATACTGTATCTGTCCTGACAGGACCTCACTTCTTACATACTGTATCTGTCCTGACAGGACCTCACTTCTTACATACTGTATCTGTCCTACAAGATCTGAATTTTTACATACTGTATCTGTCTTACAAGATATGAATTATTACATACTGTATCTGTCGTACAGGATCTGACTAACAGTCTGTATTTTCTAGACAGATCTTACTTGAAGCCTGTAACTGTCCTGCATGGACCTAACTAACAGCCTGTACCTTTTCTGACCGGATAGAACTTTTAGCCTGTAACTTCCCTGACAGTACCTAGCTAAAAGCCTGCAACTGTAATGACAGTACCTAGCTAAAAGCCTTTATATTTCCTGACAGTACCTGTCTTTCATGTCCTGTTAGGAAAGATACAGGCTTTTTTCAGGTTCTTTCAGGACAGTTACAGGCTATAAGACAGGTATATAATAGCTTGTATCCTTCCTGACAGGACATGACTTATACACACACACACAGACTGTAACTTTCCGGGAGGAAATTGATCCATATAGAAAAAAGGTCACCTCTCCCGGGAAAACTAAGCGCCATCTATTGACCGTCTTAGAAAACTAACGGACTCAGGTCAATGACAAAGCAAAGGCACCAGCTTTCGCAAACTTAAAAGAGTCCAACAAGAGACCATGGTTTCGGGCTAATGGCCCTCGTCAGTCTAGGGCGTACTTTATTTCATGAGATCCATAAAGGATCAAATGAAATCCTCATAATCTGCCAAATAGGTGTTTAGCTTGTAGAGTGGCTAGGACAAATCTATGACCGAAATATAAATGGAAATTTTGTCGGGAGGAATTTTATCTCTAAAATCCATATATATATATATATTAATTGAAGGGCATATTTTGGATCTAATATAAAACAAACATTTTATTTTATATAAAATGCCAATATTTCAATAGGCTATACGCCTAACTTCATCAGGGCGTTTCTTGTTTTTAAACTGCTTCGGATGATCACGCGATGCCTTCACGCGACGATATATAAAATATTCACAACTCTGGGGCTAAAATTTAAATACAGGGTGATCCAAAAGTCCCGCACAACTTTAAAAATTAATAACTCCGCGAATATTTGCGCTAGAGAAATTCGGTAAACACCATTGTGTTCAGGATGCAATGGGATTTTTTATGGCAAATAATGAAAAATTCGAAATTGATTTTAGTTACAACTTTATTCGTTAGATGGCGCTCTACCAGAATCAGAGATTTAGCGGCCAAATTGTTTGATAAATTGAAAAATATAACTGAACGACACGTATTTTTCCTTTTTGAATACCAGGAAAGAACCCTAATAATATCAAATGATAAATTAATAAAACACCATTTCGCCAAAAGTTAGAAGAATTGGTTGACGATTTTTAAATACAATCTGAGATATGTAAAATATGTATATGCAAATTAAAACATGTAGCAAAAAATATTTATATTTTAGATGGAGTTTTGTGAAATAAATTGAATGTTTGAAAATAACTACTGATATCAATACACGATTTTTGAAATGTTAATATAGTACCAAAAATTATGATGGCACTACTAATAGGATTTCGTGCTATAAGGAATGTATAGTTTCTTGACTAATTGTCGACACTTGACTATTTAACTGGATATTTGTCATGATCCAAAAATGAAATATAGAGGGGAGTGACAAAATATATTTGTCGTACTTTATTCCAAATATTCTATGGGTTTGTCAAATGTTATCATTGTTTATTATACTGTACATAATTTTGATAATGTATCCCCTCAAAAAAATCATTTCTAAATCGACCTTTTGCGTTGAAAAACGTGGTAGTAAAATCATTTTGAATTATTTTTTGCGCAAAACATCTAAAGTTGGGGGGGATACAGAGATTATTCCTTATGCTATTTCTTCTAATGAGCGAAAAGCGATAAACTAAACATAAGGGGTAAAATTGTCAAAACCAGTGTTATTCGAGAAGTTATAACACTTTGGCCTGCACGACATAATATAAAATGTGGGCAAATGACAAACAAAAAATTACCGTTTACAGGAAAAAAAAAGAGTCAAGATGTGAGGACAGCAATTATTATTCCATAACCCAAAACAAAGAGCTGCAAAATATAACACATCAGGTAACTGCCTTCTCTCTTGTATTAGGTCACAATCCTTGCTCAATGTCGCGCCCATCATTCTCAAACACCGCCTGCAGACGATAGATGACAGAATGGTCACAATTAAATAGTTGAAATTTATAAAACGTGCCATCTGATAGAAGCCTTCAACATGGCCAATGTGGTAGGCCGGCATCGATAAAAACGCGACTTAATGTACCCCCATAACCGATATTGTAAGGCGTCAAATCTGGTGATATTGGGGGCCACTGGTATATAAAGTGGCGACTTATCAACGAATTCCACCGAACGTTTCCTTCAGAAATTGTTTGGCACCGCGGGAGATATGAGAAGGTCCTCCATCTTGCAAGAATGTTATTTCGCTTAGTACTTGTCTGTCCTGCAATATGGGAATAACCTTTTCTCTCAAAAGTTGAACATAACGTTCAGCTGTTACAAAAACGGTTTTTAGAGTTCTTCCATTTATTTTTTAAAAGAAAAATGGCCCAATAATAAAAGAAGAAGTGAAGCCACACAAAACTGTAACTCTGTGCTGATGAAGTGGTATTTCTGTAAAAATCCTAGGGTTTTCTGTTGCCAAAATGAGGCAGTTTTAAATGTTAAATTCTCCCTTTAGATAAAAGTGAGCATCATCTGTTCTTAGAACATTTGACAGCCAGTTTTCATCAATATCAATTTGCCGGAAAACCCATGCAGCGAATTCTTGACGCTTCTCAAAATCGCTGACTTTCAACTCGTGGAAACTTTGAACTTTGTTAGGATATTTTTATAGAAAAATTCTAAATGTGTGTACTCTCCAAACTGTTCCATACGAAATCCCCGTTTGTCGAGAAACTTGTCTAGCACTTACTTCTCCATACGTGAATAACGTTTCAATAGCTTCAGCATTCTGCAAAACCGTAACAGCCACTGACTTGCATGTCGATGGTCTTCCACTCCGAGATTTTGCTTCCAGAGATCCAGTTTCCTCAAAACTTTTAATCAATCGCTTTAGAGAGTAGCAACTCATTGGTCCTTTACCGCTTCGAATATCTTTAAAGGAACGAAACGCTCGTAAAGTTTCAGTGGCAGATTCTGAATCACAATTAAAACAATTCACCAAGAGTGCTTTATCCTGTAGTGACGGCATTCCAGGGGGAAGGGGAGAAGTTCGACCACACCTCCTTGCGGTCCCCCCTGGACCCTTGGAATATTTGACCAAATTCTGGTTCGTTTCCAAGATGACTAACCTTGCAACGGCACCCATTTTCAAATGAAGAGCAAAACTGATATCTCCAGTAATGCTACCGCGTCCGGGGTAACCGCCGCATCAGGAGCTGCAGCTCGAGCTCATGATGAGAAATCTACTACGAGGACACAAATTCAATCTACTACGACTCAATATAAATGGTACCCAGAGGAAAATAAAGAGCTGACTTGTCTTCTCTGTGACAACAATGTACATATTAATTGTCCTCAGAAGACAAAATTGAATCAGAATCTGAGATTCAATATCAAAGATTATACAACACTACGAAAAGACAGACCGGGAAAATTCGGAGGAGGACTTGCCGTTTTGATTAAAACTCTAGAAATCAAATTTAAGGAAATCGCCTATAATCAGAGTAAGCCTAGAGAAAGCACGACAGAAGCTCAGGCAATAGTATTCTATCTTACAGATAAAACAATTCCAATCATAAATGTTTATCACCACGATAATACTAGCATCAATACAGGCCTGATAGAGACATTAAGTGAAGCGTCTTCGGATATCGCAATCATACTTGGTGATTTTAACGCCGAAAGACCAACTTGGGGATCACCTGTCCAGGATAACAAAGGTCAGCAGGTTGAGGACGTGCTAACCGACCTCGACCTTACGCCGTTAAATAACGAAAATAACACCTATATATCCAAGTCCACAGGCACAGAATCCGCAATAGATATCACAGCGATAAATTACAACATCGCACCCACAACACAATGGAAAATTCTGAAAAGTGCAATCAGTGACCACAGACCAATTTTAACAACCCTAAAATTCAAAATTGAGAATTTTCAGCAGAATAAAATAACACTGGAAAAAAAATACAGAAAAGCTTGAAGAACTGTGCAACGAAGAATTAAATCACAGAACGATTGACAAAAACTTGAAAAAATTCTCTTTGAACATATCCAAAGCTGCAAAAGTATCGATACCTAGAGGTAGACGTAAAGACCTGTGAATACTTTACTGGAAGGACCACAATATCGAGGCAATGATTGCAGAGAGAGACAATAAAAATGAACTTCTTAAAACAAATAAAACAGAAGAAATCATAAAGGAACTCATTGAAATTAGTCACAAAATATAGAACAAGAAATTTGGATATTCAAACAAGAAAAATGGGCAGAATTCTGCGAAGAAAATGGATCCAAAAAAGGAAAGCCATCACTGGAATATAATTAGTGTTATAAAACTCAAAACCAACACTAATCCTCCAATACTCTAACCGATATGAACAGCGAGAACGAACAAACAGATGGCTGACATAATTTCTGAATATCTTTCAAGCACTTCCAGACTCAGCTATACGAATGAAGGCAGGACTCTAAAAAATATTATAAACAAGTTAGTTAAACAAGCAATAAATTACCATCAACAATATATTTACTCGAGAGACTTCACACTGAATGAGCTAAATTCACCAATAGGAAAGTTAAATCCAAGATGTCACCTGGAGATGCTCTAATCTTTGGTCAAATGATTAAACACTTTGGAGACGAAGCTAAAAATCAACTCCTACGAATACTGAACATTTCATGGCAAACTGGTAAACTACCAAAGAATTGGAAGATATCAATTATAGTGCCAATACTGAAACCAAACAAAGATGCTAAGGAATGCAAGAACTATCGGCCAATTGCTCTTACCAGCATACTTTGTAAAATAACAGAATGAATTATCCACTCTAGGCTCATAGTCTGGCTCACTAACAATAATAAAATAAACTTCTACCAAACTGCCTAAAGATCCAGACACTGTACAACTGATAAACTGTTCTACTTCTGTCAATCAATAATAGATTTCTAGGGAAAACCGCCAAAGAAGACAACGGCCGTATTCCTGGATATGACCTCAGCTTTTGATCGAGTGTAGAAATTATTTGAAAGGCTGCACAACATCGGAGTATAAAGAAAAATCTTAATCTGGATTGCAGACTTCTTATGGGGAAGAAGGATAAAGGTTCGGGTCAATGGAACATTTTCCAAGGACCGAAGAATATGGGCTGGTGTACCTCAGGGATCTGTGCTCAGTCCTCTACTCTTCTCGCTATATATTAACTGTTGTTTATGTAAATAGATGAATATTATTTGTATTATTTAAAGCCTCATTATGTAAAAATATATGTATGTAGTATATTTTGAGTAATATAGTTCACAGCCTTATTCTAATACTTATTATAACCCCATATCTGTATATAAAAATATGTATCGAATAATAGAAGTGACAAATAAAACAAAAGGAGTAGAGGTAGTCCAGACGACAAAGACCAGACGAACACGTGTTTATGATAATGAGTTCGATTACCCCGTCAACAGGTGGCCAGACGTAGTAATTAATCAACGCTTGACAGGTGGCGTGTTTTCTGGGGGCCAATCAAAACGCGCCACCACATGCCAGAGTCTGAGTATATAAGGAGCCCAGAAATGGGACAAAAGGGAGTTGAGTTGGTTAGTTGTTTTCAGAGCGCCGCCGTCATACGGTCGGGTCTCTCACCCCTATCCGCGATGTAGGCTTTGGGCATCCGTGGCGCCCGTGGTTCGACTTGCCTTCGTCCGTGGTCTACCTCTACCTTCTTGGAGTTACCATCAAGACCTGCCTCTGTCTCTTGCTGTTCCAGTGCGGGAATCCCATCACGCACCCACTACCACGACTGCCCAGCACATTCCACAACGGGATTACTACATGTATATATAAATTGGACATTTGTTGTTGGCCATGGTCAAGTTTGAGCTCTTGTACGTCTCTAATTATGACACAACAAAAGTGGCGACGAGGATGCGCAATCTACAGAGCCAGTAAAAAGCTGAGGAAAACGGCGTCTATGCAAGTATAACAACTACATCTTTTAAACTATCTGGATCAAGAAAACAAAGGAGTAGAAAAGATCAGCATGACAAGTTCAAAGTTAATAGTACCTTTTAGATGCTATAGCCCAGTGGAGGACACTTCGATCTTTTTGTACAAAAATTTGAGGCTTTCCTTTTGGCATCTGAAGGAGGAGATTAAAGTGCTGATTTTTACCTCGCTACCAGATTCTGAAACTTTGAAGCAGAGAAACGACATTTTCTTTCTGGTCTAATGAAAGATCAACCCTATGATACTATCATTCAAAGAATTAAGGTGCATTTGGATCCAAAGAAGAAAGTGATACCACAGCGATGCAGATTTTTAAAAAGAATTCAACTGGAAGGAGAATCAAATTCGGAATATCTTAGAGAATTGAAACATTTGGCAATAAATTGTAATTTCGTCGATATGTTGGGAACCATGATGCGAGACCGTTTTGTGGCTGGAATCAAGTCGGAAATTCTGCAAAAGAAGCTACTACAAGAGGACGACGATGTCACCCTGGATAAAGTTTTTGCAGTGGCGATCTCGTTCGAATTGGCGGAGATAAATACAAGAGAATTACAAGATAAATTAGTGGCCAAGATATCCCCTGTGAATTGAAAGGATAAAAAGTGCGAGTACAATAATAGTACGGCGCAGTATAGGCCTTTCAGGCAAAGTGGCAAAGGCAAAATAGTGTGTTATAGATGTGGTGAAAGACATTCACACGTGGCATCTGTTTTACCTCATAGAACAAAGACTTATTTTAAAATGTAATAAACTGGGTCATTTAAGTAGGGTTTTCAAAGCTAGTAAAAGAATGTGGGGATGTAAATTTGTACAAGAGGACTCTATATATTCTGTACAGGGCGAAACTGATGCCACAATAAATTTAACAGTAGATGATTATTCTTTGTGCTTTACAATAGATACAGGAAGTCCAGATACGTTAAAACCTAAAGATATTTATAAGAATTATTGGCAAGGTAAAAGATTATTTCCAACAAATTTAAGATTAAAATCCTTTTGGGGTAAATCAATAGAGATTATAGATCAAAGAAATGTTTTTGTAAAAGAAGCCAACCAATATTTATGATTAATAGTTGTAAATGAAAAAATCCAGGTAATTTTTTAGGAAGAGAATAGCTTAAACAGTTGAAACTTGATTATTCTATATTGTTTAGCATTAAAATTTTAAATAATGAATATAATAGAAATATATTTAAATTTATAAAAATTTGATGGATAGGTATGCAGATTTGTTTAACAAAGATTTGGGCTGTCTAAAGGACGTTAGAATAAATTTTAATTTAAAAAAGGATGTGACTCCTGTGTTTTGTAAGGCCAGAAGTTTACCTTTCTCTCCAAAAAACAAAGTAGAGAATGAAATTGATCGTTTAGTGAATTCTTGCGTTTTATAACCTATAGTTCATGCATATTGGACCGCTCCAATAGTACCGGCATCAAAAAAGGATGGTAGTGTAAGGATATGTGGTGATTTTAGATGTACAGCTAATAAAGCAATAGAATTAAATAGGTATCCCATTCCATCGATCGATGAGATCTTTTCAAAATTATCTACAAGCACCGTACTTTCGACTCTAGACCTATCACAGGCTTACTTACAAGTAATGTTAGCGGAAGAAGCCAAAGCTGATGTTGATATAAACACAACAAAGAGGTTGTTTTCTTATAAAAGACTACCATATGACGTAGCGGTAGCACCAAATAAATTTCAGAGGATTATGGAAGGCCTATTTTCTGATTTGCCAGTTGTGGCCTGCTACATAGATGATATTTTGGTTGCAGGAAAATACTTTGAAGATTATAAACAAAAGTTGGATCTAATGTTTAGATGATTGCTAGAAAAAGGTTTAAAGTTAAACAGATATAAATGTAAATTTAAAAAGAAATCGGTGGAATTTTTAGGGTTTAAAATGGATAAATATGGACTGCATCCCTTAGAAAATAAAATTAAAGCAGTGATAGAGGCGCCTGAACCTAAAG
This sequence comes from Cordylochernes scorpioides, assembly GCA_030710605.1. Lineage (NCBI taxonomy): Eukaryota > Metazoa > Arthropoda > Arachnida > Pseudoscorpiones > Chernetidae > Cordylochernes > Cordylochernes scorpioides. The sequence continues at coordinate 69,451,731 of CP092876.1, forward strand.
AATGTTTCGCAATTAATATCTTTCATAGGACTCTTAATTTATTATTATAGATTCATAAAGAATATAGCAAACATTTTAGCGCTATTCTATCAACTTTTGAATGAAAATTGTAGATGGAATTGGACGAAAAATATCGAATGTTATTTAAAAAATGTAAATCATTATCAATGGACTATGGACTAGGCGTAATTCTGAATCATAGAAATGATAGAAAGGAAGAATGCCCTATAGCGTTTGCTTCTAGAACATTAACTGAAGCGGAAAAACGGTACTCTCAACTAGAAAAGGAAGCGTTGAGCATAACTTATGGCGATGAGAAATCAAGACAATACTTACTGGGACGAAAATTCGTATTAGTCACAGACAACCGACTCTTAATTAATATATTTTCACCTCAGAAACCAATTCCCATATGTGCAGCATCCAGAATTAAAAGATGTTACTTTATATTAGCTGCATTTAATTATACTGAGGAGTTTCGAAAAGGTAGTGATTATTTCAATGTTGACGCATTGTCACGTCTTCCTTTAGAATCGAGTGTCAGGAAGTTTCTTGATGAAGACCAGGTACTTCTTCTCAGGAAGTTGAATGAGGTACCGTTCTCTTTTAGGGAGGTGGCATATGAGACGTCCCGAGATAAAATACTGTCTATAGTATTAAGGAATGTTAGAGAAGGCAACTGTGTGTGTGTGTGGAAATTCAAAGGGTGTGTGTGTGTGTGTACTGAGGGAAAACCCACTAGCTCCTTATTATAAGATCAATGAGGAATTAAGTTTGAAGTTTGATTGTTTTCAATGGCGTGAAAGAGTGGTAATTCCCCAAAAATTAAGATCTTTAATTTTAAATGACTTGCATGAAATACACATGGGGATTGTTAAAATGAAGATGAACGCCAGACGGTATTTTCTGGTGGCCAGGCATAGACAGTAACATCAAAGAGTTAACTAGAGAATGTAGAGTATGCCAAGAATCGGCAAGCATGCCCCCGGCTACCATCTCGGAATGGACTTGGCCCGAAAAACCGTGGCATCGACTTCATCTTGATCTAGCGGGTCCGTTCATGGGAAGAATGTTTTTGGTTCTCGTGGACGCATACTCAAAGTGGATAGAAATTTTTATCATCAAAGATAACCAGAAAAACGATTATAAGTCATCTTAGAGAAATTCTCGCCAGAATTGGATTGCCCTAATATTTTGTTACAGATAACGGAAGACAGTTTGTCTCCGGTGAATTCGAGCAATTTACCAAAATGAATGGTATACGGCACACTAAGACCAGTCCGTATAATCCTAGTTCAAATGGTTTAGCTGAGAGATATGTGAGAGAGTTTAAAAACTTTTGAAAAAGAATAATGGCAAGGATGATTTAGAGACGAATCTACAAAGTTTCCTATTTGCTCATAGAGCATCCCCCCAAACTGTAATAAAGGAATTCCCCGGCGGAACTGCTAATGAAGAGAAGTTTAAGATCACGATTCTCGAATTTAATACCAAGATGAGAAATCCGCGAGAGGTATTTCATGAGGCCGTAAGAAGGCAGGAGCAGTTTACTACAGGTTGCGAGGTTTATTTCCGCAACTATGCAACTGGACCTAAACGGTAAAAAGGTACCATTTTTGAATTATTGAGCTACCGTCACTACCTTATAAGTTGCGAGGGCGTCGTGTTTAAGAGGAATATCAATTAATTGCGACCTGTGAGAAAGAAACAAGTGGAGACAAGAAATTTGATACTTCCTCGAACATCAAGAGAGAAGCCTGTAGGTGGAAGTCAGAAATAAAGTGAAGAGGAGGTTCCAGAGGTTACATCAGGAAACAAGGAGGAGACTGCTTCTGTGCACGTACCCTCTTGCACTCCTATACCAGGGCCTGTTGCTGTGCACGTGCCCTCTTGCACTCCTAAACCGGAGGCTGCCGCTGTGCAAGTGCCCGTCCGCAGTCCTAGACCTCAGAGAGCCAGGAAACCCCTAGACCGACTGGAGTATTATTAAGGGGGGATATGTGTTGTGTATGTAAATAGATGAAGATTATTTGCATTCTTTAAAGTCTCATTATGTAATAATATGTGTATATAAATTGGACATTTTTGTTGGCCAAACGAAAATAATCTGAGGCACTTTATTGGACACGACAAAAACAACAACGGCACTCCAGAGTAAAATAAATCATCAGAGATAGATAAATATTTTTCAAATGAATTAAAATAAATATAATCGATACTGAGAGAGAGAGTTGAATTTAAAAAAATAGAAAATTATTATTTTCGAAATATAAATAGCTGAGAGGATTCAAGCAAACCGCATTTAAAATATCAGGTTTTTTTTTTTTTTTGCTACATGTTTTAATTTGCATATACCTATTTTACATATCTCAGATTGTATTTAAAAATCGTTAACCATTTCTTCTAACTTTTGGCGAAATGGTGTTCTATTAATTTATCATTTGATATTATTAGGGTTCTTTCCTGGTATTCAAAAAGTAAAAATACGTGTCGTTCAGTTATATTTTTCAATTTATCAAACAATTTGGCCGCTGAATCGCTGATTCTGGTAGGGCGCCATCTAGCGAATAAAGTTGTAACTAAAATCAATTTCGAATTTTTCATTATTTGCCATAAAAAATCCCATTGCATCCTGAACACAATGGTGTTTACCGCATTGCTCTAGCGCAAATATTCGCGGAGTTATTAATTTTTAAAGTTGTGCGGGACTTTTGGATCACCCTGTATATACACACATATCAATAATAATAGACTATATACATGATTCATAATAAGTATAAGAATAAGAAAATAATTTTAAATCGATTTGAACTGTAAATATAACGGAGGGATGTCAATTTTTCTATTAATACTGTTGGTATCTTTCATTGAGGTCCAACTTTCTAAAAATAGTCTTGAGTGTTTATCCTGAATGTTGTTGTATATAATATTTGTATTTTCAAAATTTGGTATATGGTCCTTTTTGAGTGCGTGATCTACTAGAAGTGATAATGGGCTATGATTTTTAAAAGCTGTTTTGTGTTGATTTACTCTTTCTTCAAGAGTTTTACCTGTTTCTCCTATGTAGGTTGCTGGGTATATATATATATGTGTGTATAAAGAGACAAGGGTCGCCTCTCCCGTCAAAATAGACGTCTAAAACCAGACGCCATCTATTGACCATCGCCGCAACTAGCGGCCTCGGGTCGGTGACAAAGCCACAACACCAGCTTTGGCAAACTGAAAGGTGTCCGCTTAGACACCATGGTTACGGGCTAATGGCCCTCGTCAGTCTAGGGCGGACCTTATTCCTTAAGGTACACACGGGATCTAATGGAATCTTGACAATCCGCCAAAAAGGTGTTTAGCTGGCAAAGTGGCTGGGCCATATCTATGGCTAAAATATAGATGGACATTTTTCCGGGAGGAAATTGATCTAAAGAGACTAGGGTCACCTCTCCCGTCAAAATAGGCGTCTAAAACCAGACGCCATCTATTGACTGACGCCGCAACTAGCGGCCTCGGGTCGGTGACAAAGCCAAAACACCAGATTTGGCAAACTGAAAAGCGTCCACCTAGAGACCATGGTTGCGGCGACGGTCAATAGATGGCGTCTGGTTTTATACGTCTATTTTGACGGGAGAGGCGACCATTGTCTCTTTAGATCAATTTCCTCCCGGCAAAATTTCCATCTATATATGTGTATGTCTGTATTTGTACATCCCACCCTCCTGCTAGCTTACAAATGAAAATTACTGAAGTAAAATAATAAAGTCTATTAAAAATTACATAATATAACATACCAAATATATTATGATGTATTAGCGCGCCATCTTTTATCAAAATTCTTAACTATTATAGACGTGTATGATTCTCTTTAAAAATAAACAATTTCTACTGCACTTACTGCAATGAAAAAATAATAAGAGGGCCTGGCTCATCAGTGGTGAATCTACCATTAAACTGGCGAAACCGCTGGGAGGGTTCACCATTGATGAGCCTGGCTATCCCATTAATTTTTACATTGCAGTAAGGGCAGTAGAATTTGTTTATTTTAAAAAAGAATAATACGCGTCTATAATAGTTTCGAATTTTGATACCAAATATATGCTTGCAACAAAAATATTCTTCTTTCAATAATAGTTTAAAAAATTAATCATATAATTTTAAATATAGAATTTTTTATTTAATAAATTATACAAACTTATATATTACTGTATATTATAAAGGACTGCGGCGTGTGTTTATAAACAATACTTAAGTTACACCGCATAAGTTTCTTTTCTATGAAAAATCAATATTTATTTCAAAGAGAAATATTTACTATTTCTAACTTTTTGAATGAAGTATGAGAGGGTGAAAATATGAAGAGTAATGGCGAACGGAAAAATAAAAGTGTCCAGGGTTGTGGGTTCGATTCCCGCCCCTGGACACTTTTATTTTTCCGTTCGCCATTACTCTTCATATTTTCACCCTCTCATACTTCATTCAAAAAGTTAGAAATAGTAAATATTTCTCTTTGAAATAAATATTGATTTTTCATAGAAAAGAAACTTATGCGGTGTAACTTAAGTATTGTTTATATATTACTGTAGAAAAGAAAAAGGGTCTTCTTTAAAAAGTCAAAGTTAACATAAAATAGTGAACATAACATAGTTTGCTAAAGTCTTTAAACAAGTAAAAACATGACAGCAATAAATTTCGATTAAGCTTTAAAATCCTAACTTAATTTTCCTCCAGGTTCAAAATCAATCAAATCTTTATGATCCTTTTCATTGTGTTCAAAGAGCTCGGTCAAACCTTCCTAATAAATTTATATTTATGGACAGCTTAATAAAAAACGGGAGAGTTTATATAGAGTCGAATGTTCTTACATCGATATTCACGTCAGAGAAAGATGTTTAAAAACTTTTGAGTTAAAAAAGTGACTTTAAAGTGGAGCATTTTCAAGGAGTTGTCATCCATCATCTTCAGACAAGTTACATATCTGTCGTCTGATGGATGAATCCTCGGGGAACACGATGTAATTAAAGCCGTGGACAACGTCCTTGTTAGATTGTATTGTATTATCCAGCCTTATATGTATATACAAAGAGATTTATTATATATTTATGAAAAAAGGGCATCTCCTTATCGTGCAACTGAAAGTTGCTGATGGCTTGCGCCATCTATCGGAATAAATATCAACTATTCTCGTTGATTTTTAATTATTCCAGAATTGGCCAAATACCCATTTTTGATTAATCAAGAAAAGCTAACCAAGGACGCGTTTCGGGCTGTTGGCCCAAGCCTAGATGACACTAGCCATCAGCAACTTTCAGTTGCATGATAAAGAGATGCCCTTTTTTCATAATTATGCACCTTATCCCAGTACAATATCACATTTGTACTATTTGTTCTTATTATATATTGTTGCACCAAGTTGCAGCTTTGCAGGGTCGTCGACCTTGGTTTCCTCCTTCTTGGTGTTATACACGTTTCCCGAGCGGGTTTCCATACTCAAAGCAAATAAATAAAAGTAAATAAAAATGAATTACCATTTAAAGTTATTATGTTTATTTATTTGTTATCTTACTCGTAGGTCGTGATCCGCAGTCTTCGTCTAGGTCCTCTCTCGCTCCAATAACCAATCAAGATATATCTACAATAAATATTACAAAAGGAATGAAACTATAAATAGGAATGTGATGATAATCAAAATATTCTGTTTTAAATAAATATTAAATATCATAGAATATTTTGAATAAATGTAGGGCGCATTAAAATTGATGCAACAATATAAAAAATTCTAAAATACCTAAGAAATGATACAAATTCTGTTTTAATTGTAAATGTCTCAAATGTACATCTTATAAATAGTAATTGTAAAAAGGAAATATTATTTTTCACTATTCGCTTAATGTTAACTTTGACTTTTTTTTGTTGCTTATCCCTAGGTGACCCCTTACAGGCCATGATAATCATGGTGGGTATATAAAGGCGACTGCTTTAACTGTAAGTGCACTACATGTCTACACATGTGAAAAGCATGTTCGACATTGCACTTACAAATATGCCAGAGCCCTGTTTGGTTACTTGCACTCGCTGGTGTGGTTGGACTTTTTCAATTATCGGGAGCCATTGGAGCATTTTTTTTTATCAGAAAAAAGTGCTCAATGCGGGAATCGAACCCGGGTCTTAGCTGTCGAAAACCAACGGTTTGGACCACCTTTCCACCGATCCCCTAAATAATTTTTAACGCTTTTCCAAATGTTTTGATTTTTGTTCGATCATGACGAGCACAAAATATTTTTGTCGAAACGTCGAGACAAAAAAAAAAAGATTTACTGGCCGAAGTATCTTTAATTTGAATGAAGTTGTGACTTAATGGAGAATCTTGGAATAAAATATTCATGAACTCTCTTGGGTTTAAACAAAAATAAAACGGTAAAAATTGTATGTTAAAGTGGTAAGTATCTTAGGGAACATTTTATTCTTCAAAACTGAACTCTGAGAGAAGTAATAGAATCTATCTCGAAATAATTGAAGTAGTAATTTTATATATTGCCTAAACACACACACTTTCATCATTTAAGACTCTTTCGGGAAAACCGTAATGAAGGCATTTCCCAATCATTTGTATACATATCTTATTTTTGAAGGGATATTTGATCTATAAGCTTATCTCATAGGTGTTCGATTTAAATTTTCATTAGTAAATATACATAGAATATGTGTTAATACAAAACAATACCGCGCCATCTATAAATTAGAAAGGATATAATTTAAAATCAAGACTGTTTCTTTTATATACAAAAAACTTCTACTTTCCTTACTGCGATGAAAAAAAAATATTGGGAGGGTTTTATCTTCAGTGTTGAACCTGCAATATACTCTAGCCGGAAGACTTGAAAATATCATTAATTTTCAATGCAAACAACAAACATAGTTAACACGATTCCACACTAAAATACAACAAACGTCTATATACACAAACACTATATATACACAATCATCATCATTAACTCTGTGCAAAACAATTAAATAAAAATAAATATTAAACTAATTAGTTAATATATTACAGAACCCTCCCAGTGATGTTAGAAATTTTAATCTACCAGACCGCTTCTTTCTTATATGTAGATGACGCGTTATTGCTTTGTGTTAATTTACGTCTAATTGGCCTTCTCCTCATTGTTTGCGGAAGAGCATTGCTCTATGCAAATATTTATTTGTAACTCAAAGCAATAACTCGCCATCTAAATATATAAAATGGAACGATTTAAGCACGAATGTTTCTTTTATATACAATACAAGCTTCTACTGTCCTTACTGCGATGAAAATGATATTGGGAGGGCTTGGATCATGGTTTGTATTGTGTATAATATGTATAAATGGCGCGTTATTGCTTTGTATTAATTTATGCCTAACTGTCATTTTCCTTATTGTTTACCGAAGAGCATTGCTCGATGCAAATATATATATGTAATTCTACTGTCTCCTATAAGTTTTTGTCCATAGTTTGCTCGAATACTATTTTTGAGATTCCACCCTTCAGTGTAGCATATATAAGCCGGATGATCCAATACAGTATTAGAGCTCTAAGAAGCAGTCTGGTACATTAATTTAGGCGAAACCGCTGGAATGGTTTACCACTGATGAACCAAGGCCTCTCAATATATTTTTTCATCGCAGTAAGAACAGTAGATATTTGTTTTTTGTATAAAGTAAACATTTGTGGTCAAATGATTACATTTCTTATGTATTGAATATGTATCATTTCAGTATCCTTTTTCCTAAAGACTCATCTTACATTTTTCAACCTAACATAAAATATAGAAAAATTCAAATTATGAAAGTGTTTCAAAAGTAATCACGTTGTATTAGAAACTAACCAAATCAATAAACACAATAAAGAGCGCCATCTGTGTGTCGTGAATACAATTATTTAGAGCTCTAAAATTTCTCTAATTCTATATGTCGTATATTTATATTCTAATAATTTTAAATCCACAGATTCTGTGATATATATATCGTGATATATAATTTATCATTCTGTTGTTAACTTGTAATTCTTGAGTTTGTATCTACTCCGGTGTAATATAATAAAAGCCATTTGAATAAATAAAGGCTAAAATCTATTTCTACTTTTAAATTAACCTAAATACACTACACTATACATAAGAACAATTTCTACAATTAACAATATAATTTAAATGTCATTATAAAATCATTTTCATCTACTGTTAACTAATTCTAAAAACTCGTCCTATATGGAAAAAATAAATTGCGCTGAATAATTGTATCCTCTATTACCCAAATTGAAATTATTTTCTTTAAACTCATATTTGTGTGAACAAAATAGTAAAGAGAAAATTTTACTGGGATTAGAGGTATAAATTAAGAAAAAAACATCTGATCGTGCAACTGAAAGTTGCTGATAACTAGCACCATCTGTCGGAATAAATAATTAATTATCGTTAATTTTTAATTTTATTCAAGAATTGACCAAGTCCCCTTTATTGATTAATTTAAAAAAAAAGTTGACCATGTACACGTTTTAGGCTAAATATCAATGATTAGTTGATATTTATTCTGATAGATGGTACAAGCCATCAGCAACCTTTAGTTGCATGACCAGGAGATGCCTTTTTTTTTAATTATCCACCTGCGCCCATTACAATTTCCAAGAGTAAATAAGTTTGCTGTAGCGCTTAATAGACGACACATAGTTTCTATTTAGACAGGATAGTTGTATTTTTCTTATGATGAAATTTCTCCTAGCAAAAATATCCTTCTATATTTATTATTAAGGTTTTATTTAGAAAGTCATTTCAATAAATTGCTCTCAGAGAGCGGTAAAAAAAGAGAACAGTAGAAAGATATTAAAAATTATATTTCAAATGCTTTTACAAAGAGCACCATTAAAAAACTGTATTTCTTCTCTTTCGAATAAGATCACAAAATAAGATTAGAAAAACCACTTAAAAGAATTCTTATTTTGGAAAAATAAAAAAAGGTTTGTGAAATCAGTTTAAAAGGTTCCAATAACATCCGGTAGATGGCATTAGAGTTTGAATCTGTTGGTTTTCGCTTTGTATAATTGAAAAGAAAGCTATTTTAGAACTAATTAGCAAGTGTGCAAATATAAAGAAACCTTAGTTCTAATTAATTAGCTCAAATTACTTGAGAATCACTTCAATTTATAAAGTAGTTTTTGTACTTGTTGGGCTGTTGATATTATCGATTTTAGAACCAATCTTCTGACTGGTGTAAAGGTTGAATGTTGTACTTCTCTGAGAAAACATATTGTAACAAAGTATTTATCCATTTTATTATTTTTATTAACAGAGTGGTCATTTTTATGTTTATATTTTGCTACTCTGTAATTTTCCCTCGTGGCTTATCTTTTGCTTACCATTCTTAGTTTTGTCCTTCCCTGAAATAAATTGTTGTCCCTTCTGAAGTTTTTGTCTTCCTTAATTTTCCACGTGGCAATATTAAAGAATAAGTTTCAATATTTAAAAATTGATGTGAAAATGTATGAGAAAACCTATTTCATTTTTAAAAATTCTAAGACCAAGTTCCAATTCGGAAAACCTCCAGTATAATAAATTCTAAAAATGATATGCACCATCTTGAATATTTAACACACACCTCATAAAAGTCGGTGGACGAGTGGGTAACACCCTCGATTCCCGACAGTCATGAATTGGGATTGAATCCCACGTTAACATTTTGTTTAATATGTGAATAACTTTCACATATTATTCATTGTTTCAATTATCATAAACAAGGTTGTTCTTGTTGAGCGGTACCTAATAAAGTGATTTTGAACCGAAACCCACACCTCTTTGAATTATAAAATAATATACTCGGTGTGGCCAAAAAATATGGTCCATTGATACTCTGCGTTATTTTAAATATGTTTTCATGGATATATTCTTCAGTTTCTCTATGTTCTTATGGACGTTTTGGTCTACAATGACGTCATAATTCTGTATAATGAACTCGTTATTTTTAGAAAGAGTCTACTTCCAATTTGGCTCATATATATAATTCTACTTTTTCCTTTTGTATCGTAAAGGTTAAAACTAGCCGCTATCTATTAAACGTCTCCGCAAACAAACGGACTCAGGTCGGTAACAAAGCCATGATACCAGCTTTGGTAAACTGAGAAGCGTCCACCTAGAGACCATGGTTTGGTGCTAATAGCCCTCGTCAGTCTATGGAAAACCTTATTCCATGTGATCCACAAAATATCTAATGGAATCTTCACAATCCCCTAAAGAGTTGTTTATCTGGTAGAGTGGCTTTTGGCTAAATCTATGGCTAAAATATAGATGGAAATTTTGACATGAGGAAAAAATAATAAAGACATTTAGTTTTAAAGTCTATTCTACCAGGAGAGGCGACCTTTATTCCTTTATACCAATTAACTCTGAAAAGTTTCATCTATATACACAGTCTAACAATAAATTCTGTTACAAAAATTTTTATAAATTGAATGATTAAGAACAAAAACTAATGAAATATAAATACATATTTTATTAGCCAATAGGACATATATTTTAAATATATACACTCATTCCTCACTTTCACAGTCCTATCTCTCTTGTAATCTCGGGGAGAATCCTCTATAAGACCAGTGTGTCTTAATAAAGGCTTTTGTGTGTGTGTGTGTATATATACAATCATTCAAAATGTCCTCCCTTATTTTTGACACAGGATCTCAAACGTTCGGGCCACTGATCTATGGCGACACGCACCTTTTCTAAGGGTATTTCTTTCATTGCTCTCACCAATGCTGATTTCAAATGATCCAAATTATGATATCTTTTAGAGAACACCTACTCCCCCCCTCAGTATATTGACACAGAATAATCTGTGGTGGCCTACTGGGTAAATCATCATCAATATTGTGTCATCATCGTGACGCTGAGTAATCATCATTTAATTTGTAAGTAGTTTGTTTATATATCTCTCGGTGGTTTTTAGATATCTGGAGTAATTTGTAAATATATTTATTGTTAAAATAAATTTATATTTATGACTTCTCCCTCTGGTCCTGTATACAATACAGCAATGGATCTAACACAAAGCAATTTTAATCATTTTTATTTGAATGTAATTCTACTGTCCTATAAGCTTATGTCCATAGTTTTCTTGAAAACCATTTCTGAGATTCCATCCTTCAGTGCTGCGTATATAAGCAGAATCGTCCAATACAGTATTAAAGCTCTGAGAAGCGATTTGGTGGATTAAATTGGCGAAACCGCTAGGAGGGTTTACCACTGATGAGCCAAGCCCTCCCAATATATTTTTTTCATCGCAGTAAGGGCAGTAGAGTTTGTATTATGTATAAAAGAAACATTCGTGATTTTAAATCTTTTCATCAGCAATGAATCTGTCTACGATGGTATATAACAAAACTAGTTGTACGGGAAGATGTGACAATATATATATATATATATCATAAACTGTTTATATTGAACACTGTATACAGGTTCCAGGTAACGTCATATATAAGGAGATCAGCATCCATCTTTGTTGCGAAAGACCTGAGAACAGGTTTTAGATGAAGTTATCTGAGGTGGCGTTGTATTAGATGAAGCCAATCATCGTTTATCATGGTTGAGGGAGTAATTCTGTTCTAGAAGCTCGTAAACCCTTGTAGAGCCTTGCTAGCTCCCTCCCCACATGTTGATTACTAGAATACCATCAGTACTCAGCGCCATCTATCGCTTGAAATGAAAATTAAATTTTGCGTTACTTATTTTTCACGCACACATATATATAGTTGTAATATACCTCATAATATAAAAGAAGAAAGAAAAGAAGAGAAAGCGATAAATTGTTTGCCGGTCGCGCAAAGCTGAGTGACTTCACGAGACGCGCACGCATTTGACGAGTTGTTGTAAATTTTTGTATTTCGAATAATAAAGTTGAATTAATCTCTTTAAATCTTATTCTATAATTCAGTAAAAAATATAAAAAGAATATAATAATATATATAATTATACATTTTCTACAATTTCTACAAATTATTTCTACTAATTAAATAATAAGAAATAAATTACGTATGTGCATTTCAATATCCAAAAGCACGTGATCTTCGTTTTCTTCGAAGATCGCGAAATACGTGGTGTCGCTGGAGATATTACACCAAATTCTGCAGCAGTGGCAGAGGTTTGTATATAGTATCATGCATATATATATGTATGATAATGCAGACTGTGCACTTTTGCATGTATTGACAAAATGTCAAAAAATTATTTTAATTGTCAATTTTCAATATCCAAAATATAATGTCTATATATTACCAAGAAACACTACACCATCTGTGATATCTTCCCCACAATATAAAATGATGTTAAATGTTCGCTGGTGACAAGTGGATTCTAAATGATAAAAGGGAGAAAGATGTTCCATTTTCTAGAGATCCCATCTTTAAAAATCTATAATGTAAAATTCAAGAGAAGAAAGATATCCTGCCCTCTTTTATGTTGTGAAATTGAATGTTTTTTGACAGCATCTACGATCCATTAGTGCTTCCATTTTCTAAATATTGAATTTTTCCAAGACATATAAACGTACCGCGATTTTCTGCCCACAGTTAAAATGATTGTTGAAAATATATTCAGAATGTTCACAACGTTTATATATTTTTTCTATTTTTATACTTTTGTTTTAGAAAAGTAATCGATTTGACAGAAATTTGTGAAATATGCTATTTAAATTAGAAGAATATTGCTGTCTTTCGTAGTGACATTGTCACGTTTGTTGTTCAAAGGATGTGTCAGTGTCAAAGCTGCATCACGTGCCATCTACAGGAAAAGATTCCTTATAATGAACTATCATTTTTGTAAGAAAATGCATCTCCTATCTTGCAATTGAAGGTTGCTAATGGCTGAGTCATATTTTGGAATAAATATCAACGAATCGTTGTTTTTTAATCATTCTAGAATTGGCTTAATGCCTTTTCTTGAGTAATAAAGAAAAGCTAACCACATACAGGTTTCAGGTTGTTGGTCCTCATGATTAATAAAGAAAGGCTATTTGATCAATTTTAGGAATAATTAAAAAATCAACGATTAGTTGATTTTTATTCCGACTGATGGCGAAAGCCATCAGCAAATTTTATTTGCATGATCAAGAGATGCCCCATTCTGATTATTTATTCACCTGATCCCAGTACAATTTCATTCTTGCACTATTTTTCATATCAATATTGTGCGTTTCATAATTATATCTATAAAAGAAGAATAATTTCAAGCATCTGAATACTGTAAACATTATTTACATATATATTTTATGAAAAAACAATTTAAAAAAATATTTATATTTGGTCGCAGTGGTTACAGCCTTCTCCACGCTGACGAGCGCCAACAGCGCGAAACGCGTTCGTGGATGGCTTTTCTTGATTTATCAAGAAATTGGGTTGGCCAAATATCACGGAGCAAGCTAAATAAACGTTTAGTTTATTTTTGCTCCACTAGATGGCGCTCTGTCATCTAAAAATCACATGTGCTCGTGGTCAGGAGATGCCTTCTTTATTTTTAATATATCTTTTATATCTATCTAAATATATAACAATTACTAAATAAAACGAAAATCTTCAAAAGAGTTTCAAAAACCAGTGCTATATAATTTGGATATGCGAACATATTATTTAGCATTTATACCTTATACATAGCTTCCCAAGTTGCAAAATATTTCTGATCTCATCTAGAATCATCTTTGATTTTTATTACTTAGTGTACAGAAGAACGTCACAATCTCGCAGAATGCATGTAGATTAAAGATGCCCTCTCCTTTCTCTTAATATTCGCCTGTATATTCCTATTAATAAATATCGTATTCCATACATTGCCATCTGTCCTTTCGCTGAACTTCAACCACAAACAACTCTTGAACAATTATTCTTTATTGCCAAGCTAAGACTACTATAGGAAACATGGCGTCTAAGACAACAAGATTACTGAAAGATAACTTTGGATTACCTAACTCTGGATTGTTCAACTAATTTACATATCCTATTTATAGCAACAACAAGTAAAATTGTAACTATGCAAATGGCACTACAACAAATAACAAATAAACACAACAACATGTATATTTTGTATATGGAATATCATAATACAAAATACAAATAAACCTTATCTCTTTCCTATACAGTTCTTTATTGTAATAGAAAATATTTGGAAGGACCTGGCTCATCAATGGTGACACTTTTCCATGTTTTCCCTAAGAGTGATCTACCAAACCGCTTTAATATTGTAGCGAAGTATTTACACTAGTATTAACAGAGTATCATTTTTTATGTTTATATTTTCGCGGAGATAAATAAAGCAAGGACAAATTTGGGAATATGGAATTTATTATAAAGGGTATTTACCTTTTAGTTCTCCAATAAAATTATATACAAGAGGTATTTATAGGGAGAGAGATAACAACTTACCCCAAGGTAAAAATAATAATAAAGATCGTCGTCAGCCACCGAGGCGTCCCGTTTTCCTTATTTGCCGATAAGATTCCGAGAACCCCTCACACCTGTGGTCCCCCGGAGTCCAGGGATAATTGACAGGTGTCCCGTGGAGCTTCTTGTGACCGGAGTTGCAGAGATACTTGACAATATTTTACTACTTTGTAAACTTCCCTCATTCTTTATCTTTTGTTTATCCTTCATAGTTTGTTCTTGATTTAAATAAATTGCTGTCTCATCCCGAAGTTTGTATTTCCTAATTTTCCACGTGACAATATTCTATTAGAATGTTATACTTATAGAGACAAGAATTCATAAGAATTCCTGGCGAATATATTTGAGGAATATAGAGAAATAAGTTTTGAAGACAGAATACTTAAAATAAATCAAATATTGCCGATCCGCGAATAGTATAAAAATAAGTTTGTTAGAAATATGGCAACCACATACTCTTCCTGGCTACAAGAATTAATCGCTACAAGATTATAAACTTATATAGGATGATTAAATTTAATTGCCATCTATCGTTAAAATTTTACACAAATAAATTTACTGGCTATGCGTTTCTTTTGAATATTATCAAATATTATCTCTACAGACCTTACTGCAATTATATAAGCCAAGCCCTTTCATTCAATAACTCATATCATTGCAGTAAGGTCTGTAGAGATAACATTTGATGATATTTAAAAGCCAAGCTCTCTCATTCAATAACTCATATCATTGCAGTAAGGTCTGTAGAGATAATATTTGATGATATTTAAAAGCCAAGCCCTCTCACTCAATAACTTATATCATTGCAGTAAGGTCTGTAGAGATAATATTTGATGATATTTAAAAGCCAAGCCCTCTCATTCAATAACTCATATCATTGCAGTAAGGTCTGTAGAGATAAGATTTGATGATATTTAAAAGCCAAGCCCTCTCACTCAATAACTCATATCATTGCAGTAAAGTCTGTAGAGATAATATTTGATGATATTTAAAACCCAAGCCCTCTCATATCAATGCAGTAAGGTCTGTAGAGATAATATTTGATGATATTTAAAAGCCAAGCCCTCTCATATCAATGCAGTAAGGTCTGTAGAGATAATATTTGATGATATTTAAAAGCCAAGCCCTCTCATATCAATGCAGTAAGGTCTGTAGAGATAATATTTGATGATATTTAAAAGCCAAGCCCTCTCATATCAATGCAGTAAGGTCTGTAGAGATAATATTTGATGATATTTAAAAGCCAAGCCCTCTCACTCAATAACTCATATCATTACAGTAAGGTCTGTAGAGATAATATTTGATGATATTTAAAAGCCAAGCCCTCTCACTCAATAACTCATATCATTACAGTAAGGTCTGTAGAGATAATATTTGAGGATATTTAAAAGCCAAGCCCTCTCATATCAATGCAGTAAGGTCTGTAGAGATAATATTTGATGATATTTAAAAGCCAAGCCCTCTCATATCAATGCAGTAAGGTCTGTAGAGATAATATTTGATGATATTTAAAAGCCAAGCCCTCTCACTCAATATCTCATATCATTACAGTAAGGTCTGTAGAGATAATATTTGATGATATTTAAAAGCCAAGCTCTCTCACTCAATAACTCATATCATTGCAGTAAAGTCTGTAGAGATAATATTTGATGATATTTAAAAGCCAAGCTCTCTCATTCAATAACTCATATCATTGCAGTAAAGTCTGTAGAGATAATATTTGATAATATTTAAAAGCCAAGCCCTCTCACTCAATAACTCATATCATTGCAGTAAAGTCTGTAGAGATAATATTTGATAATATTTAAAAGCCAAGCCCTCTCACTCAATAACTCATATCATTGCAGTAAAGTCTGTAGAGATAATATTTGATGATATTTAAAAGCCAATCCCTCTCACTCAATAACTCATATCATTGCAGTAAGGTCTGTAGAGATAATATTTGATAATATTTAAAAGCCAAGCCCTCTCACTCAATAACTCATATCATTGCAGTAAAGTCTGTAGAGATAATATTTGATGATATTTAAAAGCCAATCCCTCTCACTCAATAACTCATATCATTGCAGTAAGGTCTGTAGAGATAATATTTGATGATATTTAAAAGAAGCGCATTGCCAGTAAATTTATTTGTGTAAAATATTTATATAGGATGACTTGAACAATTATTTTTTTCAAACTGGGAAAGACCTGACTGTATTTGTAAATTTTTTGAGAGTTCTTCTAACAGATATCCATTTTTCGATTGTTTTTTCTAATCCTTTAAATTTCAACGTAGTTTTGTTTGGGAGTATTCTGAAATATAGTTATTAATATTATTATTTTTAATGTTCTTCTTAGGTATCAATTATAGTATACAATTTAATTTGTGATCGAGAATTAAGAAATGTAATTATTTTTGAAGGTAGCCCTAATATGTATTTAATGAATCGACTAATTTGTATATAAACCTGATGCATAATAAGGCCATCTGTATTCGATAGAGCACAATTTGGATTATATATTATAATAAAAGAAAATAAAGCCTAATCCAAATAATTTATTAGTGTGTGACGTTTCGGCAACAGCATTGTCACCATCATCAGACAAAAGAGTAAATGCTATCTTTTGTCTGATGATGGTGACAATGTTGTTGTCGAAACATCACACACTAATAAATTATTTGGATTAGGTCTTATTACCTTGTATTGTCATCTGTATTCGGAAATTTTAACTTTCTATGACGCATAGGATTCTTAAAAAAAAAAAAAACAAGTAGTCAAATTGTTTTATATTTAAGAATTATACGAATCATAAAATAATTAGAATTATCAAATTTTTGAATTTGTTGATTCCTGTATTAATTTTTCACTCTCAAACACATAAATGATATTATAGATTAAATATATAATGCAACAGTCTTATGTAAAAGTGTATTTTCATTTATTATTGCATTTTCAATTTTTCGGGAATTTCAGCCCATATACAGGAGTACAAATTGAACAATAATAAAACGTACGTTTGGTTCATTCTATACTCATGTAGAAGGGCTTTAATGCCTGAAATCTTGTAATACAATAAAATATGGAAAGAAACTTATCTCCAGAAACCCTTTGCATTATTTAATTGATATTCAAAAGATTCTTACATCTATATATTATAACGATAGAAAATATTCTATATACAAGTATCAGAGTCATCAACAATCAATTCTGTCATCGTTTTTTTTTGTGAATGGAATAAATACCCAAATATGGCCATTTCTTATAAGCATCGGTGGTTCAGTGGTAGAATGCTCTCCTGCCACGCGGGCGGCCCGGGTTCGATTCCCGGCCGATGCATTTTTTTTTACAATTTTTAAAACTCATTTATATTATATATATATGTTATATTGAAATATTTTATTTAAAAATGTTATATGTTAAAATGTTATTTTATTTAAAGTTATAATTTCATAGATATAAATACTCTGTTTTAATCGACCGCCAGAGGTCACGCTTCTACTATAAAAACTGATTGTTGTTCTTCCCCGCTGGTCGGCTCAAACCATATGTAATTATGTAAATATTCTTTGTTTTTCATATTTTTATTCTTACGCCTTAAGCCAGGCTGTACTTGTACAAAATTATGTTTTTAATATGAATTCATTTCTCAGCTCAATAAAGCAATATCTGATCAAAACCATTATTCTTTCAATATTATAGCCACGACTGCACCACCATTACAATAATCCTCAACATGAATCAAATATCAAGCAGAAACTCAAAAATCTTTTTTTTTTAATATAATATATATATATGTGTGTCTGTCTGTACTAGATAGATTCATAAACCATACATCCATTCACCGTGAAAATTTTCTGAAATCGTTTAAACAAATGTTCGTTAGGCAAACATTTACTTGGGTAAAAACCGGGCGAAGTCGGGTACATTCGCTAGTTGTTATATATAGACGAGATGTTTCAAAAGAGAGAATAGAAGTAGATAACCGCAATCGAAAGAAACAACAATACTGTGGCACTTTACGGTGGAGAAAGCTAATTGGAGGAACACCAGTAAATAACTCCAGTGTCCAATCAAGTGGGGAGGGAGGGAGATCTAATGAGCCCCCCTCTCTGCCATTGATCCACCACTACGTCCCTGAGGACAAACTAGCTGACCCCACAACACGTGTAATCTCTTGTATCAATATTAAGTTGAAAACCTCAGGCCTCCAGGAGAATATATTTTAAAGATTTTCTATTATTGAATTATCTAGCTTTCGGGTACGAAAGCCCTTCTACAGGAGAAATCACGATATAATAAATCGCCCAAGAATTAACGCTTTCTCATGTAAAAGGACTCTCATGACCGAAAACTAGTTATTTGTAAATTGGAAAATATTTTAAGAAACTTATCCCTGGAGTGGAAAAAATAGTATGAATGTGAAATTGTACTGGGATAAGGTGTATAAATTAAGAAAAAGGCATCTCCTTATCGTGCAACTGAAAGTTTCTGATGGCTGGCGCCATCTATCGGAATATATATCAACTATTCGGCGATTTTTTTTTCAATCATCGAATTGATCGCCAGCCATCAGCAACTTTCAGTTGCACGATAAGGAAATGCCATTTTCTTCATTTATTACTAGAGGCCTGGTGTTTCCAACTTTACGTGTAGTCCATGTACGGGATCTCTACATTCTAATATTTCTATCGATTCATATTACAATACCACTTAAAATACACCTTACTCTCAATTGAGGTTATTCGTTAGTGAAATAAGTTGATTATAGGTAATAACGTACCTTGTACCTATAATAAAAAAAATAACACAAAAGTTTATTTTACACATAAAACAAACTTCTTCTATACGAGGTGTGTTCAAAAAGTATCGCGACTTTAGCGTTTTTTCAAAAATTATTTATTTATTCATGAATACCTATTTTGTCCCCTTCAAAGTAATCCCCATGAGATATTATACACTTGTGCCAACGGTTTTTCCAATCTTCGAAGCACTTCAAAAAATCATTTTTTAAAATCTTTTTCAGCTCCTCCTTCGATGCCGTCTTTATCTCGTCAAGCGTAGCGTAACGTCGTCCTTTCATGGGCCTCTTCAGTTTAGGGAACAAGAAAAAGTCACAGGGGCAGATCTGGGGAATACGGTGGCTGCGGCATCATTAGTGTGTTGTTTTTGGCCAAAAGGTCGCACACAAGCAACGATGTGTGAGCAGGGGCGTTATCGTGGTGCAAAAGCCAATTTTTGTTCTTCCACAAATCCGGGCGTTTCTGGCGGATTGCTTCGCGCAAATTGCGCATAACTTGCAGGTAATATTCCTTATTGACCGTTCTACCTTGTGGCAAGAACTCATGATACACCACGCCCCTGCAATCGAAGAAAACTGTCAGCAAAACTTTCACATTCGACCGAACTTGGCGCGCTTTTTTCTGTCTTGGTTCGTGCGGCAGCTTCCATTGAGATGATTGAGCTTTGGTTTCCACGTCATAACCATAAACCCACGCTTCGACACCAGTTATGACCCTCTGGAGCAAATTTGGGTCGTCGCGGACAGAGTCCAACATCTCATTAGCAATGTTCATGCGATGATGTTTTTGGTCGCAATTGAGCAATTTTGGTACGAATTTCGCGGCGACCCGTCTCATGCCTAAATCACTGATAAAAATCGAATGGCACGAGCCAATCGATATGTTTAGGTCCTCAGCAACTTCTCTAACGGTGATTCGACGTTTGGCCAATATCATTTTCTCCACTTCATTAATTTTTTCGTCTGTTGTTGAAGTGCTCGGGCGTCCGGCACGCTCTTCGTCGTTCACATCTTCTCGGCCTTCTGAGAACATTTTGTACCATCGATAAACGTTGCTTCGGTCCAAGGTAGCTTCTCCGTATGCCCCAGTCAACATTCGGAATGCATCCGCGCACTTAATTTCGTTTTTCACACAAAATTTGATACAGGTTCTTTGATCCATTTTTTTAATAGGTTAAAATCGAAGACGATCCAAAACACCTGCAAGCAAAGCAGCTGTCAACAATTAAGTGAACATTCAAAATGGCCGAGCTTGTCTGCATAAGTGAGAGACATGAGTACCAACATAAAGCCACAAAAAGATCGAAATTCGAATATACGTAACCCGCGAAAATTCAAAATTCGCGATACTTTTTGAACACACCTCGTACTACACTGAAGAGTGGAATCTTAGAAAAGGTAGTTAATTATATATATTTGAACAAATATAGTTAGATTGTGAAACCTTTCAAATACATGAAAATACTCGCAGAGAGTTTCTCTTTTTATTAAAATGGCAAGCCTTTTCACACATCGGGCCTCATTAGGCTAAATCCTCCAAAATAGCATTAGAGAATAATTGACTTACCTCAGCAATTCCTACATATTCAAAGCAGATAATTCTTCCCAAACCTCTCAATAGATATAACATTTTTATTTATCAAGGAAATTGTATCTCCTGATCATGGAACTAAAGTTGTTGATGGCTTGCTCCATCTGTCATAATGAAGATTGTGAAACGCCATTTGAAAATTATCCCGCATGTGTTTCTTTAAACGAAAAATCAAAATTTATTTCAAGGAGAAATAACGATCATTTCTAACCTTAGGAATGAGGTATGAACGGATGAATTGTGAAGAGTAATGATAAACGGAAAAATAAAAGTGTTCCGTTTATCATTTTTCTTCAAAATTCATCCTTTCATACTTCATCCTTAAGGTTAGAAATGATCGTTATTTCTCCTTGAAATAAATTTTGATTTTTCGTTTAAAGAAACACATGCGGGATAATTTTCAAATGGCGTTTCACAATCATAAGCCGCATTATATTATGTTGTATTATAATGAATATAAACTAATTATTCCAGAATTAGCCAAATATACTTACTTGATTAATAAAGAATGATGGCGCAAGCCATCAGCAACATTTAGTTACACTGCCAGGAGATGTCTTTTTTCTTAATTTATCAACCTGATCCCGGTACAATTTCCCTTTGAAACTACTGTTCACATTTTCAAATTTATATAAATATCTATAGGTTAATATTTTTTCATGAATCTAAGTTGAATATTTATATTTTGCTCATACCATTGCGGACCTATTAGCTTGATGATCCTCGACTGCGTGAAAGTTTCCTTTTAAATAAAAAAAGAAACTCTCTCTCTTTCTCTTACAGATATTTTCATTTGTTTATGTAGATTTTTATACATCTAAAGAAACAAAGATCGCCTCTCCCGTCAAAACTAGACTCCATCTATTGACCGTCATCGCAAACTAGCGGTCTCAGGTCGGTGACAAAGCCACAACACTAGCTTTGGCAAACTGAAAAGCGTCCACCTAGAGACCATGGTTTCGGGGTAATGGCCCTCGTCAGCCTAGGGCGGACTATTTTGACGGGAGAGGCGACCTTTGTCTCTTTAGATCAATATCCTCCCGGCAAAATCTCCATCTATGTTTCATACATGTTGATTTGCCTCAAATCTCAATTAGCCTTTATTTAGACAAAATAAACTCTCTGCCTCCCATCAACACCACCACCACTATATATTTAACCTTTTATGTTTACATAACCTTTCTTTTTTGTCATGAAATATATATGTTGTAATATATTCCAATATATAGTCTCCATGTATTGTATAGATGTAGTGTAATTGCCAAAGTGCCAAAAAAAATCGAGTGAGTTACAATCGGCGCCGGAGAGCCGGAAAAGGGTCCGAAAAACAAATCGGATATGCCCCCTTCTTGCACAAACAGATTAGTCCGCTTTGAGACACGATTGACAGTTCTCCTCTGACCGGTGTCGGTTACACTCACTCTCTCGCCATCTCCGTGGTGACATCTACCATGTCTTTGGTGCAATACATTCACGCCTGAACCCACTCTAACATTGAGGCCACAACGACTGCATTTAACCAACACACTATCCTACAGGATCGACTACCTTACTACATATATATATTTACATGAAGCCAGAAGAACCCTTGCAAACATATATATAATTCTAACTTCTATCTTTTCAACATCAAATAATTGTTGATAAAATCAATAAGAAGTCTAGGATTAGGTTTCTTTTCACAATTCTTTTATTTCTCAAGCTTTCGGGCTGCCCTTCAAGAGATAAATAAAGAATTGTAAAAAGAAACCAAACTCTAGATTCCTTATTAATTTTGTCAAAGTGTAAAAGTAGGGGAGAATCTTTATTATTAAATAATGTGTTATGTAATTAAAGGTAGTAAGAAGGTTGAATCCGTAACCAATTTAACTTTGCATATTATTGATTATTTGTTGGAAAAGAAGGAGTTCGCAGCAGCCAATGGGAGGCCGATGGAAGGGGGCTAAGGGGATGCAGCGGTTGAAATGGGGGGAACAAGGAAAGAAGGAAGAAGTTGTAAACAACTTTCGAACACGAGAATTTGCCCTGATCCCCGATTCTTTTAGTGTAAATATTTAAATATATAATCAATTAAATAATACTTTACTTATTTTCTTAATTTATAATAAATATAATTTTCCCTCCTGTTTTCGTCATACATTTTAAAAGTGTTATAAACAGCGACACCACAATTTTGAACCTTCAACCCCGCCGACCAAGAATAGAGGTGAGTGACTACCTCTATAGAGCTTAGATCGTCGTCACAACACGGAGTGGCGGTGAAACGCAACATTATTTATAGCATTTATACAAAACAAATCAAATAACACTAACAAGATTTAGAACAGGCCTTCTCAAACCATTGAAGATAGAAAATAATAACAAAATCTACCCCACTTGCCCAAAATGTAGCTTGGCACCTGCAGCTCCAGAACACATTTTGGCTTGCATTAGATGCACTAAACAGGACCTGCTCATCATAAAACAGCTCGAGGAGAATGAACTCATGGAATTCGTGTAATCTTTACACAAGGGGAAAATAAACAACAACAACATATAAAACAAATCTTGGTATATTTCTATACATGAAAACAACAAAAACAATAACTATTATATACATACAAGTTCCTTTTCAAACACGAGCTCATCTAAAACATTGTTACTCTGTGTAATATTCCAACATAATGTACATTTCTTTCTGAAAGATACAATTTATCAACAAAAATCTTGCTGATATCAAGTTTATAGCGATCTATTTCCAATTACAAAATATATAAAATGCTATAAATTTATACAGAAGAAGGAATAATTAAACAACATGGGAATATATCTGTGCTCATTATCCCATCTCTCTAGTTCGTCTGTTGCAATTAACATCAGCCGATCCTAATTAATCCCGCTCAAATCGTCGTCTAGGGCGAAATTGGGCATCGGAGATGCGCAGTAATTGAGTGACAGCAATCAGCCTGAATCTTTTAGTAGCAGAAGATACCTTACTACCCCGAAATAGTTAGCAGACGCTCTCAATTACTTAACCTTCGGGTCATTTAATTAACTCTTTTTTTGGCCTTTTACAGGAATTGATCTATAAATAGCCATGTTTCTAATCCTTCAGTAATTTGGTGAGTTTTCTGAAATATATATTTATACTGGAGAACCTAAACGTATTTAAATTTGGTAACAACACGTTTGGAGTTAATTTTGTTAAACATAATTTCTTTATTGCTTATATATTTTCTCTCTCTATGTTTTATAAAAGAAAGACGCATAAACCTCTAATGGAAATAGCATCCCCCGATTAAACAACATTTCTTAAAAAAGAGTGTCCGCCATCTCTCGGAATAAATTTCAACTAAATGTTGATTTTTAAAAATATATAATTCTTTTCAAAAATGAGCCAAATTTCAGTTATTCATAATCAGAATTTAAATCAATTTAACACTTAATAAATTCATATAGATATTTGTTTATTTCAAAAAGAAATTTATGATTTTCTAAAATCCTTGTTGTTATTATTATTTTTTTTTTTTTAACTTAGATCCGAGAAGGGTTTATCAAAAAGTCGGAAGCTTACCAAAAATATTCTAAATAAATAATCAAATTTCAAGAAACCCCATTTGTATTTTCATTTGTTACTTTAAAAATTATAATGTTTTTTTATAAATAGCAGAATGCTATCTTTAGAGTTTAGTTGCACGATCGAAAGACGTTATTTTTTATCTGTAGTTCTAGGGCTGTATACTCAGGAAAACCTCGTGTATTACCAGAGTCTTTTGGCTAGTTAGGTGGATTAACTAGAATAACTATACTTTCTGACTTTTTCAGACGTTTTCATGAATATGTGGGATGGTTGCGTGATGTGTTGGTGTGGCTTGTGGAAAGGCCGCTCTCTCTCTCTCTCTGATAAAATTATAATTAAAATTAATATATTTAAAGCCAGAAATATATAAAAAGAAAAGAAGTAACGGCCGTTGGGATCAAACCTTCTTGTTTACCACCGAGTCGCCAGCGTGTCTCCGTTGCTCGCGCATGCGTAGTCAGGTTGACGCTCGCGGTTGCCGAGGCCGTCACACTGCCCGTGTGTGTAGTGGAGCTTTGTCCCAGTTCGCGCTCGCTGAAGCATAATGTGGTCGCCACACTATAAACTCTATGTCTAGAGGACACATTACAATGTCAGAAATATGAAGACTTAACTCATCAGTAGCGAATATACACAACGTTTGCTATAAATCAATTTAGTGAAACTATTCACTAATGAGCCAAGATTTAACTATTTTCTATTCACATTGCAGTAAAGTTTGGTGAAGTATTTTCCATTTTATAAAAATTAGAAAAAGCCTCTAAAATGTGTTAACTTTATAACTTTTATTCCATTGATGGTGTTTCAATATATAATTTTAATAATTCTAGATAGAATAAGGATATACACAGAAACAAAAGGGTTTTGAAATATTGATGAAAACTGAAATACATAGGAAAGAGAACATGTTGAAAGGCGGTAGTTGGAAAAGAATATATACAGCTTATAGAGATGAGATAAACTAGACAAGTGGAGAATGTGGTAAGTGCCAGAAAATTCCAGCCAAATCGATCAATGAAGCGGCAGTCAATGACTGAAATATCTGAAGGAAACTTAATAGAAGAGGATTGGGTTTTGACATTCTCGGCAAGCCAAAGAAATCAGCCACAATGGACCTGTCAGGTTGGGTCCTTTATTATCTCAAAATACGTCAGGTATCAAAGTCAGGTTTTGATTTGGTTTCTCCACTCTAGAGCGACCTATATTTTAGAGCGTCAATTCGCTTCTTGATGGAGAGTTCTTTTCATAAAAAAATAACTGACGGAAATAGAAAGTGCTACATCCATAATGGTTTATTGACATATTGAATATTTTGATGATTTTTGAATATAATAATGACCAGACAAATTGAAATATTTTCTAATTTTTTTCCAGGAGATTTATTTTTTTTTGAACGAAAATTGTTCCTCTCACAGTTTGGAAATGCATAGCAATTTGTATTTTCATCGTTTTCTTCTTTGAAAATGGCAAGAGAATCGTATCAGTAATATTGTCAGATCTTAGGTCATTGGGGCATTGTAACTGCTGTGATAGAGATGCATAGAAACATCTAAGGCTCTTCATTGAACACAACAAAAACAACAACAGTAATATTATTTACTTTCAGAGAAAAATATAGGTTTATTTACCAAACACTTGTTACAAAAGTTTATTCTATTCTTAGACGATGTACATTTTGCGAATAGCAACATAATCGTATCAGTGATATTGTCAGATATTGGGACATTGCGACTACCTTGATAGAGATGCATAAAACATCTGAGGATCTTCATTGAACACAACAAAAACAACAGTGCTATTACTTACTTTCAGAGAAAATAGGTTAATTTACCAAAAGACCTGTTCAACAATAAGTTTATTCTATTCTTATACGATGTTCTATGTTCAAATTACAGCGATAACAAACAAATAATCCAGTATTTTAAAATGTTTCACGAAACTTCCCTTTAGTTCTAGAAAAGTTGGGTCTCTCTAACAGATAATTATATGTCATTACGCAGAACTTTTCTCAAAAGTCAGCGAGGTTTAACCCAGTTTACTGAATATTCATATAATCTTCTGAATTAAATAGAGGAATCGTTTGGGATAATTTAATAGCGAAATTATATATTTATCTAATTTAATAAATATTTCAACATTTCTCGGATATATTTGATAGCATCTATGACAACGTTTCAAATCCAAGTCTTACAAGCTCTTTTCTATCCATTGATAGATGAGAGATTTGTCTACTTGTACCACAAGTCGATAAATTCAAAAGTTAAGCATATTTCCGCGGAGATAAATAAAGCAAGGGCAAATATGGGGATAATTCATTTATTATAAAGGGTATTTACCTTTATTTCTCCAATAAAATTATCTACAAGAGGTATTTATAGAGAGAGAGAGAGAGTCAGATGATAAAAACAACTTATCCCCAGGTAAAGGTAATACTAGTGAATTAAATTTTATTGCCATCTATCGTTAAAATTTTACACAAATAAATTTACTGGCAATGCGTTTCTTTTAAATATCATCAAATATTATCTCTACAGACCTTAATGCAATGATATGAGTTATTGAATTAGAGTGCTTGGCTTGCTCGATGCAATACCTTGAAATTATATGTATGTACCTCTACAGACCTATAAGCTTATGTCCATAGTTCCTTAAACACCCCTAAGCTGCCTTTCATAGAAAATACAGGGTATATAACAAAACCAGTCCAATACAATAGTAGAGCGGTCTAGAGATTAATTTGGCGAAACCGCTGAAAGGGTACACTACTGATGAGCCAAGCCCTCTCATTCAATAACTCATATCATTGCAGTAAGGTCTGTAGAGATAATATTTGATGATATTTAAAAGAAACGCATTGCCAGTAAATTTATTTGTGTAAAATTTTAAAGGTAATACTAATGAGCCTCGTCAGCCACCGAGGCGTCCCGTTTTCCTTATTTGCAGATAAGATTCCGAGAACCCCTCACACCTGTGGTCCCCCACGGAGTCCAGGGATAATTGACAGATGTCCCATGGAGATTCTTGTGACCGGAGTTGTAGAGCTACATGACAATCTTGATTAAATAAAAGGTAAAATTACTAGAAGACAATCAGTGGATTTATAAACCATCCCACAGTTGTGTGTAACTGATCACCTAATTATTTATATTGTTACTCTAACTATCAGAAATGGTTAACAGTTTCCTACAAGAGGCTTCTTCATTATGAATGGTTTCGTGTTATAAAACATGATAAATAAAGAAAAGCTAACCATGTACGCGTTTCGGGCTTTTAGCCCTGATCAGCGTAATGCAGGCTCTATCTCAACCACCAAATATTTGGTCCAATAGTCTTCCTGAGAAATCAAATGACACTTTAAATATTTATTTACTTTTTATATTTCCATAAATACAATTTAAACTGTTTTATTAATTACATCAAAAAAGAATTAGTAATTATCATAAACATAAAAATAATTAACTGTGTTATAAGACATGATAAACAAAGAAAAGCCAATCATGTATGCGCTACGGGCTGTTGGATTTCATCAGTGTATTACAGGCTGCACTTTAACCATCAAAATTTGGTCAAATAGTCATCCTGAGAAATCAAATAACATATTAAATAGGTTTTCACTTTTTATATTCCCATAAGAACAATAAAAACTATTTTATTAATTTTACATAAAAAATAATTAATAACTATTATAAACGTAAAAAGAATTAACTAATAGAAATCTCTATTTAAATTTAACTAATTTCAATTTTTCTCTCTCTATCTCTTAAAATTCGAATTATGTAGTACACATGTTTTACACATTGCAGTAAAAACTTTAAAAATTATTCTAATATAAATAAATATTACTAAAAACTTTTTTAATTATCAAAAAGAGTGTTAAAACGAATTTCTTTGGCAGTGAATATTGCAGCGGATTTATTTTGTAGTTCCAAGAAGAGCAAATATTTGGAAACATCTGTTGAAAAAAGACACATAAAAAAAAAGAGATTGACTAATGAAGAGAGGTGAAAATTTAATTAAAATTGTGTCTCTATTCTGAATAATTTTTCCTATTTCACCCAGTTTTTGTGACAAAGCAAATAATGTTTGAGGAGATGGCGATGTAATCTAATTAAAAATTAGCTTTCCAATATATCCATGTGTCATTAAGTCCTGAGGGAGATATGTAGGTTTATAACCTGTTAATTGCCTTATTTAATCTATTATTCTATAATTAATTAATTTGTTATATATATAATCTCTTCATAATTAACTTATAGAATAATTATATAATAAGATTTATAAAGGATTTCATACGAATGCATATAATACAATAAATGAAAACATTAAGATTGTATAATAATTGGTTTAAAAATTGCGTCACATTTTGATTGTGAAAGCTTGCTTGTGTACTTTAATGATAAAAATACTTTTTTGTAATTGTAAATGTCTTATAAAAGCGTGCTGTTTAGCCGTTTGATTGCTTTTACTGATAAATCGATGTCTTTGCTTTTAATATTTCTTTTATAAAATAAATAAAGCTTCCAGGGTTAAGTTTCTTTTTCAACTTTTTATTTTCAAGCTTTCAGACTTGTCAGTCCTTCAACAGGAGTATCACAATAATAAATTGATGATATAAACTATTTTATATACAAATTAATTTTTACATATTTTAAATATTAATGATATTACAAGGGGAGAAAAATATATTACATTCTTTGTGTGTTATAAACAATTTTTGAAAATATACGTGCATGGTGGAGGATACGTGCTGGTTGAACGATATCTCGAGATTTCAAATTAAATTTAATAAATTCGTGAACTATTGTGTTATATATAGTAAACCCTATGTAGGTCTTGGCCCCCAAGAACACAACTAATTGCGGAAATAATCTACAACCTGCATTTTTCACCAAATGTGCAACTCTGCTGGATCAAAGGCCACAGCGGTATTCCAGGAAATGAACTGGCGGATCATGCGGCAAAGGCTGCAGCACATTCTAATCTGCCACTATCCTTCACCACCCTCCCAAAGAGCGTCGCGCGCGGTAAAAAAGAACAGATAGCCCTCAAAATGTAGACAGACCTCTACATCCAAGATTACTCCACCAGAAATCTACGAAGATTTGCTGCTACCCCGAAACTACTCCTCCAAATGCTTCGAAACATCAAGCATGGATCTACATCCACAACAATCTTGACCGGCCATGGCTTTATTCAGGCAGACCTTGCAACGGTATCGAAAGAAGACCCAACTTGCCCCCACTG
Source organism: Cordylochernes scorpioides (assembly GCA_030710605.1). Lineage (NCBI taxonomy): Eukaryota > Metazoa > Arthropoda > Arachnida > Pseudoscorpiones > Chernetidae > Cordylochernes > Cordylochernes scorpioides. The sequence continues at coordinate 69,481,345 of CP092876.1, forward strand.
CCAAGATGAAGACCAAACTGTAGACCAACTCCTCTTCACTTGCCCCACCTTCCAATACCAAAGATTCCAGACAGCCACTCTCCTAGGTATCACCAACATATGTCCAGCATCCCTAGAAAATCTCCCAAGAAAGAAATCTGCCTGGCGACACCTCATTAATTGGACTTCCACTGGCATTGTACATAAATCCAAGAAGACTTAGGTCAGAAGGACATCCCGGGTAGTTGGCGACTTCTGTACGCTCCAGGAACCTGGGTTACTTAAATAAATAATAATAATAGTAAACCCTACTCCTCCAAATGCTTCGAAACATCAAGCATGGATCTACCTCCACAACAATCTTTACCGGCCATGGTTACATTCAGGCAGACCTTGCAACGGTATCGAAAGAAGACCCAACTTGCCCCCACTGCCAAGATGAAGACCAAACTGTAGACCACCTCCTCTTCTCTTGCCCAACCTTCCAATACCAAAGATTCCAGACAGCCACTCTCCTAGGTATCACCAACATATGTACAGCATCCCTAGAAAATCTCCCAAGAAAGAAATCTGCCTGGCGACACCTCATTAATTGGACTTCCACTGGCATTGTATATAAATCCAAGAAGACTTAGGTCAGAAGGACATCCCGGGTAGTTGGCGACTTCTGTACGCTCCAGGAACCTGGGTTACTTAAATAAATAATAATAATAATAGTAAACCTTTTTTTAAATTTGTTCTTCATATAGTATTGAGAATTTTAAAATTTGAATTGACACAACTATTATATGATACACACACACACTAGTGCAGGGATCGGAAACCTTTTGAGTCGGAAGTGTCAAAAATTACAATTTGAAAATTTTAAAAGATTTTAAAGAGCTACACAATTTTGTCTTGCTAATAATAAATAGTAGTCGTTGTACGACGTTTAACAAGTTTTACCGCAAATGTTTCTTTTTATAGAACGAAAAATCGTAATTTTAAATATTTAAAGGAGAAATAACGACTATTCTTATCCTTAAGAATGAAGTATGAAAGAATGAATTGTGAAGAGTAATGATGAACGGAAAAATAATTTCACATCCCTGGACGCTTTTATTTTTCCGTTCATCATTACTCTTCACAATTCATCCTTTCATACTTCATCCTTAAGGATAGGAATAGTCGTTATTTATCCTTAAATAACCAAAATTACGAATTTTCGTTCTGTAAAAAGAAACATTTGCAGTAAAAAAATTTTAAACGTCATTCTACAATCGTAGCCGTATTATATTGTATTATAAATAGTAGTTGTATAAATAAAGATTTTATTTATGCGAGTACTACTATACACGGCATCCAAAGAGCCGCATGTGGCTGGCGAGCCGCAGTTTGCCGACCCCTGGGCTAGTATATTCTAATCTCTAAATAACCTAATTAATCTCCTCAGACGATAAACTTTTTATTACCCCCCCCCCCCCCCCACACGTAGTACAGGCCATGATAATCATGGTGGGTAGAAATTAGCAACTGCTTTTATTTTAAGTGCACCACCACATGTCTACTCATGGTAAAAGTAGTTCGACCTTTGCTTGTACAATTGAGCCATAACCCCATTTGGTTGCGTGCACTGGATGGCGGAATTGGAATTTTGCAAGAATCGGTGGCCATTGAAGAAATGTTTCAATTAGGAAAAAAAGTGTCTAATGTGTGTGGGATTCGATCCCTGGTCATAGACTACTCATCCATACCGATATCCAATAAACCAATTAATTATGGCCAATAATTCACATATGTGTCAATTATTTTGCCATTTTATCTAAACTTTATATATATAAAGCTGATGTGCTCGTGGCATACCTTTATTTACTTTAATAAATATGAAATTTATTCTGGTTGTTCTTATTGATCATATTGACCTAATATTTATAAGATCTTTGTATTAAAGACACCTAACCCTTGTTCTTCATATTCTATAATGATAAATGTTAGCGGCGTAGAATTTGATGATTTTATTACATCAATTTTTTTTTTAGTTTGTCATCTTTCACCTATCATTTACAATTCTAAACAATTTTAACGCTACTTTTTTCTCCTTAAATATATATAAGTAAATTTATTTCTACAGTTCTTATCTTGAAATCAATAAAATTTGAAAGAGGAAGGGTATCACTCATCAGTGGTGAACCCTCCAAGCGGTTTCGTCATTTTAATCTCCACAAACCGCTTCACTTATAAAACACAACCACCGAAGCGTTTCGGGCTGTTGGTCCTCGTTAGCTTGATGCAGACCAAGCAACGACCAAATATATATGTAATATATATATATGTTGTGATGTAGTCGATCCTGTAGGATGACTGTAGTGTGGTTGGTTTAATGCAGTCGTTGTAGTCTCAATGTTCAGAATGGTTTCAGGCGTGAAAGTATTGCACCAAAGAACTAGACATGTTGGATGCCACCATAGAGATGGCGAGAGAGTGAAGCCGACGCCGGTCAAGGCAGGTCTGTCCAGGGGGATCTGTCAATCATAGTGTCTCAAAGCGGACTGATATGTTTGAGCAAGAAGGGGGCACCCCGACATGTTTTTCGGAGACCTTCCTCCTATCTGGCGCCGACTGTCACTCAATCGAATTTTATTTTTAGTCGTTTTGGTAATTACACTATAACTATATAACACATGGGGATTTAAGTATATATTGGAATATATTACAACATGTATATATGAAGAAAATATTAGTTTGGTATCATAAGGTTGCATTTCTTCTAATTATATATGCACGGAGTGTGAAATATACTAATTGAAAATAATTTTCATATATTGAGAGTAAATAATAAAATATATAGAGAGTAAATAATGATTATAGATGCTGTGTAATGAAAGGGTGAAACTATCACGCTATATAAATACACAACTATAAAATCTGTAAAAAAAAAAAAAAACTTCATTCTGTCCTTACTGTGGGGGGTAAATATAGGGAGAGGGGCACCTGGCTCATCGGTACCGATGCAAGTATTTCCACTGTGCCCTCAAAGCTAATGTCCATAGTTCCATCAAATACCATAGCTAATTATATTCCAACAATACCTGGTATACAGAATATTCCAATACAATGTTGAAGCGGTATGGTAGACAGAACTGGCAAAACTACTGCAAATCTTCATCACTGATGTGCCAGGCCCTCTACGAATATATTTATTCTACCTCAGAAAGAACAGCACATAAAGTTGTTTTAATTTCGAAAGAAAAGGAATTCGTGGTAAATAGCTTCATATTTCTTTTTTAAAAGAAAAAAAAAACATATATTATTTAGAGAAAATATTTCATCCAGGAAAGAGTGTCTTGAAAAAAAAATAATAATTTAATTAACTCAAACTTTCAGGCTTTGGAGTCACTACAGGAGTAATGTTATAGGTGGCGTTATAATTACCCTTACTCCTGTAGTAGGACTCCAAGATCCAAAAGCTTTAGTCAATTAAATTATATTTTATTCAAGACACTCTTTCCTGGATGACATTTTTCTTTCAAATACTATTATACAAGGAATTATTATTTTTGTAATAAATATATATTTATAGATGTTGTGTATTAGCATATTTACTTATTGTATCAATACAATTTTGCATAGTTATTAATTATGCTTTTGTAAGACACAAATACCGTTGTTAGAGCGTCAGTCCAGTAGCACCACGTTAAGTCATTCTTGTACCTTATCTTGTGTTGACAATAAAATCCTTATTTGCACACGTGTTGGTGATTGGAGAGACACGACGACACAACAATAGATAATACAAAAATATAACAGAAATTTCAAAATTCCCTTTTTATAAATAAATATTATATACCTCTAGATACCGAATTATATTTCTCTATATTTTAAAAATATAATTCAAAAAGAGAAAAACAAACATTGATTATGCAGATAATAAATATATAGCAAATCAACTTAGCATTAGCTGTATTGAAATGTAATACAATAAAGTATATGGGTATTCAAGAATTCCAAATTTGGCCATTATCGTTAAAGAGATTAGAAAATATAGAGGGTACAAAATTGCTGTGGTTAAACTCTCATAAACTTCAAAATTGGATTTGATTTGACGGAACAGATTGCTACCATTTATTGGCTTGTGCCACTATTCAGTAAAATGATTTCAAAATATTTTCTCACAATGAGTTTCTTTTTATTACAAAACGTTAGCTTTCAAGTGATAATCGCTCTTCAACGGGCTTAATAAAACATCGACTATATCTAAAAAGAAATATTTACAAAACCTACGCACGCAGCGTGGATATTTAAAACTGAATTACAAACTGAAGAGCGATTATCACTTGAAATCTAGCGTTTTGTAATAAAAAGAAACTCATTGTCAGATAATATTTTGTAATTTTAAAACTTTTTCCACAATTTTATCATGTAGCGATTTAATAAAATGAAAAAATACAAGTTTCTTTAATCATTTAACGACGCAAGCTTTCGGTCAAAAACCCTTCAACAGGCAAGCTAAAGCATAAATACGACACTATGAACGTAGATACTAATGGCTGAAGTGAATATATATACACATATTATTTACATATAGGCTTTGCTATAGATATGTAAATAATATGTGTATGTATATTCACTTCAGCCATTAATATCTACGTTCATAGTGTCGTATCTATGCTTTAGCTTGCCTGTTGAAGGTTTTTTGCCCGAAAGCTTGCGTCGTTAAATGATAAAAGAAACTTGTCTTCTTTCATTTTATTAAATCGCTACATATCTTACTAAGAAGAATCTTCTATATCTAATTTTATCATGAATAAAAATGATATCAGTAAAACTGCATAGAATTTGATAGCACGACATCTGTTATGAGAAATTCAAACTCTTTTTTGACGCGTATGATTCTTTTTAAAATAAATCATTTTTATCATTTACAGTAAGGGAGTAGAGAATTATTTATTTTAAAAATATACGCGTGTCTATAATAGTTTAAATATTTCAAACAGATGGCGCGCTAATGCATCAAATTAAAATTGTGTTTTAAAAACTTTTACTTGCAATTTACGCAAGAGCAATGCTTGAAGCATATTATATATTTATCATTATATGTATTTCTACTGTCTTCAAAGCGTATGTTCATAGTACATATAAAATACCCATTCCAAAAGTCTAGCTTCAATATCGGTAAAAAAGGTAAACAGCTCAATACAATACCCGGGCGGTTGGGAAAACGCTGGGAGATTACACCACTGATGATACAGGTCCTCCCATTATTTTATGATTGCAGTAAGGGCAGTAGAAAATTGATTTATTTTAAAACAAATCATATATACTCGTAACAAATGGTTTTAAATCCGCCTTTGCCTGTCCCAAGCCCGGATGAAAAAGGAGGAGGGGGAGCAGTTACAAGCTCGCTAAAAAACCTGGGCTCAGCTGAACTATCTGATAGTACCCTGTAAGGGCTCCTAATCCAGGGATACAGGATGAGCAGTGTTTGTACTCCATGTTAGAAGCGGCTGCATATGGTGTCTGTTCCTCATGTCAGAGGCGGCCATTTCTTTTGGAGCTAAGTCGGCCTGCCACTGAGTAGTGCTCCTAGTCTTAATGTCAAAGGCAGACGCATTCTACTTCACCCAGTATGGAGATAAGAAAGAAGAAGAAGACAAATGGTTTAAATTTATCCTAACACTACATAGTGCCATCTGTAGGTTGGCAATGGAATTATTTAGCGCTATTTATTACCATTTGCATAGTAACCAATGAGGGTGGGGAGTTCGTCAGCACCTCCCTGGGGGAGGACCATGGTTTAACCATCATAATTTCCTATTCTACCTTTAGTTAGTTTTTTTAATATTGAACCGTTTATACACAGGAATAATGAACAGTAACAGATATTAATTGAGATATGACAATAATAGGTTTACAAGAGAAGGAATCACCAGACATCATCTTGAAGAAGGAATAAAAGTTTACGGCGACGTGTTTCTTTTATTTGTGCTGTATAATTGGCTACCTTTCGGACTGTGACGTCTTTCAACAGACCTGTAGAAGGTTCTGTAGTCCGAAAGCTTGCCGATTATACAGCACTAATAAAAGAAATTCGTCGCCCAAAACTTTGATTCCTTCTTCAAAGTAATAGGTTTACTATATCTATTCAATGCCAACTTCTCGCAAGGCCTTCTTCTTTAGTTTCTTTTCTATATTTACTGCTTTCTCTACTTATGTTTAAGGTGGAAATATCAAATCTCTAGGGATAGGTTTCTTTTTAAAGATTTTTATCCACAAATCTCTAGCTTTAGGAAATGGTAACCCTTCTACAGGATGAAAACACGATTGTATCATAATTTTCACCTGCATAAGGGCTTCCATGCACGAAAGCTGTAGAGAGAAAAAGCAACCTATCTCTGGAGGCTTGATATTGATATAAGGGATTATTTTATCGAACTTATATTAAAGTTAATTAATCTATAGTATATCTTTTTTATATTATCCCATTGTGTAATTATACAAGGTCATGGAGACTATATTCATTGATCAAATTCACAATCTTGGTATGTTTGGAATACAGGTCTTGTCTTGAGGCTTCCATGCATTCCAAGAGGTGTTCTGGTAAGGTCTCTCTGGTCCTGCAGATGGTGCATTGTATGAAGGTCTTTTTACACCATCCTGAGAGTATATCTTTGAATAGAGTAAATATTTAGTTTCATTCAGTTAATATAATATCTTATATTACAGATGTTACACTAGATTGTCATTAATATAGGCTTTAAAATCACAAAATTGAATTTAAAATAAATATCAACAAAATGTTATCATATTTATTCAAGATAGAAGATAGACTAAAGTGTTTTTTTTTCTTTAATTTAGCTTATATTTAATTATTGGAAATTATTATCATAGCTGTCTTAGCTCTTTTCTACAAATATATCTCTTCGCTTATTCCTTTTTCTACCCAGCATACGAGTATGACGCGTAACGGCCGAAGCTATGCTGAAATTATTTTCTATTCTATTTTATCTATTTACTTATATATTGAAAATAAACTTTCTATGTTTCAAATTAACCAACAAATATTCAAATTTTGAACTTATCTTAATGGTATATTATATATATACATGCTATATATATAACACTATAGGTTTATCTCTTAGCCATTTGAGGTATTCATGCCTATTGCATGGCTGAAATTAACTACGGAATAAAACTACTTTCACTTGCAAAATTATTTACAACTGTGGTTCAAATACCTTGAAATATTATCTCTCAATTATTATACTTTAAAAAATATCTCCTATCTTTACATTCACTAATTATATAAAGAATAAAGATAAAGGATATAAATATCATCAAAAACTTGATAAACTGGTAATTATCTATTAGTAGTTCATTATTTATAATTACCATGAAATTGTTTAGAATGTTCAAACATTATTAACCACAATAAATACTAATCTGCTTAAAGATAATTATATCTTCTTTTATTAAAACTCCTAATTTGAAACGTGGAAAGATTTGTCGAGAAGGGGATTAAAGGAGAAAGGATAATCTTAAATTTCTTTATAAAAAACTAAACTCTGTCTAATTATTTAATTCTTCAGTTTGTAATTCTATAGAAAGTAGAAGATCGATGTCATCTACCTACTCGTATTTCAAAGAAAATATATTCGCTGGAATTCCAGAGGTAGAAGAATGTCACACCTACTGGACTCTCTGATCAAAATGCCTATAGAATTAGTTTCCAGTTGAGAGGTGAAGCGTGATTCCAACCAAATTGAACTCCTATCTCAGGCTTCTTTTTCTTTTTTAAAGTTTTAAAAAAGGTTTTTTCTTTAAAAAAAGGAGTAAAATTCACAATGAAATATTTATAATTGAAAGCATAGAGAGGAAATATCGTCAAAAATAATTATTACTACCAATTATATATCTTCAAATTAAAGATACTTCGGCCAGTAAATCTTTTTCCATTGTCTTGACGTTTCGACAAAAACCTTTTGCCCTCGTCAGGAACGAACAAAAATCAAAACATTTGGCAAAGCGTTAAAAATTATAAAAAATATTATATAAGAATAATTTTTAACGCTTTGCCAAATGTTTTGATTTTTGTTCGCTCCTGACGAAGACAAAAGATTTTCGTTGAAACATCGAGACAATAAAAAGATTTACTGGCTGAAGTTTCTTTAATTTTTGAAGAACTTTGAATTCCGGTCAGACAGCCTCTATCTTTGCGACAATTATATATAGTATGGGTATACTTTGTTGAAAACTATTTTATAAAACTTACAATAGAAACCACAATTGCTTTTATATATTATTCCGATTACGCGAGCCTTCAAGCGAGTTCGCCTTTCTAAAAGTATATCCTAAAAATGACTGTAAGAATTGATTCCCTCAGTCTCTTCGAATAAAGAATCCTGTTTGAAATATCTGGTGAGATACATTTTTATATAAAGGTTCTTCCCTGATTCATAATATTATAAAATAAATGTATCTTCCAGGGTTAAGTTTCTTGTTCAAATTTTTATTTTCAAGCTTTCGGATTTGTCAGTCCTTCAACAGGAGTATCACGATAATAAATTGATATTATATATACTATTTTTATATACAAATTAATTTTTACATATTTTATATATTAATTCCTCCTCCCTTTCAATATCATTAATATTTAAAATATGTAAATAATAAATTGTATATAAAAATAATATATATCATCAATTTATTAACGTGATACTCCTGTTGAAGGACTGACAAGTCCGAAAGCTTGGAAATAAAAATTTGAACAAGAAACTTAACCGTGGAAGATACATTTTTAGTTCCATTAATTAGTTACATTATTAGTTCCAGATATAAATCAACTATAAGTGGACCTAATCTAAACTAGGTAAACATGATCTAAACTATTACTTGAAATCAGATACATTTCGGCCAATAAAGGTGTTTTTTTCTGGCCTATTCTCTTATTTTAAGAAATATAAATTCCCGTCAGGCAACTCCATCTTCAAGGTAAGGTTTGATTTCATTTAACTAAATTTGCATACTAACCCTTTGTACATATATCAATTGTGTTGATATATATATATTTAATCTTTTCATCTAACTAACTTGCATACTAATTCTGTACATATTTAAAATATCTTTCTTTCTTTTCTTTCAAAATGTTTGTTTATCTTTAAAGTGAAAGTGTCCCTAGGGGGACATAGCGCTCTAAGTCGAAATAAAGATGAAGAATTGAGGTAACCTAAAATAACCTAACCTAAACTAATCTACACTAGCCAATTTAACTCATCTGAACGTAATACAGCGTAATGACATACTCGACGGCACCTTACACCTGAAATGAATATCTCACCGAAATATATTTCCCAAGAAAACTACAGATATTCTCCACTGAAGACTTTTTAGCCCCGTACCAAAGAGTGCCATTCAACGATTAGTATTTTTGAACAAATCATTTCTCCCTTTCATAACTTTAATATTTTGGAAAATATACTTTACACGGAAGATTGTTATTTGTTGTATTAAAATTAACCAAACTTTTTCTCTTGTATATTTTGTACAATATTTATTTACCAATATATTCCAATCAGCACGATCCCAGCCTTTATCGAGTTTGCTTATGTAAAATATAATCCAAATCTGCTGATAATTGAAAATATAGACACATTACCTTTCTTTTTAAACTTACTTACTCTAAGCATACCTACTCAAAAACTATTTCTACAGATCTTATAATGCAAAGAATATAAATTTTGTCATTGCAGTATATGTTTGTAGAAATAGTTTTCAAATTTGTATACAGTAGAAACCTACATGAAGGGACATTCGGCTGGAAGATATCTCTTTACAAAGGAAAGTGTCCTTCGCCAGAATGACAATTTTTGCTATCTAGAAACCTTTTGGAAAGAGAAGATCTCTCTCTAAAGAACACTTTGACTCTACAAATGGGTGTTCTTTGTAAAATAGTTAGATTAATCTGAGTAATTCACAAAAACGTTTATTTATTTTTGTTTTGGGCGAGAGAAAGTTTAGCTTTGTTTGTTTTTTTCATTAAGATAGAGGTTGCCTTGCCGGCATTCATAGTTCTTAGAAATAAGAGATATTTCGGCCTGTTTTATTCTCCCGACGTTTCTCGATAAAATAAATTAAAGTATTAATTTTTTACGTCTTGCCAAATGCTTTAATTTTTATTTTTTCCTAACGAGGACAAAAGATTTACTACCGAAGTGTCGTATAATTTGTTTGTTTTGTCAACATGATGTGCATTCTTTTTGCAGCGTAACATTTTCCAACTAAAAATAAAAGTTCTTTGTATTTTGATTACAAGATATTGCAATTTAGCGACAAGGGTTAAGAGTAAGTACCCTTCAAAGTATTTTAAAGAATGTTGAAGAGTGTCACAAAGAGAGAATTATTCAAAATATTTTCTCCAATGATTCAAAAAGAGAATATATACATTAATATATTATTATATATTATATATATTTACATATATTTATATTTTTACGTAAGAATGGCTCATTATCATTTTAAAGAATTTCAAGAAGGGAGTGAAATTTTCGAATCATTTATTGAAATGTTTGGACAATTTCTTATTTTGGAAAATGCAGGGGAAGAAAAGAACAAAGCATATTTGTTAACTCTAATTGGCTCAAAGGTTTATGGAATTCTGAAAAATTTGTGTAGAGGCCAATTCAACCTAAAAATAAAACTTTTGAAGAATTAGTCGAGATTCTAACAAGGCGTTTTCTCCGAAATTTTCGATGATAGTTGAAAGGTTTTCCTTTTCTTTGAGAGAATGCAATTAAAGGAAGAAGGCGTTTCTGATTCATAGTTGAAATTAAAAAGTGTGTCACATCGACGTGTGATCTTGGAAGTTTTCTAGAAGATTCCTTATCAGAAAATACAGTTAAACCTGTCTATAACGCCGCCTTTTGGTACTCACCAAAATAGGGTGATAAATAGAGGGGGTGCTACAGACAGGTCACTTTTAATGTAAATCGCATCGTACTACGTATTTAAAATCGGGCGCTATAGAGAGGAAGGCGCTATTCAGAGGGGGCGCTATAGACAGGTTTAACTGTATTGTGTTTTGTCTAATGGATGAAAGGATCCAAACAGATTTTGTCTGAGTGAGACATTCCTTTGGCTAGAGTTGTATAAATACCATTGTCAATGGAAGCAGCAGAATAAAATTCTAAATTATTTCATATAGAACAGGAAAAGAAACTGTGAATGAAATACGAATGGAACACCCAAAAAAAAAAAAAAAAAAAGAAGGAAATTGTCGCCTGAAAACTAAATCCAAACATTGTAGAAATCTGCACAGATAATTAGGCAGAATTAGAGAGGCTATCTGTATCCGATGCAGAAGAAAACAGCACATCGTGTCCATCTGTAGGAGTAAAAAAAATTCAATTCAAAATCATAATGATCAACAACTTGGAATACATCAAATAGAAGATCAAAAGTAAGGTGGATTGATACAGAATTTAACCTATATAAATACGTCTGAATATAATTTATTATTATTCTTAGGACACGCGGTACACGGTACGATAATTATGATGGGTAGTAGTTAGCGACTGCTTTTACTGTAAGTATACCATATGTCTACACATGTGAAAACAGTTCGACTTTTGCACTCTTAAGTATGCCATCGTCTCTTTTGGTTACTTTCAATCGCTGATGGAGTTGGACTTTTTCAAGAATCAGAGGCCATTGGAGCATTTTCTTTTTTTTTTAAAGTGCCAAATGTGGGATTCTATCCCGGGTCGTAGCAGTTGAAAACCCTCGATTTAGGTCATTCGTTCATCCAACCCCCAACTTAGAAGATTATTCTTACAATTTAAACACTCATCAAATTCAACTGTTCAAGAGGTTATACAAAAATCAAAGGTGACATCAATCCCTGTTTCCAGCGCCCTGAGCCCTAGTTAGGAGCTCGCTACCTAACAGCTATAAAGTTTGGTGGGAGCACCTCTACACATCAACTCACCAAGAGTATATAGCAAGGAAAAGTGACTATCTTCTAATATAAAACATCTGTAAACTGTGATAAATAAGTAAATTTAAAAAAGCGTATATTATAATTGTTACCTACACAAATGCTTTAAGGCGTACATTAGAGACAAATGTAGTTTCGTTAAAAGTAGATATTTAAAAAATGCGATAATTTATCGTATCATTGATAACACTGTCTGTATAAATAAGTCTTTGTTCTTCTCGAAATGTTGAGTAGATTATCTTGTAAATAGAATTTTGCTTTATAACCCTATTTTTATTTGACTATAATTTAAAAAAGAAAATTCAGTAAATGACACATCTATGGACTAAATTTCCCACTTTTTGACATTATTGTTTCTTTTTCGAAGAGATAGTTAAAAAATGATTTTGCAAGCCTTACTGCGATGATAGAAATATTGTTGAGGGGGCTTGAATCATCAGTTGTGAAGCTTTTCAGTGGTTTCGCCAAATTATTCTCTTCACATCACCAAACTATTGTAAAAGAACGAATTCCATATGCAGTTTTCATTTCCAATACAACACTATAGTTATCTACAGAGATTAATTTGGTGAAATCGCTGAGAGGATTTACCACAGATATTTCATTTAACATTTTTTTAATCATCGAAATAAGATAAGAAAAAGTTGTATCTCATGATATATTCTTAAATTGATATTCTAAAAGTGTATTTTTATTATTAACTATAAATATTAATTATTTTTACAGCTAAAACACAAAGAAATTCTAGCATTATGCTAAAATGTAGAACGACATTTCAAATTATCCCGCATGTGTTTCTTTTGAACGAAAAATCGAAATTTATTTTAAGGAGAAATAACGATCATTTCTAACCTAAGGATGAAGTATGGAGGGATGAATTGTTAAGAGTAATGATAATCGCGGAAAAATAAAAGTGTCCAGGGGTGGGAATCGAACCCACTGTTTTTCGCTTACCGGGAAGATGCCATGTCCACTAGGCTACCCTAGACACCCTAGAAACACATGCGGGATATTTTCAAATGTCGTTCTATTATAATAAGCCGTTTATATTTATTATAAATAATGCTACAATATTGTAATTTCTCATTTAACTTGTATGTTATTATATATTTTAGTTCATGAATATGAGGCATACCTTCAAGATCTTCCTCATTGATTTATTTTGTGACGCTTATGGAATTCCAAGCTAGGTCCTCTTTAGTTAGAACGAATTCCAAGAAAACTTACTTTCATTAAATATCACAGTCTAAATGTAGTTTGAATACTCTTCTATTTTATTTTTAGAGATTTCTGTGGAAAATCCTCTTTAAAAAAAACACAAAAGGATTGTATTTTATTCTAACCCTAGCGTGGTGGGATTTCTTTTGTCTTTTAAACAGTCTTGAAGTAAATTTTCCTCACATCTAATTATTCTTTTTGTCAATAGTAGTTTGTCTTCTTCTTCTTTCAAAGAGTGATTTGGTCTTCTGTTTACGTCATTGGCCATTGGACAATGGAAGGCGAAACACAATACACTGATTGGATCTTAAGGAAAACAAATGCTGAGCTTTTTAATTAACTTTTTGTCGAAGAAACCGTCTGCTCTGATTTCATTGGATTTCTGTTGCAAGTAAAGAACTAGAAACGTAATTACTAGGTTGGTCAAAAAACTTATTATTTCGTATTAATTAGAGAATACGATACCTAAATAACTTATCTATAAGCATAATGAAAAAATAGAAAATCTAATAAATATTATTTTTAAATTTTTAACCTTTTTAAATAATAAAGTAGTGCCATCACAATTAGAATTAAATATATTTTTAGATGTTTGGGGGATAATCAATTTTGGCAGATATTTTATGTAAGTCAAAAATAATTAAATGGAAAAATATTAAAATAAAAATATCGTTTGATATAATTAGAAAAGAGTAGGTGAGATTTCTCTCCTGTTCAATGGAATTATCTCTCTCAGATATAAATACAATTAATAATAACCTCAAAGTTTTTATTATCTTCATATTTTATTTAGAACTTTCATTTTGGCTGATATTATATTGCCACGTGGAAAATTAGGAAATACAAACTTCAGGATGACAAAGCAATTCATTTAAAAGGCAAATACAAATTATATATATATTTTTGATAAATTTTGACATTTTAATGTACATATTATAGTATCTTCAGAGCATTTTTTTATTAAGATGAAGCTTTTAAATTTCATTTTCATTTATTTATTATATATGTAATCGATGACAATCTATTGTCTCAAATCCAGTTTCATGATAATTAATTTCTCAAAATGATGAAATTAATTTAAAGAGATATATCGCGTGCGCGCGCTCACGAGTGTGGAACAAGTTATTTTTCGAAACTTACATGCACAACGGTCGTGCCCTTGCATTCGACTACGACATATATATATATATTATAAAATGCAATTATTTTAGTTTTTTAAAAACATATATTTTATTTTCATTCATTGACTGTTCTACATTTTTTGACCATAGATTTAGAATATACCACTTTAATTATTTTATTGTAAATATGTATAGTTGAACCTACCTTGAAAACGGTTGGCGTTCAGCCAGCTGAAATATTGGTAAAATAATTTTTTTTTTTATCCAATATATGCCTTTTTAATTAAAGAATTCATTATATAAATTATATTTTGCTGTGATAAATAATTTTTATGTGTAAATTTACTTCAAGTAATTCAAAATAAAAAACTACTTGAAAGGTATATAACAATCTTTCCTTTTTCACGACTGCACCTCCAATTCTATCTTTTTCAACAACATAAACAAAAAATAAATCATAACCTATATATATAATTTTATAAAGCTATTAATTATCTTACGAACGTACTGATTGAGGCAGCACATAATTCACTTAAAGTAAAAAATAATAAGACAACAAAAAATAATATTAGTAATAAGTGGTGGAATACGAATTTACAGCTTTTAAAGGATCACTGTGTGTGTGTGTCATTATCTTAGAAACTGTTACTATAGAAACAAAAATTGCCCTAATCATATTAAACAATATTATAAAAGCATTCGAAATAAGTATTTACGGGAAATAGAAAAAGCTAGGAAAGCATCATGGAGAATTTTTCTGGAGGAAAACAAATCGAACAACCCTTATGGAAACTTATATAAGGTGTACAAAAACATCAAAAGTGGATCTAAGCGGAAGAGAAATATGCAAATTTTGGAGGGTAATACTGATATGGAATATTTGCAGAAGTGTGAGGAATTATTGAATAACTTATTTCCAGATGATAAATGTGAAGAAGATACAAACATCCATAAAAGTATAAGAAATTATAATTTGAAACTACTCAATAAAGAAAAACCGATGGTTATGATTACTGAAGTCAACGACTTGATTGACAAATTAAATCCAAAGAAATCTCCCGGAATAGACAACATCTCTAACAACATGATAAGGCACACTAAACAATTTATAGCTCCTATATTGGTGAAACTATTTCAAAAATGTTTAGACATACATTACTATCCTGCTGAATGGAAAAGAGCAGAGGCAATAATTAGTCCGAAACCTGGAAAAACAGATTTTAATAACTATAAAAATTATAGACCTTTATGTCTTAATTCCAACATTTCTAAAATATTTGAAAAAATAATTAATAACAGAATAATAAAATATTATGAAGATTTTAATTTACTAAGTGATCGACAACATGGCTTTAGAAGATCGAAATCTACTATTACTGCACTAACTGAAATAATAAAAATTGCGTTAGAACATAAAACAAGAGAATATGCAGCAATAATTGCAGTGGATATTAGTGCAGCGTTTGATAATGCATGGTGGCCGGCCCTGATGAAAAGACTAGATGAAGATGGTGTGCAGGCTTCAATGATAAAACTTCTACAATCATACTTTGATAATAGAAGAATAAGATTAAGATATTCCTCAAATGAAATTAATAAGAAACTAAGTAAAGGATGTCCACAGGGAGGACCACTGTCTCCCACATTATGGAATATTCTTATTAATGAGATACTGAATAATAATCTGGATGATAATTGTGAAACAATAGGATATGCAGATGATATTACGTTAATATGTTGGAATAAAACTCCTGAACAACTAAGAAAGACAATAGATAATGTATTAAGAAAAATCAATAAGTGGTGTGAAAGTCGTAAATTAAAATTGTCAGATGAAAAAACAAAAATATTATATTTATATAAATGCAATAGCGATATAATAGTCTCAGGTAGCAAGTTAATTAAACCGGTTGAAGAACTTAAGATTCTAGGAGTGACTATTAAAAATCACCGAGTCAGAAGCAAACTGGACTTTACGCCTCACGTTAATGAAATGATCATAAAGGTAACTAGAGCTAGTGGATACCTATTTGGCCTGACAAAGAAAGCATGGGGTCTGGACTTTAGACGAAGACTGATATTGTATAAGACATTATATCGAAGTACAATTACTTATGGTTATCCAATATGGTATCCATTCATAAACAAAAAGTCTAAAGACAAACTTAATTCTCTTCAATATAGTATATTAAAACATTGTATACAGGCCTATAGTACAACATCATCGGATTGTACACATATACTTGCACAAGTCCCCAAACTTACTGAATATATTGAATCTAACATGTTGAAAACCGAAATAAATTACAACCGATTTGACTCTTCAAGTAAGAATATAATTTCTAATTACTTAAGAGAAAAATTGCAGAAATACTATGAGAAGACTAATACCATTTTCAAGTCCTTCTTCACTGATTCCCAAATACCCAAATATGTCAAGCCAAATTTTTACAATGTCCAATTTTTTACTGGACACGGTAACTTCAGATCATATTTGTACAAAGTCAGAAAGACGGATTCGCCTAAATGCTCATGTGGTGCAGAAGAAGAAAATCCTGTACATATTTTAACGGACTGTCGACTTGTTGAGGACTTGAGAGTCAAAAATCAAATAAATATAAATTGTATAAATCAAATAGTTAATAATAGATATATGTATATAAATTTTAATAGATTTTGTAGAATGTTTTTTAGTAATAGATAGCCTGGGCTGTAATATAGTTATATGCTGTAAATAGCTCTAAATTTCTGTTCTTATGTGATGTTCACTAACATTCATTATAGGGTAATTAAATCGTTAACTAACTGACAAATATGTTAATAATTTCTATTATAATAACTAATTTCATATTAATAATTACTGTAAATAAGCTCCCAAACTTGTGTATGCATGCAAATATCCAAGACGGATATCGCGTGCTTTGTAAATGATAATAAATAAATAAATCTAATATATTTTGATATAAATATATTAAATAAATATCAAAATTTATAATCTGTCAAAAAATAATAAATACTTTGCTACAATATCCTAAATGGAAATGGGCCTGTTTCAATCGAGTTCTGCCCGACTGGAAGTTTACCTAACCAATATTGTTTTAACAAAGTGATCGAGCTAATTTATATATTCTCCTTTTATTTTACCTTTAAGTATGATCATAGGTCGTTTATTTCATATTTAAAGTTTGCAGGAAAACTTTCTTTTTTTATTTAAATGGCCGATTTTTTTTTGTTTCTGATGCTCCAAATATTCTTCTATACACCGTGAAATAATTTTAATTTGTGATTTTTCTCAGAAATATTTGTGACATGGTCTTCTTTAATTTTTCCTGTTGGTTTTACTTGTAATTTCTACATGTTAGAATAACAATGTTAACAAAAAGATATATCCAGGCAAACATATAGGAGTCAACATTCCATCATTGGTATCTGAACCAAAAGCCTGGAGCTATTCTGGAATGTGGAATGAACCAACAGGCAGCAACCTATATCTCCAGGCTCAAAACTGGCCATGAAAAACTGTTCTTCTTCCAGGATGGTTTAAAGACCTTCCCACAATGCACCATCTGCGGGAACAAAGAGTCCTCACCAGACCACCTCTTGGAATGTATTGGAGCCTCAAGACAGGACCTGTATACCAACCCTATTAAGACTGTAAATTTAATCTATAAATTTAATCTCCATGACCTTGTATAATTATACAATAGAATAATTCTAAAAAGAATAACAAATGTTTAGTTCCAAAAATTATTCCTTCCACTAATTAATCTATTAATCTATGGAGAACGCACAAAGGGGTACAAAGTCGGAATTGATTATACAAATTAAGTCAGAGAGAAAGAAAGAGAGGAAACACAAAGGAAAAACAATTTTACATTATTTTAAAAGTCTCATTCGGGAGGTTAATTTATTTTAAAATTTCTATCTCATAAACTAAAAAAAATAAGTAACTTTATAGACCAGGAAGGGCAGTCTTTAGGAGGTTGATTTTAAATAAAACCAGTTATAGATTTTAACAAAGGTAAAATAATTCAATTTTAATTTTAAAAGTCACATTCGAGAGTTTAATTTATTCAAAAATTATTTTTTTATATTCAGAAAAAATATATAGATAACTTTATAGAATCGGGAGGTTTTTAAAAAAAAGAAAACACGTTATAGATTTTAACAAAGGTAAAATAATTTTACTTTATTTTTTAAAGTCACACATTCAGGAGGTTAATTGTTTTTTAAATTCTATTTTATGATGAAGAAAAAAAATAGATAACATTATAGACTGGGGAGGTTGTTTTTATATAAAACCAGTTATAGATTTTAACAAGAGAAAAACAATGCACCGTTATTATTAAAAGTCGCATTTAGGAAGTTAATTTTTTTTAAACATCTATTTTATGATCAGAAAAAAATATAGATAACTTTATAGACTCGGGAGGTAGTTTCTTTTAATAAAACCAATTATATATTTTAAACTGCTGTAGCTCTTTTGAGAAGAGGTTGCTTTTAGAAATTATCATATATATTCCTGATGTTTGGCCATAGTTTTGAACTTCGAGATATCATTAGTGGACTAGATCATCTATGTATAACTACAGAATAAGATATATTTGCTCATTAAACATTGTGAAAACATAATTTCAAATATATATGGAAAATTTGCCGGGAGGAGATTGATCCATAGAAGCATAGGGCGCTTCTCCCGTTAAAATAAACGTAAAAAAAACCAACACACCATAGCCATCTAGCCATATATTTGGCCTAGCCACCTTGCCAGAAAAACACCTCTTTGGTAGATTGTAAAGATTCCATTAGATCCCGTGTGGATCTCATGTAATAAAGTCCGCCCTAGACTGACGAGGGCCATTAGCCCGAAACCATGATCTCTAGGTGGACGTTTCTCAGTTTGCCAAAGCTGGTGTTATGACTTTGTTACCGACCAGAAGCCGCTAGTTGCGGCGACGGTCAATAGATAGCGTTAGTTTTTGACGTTTATTTTGACGGGAGAGGCGCCCTATGCTTCTAAATATCAAATATCTGAAGGAACCACCCATTGATCTAATACCCTCCCATACCAAGATTTCAAGGGTTGAATCTCAGAGCAATCAAAAAAAGGAAAGCCAAGAAACAAACTGGATTGATAACAACAAGGAATGTACGAACTCTCAAAGAATTAAATGTGAAATACCATCCAAAATAAGATAACAATGAAATTTTTCGACAAGAGACATTTCATTTGAATTGACCCAACGGCTCTAAATGGATTATGTTTTGACGAACACAAAAATTATTTTCAGAAATCCATTAAAGTGTAAGCTAATTAATGTTAGGTTTTGAACGCCCACGCACAAATAAAGCTTTTAATTAATTTAATGGAAGCGCATATATATATGTCTGGGCACCTAATCTTTGTTTGAAAATTATATGAAATATATTTTCTTTTCGAAGAATGCCACCTTGCTCTTACATATTTCAACATATTCTAACATCTGACCCATCCGTCAATGAGCCGAGTGAATAGATAGGATGAAACATCACACACATATCTATGTGTTCTGAAAATAGAGCAATACATACTTGAATCATAAGATAGTAAAAAGGCATATATTGGATTGAATAAAATATTTATTGCCAATATTTCGGTTGGCTGAACGCCAACCTTTATCGAGGCCTCGATATTTTATTCAATTCAATATATGCCTTTTTACTATTTATATATGTTATATAAATAAAGAGATGAATGAAAAATTCTCTATTGTATTTTGGAATTAGATTGATAGAATTATTAGCTGTTGCTTGATTTTGGTATACATGAGTATTTTACGATATTTTTCTGCAGTCGTGGGAATAATAAAATAGTTTTGATATGATATTTCTTTATTTGAGCAAAGGAATATATATGAAAAACATAATTTGGTAAAAGTACCGCCTGGCTTAAGGCGTAAGAATAAAAAATGAAAAGCTTATTTACATAATGTACAAAAGTTTTGAGCGGCCATTGGGATAAAACAACAACGAGTTTATATAGGGGAAGAGTGACCTCTGGCGGTCGATTTAAACAGAGTATTTGAATCTAATAATATAATTTTGAAATAATAATTTCATATAACATATATATGTATAAAATTTATATATATTTATTTTTTAAAATGGTACATTAACTTTGAAAATTCATAGATTAAAACACAACACTCTATAGTATCGTAAAATCCCATTTCCGTAGATAACTTAAATTCTGAATATTGATACAGTAAGCTGTAATGACTAATTTTTTCTTGATTCATGGTGGAAGCTTGACACGAGCGAGTCTCTATAGCTAGAATATAAATATAAATAAAATATTAAAATAATAACCATATGATGGTAATATGATATTGCCACGTGGAAAATTAGGGAAGACCAACTTCCGGATGAGACAGCAATTTATTTCAGGCAAGTACCAACTATGAAGAATAAACAACATATAAGCCACGAGGGAAATTCACAGAGTAGCAAAATATAGACATAAAAAATGACCATTCTGTTAATAAAAACAATAAAATTAATAAATACTTTGTTACAATATACTTTCTTGGCAAGAATGAATCCTAAATTTTCTCTTCCGTGATTCCCAAAGCTTTCTCTACTTTCAACGACGTTCAAAGTGTGTTGACTGATGTCATATATAACCATATCACCACAGCCAAGGCGACCTGAATGGAGACACTGATAGTAAAGATGTGTAAACAAGGAAGATCTGTGTCTTTCCCCGGTCAGAGTTGGACCGCGGCAATATCGAAGAAGTAGCGCGGGATGAGAGTTTGAACGAAAGGCAAAGCTGGCTGTCCAGTTCTAGCAGAGAGACAGCTTTTAAGTCGGTCTATCCGAGGCTGGGCGTAGACTCTGCGGAGCGCAACTCTGTTCTGAAGTTAGATTCATCTTCCCCAGAGACAATTTCAGAATATACTATTCATTTTGTTGTTCTAAATAAGATTATTTTTAAAAAATTTCACATTTTAAAATGCTTACACCTTGAAATTTCTGTGATATAGGATAAAGGTAATGACTTTCCCTTTTGATTATATTCTGAATACCTCCTATAGACGCGATCATCCATTTGGAATATGCACATTTTGATGTTAAGTGAATCATATGTATTAGCTCAATTAAAGCGTTACCATATGATATTCATCAAACTGGTCAATCTTCGCTATTTTCGATTCTTCCGAGGGTGATCGAATAGATTAGGCTGAAAGTGTGGAAGACGGAGCTAAGAGAGCCGAACTGACCAAAAAGGAGACGGCCATTGCAAGAAGGATCCTTTTAATCGAGTAGGTTGGAGACAAGTCTCTTTTATCGTAGCTAATTAATATCGGATTAATTGTGATAAAGTGTAATCGTTTTAGACTGCGATACCGAATGCCCGCTTTGTTATTTGAGCAATTTTGTACTTAAGCTGAGGAATCGGTGCAACAATAACATAAAATATAACCTTCTTTATTATCAATGCGGCAATTATTTTGATTTACAAAAATTAAAAATAATACAAATATTTTGAGAATAATCGAGTAAAATATATATACGAATAAAAGATGATATTATGGCTTAAAAATGAGATTTCTGTTGATTTTTGATTATCTTGAGGATTACGCTATGGTAATGCATTCGTGGTTAAAATCTTGAAAGTATGATATTAAAAATAGTCTTGATCAGTAATTGCTTTAATTGAACTAAAGGAATATATAAAAAACATAATTTGATAAAAGTACTGCCTGGCTTAAGAATAAAAAAAAAATTAAAACTTATTTACATAATGTACAAAAGGTTTGAGCCGGCCATCGGGAAACAACAACAATGAGTTTTTATAGAGGGAGCGTGACCTCTGGCGGTCGATTTAACAGAGTATTTGAATCTATGAAATATAATTTTAAATAAAATAATATTTAATATAACATATATATAGGAAGAATAACACAAAAGATGTAAGGATTAAAACAATAAATAAAACAATAGTTCATCTAAAATACCCATTCAAAGAGTCTACCAATAGTATCACTATAAAAGGAAGTTCCAAAAATGCAATATAACAGCGGTATGGTAGATTAAACTGGCGAAACCGCTGAGAGGGTTCACCACTGATGAGCCAGGCCCTCTCATTAATTTTTCCATTGCAGTAAGGGCAATAGAAATTGTTTAATATCAAAAAGAATCTTACGCCTTTAAAATAGTTTTGAATTTTGATAACAGATGGCGCGCTAGTGCATCGTAAAACAATAATTTACTCAAGGACACACAAAACTTATGGAAGTGTAAAATCTTTTAAGTCGCCGGTTGTCTTTTTTTTTTAAGGAGACAGACGCAAATTTCTTCACAACTGATTATCTCGTGTGTCTTCAATAAAGGTCACATGTGTATCAAATATCTTTCAGAGTTATTGTCTGAATCCAAATATAGATGATAAAAGGTACAACTTCCTCAAGTTTTGTCCATTAGTGTATTTTGAAATCTCCTTTCCCACAAAACAAATCAACAAGTGCGTTTTGAAATAAAACATTACAAGATGAACAAAGAATATAGAGAAGTTTATACAGAAGAAGGTTTTGTCAAGTGAAGTATGCCTACATGCATGTATGTGAAATATTGTTGCATCGTGGCTAATGAACCTATTTTATTTTAATTTGTAATATTATTTTTCATATATTTCAAATTCAAAATTATATTTTATATTTATTTATTTTATTAAACAGAATATATGTATTATAAACAGAATATATGTATTATAGAATCATCATTTGTATTTAGATTCCTGTATGACTTCACTGCTCTCTTTGATGTGAGAAATAAATAAATAATTCTGGAGGCTACTTAAAGTAGAGTTATCTCATTATTCGCTTATATAAATTTATAGGATGGTTGAAACACGCTCTGTAAGATACAAGACCCAGCACAGGAGAGAATTAAGTTTGAAGAGTCTGCCAAAGCGCAACCTGGTGCAACAATATGTAAAGGTTTGGTGAATCAAATTGGCGAACCCGCAGTCAATATTCGCTGTAGATAAGGTGAACATCTTCTTGATAGCATTAATTTCCTGATAACTAACTTGCGGTTTCTTCTATCTTCTTATGGTGTGGCTTATTTGTTTAATGTATATGTTTATTCATTTCTCTTTCTCTTAATTGTTTATTTTCTTTTTGATAATTCTGTTACCTACTCTACTACAATCTGAATTATTGTAAATAGTTTCACGCGCAATTATTCCGATCGGATATAGTGTGTCTTATTTGCAACTGATAATAAATAAATAAAATAGAATTCCTTATCTCTCAAAGAATGTTTTCATATATTTTAGAACCGAGTATTTATTATTTTATACTCACAGAATATTAATTTTGATATTCTGCCTGTCAGCAAAAATATCACTTTTTACGCCTCTCTTTTTATTTTTGGTAAACAAGGTTGGATTGTTGTGATAAAAATAAATTGCTTTGTCATCCTGAAGTTTTTGTCTTTCCTAATTTTTCTACGTGGCATTATTTTTTAAAAGATAACTGGAACAAAAATAAGGTTTCTATTTTTGAGTGAATTTACAGGCAGTCGATCCTTTCTCGCCACAAGAAGAGAAAACAATCAGACGACCTAAATCTTTTCTCCGGATGTCGTCTGAACTGTCGGCTTTGGACTTCCGGTTGTCTGAACTCCGATGGACCCTCGCTATCTCTGTGATGGGACCTCACAGAAATATAGAAGAAATATTTATTTTTGACCAGCGCACTCGATCTCTCTAACACAACAATTGCAGCAATTTGTTCTATATTTCCTCACTTTCTATTGCTGTTATATTTATTATAGATATACTTATTGTTGTGTGTGCGTGTGAATATATTTTAAGATAAACAAGTTTATATCATTTTTCTTGAAAATAAAGATACTTCGGCCAGTATTTACGATAAGTTTATATCACTAAAAAAATAATTTATAAGAATAAAAATGTTGAATAATTAAATATATCTAATATATTAGATAATAAAAGGCATATATTGGATTGAATAAAAGTTTTAATTGCCAATATTTTGGCTGGCTGAACACCAACCTTTATCGAGGCATTACATTTTTGTATATACAAACTCAGCGCAGCATAGTGTTATCTAAGTTTGTGTATACAAAAATGTAATGCCTCGATAAAGGTTGGTATTCAGCCAACCGAAATATTGGCAAATAAATATTTTATTTAATCCAATATATGCCTTTTTACTATCTATTGATTTAAGTATGGATTGCTCTTTTTTCAGAACGATATCTAATATATAGGTAATCGTGTTTGAATGAATGTATAAAAATGTATTCAATAAATGCGTTCAAACAATGATACAAGTTCAACAGCAAAATGTTTCGTTATTTTTTTATAGGTCAAGATTTCGAAGGATCCTTCTCGCGATGACCGTCTTTTCTTTTAATCAGTTCGGCTCTCTTAACTCCGCCTTCCACAATTTCAGCCTAATCCACTCGTTTACCCTCGGTAGAATCGAAAATAACCAAGATTGACCAGTTTGATTGACTATCATATGGTAACGCTTCAATTTAGCTAATACATATGCTTCAATTAACATCAAAATTCTTAATTCAATTAAATGATTGTCCATCCACAGAGAGAATATGTCCATCTGAAGATATTGATAGATAGTATAGCTGTGGAGAAGGACAGAAGAATTTGTATTTATGTTCACAATAAAAAAAAACTATTTTTGCTTATAAATTGCATTTTCCATGAAATATAGAAGAATGAAACTACTATGCATTCATTTTTTAAATTTCTCTACGAGGAGAAATATTGATTTGTTAAAAAATTACCTTTTTAAATAAGAAATAATATATATTTTTAAATATGTTATAATTTTGAAAATAAAGCAATCCATAAATAGATTTTCAATTAAAAAGGCATGTATTGGATCGAAAAACCATTTATTTACTAATATATCAGTTTTGTGCGCTGAACTCCAATTTTTTTTCAAGGAATTAAGCCAAATATATTGGTGAACAAATTTGGTTTTAATCCAATATAATCCAAAAATAAGAAAATATCAAATATGTGAAATAAACTCTGAGAGAAAACTGACAAAAACTATAACAAGACTTAGAACAAAGCATTATAAAGGAATGACAATACATCCAGATGGTACAAGAACCTATAGGACATACAACAACTTCCCTGGTGTGGAACTAACACCTACCTACATATTCTCATGCCTAGCAATGGCCGCAGCTTTGCAGAAAATTGACATGGACCTAGAGCAGCAGCTTTATACACCCAAGATAGTGGACATTGCTGCTGCTGTGATAGAGATGTATGGAGACATCTGAGGCTCTTCATTGGACACGAAAAACAACAACAACAACACTATATGCCTTTTAAATTGAATATTCTAAAATATTACTGTAAAGTGAAATAATTTACTATTTCTAAACATTAAGGAGACAAAAACATGGAGCAAAAATGTGAATATTTCATTGAAATATATATTCTCTTAATCATTAGAAAATATGCTATTATAAATTTCTAAGCATGTGAATCCTCTTAAAGTTAAAGATACTTCGGCCAGTAAATCTTTTTATTATATCGACGTTTCGTCAAATTTCTTTTGTCCTTTTCAGTAGCAAACAAAAATTGAAACATTTAGCAAGGCGTTAAATAAAATAATAAAAATAATACGTGTTAAAAATAGAATAATTTTTAACGTCTTGCCAAATATTTTAATTTTTGTTTTGCTCCTGACGATGACAACATACTTTTGTTGAAACGTTGAGATAATAAAAATGTATACTGGCCGAAGTATCTTCAATATAAAGGACTATGAATACCGGCCAGGCAGCCTCTATCTTTACGATAATTAAGACTAATGTTGGTCCCGAGGTATTCAAGATGGCAACTAGAGAAGACTATGAAGAGATAATAAAAAAATTTACTGACCCAAGTATCTTTAAATTTAATAACTATGAATACCGGCCAGGCAGCCTCTATCTTTACGATATTAATATTATATATATATATATATATATATGTATATAAAAATAGATTTCTGTGCTGATTTTTGATTATCTTGAAGATTATTTTATGTTAATGCAATCGCGTGGTTAAAATCTTGAAACTATAATAATAATAATAAAATGAAGATTAGAAATAGCTTTAATTGAGCTAATGGGATATATAAAAAAAAACATAGTTTGATAAAAGTACTGCCTGGTTTAAGGCGTAAGAATAAAAATAGGGCAAACTTATTTACATAATGTACAAACGGTTTGAGCCGGCCATCGGGAAACAACAACAATGGATTTATATAGTGAAAACGGCGACCTCTGATGGTCGTCTTAACAGAGTATTTGTATCTATGAAATATAATTTTAAATAGAATAATATTTTAATATAACATGTATTATCGTATATATGAATGTTGAATTGAGATAATAAAAAACGAAAAGAGGAACCTAATCCTCGATCCAGAGATATGAAATAGGATATTCCAAGAGAATATAGAGACGGCTTAGGGGGCAAAGCAAACTAATTCCGATTAAATTATAAGAGATAGCGGATTGGGGGGAAACCTCAAGAAATGGAAAAATCCAGAATCGATATTAAATTAAGGATTTGAGTTTTAATTAGGACAGGGTTGCGAAAATATTAAATTAGAAAAAAAAATCAATATTCTATTAAGCTCTAGTTAAGAGTAATTCAGTCTAATTATTATCATTGCCTTCTGACAATGTCGAAAAGATTGGGAAAAGGTAGAACCTTCTTTCTATTTAAAATTTCTTTTGAATATTTTGCGGACTTGGTAATTTTTCTTTTATGAGTAAAGGTATGTGGGTGTTGGATACTAAGTATGGATTTTAAGTCTCTCTCTATGTCTGTGGTATTGATGAACTTGTTAGTGACATTGTTGTATTAATGTTGATAATACGGTCTTATGTAAATATTTACATTGATTATTCGCTATGTAAAATGGTGTTATAGCGAGTTTAAGCAAGTTAGTTAAATTTCTAATAACGCTTAGTTGAAATTGAAGGTTTTAAACTTCAAAAAGCATAAAAAATCTCTCTCTAATATATATATTGGTAGATCGCGAAATACGTGGTGTCGCTGGAGACTCACTGGCGATTCTCCACCAAACTCTGCAGCGCTAGCAGAGGCGCCATATTCATTGTACATAGTGTATATAATCCATATACTTTTTTTTTGAATAGTACAGACTGTGCACTTTGCATGTATTAACAAGATGTCAATAAAATTATTTTAATCGTCATTGTCTATATATATATTATATAATCTAAAAACTCAAATATATTCTGTATTTTAAAATATATATATTTTACCTTTATTTATTGATATTTCTACTTTTTTAATCGTCGTTTTTAGAATGACTTTCAGTTTTGTTGTAAATATGCGTAGTTAACATATCTATCTTTTTAAATCACTAATATAGGATTAACTTCATAAATTCTATATATTGTAAAAATAACTAATGTGTAATATTTCCTCAAGTAATCCCTATATGTATAAAAGTCAGTTTATGTATGTATGTATGTATCTATGTGGGTATCTATGTCGGCTATACACGTCCACAATACGTAACTAATCTGACTGAAATTTTAACAGTATATAGAGTAGAATCTGGAAAAACTTATAGTGAACATATCAGGTCTCTATCCCGAATATTCTTCGAGTTATTTGCAAATTGCGTTGCAAATTTGCCTTTTCGCCCACAAGCAGCGCCTCTAGCGGTGAAGTTGGGAGGTAATATCAGCTGACCTAATGTACATGTAAAACGTGTTTTGACAGGACATAGAGAAAAATCTGGAAAATATATTTATCGGAATTTTAGCCAATAAAAAATAAAATTGACAGGTTCTGGGCAAAAATAGTTGTTTTTTTAGTCAGAAAATGATTATGACAATATTGCTGTACGATGTTTGATTATCAGATACAAAATTATATCGGGAAAATTTTTCCAAAAAGCTAAGACCATGGGTGAAGCCAGTTCATTTTTAGTGTGCAGGAACAAAATTCTAACAGAAAAACATTCATTCGAGCAGAAGACACAAAGCCAGATCATCTCTTTATAAAAATATCGCTTCTCTGACACAAAGTTTGGAGCGGACGTTTCACAAGAGTGACATCCACGGCGCCAATTTATAATTGTAACGAATAGTATTTGAATAAAAACATTTAATCGGGTAAAACCAGGGCGTTGCCCGGGTCATTCGGCTTGTTAAAAATAAAAGCTACTTGATGGCAAATACTTATCTTTTTTTTATCACGACTGCACCTTCAACCCTTTACCTTATCAATCCTTTGTTTAACAACAAACAAATTATTTATAATATATATATCCTTATATATATAAAAATGAAATGCGAAATCGATGTTTGTTATCGCATCACGCAAAATCTACTGACTCAATCATTATGGAATTTCGCATGTAGGTAGCTGAAGATTTCGTTTAACATATAGGCTATTCAAAAAACTAAAAAAGTTAATGTGCTTTTTTTAAAAAATAAAAAACCAAAAAGCGTTAGTTCCAGTCTTTTACCGCTAGGGCGCAGCACTGGTCGCGACGATGAATGAATTTGATTTTTTTAAAGCATCGGTGGTTCAGTGGTAGAATGCTCGCCTGCCACGCGGGCGGCCAGGGTTCGATTCCCGGCCGATGCATTTTTTTTTAAAACAAATTTTAAAACTCATTTATATTATATCTTCTATATAAATGGAAATTTCTTAAGTGGTGTTCGCTAAAAACCTTCGTTACAATGCATCAATTTCGACCAAATTTTCAACATTTATGTAAAACGAGATGGAGCAGGTTTTGCTTAACATCAAAATATTTTTCCTAACTTTAAAATACATAACTTTGCTGTTATCGATAAAATACAAAAAAATTCAACAGAGTTAATTTTATTTATATATAAATACAAAAAAAAAAATTCAGCAATTCATTCAACTCAATCTAAAAAAATATTCAAAACAAGCAATTTTAAGATAACACCATATTTAAAACAGTCGGCCAAGAAAACAACAACGATATTACATCTTTCTCACATATTCACACACAATCTTGATTAATAATTAAAACTAATCTTTAGCATTGTTTATTATACTTCATAATATATAATATTCGTTAGGCAAACTTTCACTCGGATAAAACCCGGGCGAAGCCGGGTACACATCCGCTAGTATATTATATAATCTAAAAATTCAAATATTTCTATATTTAAAAATATATATATTTTTTTATTCATTGATAATTTTACTTTTGTTATCATCGTTTTTAGAAAGACTTTCAGTTTTGTTATATAGTTTTTGTTGTAAATATGCGTAGTTAACATATCTATCCTTTCAAATCACTAATATAGGATTAACTTTCTAAATTCAATGTAATGTGAAAATAACTAATGTGTAATATTTCCTCAAGTAATTGAAAATAAAAGCTACTAAACGGTAAATAATTGTTTTTTTTATCACGACTGCACCTTCAACCCTGGGACAAATATATTTTTGGTCGCAGTGGTACTGCCTTCTCCACGCTGACGAGCGCCAACAGCGCGAAACGCGTTCGTGGATGGCTTTTATTGATTTATCAAGAAATTGGGTTGGCCAAATATCACGGAGCAAGTTAAATAAACGTTTGGTTTATTTTTGCTCCACTAGATGGCGCTCTGCCATCTAAAAAAACAACATGTGCTCGTAGTCAGGAAATGCATTCTTTATTTTTAATATATATACATGTACCCAAAGAGCCCCTCTTCCTTCAATTGTGCATCAGAAAGATGTCACAATGCATCACCCTAGTAACTGAACTGTGTGGAAATATTTTTTTTATTGACAAGATGCAACCATTTACCCCAATAGTCTACTTATTCACTGTGTTCTATGCACGAATATATATATTTTTTCCTTTTCTTCTTTTCTCCTTTCTGAGCGAGGATTCAGTTTCTTCCCCTGCTTCTCATTTTTTAGATTCATTTCTAAAAGGAGAATCGTCTGTATAAGACGGAATGTCTTAATAAAGGCTTGTGTATGTGTGTGTGAATCGCCTTAGTAAAAGGCTTTACTAGTGATGATAAAGAATGAACCGCAACACTAGTTTTGGTAACTTATGACAGAATGTCAATCTGTCTTAGCCCGGGTCGTAGCGGTCGAAAATGGTTTATACTATTCGTCCACTGACATCCAGAATTTAAAAACCACTGAGGGTTATATTAACAATGTACGTTTATCATCAAGAGACACACATTTATACTGTAACGTGGATGACAAGGCCAAGATACAAGACGTTAACCGTTTTAAACGTTTAAAAAGGAGAGAAGATATTGTATTCCTTCTGTTAAGTGAGATACAATAAAGCGCTAACTTTAACTGCAATCCCTTCGAACTCACATGTGTATCTTTGTGGCATAATGAGTAGACAGAGTACACGAATAACGTCTGGATACGACGTAACAATACAAAACCGTCAACAAAATGTCATATCTAGGATAGGAAATTTTGCTTTTCTAATCGGAAAGCAATAACACTATTGGCATATAAATATCCCATTCAATTCAAATATTTTAAATATAAATTCCCTTTTGCTGAACAGTGTTAAATATCAATTCTGAGAAAATATATAGAAAAACTTGACTGGTTTTTATCCTCTCTATGAAAGCTTCAGAAACCTGCAATGTCAGCAAATATTTAGTAAGAGCTACGAGCAAGTTTTATCTCTTTTCTGGATTAAAACTTCTTTCAAATGGAAACGAGAAAATGCTAACTTCTTTTATATTATTCAGAGAAATGCCTTTACAGATGGATTACTAAAATATAGATTAAATTGTGAAGAAATTTTGGGGCTATGCCGGGCACAATTGCTAGAATCTCTACTATACAGACCAATGATATCATCAGTAGCCAGGGACAACTAGCCAATCACTATGCTTCCATTTTTTTTGTCTTGACACTCATCTCCTTGCCTTAGCGAGGGGCACGCTTTCATATTCATATCTATATATATAAAAATGAATGTATGTGTGTGTGTTTGTCTGTTTGTCCTTTATGCCTGACCAAACCACTCATTGGAACGCCATGAAACTTTGGGAAGTTATTTAGTATAGTACTGGGAAGGTTTCTAGCAAATAAAATTTTTGAAATAACTTTTCGCTTTAAAATAATCAAGATAAATATTCTAATTTATCTGTTATAATTCAACAATCTGCCCTAAATATTATCATGATGATACGATGATTTTGTAATGTAGAAAATTAGGAAAGACAATATTCAGGATGACACGGCAATTCATTTGAGACAAGAATAATGATACAATTCCAAGGAAAGATACTATTCCTTTAACTTCTAATTACCGAGGGAAGCAATTAATATTGATTTTTTTCAACTTATCGATATTTTTCAAGGGACCGGGAAAAAATGTTCACTTTATCGAGAGATTCGTTAGACAAACCTTTACTCGGGTAAAACCCGGGCGAAGCCGGGTACGTCCGCTAGTATTGTATAAAAATATACATATAAAGGGTTCATTGAATCATTTATCGTTTTTTATTTCAACCCCATACAAACAACTTAATCACAGCTTGACACGCGCAGCGTGAATTGGCTGAAATCGAAAGCAGATTATTGTATTCGGAAGTGAATGGATTCGATACATTCAAATGTTATTTTTCGGGATTATTTCTGTTTTATTGTTATTAGAAGATTTTATAGCTGTCTTCAAAATTCCAAAGAAACTGACTGTCCTTCCAAATCCGTTTCTACAAATGGTAGAAGAGTGCCGGGGCTTTGCTATCAACCTCAGTCCAATCAACAGAGTGGAAAGTGATTATCATTGGAATCCCAGCCGTCACCTAAAATGCAGATCCTAGAGTCATCAATATAGGTTTTAGAGCAATGTTTTCCCTTATAGCTGGTCTGGGGTAGATACGTTATTCACTCCAAGAATGTAGCTAGAGACCCGCTAGCGATTCTCCACGAAAACTCTGCAGTGGAGGCAGAGGCGCCATATTCATTGTATATAGTATATATATGTCTAATTATTATTATAAAACAATAGTATAGACTGTGCACCTTTAAATGTATTGACAAGATTTCAATATAATCATGTTAATTGATATTGTCTGAGATGTTCAACAATGTTCAACGTGAAGTTGTTTCCAAGAATCTGAGTCTATTTTACAATTCTACCATCGTTATTGCTGGACAGAAGAAAAAAGTGGTGCGAGTATTTATCACATTCTCTGTATATTTTGATGTCATTTGGGTATATCTTCACCCCTTTATGGTGTTTGGTTCGTGTTCTTTTGATATTAGAATTATAATGCACTGTATCAATTAGATTAATCATAAAATAAATTTCCGAGGATAAGCTTCTTTATTTTACGATTTATGATTAATTCTTTTGATATGTTTGTAATTTTTAAAATGCAATGAAGTTCACAGATATAAGGTTACTTATCATTCTTTTGCATGACTTTTCATATCGAAAGAGCACAAGTATCACTTGCTGTTACTGTTCCTAACCAATGGTGATAATCCTGTTGAAGGACTGACAAGTCCGAAAGCTTGAAAATAAAAAAAAATGAAAAAGAAACTCAGCCCTGGATGCTTTATTTATTTTATAATAAACAATTTATATCTCAATTTATAAAGAAGAATATATCCAATATACATTTACTACTTCAACAATTTAAGTTTTTCAATGGATGATTTAACACCTTTAGATCTTGTGTTAGACTGTATACTCAATTCTAACAAAATATTTCAGCCATACAAATGTGTCAAACAAGTTCCATGAAAGATATATGAAATCACTTTGAGATGTAAAAAGATTCGAACGTCATATATAATTCCTACTGAATATTTACCCACATTCCAATATGTTTGCGTTGACAACATCTAAAGCCGGACGTAATGAGATTTTAAATTGGCAAAACTAATTTCGGGAATTAATGGCACTTCTCAAATATTGGGAAGCCGATAAAAACTGACTTCTGTCAAATATTAAATAGATAGGCATTAGTTATATATTCTTTTGGTGAGAAATATTATATAAGGAAATCAACAAATAGGAGTAAATACTATAGAGGAATGTATTCTGAAATATATTTTATATAATTTTGTTTGTGTTTTCAGATAATTATATTGTAGCAAAGTATTTATTATATTTTATTTACAGATTATTAATTTTTATATTTATATATATATATTACTAAAAAAGGATTTCTGCTGATTGTTGCTATGCAGTCGTGTAAAATCTTGAAAATATAAATAAAAATAGTTAAGATCAGAAATTGCTTTAATTGAGCTTAAGGAATATATAAGCAACAGAATCTGATAAAGTACTACCTGTTTTAAGGCGAATAGAATAAAGAAAATAAAATACTTATTTACATATGTACAAAAGATTTGAGCCGGCCAACAGGAAACAACAACAATAAGTTATATAAAGGGAAGTCGCGACATCTGGTGGTAGACTTAAAAGAATAGTTCGATCTATGAAATATAATTTGGAATAAAATATTTTTATATAACATATATATTATATATATGTTGCTACTCAGCAAACTTTCCTCTTTGCTTATCTTGTATCGGATAAGTGTTGAAATTGTTCTGGCCTTAAATAAATTACCTTTTCATTCTGAAATTTGTCTTTCCTAATTTTCTACGTGAAAATAAGATAATGTAATTTTCTCCAAATTATATTTTAGTATTTACTATTGTCAGTGATAAAAAAGTTCATCCCCATATATATTTGCATACTATATATTAACCGAATATTTGCTTTTATTTATAGAATAATATTTCAAATATTTAGTTATTCGGTAAAATTCTCTCTTCAATTCTTTTTTATTATATGCAAATAGGGTTGAATTGTTTGATCAAATTCATTGCCGTCATATCCTTACGTTTGTAATCCTTTGTTTTTCTACGCAACATATTGATGGAAATTAGTTTTTATTTATAGAATAATATTTCAAATATTTTGTTATTCGGTAAAATTCTCTCTTTAACGATCTTTTATTTTATGCAAATAAGGTTGAATTGTCTGATCAAAATAAATTCCTGTTATATCCTTACGTTTGTATTCGTTTGTTTTTCAACGTAAAATTTTGATGGAGATATGCTTAAATAGATTAAGGAAGACAAACTGAAAATCGTTAAGCATACCTTAAAACACTACGTACTATGGTCTTCATTTTGAGCGAATGACTCCAGGATTCCATTGCCGTGTCAAGACTTCTTTCCAAGAAGACGATTTACATTTAAACTCTAAGACGAAAAAGCTGCTCTTCAAGCCGCAATAAAAATGCTTAAAGCTTAAAGAGACCATTTTCAAGACCGTAAGGAAAACCTTAACCGAATAGTTGAGTTCAGAAGCAACAAGCTTTATAAAGACATTAAACCTTCTAATGAATCGCCATATAAAAAGAAGTATTTCCATAACTAAAGGTAATAAAAAGGCATATATCGGATTGAATAAAAGATTTATTTGCCAAAATTTCGGTTGGCTTAGCTATAGCGTATACAATAATGTAATGCCTCGATAAAGGTTGGCGTTCAGCCAACCGATATTTTGGCAAATAAATATTTTATTCAATCCAATATATGCCTTTTTATTATCTAATGATTTAAGTATGGATTGCTCTATTTTCAGAACAATAACTAAAGGTATGATAAGAGAGTTGTGGGTCGAAGCTCTTATAGGGAAGGAGCGCTATGTAGCAAAATATTTATTATTTATTTCACAGAATATTCATTTCACACGATGTTTTATTACTAAAACAATTTCTATTTTTTCCTATCTTTTATTCTATGCAAATTTTGTACGAGTACAATCCTTGGATAATTGGAGAATATACATTTGATTTCAGATTGAATTTATATGAAGGAAAAAATGAAGCCATTTATTGAAGACTTTGCGGAATTAATCTTCAAACGAAATGTCCCACTATCTATCCAATTGTATTTAAATGGAGAAGATAAAGAAAAATATTTAAATTTAATCAATCAGATATATGTTGAAAATCAGTTACATTAATTAAAATCACATCATAAAAGAAAAACATAGTTATAGAACTATATAACTATCATATTCTTTTTTCTTATCTGGGTAGAAGTAGGTGACTGCTTTTACAGTAAGTGCACCACATGTCTACACATGTGAAAAACAGTTCGACTTTGCACTTACAAATGTGCCAGAGACCCGTTTGATTACTTGCACTCGCTGGGGTTGGATTTTTGCAAGAATCGAGAGCTATTGTGTTTGTGTGTGTGGAGCATTTTTTTTTTATCAGAAAAAGTACCCAATGCGGCAATCGAACCCGGCTCGTAGCGGTTGAAAACCATCGGTTTAGACCCTCCTTCCACCGATCCCCATAACTAACATAAAGCGGTCTTAGTAAAAATTTCCTAAAAAAATAAAAGTCAAAACATGTATATATAAAATAAGCCTCAAATCCTACCTTTAATTATGTAAATATTTATTCTTTTATTTCTTTTTTGTATGACGAATCATTACAACCCGGAATTCCTTAATATAGATTTTTAAGTTGTTGTTTGTTTATGAGGGGAAACAACCTTTCCATTCTATAGAAAAAGGAGACTGAAAGTGAGAGGAAGTAAGCTGGTTTGTGTAAACTCAAAGATCAATCTATTCCCATGAAAGTCGTTATTATTAAACACTTCCAACAACTATCTCACAGAACCTAACTACGTAGCCCAATTCCATTTAACTTCCAATTATTTTGCAATCTTCCAATAAAGGGCCGTCATAATAGCCCTTTTAAGTTACCAATAAAATTTCAAATTAGGTAATTAGAGAGATTAATTAGAGGGAGAAAGGGGAGAACCATTAATTAACTGAAAATAGTAAAAATTCGGTCTCTCTCGTCAATCCGAGTCGCTTTTTGGAAGAGAATTTCTGCAAGTTAATTATAAACTGTTCGCAGAATTTATTCAACATTGCTGAATGTATGCAGTTTGAGTTATATTTCTAAACGATATATATACATCTATAAATATAATAATCGCCTCTCTTGTCAAAATAGACGTCAAAACTAGACGACATCTATTGATCGTCGCCGATTGTCCCCGACCCAATGCCGCTAGTTTGCGGCGACGGTCAATAGATGGCGTCTAGTTTTGACGTCTATTTTGATAGGATAGACGAACTTTGTCTTTATAGATGAACAACCTCTCGGAAAAATTCCCATCGATAGATATACACTCATTGACAAAAATAAGAAAGTTGCACCTTTTAGCATGTATATCGGGATTTAAACAATGACTACATGCTTGTTTGGCAGTATATATACTAAGATAGGAACGAAACAGAGAAGATTAGTATGACCCTTGCACAAGAATGACACGCAAAATTGTGAAGCGTTTAGACAATAACTCTGAAAGATATTTGATACACAGCCACATTTATTGAAGGCACACGAGATAACCAAGTCTGAACAAAATTGCCTCTGTCTTCTTCTTCCTCAAAAAAAAAATATAATAGTAATAAATAAATAAAATAAAATAGACGAGCGGCAACTTACTTTTTACTTTCTTGAATTTTGTCTTCATGAATGTATATTTCACGTATTCTCAAAGCCATTTTAAAGAATATCAACTCCAACCCCGAGGCCTATCATTGAAAAGAGGTGTGTGTTTTGCTAAATGTAACAAAACAGAATATATATCGACAGGATATTGTTATAAATTATTATCACTGCCGCTTGAATAGTGATTTAGGTGGAGATTAAATTAAAGATAGAATGTCCCATCGTAGCCATGATTGTTCCCTGATTCAGAGAGAAGGATAACATTGGCAGTTCCATATGGCTATCAACATAACAAGACATAAATTTATAAGCTTTTCTCTGATTTGATGACCGATGATAGTTTTTTTACTTGTACTATTATTTCTGCAGGAAGAGTATTAACATAATAAAGAAATGAAAAAGAAGAAGACTAGGAGATACCTTCAAGTGTTGCTATGTCAACCAAGAGTGTGTATAAGTTGAATACCTATGTCTCTTTTGATATATGGATACCCTCTTATCGAAAACTCACAACTTTGCATAATAGTATATATGAAGAAATAGTATAAAAGTGAATTTTCTTTGGAATCAGGTTGATCAATTAAAATAAATAAATCTCCTGATCGTTTAATTAAAAGTTGTTGATGGTTTGCCCCATCTATCGGAATAAATAGCAACTTATCGTTGATTTTTTATATTTTTTACAGAATTAGTTACGCGCTGATGAAAGATAACAGCAAAAAACGCGAACGTGGTTAGATTTTCTTGTTTTATCGAAAATAGGTATTTTGCCAAATCTGGAATTAAAAAAAAATCAAAAATCATTTGATATTTATTCAGAAAGATGGCGCATGCCATCAGCAACTTTTAGTTGAATTATTAGGAGATTCCCTTCTCTTAATAGTATTATATGTTATCTATTTATCGAATATAGGAAAATTGCGATGTACCTTTACAAAAATATCGAAAGAAAATCAAAAAACCTTTAGAGCAATAAGTTTGTTTATTGTATTTGATCTCTTTTTGATTATTTAGTCAAATTATTTAAATGTATTATCAATTTCTCTCTGCTCATTTTTCAACACCGATCATAGGAATTTTCAGTGATGCTGGTAAGTTTTTTTCTATGATTTATAACAATTAAACTATGCGAGCAAATCAAATAGATGGAAAAAACATCCTACACATTCAGGAACTGAGCTGGGGGTCGGTGGAAGGCTGGTTAAACCGTTTGGTTTTCGACCACTACGACCCGGGTTCGATTCCCGCATTGGACACTTTTTTCTGTTTAAAAAAAATGCTCCAATGGCTTCCTGATTCTTGCAAAAGTCCAACCCCACCAGCGAGTGCAAGTAACCAAACGGGGCTCTGGCACATTTGTAAGTGCAAAGTCGAACTGCTTTTCACATATGTAGACATGTGGTGCGCTTACAGTAAAAGCAGTCGCTAACTACCCATCATGATTATCATGGCTTTGAGATAAGAAAGAAGAAGAAGGAACTGAGCTGACTGTCTCCTTCAAGGATTGACCTAGCAATCCCAGAATGAAATCTCTTCACTTAAAAAAACTCAAGTTGGAAGAGGGAGAGAGAGAGACATTATAATTTACATTTAAATTTAAGAAAAAAAAATTGAGAAGTTTTTGTTTGGCGAATTCATTTTTGAAAGTTTTCTAGTTCTTTCATTTTTCAACAGGAGATATCATAAAACATATTAAAAAGTTTTTAATTAAAAAGGCATATATTGGATCAGAATATCATTTATTTTACCAATATTTCATTTGGCTGAACGCCAACCTTTATCAAGGTGTTATAACATATTTAATGTGTGTCAACAACATACTCAGCGCCAAATAACGTCAACAGAAAAAAGGTTTTAAAAATATTTTGTTATATTCAATGGGGTGAAAAAATTTGATATATATATTTATATTATGGACAAAATAAAATTTGTAAAATATGGGTGTGAAAATTTTGAAAATTAACAATAATACCTATATTTAAAAGTAAATTGCTGTGTTTATGAATATATAATTTATATGTCGTTCATAATCTCCTTTATAAATATACAAAATTATTTCATTTTTATATAATAGTTATCAGTATATGATCATGCAAATTCTGAAATGTATTTTTCAAGTCTTCTTTGCAACCTATATAAATCATTTTCTTTTTTGGGATGCAAATGTTGATGATATACTCCATCTCAATATATTGCAATATTTTATGCCGCGTTTGAAAATTTTGTTTTTAATGTATAACATTATTTTAATGATAAATTTAAAGTTTTCAATGCAAAATGTTTGATAACAAAATAAATATTTTTGTTTACTCTTGTTTATTGCTGCTTACATATTTCAAATATTATTATGTTACTATTTTTTTCCATCGTAAATATAGATGTTGCCTGGCCGGCATTCATAGTTCTTAAAATTAAAGATACTTCGGCCAGTAAATCTTTTTATTATCTCGACTTTTCGACAATATTTTGTCCTCGTCAGGAGGAAACAAAAATTAAAACATTTGGCAAAGCGTTCAAAATTATTCTATTTAATTATTCTATTAAATTTTTAACGCTTTGCCAAATATTTTAATTTTTGTTCGCTTCTGATGAGGACAAAATATTTTTTTCGAAACGTCGAAATAATAAAAATATTTACTGGCCGAAGTATCTTTAATTTAATGAGCTAATTTTGCCATATTAGTTTTTTCTAATCTTTACTAAATTATTATATTGATCGTTGAATTTCAATTAATTAAAATTTTTAAAAATGTAGAATTAAAAAAATTTAAATAACCATTTGAACGAATTAACGATAACACATTAAAAATTATGTTTCTCTTTTTTATTCTAAAACGTCTCAATACATTTTGTAATACAGAAGGACCCACATTCTTTCTCTCCCTCTCTCTCTCTCTCTTGTAAGCCCACTAGGAAATATAAAATATACATATACAGTATTGGAGCTCTACAGAAGCGGTCTGGTAGATTAAATTGGCGAAACTTCTGGGAGGTTTCACCACTGAATAAGTCAAGCTCTCCTAATATATTTTCATCGCAGTAAAGACAGTAGAAGTTTTAATTTATTTGTTAAAAAAACATTCGTGTATCAATGTTTTCATTTGTTATATATATATGGCGTGTTATTGATTTTATTAATATATACTTGTATTATATTTATTACGACAGGTGGAGTAATCCATAAACAGATTTCTGTATCACGATTAGGGGACGCCTTTCCTAAAAAATGTTATCTTCTATCTTTGTAAGTTCTGGGATTTTGGCCAATGACACCTATTCCTCAACTACCAATCATAAATCTATAAATTCCACCTGTGTACCACCTGTTGGTTCCGTACAAAAGATTGTTTCTTAAATTTCCTTAAAAAAAAAAAAAAAAACAGTTTCTGGAAAGTTCCATTTGAAGTAAATTTCAGTTGAATTTTACTTTCTTGTAAACCTTATTAATGTTAAACGGTATTTCTATAATTGTATAGACCAAGGGTTGGCAAACCTTTGAGTCGGAAAAGTCAAAAATTACAATTTACAAAATTTCAAAGTAAAATGTATTGAGAAATTGACAGCGTTTTCCCAGCCGTTTTGCTAGTTTAACCTGGCATAGATAACTATATAATTATTAATTGTAATACCATTCTAATTGCTCTCCCTTACCAGGTCTTATAAGGTTTAACCGCAGAATAACAAAATAGAGAAATGCAATATGATTCTGTATTTGTTTTCTCATTCTGAACTGTTCTCGAAGCAAATATATTTATGGAGTTTCTACTATTACAAAAACATCATTTTTTTCAAACATCCTCACCATGAATACATTTTAAGTACAGACTATATAATCAGAATCAACATACAATAGTTATGAACATTAGAAAGTATTTTAGACACGTAAGATTCTATTTGAAATTAAACAATTTCTACTGCCCTTACTGCAATGGGAAATTAATGGGGGGGCCTGGCAGTAGAAATTGTTTAATTTCAAAAGAATCTTACGTGTCTAAAATACTTTCTAATGTTCATAACAGATGGCGCGCTAGTGCATCGTAATATACAATAGTTATTAAACGAAAAAACATGGTGAAGGAAGACGAGTTTCTTTTATTGATGCATAGGTGCAAGCTTTCGGGTAAAAACCCCTCAACAGGCGAGAAATGATGAGCGACTTATAAAGACTATGGTACAAATGGTAGGAAAGAATAAATATATATAAAAAGAAAGGTGGCCTGTGGCCATCAGGATGACTGAACATTCCCGTAATATTTCCAGGCAAGATACCAAATCCCTCATTTATCAACATATACAGAGCACAGGCCACACTTTCAACATCAATAACCCCACCATACATTACAGGCACATACATATCTTACACCAAAGACTTATCCTAGAATCCATAGTATCCCACAAACTGAACAGCATCAACAGAAAAATAGATCTTCCTGAAGCTTATCATCCTCTCTTGTCCTTTATTTAAACCTCCCACATGTTTATTTCAATAGCCCAAATCATGCGCCGTCTCGTGGTTTCAGACTGCAGATTTAATATTTACTTTTCTCAAAATCGGTTCTTCCGTTAATATCAACATATATAAATAGTTTAAAAACTTTCTTTTTATATATATTTATTCTTTTCTACCATTTGTACCATAGTCTTTATAAGTCGCTCATCATTTCTCGCCTGTTGAAGGGTTTTTACCCGAAAGCTTGCACCTATGCATCAATAAAAGAAACTCGTCTTCCTTCACCATGTTTTTTCGTTTAATTTCAAATCAGAAGGAATTCTCTATCTATATTTAAATTTGTTATTACTCTATACAATAGTTATAGTCATCTTGTGAATTAAATTGGCATTTATTTATTTATTATCAAATCAGACGCGATATCTCCACAATGGATTCTTACGTCAAGAAACAACACTAAATTCAGAGACTACATTACATGAACAATTAAATAATTACATGGTTTGAATAGAGTTTAAAGAAGAAAATAAAGGAAAGTAAACTAAAATCATAATCACTGGCAAGATGAACCATTGATGAGTAATTCCAATCTCTTTTTCTCTTCAGTTTACTAATGGTAGAAATTTAGGTCCATCATAATTTAAATATTTTGTCCATAAAATACAATTATAAATCAATTTTTTTCTCTCCATTGAATATAACAAAATATTTTTAAAACTTAATTTTATTGACGTTGCTAGCGGATGTGCCCGGCTTCGCCCGGGTTTTACCCGAGTAAAGGTTTGTATAACGAACATTTGTTAAAACAATTCTCTATAAACATATAAAAAAAGAAAGATATATTTTGATGATTTGAAACTCGTAAATTTGAATCTCTCGATAAAGTGATCATTTTTTCCCGGTCCCTTGTGCCGTGTCATCCTGAATTTTGTATTTCCTAATTTTCTATATTACAAAATAATCGTTTTATAAAGTGAACACATATTTTCCCGGTCCCTTGAAAAATACTCGATAAGTTGAATAAAAATTGGAAGTAAATGGATAACATCATTGAATAGAAGGACAAACTCATCATTCAAGAAACAACGAGGACATCATTTAGTGAGAAACATTCAATTTGAACTGCCCCAATGGTCCTAAATGGACTATGGATCGATTTCGACTTTTCTTTTATAGGACGAATTTATTTTATTTTCTTGATGGAGGTGTTTGTCGTGTAACTCTGTAGATGGGCTATGGTAGGATTGTTTTGCCAATATTTTAAAATTTGAGCACAGCGCATCAAGAGAGCTGTCTAAATGTAGCATTATTACATTGAACATTAAATAGTATTTTTATGGAATATTTTTTAAAAAAATATTATAAAAAAAAACGTTCTCTTCCCTGATTTATAATATTATAAAATAAATGAAGCTTCTAGGGTTAAGTTTCTTGTGAAACTTTTTATTTTCAAGCTTTCGGACTTGTCAGTCCTTCAACATGATTTTCACGTTAACAACTTAATAATAAATACAATTTTTATATTATATATTATATATATATTATTTATTTATGCTTATGAGGTGATACAGCAACGTCTTTACAATAAGAGAGGAGACAAAATTAATCAAATCTAGAAAAAAGAAGTGA
Source organism: Cordylochernes scorpioides (assembly GCA_030710605.1). Lineage (NCBI taxonomy): Eukaryota > Metazoa > Arthropoda > Arachnida > Pseudoscorpiones > Chernetidae > Cordylochernes > Cordylochernes scorpioides. The sequence goes on from CP092876.1 coordinate 69,524,270, forward strand.
GGACTTTTCGGTCATTAAAGTCTGAGAGGCAAGGCCTTCAGCCAGTTCAGGGCTTCCGGGGTGACATTTATTATATATATATTATATTATAATTTTTATATTATATATTATTTATATTATATATTTTTATATTATATTATATATTGAGAGCAAAATATATTACATTATTTCAGTTTGAAAAACAAAATTTTGAAATTATTATCTCTTGTAAAAAACATTTGAGTACAATAATCATCCAAGAATAGGTTTTTCTCACATACACTTATAGACAACACTTAAATAAATTGTACCTGTTAGCACGTATAACGGGATTCAGACAAAAAAAAACCTTAAATATATATGATACACGGTGACACCTTTATTAAAGACACACAAGATAACTAAGTGTGAACAAAATTGTCTCTGTCTCCTTCAAATAGAGAGAAATACGACCAAGACATCAAAACATGAAATTTTCTCAAGTTTTGTCCATGAATCTAAATCTTTTAACATCTGATCGTAAACTTTCTGGCCCATGACGCTCTTCAACAGGTGGATTGATGGTGGTAAAAAAGTTAGATATCAATTAAAGAATTATAAGCATTTGTATAAGTAGGTTTAAAATGTCTTCCAGGGATGTATTTCTTTTATCAATCTTCTAATATATAAGGGGGGGCGAACTGTCCGTTCTCGACAGCTACGACCCGGGATCGAACCCGCATTAGACAGTATTTATAAAAAATTGCCACAATAGCCACTGATTCTAACAAAAGTCCAACCCTACCAGTGAGCGAAAGTAAACCAACAAGGCTCTGGCATATTTATAAGGCAAAAGGCGAACTACTTACTACATGTGTAGACATGTGGTACATTTACAGTATAAGCAGTCTCCAACTACTAGCTACCATATCGTGGTCTATACCAAGTGTATTTAGGTACAATACCAAATATATTTCAAATTTGTATTCTCCTGTATCCATCCCATGACTTATACGAGCAGAGAAACGCCGAGTGGAAGATTAGGTTGGTAGTGACTATCCCGTGCTGTGAGGGAATATCAAGCAGAGAAAGGCCGTGTGGAATATCAGTTTGACAGTTTTATCTTCACGAAAGGGAATAATAAACAACAACAATAACATGTTGGCAGTGACTATCCCATGTTGTGAGAAAATGTCGAGCAGAGAGACACCGTATGGAGGTTGGAGGTGGCGATTCCGTGTTGTGAGGAGATGTCAAGCAGAGAAACACCATTTGAAGCATCAGGTTGACAGTTTCATCTTAACGAAAGGGGATAAGAAAAAACAAAAGGTTGGCAGTGACTTATCCGTGTTGTGAGAACATGTTAAGCAGAGAGACGATATTTGGAGCATCAGTTTGGCAGTTCTATCTTTACGAAAGTGGATAAAAAACAATAACAGTTTGACAGTGACTATCCTATGTAATAAGGACATGTCAAGCAGAGAAACGCCGTGTGGAAGTTGGCAGTTTTATCTTTCCGAAAGGGGATAAGAAACAAAAACATGTTGGCAGTGACTATCCCATGTTGTGAGTAAATCCAAAGCAAAGAGAGGCCGTGTGGAGGTTTACAGTGTTATCTTTACGAAAGAGGATAAGAAATAAAAACAACAGGTTAATAGTGACTACCCCGTGTTGTGAGGACATGTCAAGCACAGAGACGCCGTGTGGAGGTTTACAGTGTTATCTTTACGAAAGGGGATAAGAAATAACAACAACAGGTTGACAGTGTCTACCTCGTGTTGTGAAGACATGTCAAGCACAGAGACGCCGTGTGGAGGTTTACAGTGTTATCTTTACGAAAGGGGATAAGAAACAACAAAAACAGGTTAACAGTGTCTACCTCGTGTTGTGAAGACATGTCAAGCACAGAGACGCCGTGTGGAGGTTTACAGTGTTATCTTTACGAAAGGGGATAAGAAACAACAAAAACAGGTTAACAGTGTCTACCTCGTGTTGTGAGGACATGTCAAGCACAGAGACGCCGTGTTGGCCAACAGGTCAAGGTGAGGGACATTCAAGGCCGCCCTGCAGGTGGGATCGACGGTTGCTTAGTAACCACGCCTAATTGAGGCGGATTGGTCCCACTGGGGGCGCTGGGGTCACCGCCCACCTGTACACGTGTTCCACTACCGGATTCTCCCTCTGGATGCCAGTATGGTCTCCGCCTTCTTCTACACATGGGGCGGTGACCATCGCTGGACATTTTATCTTGACACCTTCCACCTGTACATGTGGTCTCCTCTACATAAGTGTACTGCTGAGAACCGCTTAAGTCACCGTACACATATGTTTCGGGGGCGAGTCTTCAATTTTAGATTTGGTCTTGTCACCCCCATCTGTATATCGAGGGCGGGAACCTAATTCTGAAGGCTCTTCCTGTCAACGCCCACCTGAATAACGGGGGTGGGACTCTAGACATTAGATTTGTCACGGCCCACCTGTATAACGGGGGCGGGACTCTAGACATTAGATTTGTCACGGCCCACCTGTATAACGGGGGCGGGACTCTAGACATTAGATTTGTCACTGCCCACCTGTATAACAGGGGCTGGACTCTAGACATTAGATTTGTCACGGCCCACCTGTATAACGGGGGCGGGACTCTAGACATTAGATTTGTCACGGCCCACCTGTATAACGGGGGCGGGACTCTAGACATTAGATTTGTCACGGCCCACCTGTATAACGGGGGCGGGACTCTAGACATTAGATTTGTCACTGCCCACCTGTATAACAGGGGCTGGACTCTAGACATTAGATTTGTCACGGCCCACCTGTATAACGGGGGCGGGACTCTAGACATTAGATTTGTCACGGCCCACCTGTATAACGGGGGCGGGACTCTAGACATTAGATTTGTCACGGCCCACCTGTATAACGGGGGCGGGACTCTAGACATTAGATTTGTCACGGCCCACCTGTATAACGGGGGCGGGACTCTAGACATTAGATTTGTCACGGCCCACCTGTATAACGGGGGCAGGACTCTAGACATTAGATTTGTCACGGCCCACCTGTATAACGGGGGCGGGACTCTAGACATTAGATTTGTCACTGCCCACCTGTATAACAGGGGCTGGACTCTAGACATTAGATTTGTCACGGCCCACCTGTATAACGGGGGCGAGACTCTAGACATTAGATTTGTCACTGCCCACCTGTATAACGGGAGTGGGACTCTAGACATTAGATTTGTCACGGCCCACCTGTATAACAGGGGCTGGACTCTAGACATTAGATTTGTCACGGCCCACCTGTGTAACGGGAGTGGGACTCTAGACATTAGATTTGTCACTGCCCACCTGTATAACGGGGGCGGGACTCTAGACATTAGATTTGTCACGGCTCACCTGTATAACGGGGGCGGGACTCTAGACATTAGATTTGTCACGGCCCACCTGTATAACGGGGGCGGGACTCTAGACATTAGATTTGTCACGGCCCACCTGTATATCGGGGGCGGGACTCTAGACATTAGATTTGTCACTGTCCACCTGTATAACGGGGGCGGGACTCTAGACATTAGATTTGTCACTGCCCACCTATATATCGGGGCGGGACTCTAATTATGGTTGTTCGCTAAGGAAAGTGAGGAAAACTATCCGAAATCACAGTTTCTCCAAGGCTATCCTAACTAAATTGGAACCTTCTTATTACAAACTGCATACTTGAGACACAATCCTGCGGAATAACATAAAAGTATCTGATAATTTTATTAAGACACTTTAAAGAACACATACCATTAAAAAGGCGAATATACTCAATATTTAAAAATAGTTGAAATAATGAGCCAGTTTGGTTAAACAAATAAATGAGATATTAGAGGAAAGAACCAATAAGCCTGAGAATGAAACTGACACCATAACCTTTGAGGAGAATATTGTAAAAGAATATGTGTTATTCCCTGCTTTCACACTTTGAATAAATCAATAAGAAATCTAGGGCTTGTTTTCTTTGAAGAGAATTGTAAAAAGAATCCTAGCCCTATATTCCTTTTTGATTTTATCAAAACAATATTTGTTATATAGTTTATCCACCGATTATTGAATTAACTTATATTGTTCAGCATATTTCTATCGCGTTGTTTTTATTTTCTATGATCACATAAAGGTGTGATGCTTCGACTACACTAAAATGGATGTCGTCATCCTGATGTTTGTTCTCCTTATACACGTATTGTATACACTTATATTTATTCTACGTGATGGAGATGCTAGGTAAGATACGGTAGACAAACTGGAGAAGCCAAGGGTTTCCTATACTTCATTTTTTCGCGAATGATTTCGCCATTGTTTCTAAGAGAGCCAAGAACTCTCCCTACAAGAAAAGTCCCGATCAGCGTTAAAACGAAATATTTTTTCATGCCTCCAAAAAAAGTGGGCAAACGATCAAGACGCTGAGGAAAATCTTGATAGAAACAAGTTTTACAGAAGATAAATTAACAAATTTTAGGTGGCAGCTTTACAAAGGGATAGGGCTCTCAGCAACAGAATACTTATCATTGATTCCTTATCAGTCGTTTCTCAATCTTACTAGAACATTTTCGCGAAGGAACATACAGAAAAATCAAAGTTGAAATTGGACGATACGAACTTCGTAATGGACATGATAAAGATCGACCATCAGATTTAAAAGACCTAGAACATTTGGTTGTTGTTGAAGATGGAAGCTCTTGTTAGTGAAAATGTTGACCGAAGACTTTAGATCATTCGAACTTATTCATCTACTCAAAAATCTCAGAGCAGTAATTGAAGTAGAGTTTTCTCAGGAAATACCCATTAAAATATATTTGTTGAAAATATCCTCAATAATTATGCACCAAAACATAATAAGTGTATTCATATAAAAATATTATTTATAATGTGATTTTCAAATGGATATCGAACTTCTTGTTTCCACTTAAACTAATGATATTTTATAATGGAAATTAGAATAGGTCTTGCGTGTTTTAAAGAGAAGATAAAATTCGAAGAGAATGGCAAAGAATAAAAGGATGCGAGCTAATTCTCCATTGATCCAGGTCCAATATCTCCGGCTGCCCAGCACTTGTATGTAAAACCAGGGCAATTTTATTCGGGATTTAACAGCTGCTTCAAATATTTGGAGGGAGGATCTGATGTTTTATGTATTGGAAATTGGGGGAAAGGAGATAAAATGGCGTCGATCTTCTGGAAATTCTTTATTATCGAATCGTTATCCTGGATCGAAGAAAGCAAACACGTCTTAGATGAATGGAGCTGTTACTTTTAAAGCTTTTCTTCCTCTAAGATCTACGAAAGAAATGTCTTTGTGTGCATAGTTTCAAGGATATATTAGGATAATGTCTAATAAAATTGGATGACAATGTATCATTATACTATAAGCTTAACCTATACAATCACCTTTATGCGTAACTCTCGATAACAGATTTGAAGAGTGAAGATGAAATTATCGTTCTGAAGATAATCTGGTTGAAAATCGAATAGACACTGTTGTGTATTAGACTAATTGTTTCTTGTATCTGCACTATTTTTCATAGTTGGTTATGCTTTTAGAATATAGCACTTCTTTGCATAGTTGGTTATGCTTTTAGAATATAGCACTAATTTTCATAGTTGGTTATGCTTTTAGAATATAGCACTATTTTGCATAGTTGGTTATGCTTTTAGAATATAGCACTATTTTGCATAGTTGGTTATGCTTTTAGAATATAGCACTATTTTGCATAGTTGGTTATGCTTTTAGAATATAGCACTATTTTGCACAGTTGGTTATGCGTTTAGAATATAGAACTATTTTGCATAGTTGGTTATGCTTTTAGAATATAGCACTATTTTGCATATTTGGTTATGCTTTTAGAATATAGCACTATTTTGCATATTTGGTTATGCTTTTAGATAATAGCACTATTTTGCATAGTTGGTTATGCTTTTAGTATATAGCACTATTTTGCATAGTTGGTTATGCTTTTAGAATATAGCACTATTTTGCATAGTTGGTTATGCTTTTAGAATATAGCACTATTTTGCATAGTTGGTTATGCTTTTAGAATATAGCACTATTTTGCATAGTTGGTTATGCTTTTAGAATATAGCACTATTTTGCATAGTTGGTTATGCTTTTAGAATATAGCACTATTTTGCACAGTTGGTTATGCTTTTAGAATATAGCACTATTTTGCATAGTTGGTTATGCTTTTAGAATATAGCACTATTTTGCATAGTTGGTTATGCTTTTAGAATATAGCACTATTTTGCATAGTTGGTTATGCTTTTAGAATATAGCACTATTTTGCATAGCTGGTTATGATTTTAGAATATAGCACTATTTTGCATAGTTATTAATTATGCTTTTGTAGGATATTATAGCGTAGAAATCAAGTCTTTGTATATCTAAAGGTGTGAAAGTATTTATTGATAACGTCACGGCGACTAGTCGACAATTATTAACAAATTAACCAAACCATCTACAGCTAGGGAATCTTGAACAAACTAGCAAAGAAATATTTTTAATGATGATTTTACAAATACAGAGTAATATATATTTTTATAATCTGCTGAATATTTTCATTGAATAATATTAAATTGAATAATAAATTATTTCTTTGCCACAATATATATACCGTTATTAGAGCGACAGTCCAGTAGCACCACGGTAAGTCATTCTTTTACCTTATCTTGTGTTGACAATAAAAGCCTTATTTGCACACGTGTTGGTGATAGGAGAGACACGATGACACAATAGACACGATGGTTTTCTTTCAACAAAACATAGCACTATCTATCGGTGATTATAATAAGAATATCTATATATAGTTTATATAAAAATATTATTTTAAAATTAAAATTTATAGAAAAAAATACTCTGTTAAATCGACCGCCAGAGGTCGCGCTTTCGCTTTATATAACCCATTGTTGTTGTTTCCCGTTGGCCGGCTCAAACCTTTTTGTAATTATGTAAATAATCCTTTGCTTTCTTTATTATTAAGCATTAAATCAGGCGATACTTTTCTCAATTTATGTTTTAAATATTTCATAAGCTAAATTAAAGCAATAATGATCTAAACTGTTTTTATTTTCACCACGACTGCAATATAACGTTCATGTATCAAGCAAATTATCAATAATTCTATATCAAATCATCTAAATAATATTCCAAAGACAACAGCAGAAAATATTTATTTTTATAATATATATATATATATATATATACCGTATATATAGATGGAAAATTTGCCGGGGGGGAATTGATCCATAGAAGCATAGGGCGCCTCTCCCGTCAAAATAAAGACGAGGGTCATTAACCCGAAACCATGGTCTCTAGGTGGACGCTTCTCAGTTTGCCAAAGCTGGTGTTGTGACTTTGTCACCGACCCGGGTTCGCTAGTTGCGGCGACGGTCAATAGATGGCGTCAGGTTTTGACGTTTATTTTGACGGGAGAGGCGACCTCTCTCTATATATGCTTCTATATATATATATTAATAATTTCGAAACAAATTTATACAGATACTAAACTTTTTTAGAAAATAAAGTAAACGTCTAAGGATGAGTATCTTTTATTAAACGTTTTTCGAGCTTTCGAGTTAGCGCCCTTCTACAAGAAAGATTGATACAAAATGAAACTTAACTATATTATGGCAAGTTATACGTACATTATAAAATTTACATAACATCAGCTGCGTTTTTACCCTATTTTAGAATTGATATATTTATATACTATAGAAAATTTGGTATTTACCATAGGTAAATTTAGAGCAAATTAGTGTCTATGAACTAAGGTTTTTGTATAATATTATGGTTAATTCCGGAATATAAATATGTTTGTTTAAACTGTTGAATTTTATGGAGGCCAAAGCTACAAGGAGTAATCGATACTAAACGAAAGTAAACGTCTTTTTTTGCCTAATATTTTTTATCTTCTATTCAGCGGCTTTAGATAAAATAAGGCCACAACTTTTTAATTTTGACAAAATAGTTGTAATTTATCGACACCGAATAAATTTGGATTGAGAAGCAGAATAAATCCGAAACATTTGCTAAAGGTTGTGTGTGACCTTATTGGAGATTACAATGCCTATATTTACTATGTGTATCAGAATATATAAATCAATCTGTAATCAAATAAGGATTATGGTGAATAGTGTTTGAGGACAATATGATTTACTCAACGAGTTTGTTCTTAGGTTAAATATTGTTTCAATCAACATAAAAAGTTTCTAAATACACCTATGGACAAAATTTAGTTGTACCTTACAGCATGTATATCAGGATTCAGACAATAACTCTGAAATATTTTTAATACACAGTGATCTTTATTGAAGACACAGAGATAACCAAATATGAACAAAATTACCTCTGTTTTCTTATAAAATAGACGAGCAGCGACATCAAAGACTTTTCTCCTCCTTAACATTTGTCCATGAGTGTATTTTTATAGAGATTATAGAACTTTTAGGCCTTGACGCTTCCATTGAAATTTATCCATTGCTTATATTTCATTTCCAAATTATCATATGGTAAAAGAGCAGTCGTCAACCTCTACCCACCATGATTGTCATGGCCTGTAACACGTGTACTAGGGATAAGAAAAAAATGGTACAAGGGGTTATAATACGATGCACTATTTACCATAATATTATACCCTAGTTTATAGAAACTATTTGTTCCTAATTTACCTATGTTAAATACCAGATTTTCTATAGTATGTAAATATATCATTTCTAAAATAGGTTGAAACACAGCTGATATTTTGTAAATTTTATCATGTACTTGCCATAGCATAGATGAGTTTCATTTTGTATCAATTTTTCTTGTAGAAGGGCGTTATCCCGAAAGCTCGAAAAATGATTAATATTGTTATAATATTGGAGAAAAAAGCAGGTGTCTCTCCTATTTCTGTGATGTTTGTATATCAGATAAAGAACGTATTTAAAGGGGATATAGTTCGTGTACTTTAATTCGACATCTGCCGTGCAAGTTTAACCTCAGAAATATAAAATCTATTTTATAGAAATGCACATAAAGAGAGGTGTGTGGTAAAAAAGGTACATCGAATTTTTTTCTAAGTAGTCTTTTAAATAAACCATGTTTAAATATGCTCATATTTTCGGTAAAATATTTCAAAATATATATAGCCAAAAGGAAAAGTTCAAAATTGATAAAGTGAAAATGCATTTAAGCTTAAACTTTACCATTTTAAATATTCCTGGAACTGTCTCTTTTAGGGAAAATACTTTCAAAATATACAGCCTGAAGGGAAAATATTTTCCCAGAAAAGGTCCAAGTTAAAATTGTAAAATCGTTATGGTTAGAGGTTTGGGAATTTTCGATAAATTTGAGAGGAAGTTTCACTGTGGACTAGATAAACACGGTAGTAAGGTTGGAAAATATATGGTGGAGCATTTAGTGATGTTTGCCTTGGGAATTGGGGTAGCTGCAGAACCCAGTAGACCTTGCTGTCATCTATTAGATCTCAACGTTCTGTGAACAAAGAAGATACCAAAATCTCTCTACACAGAGAAGTAAAAATTAGGTTGATTTACTCAATAAAAATGTGAAAAAATAATTGGAAAAAATGAAATGAATAGGTGTTGATATTAACAGGTGTTCATTTATTAAGAAAATGGTTTGGTCAAATATCAAAAGGAACAGGTTAAGTCAACGTTTTGTTGATTTCTGTTCTACTAGATGGCGCTCTGCCATCTAAATAACGCTTATGCTTGTAGTCAGAATATTCCTAGAATGAAGAATAAACTCAATAATATCGTTTAATATTTGTAAATCGGGTAGCTTTCAATTTTCTATTTTTATTTTATAAGACTTAAATAAGATTAGAATCAATTTAAAATTCCCCTATTGAATATCAGATTTTAAAAGAGATCGTACTTGGTTATATCTGTTTAAAATTTTGATAAATATATTTTTATTTCTGAAATTCTATTTATACTTTTTGAAATATAATTTATTTTAGGGTTGCGCATTTAGAGTTCAAATTAAGATTATACTTTTTATGCTTATCGTAATATAAGTATTTGACACACTTCATCTTCTTTTTAAGTAATGGTAGACTTTAGCGACGTCAGAATGATTTGAATTATTACATCGGCACATTTTGTATATAAATTTGATTATTCTTAAAATGTCTATCGTATTTGCGACTGTGGGCTAATGCTCAAGTTATATATATGTGATAATACGCGTAGAATGGAATGAAAATGAAAGAAACGACTCAATTATTTAAAAATAAAAAGAATGGAAGACTTCAGGGAGAATAAAAAAAGGCTTAAACCAGATAAACAGCTAACTATAGAATCCCGAGCCCACATACTGCGAGTAAACACCAAATCCAGTTTCCAATACGTATTCTCCTCAAAATCGTCCCGGAATATCCATCCTGGAATTAATAAAGAAAATATATCGGGGCGAATTTAAGAATAATATATATATATATATATAGGTAGGTAGAGTTGAAATTTGTCCAACAAAGAATACAATATGTTCAGGTTACCAACATGGGGAAAAAGACTATGGGTCATTCCGACGCCTTGTCCGATACGTATATTCCTCAAAGATACCTCTTTATTGATTCCTGGTAGGATATATATTAAATTATGACATATATATATAGTAGAATTAAATATAATTCATATGAAAAGTAGTTGTAAATTAATGATGATTAAAACAAATTATTAAATATTATTATTTGGGTATCATAAAGGTTTTAATTCTTTAAGTAACAATATAGGGCTATAACAAGTTCACTCTTATTACTTCGGTCGTTACACGTCATTGAAGCAGAACCTAGAAAAAATCAACATCGAAATTTTCTATAACTTTCCTTGAAAAAATATTATAAAACCTTTATATATATATATTACAAAATCTAAAATTCAAATATTTTATTTTTTTAAAACACATATTTTATTTTCATTCATTGACTATTCTACATTTTTTTTAAACATAGATTTAGAATATACTTCTTTGAAAATTGTTGTAAATATGTTAGTTAAAGTTATCTTTTTTAAATTCACTAATATAGGATTCATTTTATAAATTCTATATTACTGTGGAAAATATTTAAAGTGTAATTCTTTTCAAGTAAATGAAAATAAAAGCTACTTGATAAGTAAATAACTATATTTTTATTTTCACGACTGCACCTCCAATTCTTTACCATTCCAACATCAAAACATTATAATCATAACATATGTATTAACAAAGGTATCGTTGAAATTTGTCCAACAAAGAATACAATATGTTTAGATATACCAACATGGGGAAAAAGACTATGGGTCATTCCGAAGCCTTCTCCTATACGTATTCTCTTCAAAGAGAATCTTCATCAATTCCTAGTATGATATATATTAAACTACGACATATATATTGTTTAAATTTGTCCAACAAAGAATACAATATGTTCAGGTTTACCAACATGGTGAAAAAGACTATGAATCATTTTCGAAGCCTTGTCCGATACGTATCCTCCTCAAAGAGATCTCAAAGTGGGTCAGGTGTTGATATTAAAAATAAAGAAAACATATCCTGACCAGGAGCACATATATAAAAGCAGCGTTGAAATCTGTCCTACAAAGAATACATATGTTTAGATATACCAACATAGGGAAAAAGACTATGGATCATTCCCGACGCCTTGTTAGAGCGGCCCATCCGCAAGCGGAATTTACAGCCAATTACAAGCCACCGGAACTAAGATCAGGCCATTTCCGTCCACTATTGTTCCCAATCGGCCACGGGGATTGGTGGAAGCAAACTAAGCCCCAGGATGGCCGGTTCCATTGGAATCCAAATTCCGGGGAAATCATTAGTTACCCGTTTGTAATCCCTGTTGGTCTGGAAGCAGCTACAGTTGGGATTAACTTCTATGAAACCCTAACAAAATGAATTATTTTTTACCTTTTAATGTGTTCTTAAAAAATTAAAACAAATAATTATTAAAATTATGATAATATATAGGGGTAGGTTGAAGAACAGTCTAAACCGTTGATTTTCGACCGCTACGACCCGGGATCGAATCCCGCATTGGGCACTTTTTCTAATTAAAAAAATAATGCTCTAATGGCCCCCGATTCTTGTAAAAGTCCAACCCTACCAGCGAGTCCAAGTAACCAAACGGGGCTCTGGCACATTTGTAAGTGCAAAAGTCGAACTGCCTTTCACATGTTTAGACATGTGGTGCACCTACAGTAAAAGCAGTCGCTAATACTTAGGTGTACTTGGGTTAATAAAAAAATATATTTTTTATTTTGCCAACACACATGGCCATACAAAGACCATGTTAAAATTGAAAGAATTCTAAAAGATTAACCATTCGAGTTGTTTCTATAAGTGGTATTTACAATAGAGTTCAGTCTCAAGTGGTAGTCGTTCAAACTCTGCCAGTTTGAAGTAGAAGGAATCGTGTAAGATATCAATCATATTTAAGGTTCATGATATCATAAGGCCCTCTCATTGACTTTCTTAGCCATAAAAAAGACTATCTTATCTTACTGAAAATAGCTTTAAAACTATATTTATAATTTTCATTAAAAATAGGATGACGATAAGTTAATGATGATATTTTAAATGTTACCGAATAGGCTTATTTATGATTTTGTGGAAGAGTATTGCGAGATGCATTATATCTATAATTTAGATATACGTACATTTATACAGTTCTAGAAGCCTATGTCCATAGTTTGTTCAAAATACCATTTCAGTGTATTCCATAGCAAGTGCAGGATATAAAAGAACTCAGTTCAATACAATATCACAATACCGCTTGGCGCAGCACTGGTCGCGACGATAAATGAATTTGATTTGTTCATAATTTTACACGTAGTTTGTTTACACGATGAATGTTTTTAAAAGGTAAGATTATCTAATCACCGTTAAACTTTAGGAAGTTGTTTACTATACTACTGTGAAGGTTTCTGGTTTGAATTTGATTTGAAATAAATATTCGTTGCAATTTTATTTGAAAATTTTCTACTTTCACTCACAAGCAGTGCCTCTCGCGATAGATTCAGTAGGGATTGGATGTTTTCTAGAATCGTTTTAACAAATGTTCGTTAGGCAAACCTTTACTTGGGTAAAAACCGGGCGAAGCCGGGAACATTCGCTAGTATGTTTATAATTCTCATATCCTCTCTACTTCAACTCTCCTACTGTTCTACCAATGACGTATGGAAAGACCATCAGTCTGATACCAACATTACATCACTCAGATCTGTTATCCCAACAGTCCATTATATACAGTTATCGTCATGATTTACAAAAAGAAACAACCAAATTAGCCAGAATAACATATCAATATTAGTTAATTATTATGATAATATATTTAATATTATAACACAAACCATTTTCAGCACAAGTATTTAAAACTAAATAAAATTCCCGCTTTTTCTTACTGCAATGTAAAATATTGGAAGACCTGGTCTATCCTTCCATGAGTTTAGCCAGTTTAATCTATCAGTCCACACTGAAAGTGTATTCTGTTTTTATATTAACGGTATTTTAGTAAAATTCTTATTGCAGGTGTAAGAGTAAATAATAGACGTAATCTTTGATGACAGAGTTAAAATATACACTCATGGCCAACCCTTAAGGAATTGTACCTTTTAGCATATATTACTATATATAGTCACGACCGTCTTTCCTCATCGGCCGCCTCTGTCACGGATGCGCGCGCACAGGGAGGTCACGTGCTCGCCGGCAGCCAACGGGCGCGCGCCGCCGGCAGGGGGGGGGGGCGGCATTACGTCATAGATTATAAACAAGGGTAATAAGGCCAAATAAAAAAATAGTGTGTGATAAGGCACAATTTGGATTATAGATTATAAACACAAGGTAATAAGACCTAATCCAAATAAATAAATAGTGTGTGATAAGGCAAAATTTGGATTATATTTAATACAGTTATCAGCGTCATGCACAATTCTGTCACGTGTCAAGTAACGATAAGTAGAAATTTAAAAATTAAAAAAAGATGCCGAAACCCGGGATCGAACCAGGGACCTTTAGATATTCAGTCTAACGCTCTCCTAACTGAGCTATTTCGGCTTATTTTATTTATTTCTATAGAAGCTTCTATCTTTATAATTATGTATATTTTCATAAAGTCAATTCACACCTCTTCGCTGGAGACCATGGGAATACTGACTAATTCATTATGCTAACATAATTATAAATACAAGTATCAGAGTCATCAACAATTCTGTAATCGTTTGCTTTTGTGAATGGAATAAATACCCAAATAGGGCCATTTCTTATAAGCATCGGTGGTTCAGTGGTAGAATGCTCGCCTGCCACGCGGGCGGCCTGGGTTCGATTCCCGGCCGATGCATTTTTTTCTTTTTTACAATTTTTAAAACTCATTTATATTATTATCCCTATATATATAAAAGTCAGCGTATGTATGTATATATGTTTGTCAACTATACACGTCCACAATACGTAACTAATATGACTGATATTTTAACAGTATATAAAGTAGAATCTGGTAAAACTCTTAGTGAAAATTTCAGGTCTCTATCCCGAATATCCGTCGTGTTATTTGCAAATTTGCTCTTTCGCTCGCACCTCTAGCGGTGAAAATGAGGGGTAATACCAGCTGACCTAATGTACATGTAAAGTTTGGAGCGGGACGTTTCACAAGAGTGACATCCACGGCTCCAATTTATAATTGTAACGAATAGTATTTGAATAAAACATTTAATCGGGTAAAAGCCGGGCGTTGCCCGGGTCATTCGGCTAGTATATATATATATATTATATAATCTAAAATACAAATATTTTATTTTTTTAAAAAACATATATTTTATTTTTTCATTCATTGACTGTTCTGCATTTTTGACCATATATTCAAAAAAATATCACTTTTAATTATTATTGTTGTAAATATGTATATTTAACCCTACCTATCTTTTATCCACGATTATAGAATTCATTATATAAATTCTATATTCCTGTGACATAAATAATTTTATGTATATTTTTACTTCAAGAGATTCAAAATAAAAATCTGCTTGAAAGGTAAATAATTATTTTTATTTTTCCACGACTGCACCTCTTTTCAACAATCAAACACACAAAAAATTTCTAATCTATAACATATATATATGTAGTAATGTAGTTTATGCTGTTGGATGACTGTAGCGTAGCATGTTGGTTATGAGCAGTCGTGGTGGTTGAGTGATGGGTGGTAAGGACACACAGGAGACAGAATCCAGAGGCAAAAACCCGCGAGGAAATAGATCGGGGAGGGGAGATAGAAGTTCCGAGAACAACCCCTAGAACAACTTGCGTCGAGACCACCTCGGTGAGAACTGACCTTTTCTTATCACATCCAGCCGATTTTAAACCGATTTGAGTAAGATAAATCCCTTAGGGGAGAATGAAGACTTGACACTTGTTCACCAAGGGGGTTGTTTTTTAATCCGGCTATCTTCCCTCATAGGCCATTTTATTTATATATTTCCGAATATTATTATATATATAAATATAGTTTCTTACTTTGATCTTGTATAGCATTAGTGGATCACATACCCACGTTATTTAGTTTAAATCAAAGAAAAACCTTGATAAAGAGAGGCGTTTTGCCCCTAGAGATATTGGTTGAATAATAAATTTAGATTCAATACATGCCTTTTGTTTATTTGTATATATATATATATATATATATATATATTCTTTTCCCCTGAAGATGGAGGTTGCCTGGCCGGCATTCATATTTCTTTAAAAATAGACACTTCGGCCAATTAAGGTTTTATTTCTCAACGTTTCAACAAAAATCTTTTGTCTTCGTCAGGAGAAATAAATAAAAATCGGCATTTGGCAAGGCGTTAAAAATTGTTCTGAGGTTGCAAGGCGGTTCATGATTTAGTACAACATTTAAAGCACCAGTCAAAAAGAAATATTAAACTCGTCAAAGACTATGAATATACTATATATTTTTATTATATATTTTATATTATTTTGAAGGATAACTTTCGAATTTACATGTATGGTGAATCCGCCGTTGTAAAGGCAAATAAGGAGTGTTTTAAGCTTGATATATGAAACTTTCTTAAGTTTATTGTCCACAGATGTATAGATAAATCGACCAATAAGGACTGTAAGAAGGTATTTTTATAAAACGACACTTGAAAACTATCCGGCATGTGTTTCCTTTGAACTAAAAATCGAAATTTATTTTTAAGGAGAAATAGCGATTATTTCTAACCTTAGGGATGAAGTATAAAAGTTTGAATTGTGAAAAGTAATGATGAACGGAAAAATAAAGTGTCCAGGGATGCGGAATAGTTTTCAAATGTCGTTTTACAATCATAAGCCGCATTATATTGTATTTTAAGGTATTTTTATATTAAAATTTGAAAACAAGCACTGCAAGATGACTTCATTCTTACATCCAAATGACGTGTCAATGTTTTATTTTTCCTATATTATTCTATCACAGCAAATATTGAATATTTATAATGATTAAAAATTACAATTGGCTGTAGTGAATGGTATATCTTAATAGTTCAATTTCATTCTTCTATTGTTTAAAAAATATATAACATTCTTCTTCTTTCTTATCTCCACGCTCGGTGAAGTAGAATGCGTCTGCCTTTGTCATCAAGACTGGGAGCACTACTCAATGGCAGGCCGTTTTAGCTCCAAAAAAATTGGCCGCCTCTGACAAGAGGAACAGACGCCATGTGCAGCTGCTCCTAACATTGAGTACAAACGGTGCTTATACTGTATCCCTGGATCAGGAGCCCTTACAGGGTACTATCAGTCGGGCCAGCTGAGCCCAGTTTTTTTAGTGAGCTTGTTACTGCTCCCCCTCCTCCTTCTTCATACGGGCTTGGAACTGGCAAAGGCGGAGAAATAACATTCTTAAACAAAAATAGCAGAGATCCTCTTACTTTATAAACGACCTTTTGAATTGATTACATGTATATATTGAAAGAATATTATAATATTTTCTATTTTCTAATATTTATTTTTCATAATAATGTTGTGTAATTTGATAAACTATCAAGAAATTATAATTGTAGAGAGAAATATGTATTATAAAATATTAGAAGAAATTATAAAAAGAATAAGAATAAATCAAAAGGAATTTTATGAATAAAAAAAGTAATTAAAATAAATTATAAGAAATTTGGAGAAAGATATTAAGAAAAAAAATCAGAAGGAATTAAAAAAATTATAAGTCATTAGGAGATTGTGAGTCATTAGGAAAAATTTGACGAGGAATTAAATGAAATATAATCTAAGAAATTATGAGATTCATATAGAATCAATTTTTATAAAATTAAAGATATTATTTGGAGATATTAAACATCATAAGACATCATCACAGTAAGAACAGTAGAAGTTTGATTAATTTGTGAAAAGAAACATTCGCGTTTTGGTGTTTTATTTGTATTATATAGATGGTGTGTTATTGCTATGTATTAATTTAACCCTAACTGGCCTTGTCTTTATTGTTTGCAGAAGAGAATTGCTCGATGCAATTATTTTAATGCAATTCTACTGTTCTAAAATCTTATGTCCATAGTGTGCTTATAACCATTTCTAAGATTCCACCCTTCAGTGTAACATATGAAATCAGAATGATCCAATACAGCATTAGGGCTCTAAAGTAACTGTCTAGTAGATTAAATTGACGAAACCGCTGGGAAGGTTCACCACTGATAAGCCGAACCCTCCAGATATATTTTTTCATCGCAGAAAAGGCAGTAGAAGTTTGATTTATTTGTGAAAAGAAACATTCGCGTTTTGGTCTTTTCATTTGTAATGTTATTTTTTTTAAAAATATTAGTAGAAAATTTAGATGAAAGATTAAAAGGAAATATTAAAACGAAATGGTAGACAGATCTATGTATTAGTAGCGGTGAAATGGCTAGCTGCTAGAATTTCTTTCAAAATTCAAACACAAAGTTATCACAATAACTGCGGGAACCTTTTATATAAAGTTTTACAAATTCGAAACTATTATAGACGCGTAAGATTCTTTTAAAAATTAAACAATTACTACTGTCCTTACTGTAATGGAAAAAAATAATTGGAGTAAGGGCAGTATAAATTGATTTTTTTTAAAGAATCATACACGTCTATAATAGTTTCCAATTTTGATAACAGATGGCGCTCTAATGCATCATAATGCAAATGATTTTTACATCAATCATTATTTTTTGATCCAAAATATTTATACGCAATAAATCTTTAAACATAATATTTTAATATTTACATAACAATATAAATTAGCGCTGTGCCCATTAACAAGGTATTTGATAAGTATTAGTAGTTTAAAACTTTATTGAAGGTTAACCCTAACAAAAACTGCAGACGATACTTTAAAAGAAAGCAGAAGATTAATATGTTGTGGCATCAGAGAGGTCAATTCCACCGTGCTTGGAAATAGATATTTTACACCGTTGAAATTTATTGTTGGCACCCCATTATTTTGTTGGCGTAGAAAACTATTTGACAATATTGTGTTTTTCTTTCCTTTTTTATACTTTATTTTTTATTTAGGTCATTGTCGCACACAGAAGATACTTGGTAAACACACGAATATGAATATATATGAACAGTATTAATATATATGAATTACATTAAGGTGTCAATTTATATTCGTTAATCTTAATATCAATATTAAACAAGTTATAAGTGTATTATTTTTGGTCAACAACAACAACAACAAAAAGCCTTTATTTAGGGTCACTGACCCTATACAGGATTCACCAGAGGTTAGCATAAGGTATTATTTTTGGTCTTCCTTTTGTTATTAATCTTTAATTAATAATCGAGCCAAATTTAATTATCAGTTATATTTATTTTGAAATGAACCAGGCGATAAAGAAGATGGGTGTCTTTTATTTAAAAACGAGCACGAGTTTTCGGATAAAATCCCTTCTACAGGCGGCTATCACATAGCGAGATGGATACCTCCAGATGGAATCCATCTTGCTATGTGATAGTCGCCTGTAGAAGGGTTTTTACCCGAAAGCTCGTGCTCGTTTTTAAATAAAAGACATCCATCTTTCTTATCGCCTGGTTCATTTCAAAATTTACTAGGGAAGAGTTCCTTGCAGTTATATTTATTACATAACTTTTTTTACAGGGAACATCACCTTGTTTTACTTTTAACAACAAAGAACACAATAACATACAAATTGATGATGATCCACTCACAGAGTATTTCTTAATACTTATTCATAGAAATAGATCATAATATTGAAGCTTAAACACATTATATAACAATAAGCTATTTTATATTTAAGAAAGAAATACATTTAAGCAAGCAAGTTTTTTAAAAATAAAATACACTTCAAATGCGAAAGTTTGAAACTGTTATAGATGCGTATGATTTTTTTTAATTAAACAATTTCTACTGTCCTTACTGCAATGAAAAATTAATGGGAGGGCCTGGTTCATCAGTGGTGAACCCTCCCAGCGGTTTCGCGTTATACACGTCTATAATAGTTTCGAATTTTCATAACAGATGGCGCGCTAATGCATCATAATACATTTCTACTGTCCTTACTGCGTTGAGAAATATATTGAGGGGGCTTTGCTTATCAATGGTGAACCTTCCCAGTAGTTTCGACAATTTAATCTACCAGACCGCTTTTTAGATTTCTAATACTGTATCATTCTGCTTATATATGATATACTGAAGGGTAGAATCTCAGGTATGGTATTCAACTAAACTATGGGCATAAGCTTTTATGACAGTAGAATTATATATGAATATTTAAAAATAAAAAAGGCATATCCTGACCAGAGGCACATGTACTCTTGCACTTGCGTAAATACGTTTAGTCTTAAATACCCATTTCTTGGTTTCTCAAGAAGCCTCTGGGACCAAAATTCTTTCTATTCGCAGTGGTACAGCCTGCTTCACGCTGACGAGCGCCAACAGCGTGAAACGCGTTCGTGGATGGCCTTTCTTGATTTATCAAGAATTTGGGTTGGCCAAATATCAAGGAACAGGCTAAATCAATGTTTAGTTGATTTCTGTTCCACTAGATGGCACTCTGCCATCCAAAGAGCACATGTGCTTCTGGTCAGGATATGCCTTTTTATTTTCAATATCAACATCTTACCTTTTTATTTATTTATTTTTCTATTGTTTTTTTCATATGAATATTTGTATCGAGCAATTCTCTTCGGCAAATAATATTTATATTTTGTGTTTATGGTAGAAAGGCAATCAGTAATTACTTAATTCTAATAAATTCGAAAGAATTTATAATAATTTATTATCATAATAGTACACATAAACTGTGGTAACATAGAATTATAAACAACACCAGTCTTATAAACTCAGACAAAGATCAACCTGCATCATTCTTGTAACCCACATTGCTTTCTGTACTGAGGCGATAAAACCTTGGATCGTTCTATTGTATTTTAAAAGGATAGTTGCGGAAATATCTTTATTTACGGGGCTGCTAACCAAAATGGATGATTTTTGAGCCCCAATGGCCGCGTAAAGCGGAATATATTCAAAGCACTATGACCAGACTGGAGAGGCTAGGGACAGGATCTCCGTCAGGAAAGAGGCAGGTTAGGCCGGATTGGGTCCGCGGAGGTCAGGAGGCAGGAAAAGGGTGGGAGGACTAGAAATCTGCAGCTCTAGCTCTGGCAGTTGGGCAAGACATTGATCTTGCCTCGTGGTCGGCAGAGAGGCCCTTGGCCGAGCAGTTGGCGCACTTAGCCGTGCGCGGGTTGGCAAGAGTTGGACAGCTTCGGCTGTTGAGTAGAATATGTCAAGCCTCCAGAGAAAATTATCTTTATAAAAACATTTTTATTCTCTAGCTTTCGGGCACGAACGCCCTTCTACAAGAGAAAACATGAAATATTTTTACATGTTACCGTGTTTTCTCCTGTAGAAGGGCGTTCGTGCCCGAAAGCTAGAGAATAAAAATGTTTTTATAAAGATAATTTTCTCTGGAGGCCTGACATATTCTACTCAATATATGACATATACTTTTTTAACATTTAATAAATTTAGGGAGGATGATATTCATGCTTCAAAAGTGGTAACTTCTTATTTAAAAATGCATTAAGTAGTGTAATTTGGGGTATCAACCTATGAAAAAAGTGATGTTGGCAATAACGAGGAAAGCACAACATAAAGTTTTGTAGAATTTAAACTTCACAAACTTTGAGTTATGTACTGAATTAATAATTCAAAATATATTGTTTATTGTATTATGAGGGTCTCGTTCAATACTTCTCCGAAGAAATAGGATAGGTTCTTCAAATAGCTTTCATCTTCAAGTTCAGTGGTTATAGTGAGTATTCACTATAAAATTGAAAATGATCAGCTCAAGTGATGATAACATTTTAGCCAGATTTTAAAATATAATCACAATAAATTCTTAATATCGAACAATTTGAAAATATTGGGTTATGTGCTGCCTGGAATATAGGAACTCCATCTTTGCTTCCTTTCTGTGTTGAATCTGCATAAGATATGTGGTCTTAATAACGCTGTAGTGTTTGCAAAGTGTGTGTGTGTAAATATATTGAAAAATAAATAGTAAATTTTATAAAATTGAAAATAAATTATTTTTCTATATATTGTACTATAGAGAACGAGGCTTTATGTTTTAATATATAAGATAAACATGATATATATAATAATAATAAAAGGTTTGGTGTTGATATTAAAATTAAAAAAGGCATATCCTGACCGTGTTCAAATGATGTGGTCAGGATATGCCTTTTATATTTTTAATATCAACACCTGACCTTTATATATATTTTTATTTTTCATCACTTTTTTACATGAAAATCGTATTTACGCAAACATGGCCTTAAATATCCATTTCTTGATTTCTCAGGAAGCCTCTGGGACCAAATATATGGTCGTTGAGGTATAGTCTTCACCACGCTGACAAGGGCCAACATCCATAAATGCATACGTGGTTGACTTTTCTTGATTTGTCAAGAAATTGGGTTGGCCAAATATCACGGAACAAGTTAAATAAACGTTTAGTTTAATTTTGTTCCACTAGATGGCGCTCTGGCATCTAGAGATGCTCATATGAGCAAGGTAAGGATATGCCTTTTTTATTTTTAATATATAATAATATAAAGAATTTGAAAAAAAAAACTCAGCAATAAATTATATTCGAAGAACTTGCGGGTTTGAAAATAAATCAACTTATTGCGAGTGGTATTTTGTATCTTTTAAATTGTGCTATTATTTGCATATAAAATTACCATAATATTTACATATTCATTGTAATGTAATACAGGGATACATTAATGAGATGAATAAGACCTTGTATATGAATCCTATATAGAAAAAAATATATAATCACTTCATAAATATATTCAGAAAGAATATATGAAAAAGAGAAATAAATTGTCCGTTTGAAAAACGTTGGTGAGGTAATAACTCTTTAAAGATAAAGATGGTTATTTCTAGAAAAGATAAATTGAGCATAACGAGGGATTCAAAGCAGTTCCGCTACTTGATTGGAGTTATATTTATCCGATTTGCATAATGAACTTCGGGTACAATTCAGGAAGAAGAGGTTGATTCTATTTAAAAATAGATGATTGTGGCGGTTAGATGACTTACCCTGAGGATGGGGACACAAGGTTTCGTCCAGGGACTTCCTGGAAACACAACAATGGTCTTAGATATCACTGGGTTAACTTAGGGTGAATATTACAATATGACACTATTCCAGGACATATTCAACATTCGAGTGCGATATTAGTCATAAACATGTAGAAGGTAAATTATAGTGAAGATAGAATTGAGGCCAAATACCACACTTGGGTTGAAACTTCAGAATTACACACCTACTGATTGAAGATTGAAACAATATTTCAGGACAAATTCTACATTCAGCTCAGACTTTAGGTCTCAACATGGAAGGTAAATTATGGTGAAGGAAGACTTGAGGCCAAATACCACACTTTGGTTGAGACTTTAGGTTTATACACCTACTGAAGATTGAACGAAAGAGTGAAGATTGAAGCAATATTCTTAAATTTCCAACATTCTGATGAGATATTAGTTTTCAACATGTAGTAGGTAAATTAGAGTAAAGATAGACTTGAGTCCAAATACCACACTTGGGTTGGGAATTTAGATTTCGACACCTACTGAAGATTGAACAAAAGAGCAAAGATTGAAGCAATATTTCTGGAAAAATTATAAATTATGATGAGACGTTAGGTGTTAACATGTAGAAGGTGAAATATAGTGAAAGGGACTTGAGGCCAAATACCACACTTGGGTTGGGACTTTAGATTTCGACACCTACTGAAGATTGAACAAAAGAGCAAAGATTGAAGAAATAATTCTGGAAAAATTCTAAATTATAATGAGACGTTAGGTGTTAACACGTAGAAAGTAAATTATGATAAAGTAAATTCGAGATCAAATACCACACTTGGGTTGAGACTTTAGATTTAGACATCTACTTATGATAAAACTCAAGAGTTAAGATTGAAGCAATACATCAGGTCAAATTCAACATTCGGATGAGGCTTTAGGTACCAACTTGTAGGAGATAAATTATAGTGAAGATAGAATTGAGTCCAAATACCACAGGTGGGTTGAAAAATTAGATTTAGACACCTACTGAGGATTGAACGAAAGAGTAAAAATTGAAGCAATATTTCTAGGAAAATTCTTAATTATGATGAGACGTTAGGTGTTAACATGTATAGGGTATATTATAATGAAGGTAGACTTGAGGCCAAATACCACAATTGGGTTGAGAATATATATTTCGACACTTTCTGAATATTGAACGCAATAATTCTGAAAAAAAAAACTAAATTACGATGAGATATTAGTTATTAATATGTAGAAGATAAATTATATTGAAGGTAGACTTGAGATCGAATATAACACTTTGGTTCAGAATTTATATTCCAATACATATTGATGATTGAATGCAAGAGTGAAGAGAGTTGTTTGTTTGGTTAAACAGATGATTAGTGCATACATGATATCTCATCCAGATCTTTCCAATTCCAAGTGGATTTATTGAAGCAAAATTTGCTGTTGTGAAGAGGATTTCTATCACTGCGAGTTGATAAAAGTACCTAATCTCACTAACTTCATATATTTGAACGTATAAAACCAAAAATACGATGGCCTCATAATGATTGGAATTTTACCGTGCCTCTAATTTCTAATTAAATTTTAATTAGATTGTTAATTTGTATTACAATACCAAGCTAATAATATTAACTGGAAATGCTAAAATACAATACAAAAGGACATTAATATTTCCTGGAAAGTGTGGAAATGGTTAGGTTTCTTTTTGTTCTGGCCTTCATATCACCCAAAGGGTTTCTCTTTCGTTTCGAAGAAATAATGGTTATATTGCCTTTCTACTGCTCAGTTTCCCTTCATTTATAACTACTTCATATCTCTATTCAATAACAGATTTAGCTTATTAAATTAAATTTATAAATTGATTGTCTTTTATCGGTAAAATGTGTAACAATTGAATTTACTGGCAATGTGTTTCTTTTTAATAATATCATCAAAATATTATCTCTACAGACCTTTTACTGCAATGATAGAAGTTGTTGAATGAGAAGGTGTCAGTTTTAGCTTATTTTACACACTACAGCAAACAGACCCAAGTTACTATCTAACAATAAGTATAAAAACGAAGTTGAAGAGTTATTTTACCAGTTTAATTAATAAAACTTTTGAACTTCATAATTCTGCTATAGAACGAACTATTTATATAAAAAAACATTATATTATGGACGAATTAAAGACATAAACCCAGAACAGCAGCTATACACACGCAAAATAGTGAATATTACGATTGCTGTGATAGAGATGCATACAGACATCGGAGGCTCTTCATTGGACACGACAACAACAAAGACATAATTTGCTTCGATGACTTCAAATTCTTATATGTTCCTAAAAGGAAAATAACTGGTGATATTTTGAAGAATCTATTTGATTTTCACCAATGTAATAGAAAATATTTAACACAATCGCGATATACTTTGTATTCAAATTGATAATGAAGAAATGTGTGGGGTATATATATATATATTTGTTGATATATTATGTATACGATACATTATATTATATAAAAAATAATGATATTTACTGCTTGAATTTAGATCATGTTGAGGATTATGGTAATGCAGTCGTGGTTAAAATTCTTGAAAGAATAATAATAAACATGGTTTTGATCAGAGATTTCTTTATTTGAGCTAAGGAATATATTGTTACACCTGCCTCGACCGTAGGTGCTTCTAAAGGTTTCTGATCAGCGTTCGCCATCTCATAAAATAAACCAGACCGCGTTCTCATAAAGCAAGCAACTATATTTTATTAATAATGAAAAAAGTTAAACTGACTCTAAGAGATTTAGAGTAACAACGAACTAAACTCAAAAGACAAAAGAAGCTCTATCAACTAATTGTATCTCGCTCTTATATCAAAAACCTTATTTACATAAATTTCTATTACCAATTATTTTATACTAATTTACATATTTTTACAAAATAACTATGCAGAGTGTGACACTTCTCCCTCCTCCGAAATGGTCGCGTCCTCGTGACCGTCTTCCATTCTCGCAAAGTAAGGCTTGATTCTGCTTATGTGAACTGTTGTAGGCTGTGTGCGGTTCCCAGGGTTATCTTCTGGCACGATGGAGTAGTTCACATCGGAATTTTTTTTTAGCACGATGTAGGGTCCGAAATAGCGTCTCAAAAGTTTCTCACATTTTCCAGGTTTTCTTATTGGAGTCCACAGCGCTACTAAATCACCTGGTTCATAACCAGTTTGCCGATGTTTTTGGTTGTAATAATTAATCATCTTTTCCTGACTTTTCTCGGTATTAACTATCACAATATCTCTCGTTCTCACGATTTTTTCCATCAACTTGCTCACGTACTCGTCATAATCCTCCGAATCGGGCTCAATGAAGATATTCGTGTCATCCAAAATCGAGACTGGTTCCTTTCCATACAAAAGTAAGAACGGGGAATATTTGGTTGTTTCTTGTATTGTCGTATTGTAAGCATGGGTTATGAATGGAAGTATCTCGTCCCAATTCCTTTGATCTACGTTCACGTACATGCTTATCATATTGATCAATGTTCTGTTTAATCGCTCTGTGAGGCCATTTGTTTGTGGGTGATAGCTTGTTGTGAGGCAATGTTGAATTTGACATATCTTGGTTATTTCTTTCACCAAATTGCTCGTGAATTGGCTTCCTCTATCACTAATCAGATACCGTGGGGCTCCATGTTTCAAAATAACATTTTCTGTCAGAAATTTAGCAACCTCCCTCGCTGTGGCATCGATGACAGCCTTCGTTTTCGCATATTTTGTGTAATAGTCGGTCAATACTATCATCCACTTCTTTCTGTTCTTCGTAGATGGCAATGGTCCCAAAAAGTCGATCCCAACTCTCTCGAAGGGATAATTTGCAGCAGGGATCGGATGAAGTAGGCCAGCAGACAACTGATTAGAACCCTTCCTGATTTGGCACAGATGGCAGGTCCTAACATACTCCACCACATCTTTCAGCATGGAATATGAAATATTTATCCTTTAGACGGTGCATTGTTCTGGTCACACCTAAATGGCCACAGATCATATGATTGTGGTGCTCTTTTGAAATGTCCTTCCTTCTCACTCTGGGTACCACCAGCAGCCAGGCTCTTCCTTCTGGCCTCGGATTTCTTTTGTACAGACATCCGTTTTCTTCTTTAAAATTTTCAACAATCGATCGTTTGCCCTCCGTGTCACAGAGGCATCTCTTGATGTTTTCGATATATTCGTCGGAATCCTCGATGACTGGGTTGAAAAACAAACTATCATAGTTATCGTCAAAATCAGTTTCTGGTAATGGACCTCGTGAAAGACCATCTGCATCCAAATGTTTTTTCCCGGATTTATAAATTATTTCGAAGTCATATTCTTGTATTTTTAATGCCCATCTTGCAAGTCTACCTGTTGGATCCCTTAGGTTTCTTAACCAACACAACACGTGATGGTCCGTCATAACTTTGAAGCGCCTTCCATATAGATAAGGCCGTAACTTCGACATTGACCATACTAATGCCAAACATTCCTTCTCCGTTGTCGAATAATTACGTTCTGGCTTGCTTAATGATCGACTTATGTATAAAATTACTTTTTCTTGACCATTGATAGTTTGAACAAGGGTAGCACCTAGGCCAATATATGATGCATCGGTGTGGATCTGGGTCGGTGCTTCTGGGTCAAAATGTGACAATATCGGAGGATTTGTTAGCAAAGATTTCAGAGTTATAAATGCTTCTTCCTGAGATTCTGACCAGATGAATGGAGAATCCTTTCTTGTTAGTTTGAACAGTGGGTCAGCTATTCGCGAGTTCTTAATGAATTTCCTGTAATATGAGCAAAGTCCTATGAATGACTGAATTTCTATTGTCTTTGAAGGACGGGGAAAATCTCTAATCGCTTTAACATTATGATCTGCCGGTTTAATTCCATGTTTGCTTGTCAAGTGACCGAGTATTTCAATTTCTTCAAATCCAAATCGGCACTTTTTCCCATTAAACCTCAGGTTCGATTCACGAAAGCACTTTAAAACAGCCTCAATCCTTCCGAGATGAGTGGTAAAGTCGGGACTGTATATAACAACGTCATCTAGGTAACAGAGGCAAAATTTCCATTTTATGTTTTTTAGTACATTGTCCTTAATTCTTTCGAAAGTAGCTGGAGCATTGCACAACCCAAATGGCATAACATTAAATTCGTATAAACCGTGAGATGTTGTGAAGGCCGTCTTCTTCTTGTCTTGTTCCTCGATCTCTACCTGCCAGTATCCCGATCTGAGATCTATGGCCGTGAAATATCTAGATCCCTGAAGTGTGTCCATAACATCATCAATTCTGGGGATCGGATAAACATCCTTTACCGTTATGCTGTTCAGTTTCCTGTGGTCTACACAAAATCGCCAATTGACATCTCTCTTTCTGACCAAAATAACCGGAAAAGCCCATGGACTAGAAGATGCCCTTATTACTCCCTCCTGGAGCATATCCTGAATTTGTTCTTTGATGATGTCTCGCTCCTTAGGGCTAACTCTGTACGGTTTGTGTTTTATCGGCTTCGCATTTTCTGTGTCAATTCTATGTTTGGCCAAATTCGTCTTGCCCAATTTTGATGAAAATAGATCACTGTATTTCGATAAAACTTGCCTTAATTCATTCTTTAGGCTTAATGTCAGGTCCTCGTTTATTTGAATTTCCGTCACCTTATCTTCCTCATCATCTTCTATATAATTAACCATGGTGGGAGGACTTGCGTAGCCCAAGGTCTGATTCTTCATTATTTTTAATGTTCGAGGATAAGGATTAGTTATCCATAAATCCGCTAATTTGTTTCTTACTGTGATCAGACATCTAGAAATTCTAAGCCCATTTGTAAGAGTTAGCTTTTCATTTGGTTCAACCACGTATTCGCCATCATTGGCCTTCACGGTTACCCTGACTAGTTTAACACAAAGCTGAGGCACTACTTCATCCTGCTGATTGATTATTTTCCAGGGTGCTTCGTTCGAATCTTGACACTCTGTCACAATGTCATATTCCAAAATATCCCGTTTGCAATTTATTTTAGCATTTAAACGCCTGAGAAGATCTCTTACAATTATTAATGACCTCATATTGGATTCCAGAACTACAAATCTATGATTCAATGACTTTTCGTCGATTTTTATATCCATTGAAATGCTTCCCAATATATTAAGCCTTTTACCATCTGGACCAATACAATTTCCATTATAGGTTTCAATACGAACGCCAGTTTCGAGAGCAGTTCTTAAATCTACAATCGAGAGATCCGCGCCTGTGTCAACCAAGGCTTCCAATATTCCAATTTTATCAACATTCACATTTATTCGGCTTTTTGAATCTATCTCTGTGATCGCGCCTATTTTCGACATGCCCTGGTTGACTGGAACAGGCGCGCTTTCTAGTTTAAATCCTCCAACACCTCGAATCTGTTGCGAGTTGGAATGTTTGGTCTCTCACACACATCGGCGTATACTTCTGGGCTCAGGTTCCGGGTGTTCAGCGGTTTTTGTCATCAGACGGGCTGTCTAGGCTAGGGGGAACTTCATCAACCATGCGAACATATTTTATTCTGCAATACTTTGCTACATGACCCGGTCTATTACATCTAAAGCAGATAGGTCGTCCGTCCTCGGTTCTACCTCTATCATTCCGAGGTTTTCTATCATAAGTGTTGCCAGAAGGAGTTCGTCTATATGTATCCTTTTGAGTGGATCGGGGAAATGTACGAGTCTCCTGTGGGGGGAAGTAAGTTTGGTTTTGTCTTGGTGCTCCCATCATAGGCCTCGAATAATTTTCAGTTTTATATGATTGAAACTCTCTTGGTTGCCTGTTCCATCCGGCATGATTAGTTTCTTTTTGAGAAATCCGATTCATAAGAATTTTATTCTTCTCCTTTTGTTCCAGGTATTCCTTCTCGAACCCATCGATTCTCTTGCATGCCTCCAGAAGTTCGTCGATGGTTTTAGGGGGGTTGAGATATAGCGCCAGCGCGTACTCTTTCTTTAGACCTCCGATTACAAATTGCAATATATCTTCAGCAAATCGCATCGCGAGTTCATTCCACCCCTGCATTCTGTTCAGTTTGAGCATCATCTCGTCCTTGTTCTCCAGCGACGCGAAGTCCTGGATGAGGCGAGTCTTGAAAATTTCCCAGGTGGCAAGATTGACCTTGTGGAATTCATACCTAGTTTTAGCAGGTCCGACTAGGTTCATGGCGGCGTAGCGGGTGATGATGTAATCCGCCCAGCGGTAAAGAAACCCAACTTCTTCCAGAGAAGTGATTCATTGGCGTGGGTCTTCGTCTCCAGCATACTTCCTGATGTTCAAGCTTGGATTAAAGGGTATAGGGTCAAAACCGGCATCACCACCAGTTGTTACACCTACCTCGACCGTATGTGCTTCTAAAGGTTTCTGATCAGCGTTCGCCATCTCATAAAATAAACCAGACCGCGTTCTCATAAAGCAAGCAACTATATTTTATTAATAATGAAAAAAGTTAAACTGACTCTAGGAGATTTATAGTAACAACGAACTAAACTCAAAAGACAAAAGAAGCTCTATCAACTAATTGTATCTCGCTCTTATATCAAAAACCTTATTTACATAAATTTCTATTACCAATTATTTTATACTAATTTACATATTTTTACAAAATAACTATGCAGAGTGTGACAATATATAGAAAACATAATTTGGTTAAAGCACTACCTGTCTTAAGGCGAGTAGAATAAGGAAAAACAAAAGATTATTTACATAATTACATATGGTTTGAGCCGGCCAACGGGATAAAACAACAACGAGTTTTTATATGCAAAGCGTGACCTCTGGCGGTCGATTTAACAGAATATTTGAATCTATGATATATAATTTTAAATAAAATAATATTTTTATATAACATATATAATAAACCAAATATAATAATAATAATAAATATTTCAGACATCATATATATAGTCCTATATAGCTGTCTTGAACATTCCATTAACTGACCTGACGTGTGTTTAACAAGGAGGGAGGAAGGGTAGGCAATAAGACGCGCACAGTGGGCGTCTGCCTACACAAGTGTGAATTGCCCATCAGTACACACGACTGACACGACAATCTTCTGACAGTAATTAAGAACGTCTGCTGTCGCCCAAGGTGCTACTGGAGAAGATCCCTAAATAGGCGCCGCTCCATAAATTCTCCTTGGGATAAAAATTCTGTTGTCACACGTATACAAAGAATGGCATGTCCTTCAGTCAGATACTGTTTATTAAATTTGTGTACATGCCTTTGAATGATAGGTGACAAACATTACCTTTTTAGATTGTTTACCTTGTATCGAATGACATGCCACCATGCGGAATTTTTTATTATTTTTGGCACACGGGTGGAATAAAATACATTTTTTATATATATTAAATACATTCTTCTTTTTTATTTCCTCAAAATATGCATATTTTATAATTCTTATTGTAATCGAAAACACTTTGATCAGATGTTTGATTAACTAAATATATATTATTATCTACAATGAATTTTATATGTTATTTGATGTTTTAAATAGTTTTATTTATACCGATACATATAAGATGTATTATTGTTTATCTAATTCAAGTTTGAGAAAGATAAATGCATTCTAATCAGCGAGAAAATAAAATACTAGAATATTCGCCAAATTATTTATCAAATGATTATATATTATAGTAATATATTTTCATATATATATACTCATAGACAAGACTTAAGGAAGTTGTACCTTTTAGCATGTATATCGGGATTTAGACAATAATACTAAAAGATATATGATAGACAGTGACCTTTATTGAAGACACACGTTGAAAAGCCTCATCGCACTCTCTTTAAGCACTTTATATATACAAAAACGGTCATCAGTACTCAATAAAATGAGATTTAAAGGTTTATCTCTTATCAGGTAAAATAAACCTTTTTAGTAAATGCATATAAGCTCACAGAAAAAAAAGAACAATGTCAAATCATGGCTATGACAACCATTATTACTAACAGCAATACTACTCTTTATATGACTGTATTTGCATACTTTGAACATATCTAACTACACCAATGCCTCGCTTTGCGTCGTTTCGTTTTGCGTTTTTTTTTCGAATTTTCGTCACTGCTTAATTTTTACTGATTTTCACTGTGCGTAGTTAGATTTTCGAAGTTGCGTAGTTTTGGATTCGAGTCTTTAATTTTTTTTCCTAAAATATGGCAACACCTTTGTTTTTGATTGCTCCTTCACATATTTTTACTTTGCGTCGTTTCAATTTGGGTCGTGTTTTTTTGGAACGTAACCCCGACGCAAAGCGAGGTATGGGTGTATACTTATACCAATTTGATGAGGCATACAACAATGGTAAATAAACTCACACAATATATTAATTATTTTCACTGAATATATTCTCTGTAATTAGTTTTAACAATAGTAACAGAATGTTATTAAGAATTTTAACTATTTTCAACCTGTATTAATATTTTTTTAATAAAACAAATTTTCTACTTCACCCTTACTGCAATGATAAATTATTGGGAGGGACAAGGCCTCACAATATATTGCAGTAAGGACAGTAGAAAATTGTTTTAGTTAAAAAAAGAATCATAGCGTCAAAAATAGTTAAAATTTCTGATAACAGATGGCGCGCAGATGTATCATGTTGAATTGTTATATCTCTATATACATTAGATTTTAAAACAACACTTGAAGTTACACCGCATGAGTTTCTTTTCATTGAAAAATCAAAATTTATTTCAAGGTGAAATATTGACTATTTCTAACCTTTTTGGATGAGGTATGAAAGGGTGAATTATGAAGAGTAATGATTAACGGAAAAAAAAAGTGTCCAGGGATGGGAATCGAACCCACAATATTCCGCTTACCGGGCAGATGCCATGTCCACTAGGCTACCCTGGACATATTTTTATGTTCATAAATTATATTATATTAAGTAGATTTGGAAATAATTTGAAGGATCTCTAAAGATGACCAATCCATAGATAGAACACATTCCTGTCTACACCCGAAAGAACAACATCTTGTGTTTAATTCGAGCAACAAATTTTGAAGTAGAGCTATTGGAAAAACAGAGCAAGTTTCTTTCTCGAGTAGCAACACACTTCAGATACTTTTGTTGTTTCTAGAGACAACAAGGATTTATGTCTCTAAGACCTCTTTTTGTACCAGAAATCTCTTGTCTATCTAAACACTCTTTATAACCTTTTTAGCTTGGTTCCATTAGGGGCACAAGTACGAATTAACTGCCGAAATATATAAAATATATAAATTAATATTCAATTTGTAGCATGATCTTATTTATAATATACATAGGATATATAAAATAAACACTCTCGCGAGTATATATTTAAAATTTGAATCAAAAAAAGATTGATCCGAATTGAATCATAGGAAAAAACATGCTTGCTAATTGGATTTATAAATGAAGTTTAAAGGAGTCAAGCTTTTATAAGAAATTAAGAAAAAGGCATCTCCTTATCGTGCAACTGAAAGTTGCTGATGGCTTGCACGATAAGGAGATGCCTTTTTCTTAATTTATGCACCTTATCGCAGTACAATATTACATTTGTACTATTTTTTCACATTTTATAAGAAATTTAATCTTTTTTATTTCGACATTCAAAAAGGACTCTTTTTTAAAATTATTTCTTTGAGAAAAGACGACACCAAGTTGCCGAAATAAATATAAGAAATCTTGAAGTGACTCATTTATAATATAATATTATTGTTATTTAATATATTTTAATTCATCAGGACCTAAACTTTCAAAATAATTCTTCAATGTATCTTATAATTTGAAAGGATTAGACGAAGATAAATTCAAATGTCTTTATTTCAAATAATAAAGCTTCATATTGAAATTTTATCAAAAGCAACTCGTATTCCTTTTACTCCAATTCCTTTTAGTCGCAAACATATATTTTTTGATGAAAATTCTAAACTATTATGATTCTTTAAAAAAAAAAACAATTTCTACTGCCCTTACTACAATGGAAAAAATAAATGGGATTTTCATAACAGATGGCGCTCTAATGTATCATAATATAATTATTAATAGAAATAATTAATGTTTCGTGGTAAAATTTCAAATAATCGTTGCTATAATGATATTGGAAAGTTTTACTTCAACTAGGACAACGTCAACATATTTTCTTATCTGCTTCTAGTTACCAGAATCTATACTGAATGTCTTTACACACCCACACTTTGATTTATATGACATCTACTTTGAAAAAAAAACTTTAAAGCAATAAAATTCTATTATAACACCCCCTCTTTCCTATATTCCCAGTTTCAAATTGTCTTTATTCAAGACTCTAGAATAGCTTGTTCATAATGAAATTTGCTGTTTTTATGAATAGGTAGAGGTAAGGAGAATCGTTTATGACTTTTATTGAATTTTCTGTTTTACTTGGTCATTGAAAGGGTCTCCTCATCTTCATAGGTAATTATGTATATATGAGTTTATTTCTATATAAAACTGTATTCTTATTTGAATACGCTACTAGGAGGCCAGGGCGAATATTTCCTTGAATTACAAGGTTATCCCAAAAGTTCGTAAACACTTTCAAAAAAATGAAATACCAATATTATTCGTCGTTATGTATGATTTCTTTGTGTATAATGTATAAAGTAATTTATTGTGTTTTATTATGTACTAGCGGATGTGTACCCGGCTTCGCCCGGGTTTTATCCGAGTGAAAGTTTGCCTAACGAATATTATATATTATGAAGTATAATAAACAATGTTAAAGATTAGTTTTAATTATTAATCAAGATTGTGTGTGAATATGTGAGAAAGATGTAATATCGTTGTTGTTTTCTTGGCCGACTGTTTTACATATGGTGTTATCTAAAAATTGCTTGTTTTGAATATTTTTTTAGATTGAGATTATTAGCTAGTATGTAAAAAAATTAACTCTGTTGAATTTTTTTTTTTTGTATTTATATATAAATAAAATTAACTCTGTTGATTTTTTTTGTATTTAATCGATAACAGCGAAGTTACGCATGTTAATGTTAGGAAAAATATTTTAATGTTAAGCAAAACCTGCTCCATCTCGTTTTACATAAATGTTGAAAATTTGGTCGAAATTGATGCATTGTAACGAAAGTTTTTAGCGAACAACACTTATGAAATTTGCATTTTATTAATATAGATTCGTCGTAATAATATTATTTGCCAAATAATAGGAGCAACAATGTTTTAAAGAAAACACTAACTTTTTGGAAAACCTCTTCTTCTTTCCTATCTCCACTCAATCATATTAGGGTATCAAGTTGTGACCCTTGATGGTGTCTGTTTGACAACCATCATGAATGGGTGAAGTAGAATGCGTCTGCCTTTGTCATTAAGACTGGAAACACTACTCAGTGGCAAGCCAACTTAGCTCCAAAAGAAATGGCCGCCTCTGACATGAGGAACAGACGCCATGTACAGCTTCTCCTAACATGGAGTACAAACACTGCTCATCCTGTATCCCTGAATCAGGAACCCTTACAGGGTACTATCAGCCGGTCCAGCTGAACCCAGGTTTTTCAGTGAGCTTGTTACTGATCCCCCTCCTCTATTTTCATCCGGGCTTGGGACCGGCAAAGGCGGATTTGGGACAACCTTATATCATGGTATGTGCAGAGTGAGATATCTGGTAGATTGGTGAGTGCAGTCATTTCCTGGTGTTGTCCGTCTTGCAGGTCTTTAATTATATTATCACTTGTATATAGAGATAATCCTTTTTTTTCCTTAGAATTAGTTTATGCCTTTCTGGCCTTGTACTTATCGTTTGCGGGAAAATCGTTTTTTAAGGATATATCTATATGTAATTTTCCTGTCTTAAAGGTTTATGTCACTGATTTTCTTAAATTCAATAACTGCGCTTCCATCCTGTAGTGTCAAATAAGCAGATATTTATCGAAAATATAGTATCACAACGCTACAAAGCAATCTGTTGATTGAATTGGCACAACCGTGGGGAGAATTCATCATTGAATAGCCAAGCCCTCATTAGATATTCGATCGCAGAAAGTACAGTAGAAAGTATGTTCTATTTGAAAGAGGGATACATTCATGCTTATAATAGTTTGATTTATTATATATAGAATGTTGGTAGTGAGCGTTGAAAATTTTATCTGCTTATGCTGTGCAGAAAGAGACATTAATAACCACGCTATCTATACTCCAAGAAGGTAAACACAAAGCCGTGAGATTTCCAGAGAGATATATTAAGGTCTATTCTATCTATATTCCATGTACAAACCAAGCCGTGAGATGTCCCAGAAAGATAGATTGGGGACTACGATATCTGTATCTCTTGTACAACCCGATCCCTGAGATCTCCCAGAAAGATAGATAAGAGATACGCTATCTATATTACAGACAAGTACAATTCAGAATATGAGATGTCCCAGAAAAATAGATTAGGGACTACACTATCAATATTCTAGTCAAGTACAAACCAAGCCGTGAGATATCCCAGAAAGATCGACAAAGGATTACGCTATCTATATTCCAGACAAGTACAAACCAAGCCGTGAGATGTCCCAGAAAGATAGATTAGGGACTACACTATCAATATTCCAGTCAAGTACAAACCAAGCCGTGAGATATCCCAGAAAGATCGATAAAGGAATACGCTATCTATATTCCAGACAAGTACAAACCAAGCCGTGAGATGTCCCAGAAAGATCGATAAAGGATTACGCTATCTATATTCCAGACAAGTACAATTCAGAACATGAGATGTCCCAGAAAGATAGATTAGGGACTACGCTATCTATATTCCAGACAAGTACAATTCAGAACATGAGATGTCCCAGAAAGATAGATTAGGGACTACGCTATCTATATTCCAGACAAGTACAATTCAGAACATGAGATGTCCCAGAAAGATAGATTAGGGACTACGCTATCTATATTCCAGACAAGTACAATTCAGAACATGAGATGTCCCAGAAAGATAGATTAGGGACTACGCTATCTATATTCCAGACAAGTACAATTCAGAACATGAGATGTCCCAGAAAGATAGATTAGGGACTACGCTATCTATATTCCAGACAAGTACAATTCAGAACATGAGATGTCCCAGAAAGATAGATTAGGGACTACACTATCAATATTCCAGTCAAGTACAAACCAAGTCGTGAGATGTCCCAGAAAGATAGATTAGGGACTACACTATCAATATTCCAGTCAAGTACAAACCAAGTCGTGAGATGTCCCAGAAAGATAGATTAGGGACTACACTATCAATATTCCAGTCAAGTACAAACCAAGCCGTGAGATATCCCAGAAAGATCGATAAAGGACTACGCTATTTATATTCCAGACAAGTACCAACCAAGCCCTGAGATGTCCCAGAAAGATAGATTATGGACTACGCTATCTATATTCCAGACAAGTACAAACCAAGTCGTGAGATGTCCCAGAAAGATAGATTATGGACTACACTATTTATATTCCAGACAAGAACAAACCAAGCCGTGAGATGTCCCAGAAAGATAGATTAGGGACTACACTATCTATATTCCAGACAAGTACAAACCAAGCCGTTATATGGCCCAGAAAGATAGATTAGGGACTACGCTATCTATATTCCAGACAAGTACAAACCAAGCCGCGAGATGTCCTAGAAAGATAGATTAGGGACTACACTATCTATATTCCAGACAAGTACAAACCAAGCCGTGAGATGTCCCAGAAAGATAGATTAGGGACTACACTATCTATATTCCAGACAAGTACAAACTTAGCCGTGAGATGTCCCAGAAAGATCGATAAAGGATTACGCTATCTATATTCCAGACAAGAACAAACCAAGTCGTGAGATGTCCCAGAAAGATAGATTAGGGACTACACTATCTATATTCCAGACAAGTACAAACTTAGCCGTGAGATGTCCCAGAAAGATCGATAAAGGATTACGCTATCTATATTCCAGACAAGAACAAACCAAGTCGTGAGATGTCCCAGAAAGATAGATTAGGGACTACACTATCAATATTCCAGTCAAGTACAAACCAAGCCGTGAGATGTCCCAGAAAGATCGATAAAGGATTACGCTATCTATATTCCAGACAAGTACAAACCAAGTCGTGAGATGTCCCAGAAAGATAGATTATGGACTACACTATTTATATTCCAGACAAGAACAAACCAAGCCGTGAGATGTCCCAGAAAGATAGATTAGGGACTACACTATCTATATTCCAGACAAGTACAAACCAAGCCGTTATATGTCCCAGAAAGATAGATTAGGGACTACGCTATCTATATTCCAGACAAGTACAAACCAAGCCGCGAGATGTCCTAGAAAGATAGATTAGGGACTACACTATCTATATTCCAGACAAGTACAAACCAAGCCGTGAGATGTCCCAGAAAGATAGATTAGGGACTACACTATCAATATTCCAGTCAAGTACAAACCAAGCCGTGAGATGTCCCAGAAAGATCGATAAAGGATTACGCTATCTATATTCCAGACAAGTACAAACCAAGTCGTGAGATGTCCCAGAAAGATAGATTATGGACTACACTATTTATATTCCAGACAAGAACAAACCAAGCCGTGAGATGTCCCAGAAAGATAGATTAGGGACTACACTATCTATATTCCAGACAAGTACAAACCAAGCCGTTATATGTCCCAGAAAGATAGATTAGGGACTACGCTATCTATATTCCAGACAAGTACAAACCAAGCCGCGAGATGTCCTAGAAAGATAGATTAGGGACTACACTATCTATATTCCAGACAAGTACAAACCAAGCCGTGAGATGTCCCAGAAAGATAGATTAGGGACTACACTATCTATATTCCAGACAAGTACAAACTTAGCCGTGAGATGTCCCAGAAAGATCGATAAAGGATTACGCTATCTATATTCCAGACAAGAACAAACCAAGTCGTGAGATGTCCCAGAAAGATAGATTAGGGACTACACTATCTATATTCCAGACAAGTACAAACTTAGCCGTGAGATGTCCCAGAAAGATCGATAAAGGATTACGCTATCTATATTCCAGACAAGAACAAACCAAGTCGTGAGATGTCCCAGAAAGATAGATTAGGGACTACACTATCAATATTCCAGTCAAGTACAAACCAAGCCGTGAGATGTCCCAGAAAGATCGATAAAGGATTACGCTATCTATATTCCAGACAAGTACAAACCAAGCCGTGAGATGTCCCAGAAAGATAGATTAGGGACTACACTATCTATATTCCAGACAAGTACAAACCAAGCCGTGAAATGTCCCAGAAAGATAGATTATGGACTAGGCTATCTATATTCCAGACAAGTACAAACCAAGCCGTGAGATGTCCCAGAAAGATAGATTAGGGACTACACTATCTATATTCCAGACAAGTAAAAACCAAGCCGTGAGATGTCCCAGAAAGATAGATTATGGACTACGCTATCTATATTCCAGACAAGTACAAATCAAGACGTGAGATGTCCCAGAAAGATAGATAAAGGACTACGCTATTTATATTCCAGACAAGTACAAATCAAGCCGTGAGATGTCCCAGAAAGATAGAATAGAGACTACGCTATCTATATTCCAGACAAGTACATACCAAGACGTGAGATGTCCCAGAAAGATAGATTAGGGACTGCGCTATCTATATTCCAGACAAGTACATACCAAGCCCTGGTATGTCCCAGAAAGATAGAATAGAGACTACGCTATCTATATTCCAGATAAGTACAAACCAAGCCGTGAGATGTCCCAGAAAGATAGATTAGGGACTGCGCTATCTATATTCCAGACAAGTACATACCAAGCCCTGGTATGTCCCAGAAAGATAGATAAAGGTCTACGCTATCTATATTCCAGAGAAGTGCAAACCAAGCCCTGAGATGTCCCAGAAAGATAGATTAGGAACTACGCTATATATATTCCAGACAAGTACATACCAAGCCCTGGTATGTCCCAGAAAGATAGATAAAGGACTACGCTATCTATATTCCAGAGAAGTACAAACCAAGCCCTGGTATGTCCCAGAAAGATAGATAAAGGACTACGCTATCTATACTCCAGAGAAGTACAAACCAAGCCGTGAGATGTCCCAGAAAGATAGATTAGGGACTACGATATCTATATTCCAGACAAGTACAAACCAAGACGTCCAGAGGTAGCTAGGAAATAACCCGCCAACACAATATCTCTCGGCGCCAAATTAATGCCGCAATAAACAGAAAATCCTCCCCGAGGAATATGCGCAGCATCTCGAGGAAATCATTGTGTATTTATCTGGCCACATTGGTGTCTTTATTTAATATCGGAGTTATTGGATCCTCGCTATACACTTGCTCCCAATTTCTATGCTCACACTCCCATATATATTTATGATGGTTAAAAACATAAGATGTGTCATTTTATCATTTAAAATGCCTGACATTCCTCTCCCCTATTTTAGTTTTCTTTCTGCCCATATACACTCTTTAACAGAAAACTACGTACCAAGAAAAAGTTGTCATATTGGGATAAAAAGTGGTGTAAGTGTAGAATGTGTATAAGGAAAGAACTGTTAAAATATCAGAATAACTAATAGTTTTATTCCTTTTTTTTTGGTCGTCACACATTTTGAGAAAGTCAATATATTGTTGAACCTTCACTGGCTTGGATGCAGGCTGCCACCCGGCTTGTCATGGACTAATTAAGATTCCGGATGATGAGCTGCGGGATTTCTTGTCAAATTATCTCCAAATGTCGGGATAAATATTCAACATTCCGGGATCGTCGAAATAACCTTCCCATCACGTCCAAGATGTGCTCTATGGGTGAGAGATCATGTGACCATTCTGGCCACGGAAGAGTTTGTCAAGACTGAAGACCATCCATAGTAACACGTGCCATGTGTGGCCAGGCATTATCTTGTTGTAAATTAACCCCGGGATGATATGAGAGGAACGGCAACCAAACAGGCCGTAGAATATCATTTACGTACCGTTGTGCTGTTAGGGTGCCTGCTACCAATGGGTTCAAGCTATTAAATGAAATGGCGTCTTTGCCATAACGCCCTGTTGGGACCTGTGTGGTGTTCGAAAGTAAGCCCAGGATCCCCATGCTGCCCAGGAAGTCAACAGACACGTTTTTGACTGTCATGAGGACAGAGTAAGAAACAGGACTCGTCATTAAAGACTATGTATCCCCAGTCAGCGCAGTTCCAAGTTGATCACTCCCGATACCACTGTAGCTAGACTTGTCGGTGTACGGGTGTTAAGGATAGACATTGTAATGGTCGGCGAGCTCTTAGATTCAGCCTACTCAGTCGTCACTCTCATTAACAAAACTTTAAAAAGTTTTACCTTTTAGAATTATTATATATAGATTAAGACAATAAGTCTAAACGATATTTAAAACACAGTGACCTTTATTGAAGACACAGGAGATAACCAATTGTAAACAAAATTAATTCTGTATCTTAAAAAATATATATAGACCACAAGCAGCATCAAACTTTTCACTTCCTTAAGTTTTGTCTATGATTGTATATGTGTAGTAACATTTCGTGTTTATTTAAATGATTCATATTTCATTAAATATTGTAACATAAAAATTAGGAAAGACAAACTTCAGGATGACACGGCAATTTATTTAATGCAAGCACAAAATCAGCATTAATAAGATATAAAATAATGAATAAGGGAAGATTCCAGAGTAAAAAAATATAAATAATATAAATATTTTAAAATAATAATAATCTGTAAATAAAATATAATAAATATTTTGCTACAATATTTTAAAGAGGAATTAAATATGTCTCCCGACATTAATATAGTAATCTGCGATGATACGATACGTCAAATAGGTTTAACGATGATAATAGTATTTGCTTTTCTTGAATTCAAGTAGCAGAGAGAGAGAAGCTCAGTAAAGATTCTCGGTCCTTCCTATTCACCTGATATAGTTCTAAGCTTGAAGAGCTATAAGGGAAAGACAAAATGATGCGGACAAGCTTGTCCATCATGGCTGAATCGAAGTCAATCTAGCCAGTCGCTTCTAAAGAAGGTTATAAAAATGTTTGAGGACATTTCGAAGTTGTAAGATTAGAAATTGAAAGGAAGAATCTATTCTATATATAATGACATTTCAGATTAAATTTGAAATTTGGAAATAAATTTTCGGTCTATTCATATATAAATATTTGACGTATATATATTAAATTACATAGAATATTCGCGACATTTGATAAAAACATATAGCAAAAATATTCTAAATAAATTAAAACATAAATATTAATATATTTTTATATTATTCTATTATATATCTTTATTTTACGCCATTTTTTCTACTTTCCTTTCCTTTTTCTATAAATATAGCGACTAATTACCAATTTCCCGCATTGAATTTGTTATTTTAATTTTAAAAATCATGAATATTTTACTATATCAATGTGAATATCGTTTGAAAATATTACTTCATTTCAATAATCTTGTATACACTCAGGTATTCAAAAAAAGGGATAATATTCAATGGTCAGAGATGCATTGAAAAAGTATTTTTTCGACTATCTCTTGATATTTCAGCCATACTGGGTTACTCTGAAAGTTTTGCAATAAAATAAAAATAAGATTAATAAACATTTATCAAAACATTCAACTTTACATTCAATACACCTTTTCATTCTTTGAACCCAGAATACAAGTTTCACCACTAATCTAGGCTTATACCTTCAAATATCTCCAAGTAGGGCTACACGACATCATTAAGGCTTGTAGATTTGATTACACACAAACTTTCTTTAACTTTTGGAAATATATAAAAATCACAGGGAGCAAGATTAGGGTTGTATGGTGAGTTTTCAAGCAACTGAATCCTATTTTCCTTTTGAAAATTCATTGTTTTTGAAGCTTTGTGAGCTGCTGCATGGTTATGATGGAGAATGATTCCTCTAGTTTCGGTCTTCTTTCTTTAAACTTTTGATAACTTCTGTTAGACAAATTTGTATATTACAATTAGCAGTTACTGTTTTTCCAACTTCCAAAGTTATTGTAGCAACAGGAACTTCTTTCTTTGAACTTTTGATAACTTCTGTTAGACAAATTTGTATATTTCAATTAGCAGTTACTGTTTTATCATCCTTCAAAGTTATTGTAGCAACAGGAACTTCTTTCTTTAAACTTTTGATAACTTCTGTTAGACAAATTTGTATATTACAATTAGCAGTTACTGTTTTATCATCCTTCAAAGTTATTGTAGCAACAGGAACTTCTTTCTTTAAACTTTTGATAACTTCTGTTAGACAAATTTGTATATTTCAATTAGCAGTTACTGTTTTATCATCCTTCAAAGTTATTGTAGCAACAGGAACTTCTTTCTTTAAACTTTTGATAACTTCTGTTAGACAAATTTGTATATTACAATTAGCAGTTACTGTTTTATCATCCTTCAAAGTTATTGTAGCAACAGGAACTTCTTTCTTTAAACTTTTGATAACTTCTGTTAGACAAATTTGTATATTACAATTAGCAGTTACTGTTTTATCATCCTTCAAAGTTATTGTAGCAACAGGAACTTCTTTCTTTAAACTTTTGATAACTTCTGTTAGACAAATTTGTAT
Source organism: Cordylochernes scorpioides (assembly GCA_030710605.1). NCBI lineage: Eukaryota > Metazoa > Arthropoda > Arachnida > Pseudoscorpiones > Chernetidae > Cordylochernes > Cordylochernes scorpioides. Next base: position 69,567,416 of record CP092876.1, read on the forward strand.
ATTACAATTAGCAGTTACTGTTTTTTCATCCTTCAAAGTTATTGTAGCAACAGGAACTTCTTTCTTTAAACTTTTGATAACTTCTGTTAGACAAATTTGTATATTACAATTAGCAGTTACTGTTTTTTCATCCTTCAAAGTTATTGTAGCAACAGGAACTTCTTTCTTTAAACTTTTGATAACTTCTGTTAGACAAATTTCTATATTACAATTAGCAGTTACTGTTTTTCCATCCTCCAAAGTTATTGTGCAACAGGAAAAATTTAGTGAAAAAGGTGCAAACATTATTTTTTCAACACTCCACAACCACTTAACTTTTGTCGGAGGTTCTTCATTTTCAAACACCTAAAATGAAGATTGTCTTTTTACATCAATTCCAATTGATAGATCCATTTTAATTACCTGTTATCATATCAAACATATGCATTGAGGTATCTGAATCGAATTTTATCATTATTTCTTGGCTCCAAAACACTCTCTGCTTTTTATATCCTCAGTTAACTCATGAGACACGTACCTGCTGCAAAGTTTCCTCACTTTCAAATATTCGTGCAAATATTTGCATTATTTTATCATTGCAGTAAGGGCAGTAGAAAAATCTTTTATTTCAAAAATAATCATAAGAATCAAAAATATTTCTTCAAATTAAAGACACTTTTCGGTCAGTAAATCTTTTTATTGTCTCGACGTTTCGACAAAAATATTTTGTCCTCGTCAGGAGCGAACAATAATTAGAACATGGCAAAGCGTTAGAATTTATTCTAATAGAATAATAATAATTTTGTCGTAACGTCGAGACAATAAAAAGATTCAATGGCCGAAATGTCTTTTATTTGAAGAAATATGAATGCTGGCCAGGCAGCCTCTATCTTTACAAGAATCAAAAATAGTTAATATTTCTTATGACATATGGCGCATTGAGTCATCATCTAAATAGTTTATATTTAGCGGGATTATAGATATTTGAACCTTTACCTTTGTCTTATTTTGTATACTGATTTCATGTATTATATAATTAAACACTTTTTTGCCTATAATTCTGAATATTTCTACCAGATATACAAAATGCTTATGTAGGGGCACGCCCCAGAGAGTTTGATGGTGTTTAAGACAGATAAAAGACGTCCTTATGATTGAATTAAAAATACAGTATGAAGAAAACACAGAATTATTATGTATACGGGAAAAATATTCAAAATGACCAGTCTTCTATTTTTTAAATATCTCTGTCATTGGTTCTGGTCTTCATTCCTCTCCATTCTTCTCTATATTGTTGTTTATAGTAATGATCTGTGTACATTATAAAGGACTGCGGCGTATGATTATAAAACAACACTTGAAGTTGCACCGCATAAGTTTCTTTTCTGTGAAAAATCAATATTTATTTCAAAGAGAAATATTTACTATTTCTAACTTTTTTGGATGAAGTATGAAAGGGTGAAAATATGAAGAGTAATGGCGAACGGAAAAATAAAAGTGTCCAGGGGCGGGAATCGAACCCACAACCTTCCGCTTACCGGGCAGATGCCATGTCCACTAGGCTACCCTGGACGTATTTTTCCCTTCGTAAATAATACTTAAAGTAACTTATAATACATTATAAAGGACTGCGGCGTATGATTATAAAACAACACTTGATTTTTCACAGAAAAGAAACTTATGCGGTGCAACTATCAAGTGTTGTTTTATAATCATACGCCGCAGTCCTTTATAATGTATTATAAGTTACTTTAAGTATTTCATATTTTCACCCTCTCATATTTCATCCAAAAAAGTTACTTTAAGTATTATTTACGAACGGAAAAATACGTCCAGGGTAGCCTAGTAGACATGGCATCTGCCCGGTAAGCGGAAGGTTGTGGGTTCGATTCCCGCCCCTGGACACTTTTATTTTTCCGTTCGCCATTACTCTTCATATTTTCACCCTTTCATACTTCATCCAAAAAAGTTAGAAATAGTAAATATTTCTCTTTGAAATAAATATTGATTTTTCACAGAAAAGAAACTTATGCGGTGCAACTTCAAGTGTTGTTTTATAATCTGTGTACAGTTAAACCTGTCTATAGCGTCCCCTCTAAAAAGCGCCTCCCTCTCTACAGCGCCTGATTTTAAATACGTAGTACGATGCGATTTACATTAAAAGTGACCTGTCTATAGCACCCCCTCTCTATAGCACCCTATTTTGGTGAGTCCCAAGAGGAGGCGCTATAGACAGGTTTAACTGTATATGCAAATACACCCATACCTCGCTTTGCGTCAGGGTTACGTTCCAAAAAAACACGACGCAAATTGAAACGACGTAAAGTGAAAATAAATTTTCTATAGAAAACTATTTTAAAAATTATATTAAATTTGCGTTGATTTTAGTTAGAAAGGGAATCCCCAAATTTTGATGGCATGGCGCAATCAAAAACAAAGGTGTTGCCATATTTTAGGAAAAAAATTTCAAAAAAAAAAAAAAAAATTAAAGACTCGAATCCAAAACAACGCAACTTCGAAAATATAACGACGCACAGTGAAAATTAGTAAAAATTAAGCAGCGAGGCAACTTGGAAAAAAAACACAAAACGAAACGACGCAAAGCGAGGTATTGGTGTACCCGGAACAAAGGATGTAAACAATTGAAGCATAGTGAATATATAATTGTTCTAGCGCGGTGTTATATTAATTGGCTCTATATAAAGGCTTTAAATATATCAAATATATATGCAAAATAAAGGCTATATGTAAAATAAAAACCGTAAAAAGACATATATTAATTTATTCCTTTTACTTCTTAGTTTCTCCTCAATTTCACCTGTCTGATTATTTATATTACAAACGTTGACATTCAATTTTATCTTCCTTAACTTTAACTGTAAATGTTCTCTTAATATCAACCAATCTTTATTCTCTCTTTTCTTCCAAGGTTTTTTCAACTCAATATCACTTTTGAAAATTTAAGTAAACGTTGGAAACGCATTAGAATGCTCAGATTTAATGGCAAAATCAAAACATTCACGAAATGCCCCAAATGCGATTCCCAACTAGCCAGTTCTGAACATCTATTGAATTGTATCAAATCTTCCAAAATAAACTTCTGGAAAAACCCCAGGACTATAATAGAAAAGCTGAGACAACGGGACCTAATGGAGATCGTTTAAACGAATTAAGGAATAAGCAACAACAACAACAATACGTTGGAAACAGAAAAATAAGAAAGAATATTTTTAGTTACTGTAGATAATTTGCATTTATTCAACCGTTAATACTAGCAAAACATGATTTTATTAAATCGTCTACATGTTCATTACTTAAGAAATGGAAGCATTGAAGAACGAATGCTTCTTTTAAATATAAAAAAAACATCTACTGTCCTTACTGCAATAAAATAATATTGGGAGGGCCTGGCTTATCTGGAAGAGTTCATCATTGATGAGCGAAGACCTCCCAATATTTTTTCATCGTAGTAAGGACAATAGGAGTTTGTTTTATATTTAAAAAGAAACATTCATGCTTCAATGATAACATTTCTTATACATTAGAATATGGATAATTCGAAAACGTCTTTAATTTAAATATTTATCTTGGTCCCTAGAATTTCTTATAAACAGAATTATCATTTTTAATTCGAAATTTTGGATAATTAGATTTTTTCTTTTGGTTCCATTAGCTTCGAATTATCCAAATTCGATTGCATATAGATGTCCCGTTATCACCTTATAATGTTCATTATTTATTCAACATACCATATCTAAGTGTATCTATTAGCATATCATATAAAAGGTTAGTAAATTCCAAGTTGAGGGAATATAGACGGGGATCGATATTGTTACACCAGGCTGCGGTTTGGCAGATTCTTCAGTCTTGATTCTCTCCTCAGACGCGTCTTGCATCTTTCCAGAACGTGTCTCAACCATTCTACAAGGTTAAACCAGTCAATAATAAGACAACTATATTTTAAGGTAACACCTAGAATATCTCTTTATTTATCACATCAAAGTTTAAAGCTTGTTGGGTATTTAGTGTATCAAAATATTCATTATTTTATAGTACATATTATTTCATAATAATATTCTGTTTTATAAGAATAAATATAAAATTTAGATTTGACATATATAGAAATAATATTATAAATATTTTTTAAAATATGCGCGCATTAATCATGATGCAACAATATCCTGTCAGTTTTGTGGTGTAGGGATCCAAACTGACTGCAGTTTCAAGTCTGTCTCACCAGGTATAAGCCAGTGACCAACAGTTTCCTCGACAAGAAAAGAAAGCAGACGGAAAACCCATCCAATTTAAGAGTGCTCATCGCATCACTTAACTCAACCAGGGAAGTAATCAACGGAAAGTTTTCTGGTTAAACCAAGAATTCACTGGGAGGCATTTTACCACCGAGTGTTTCCTTTTATCCTTACCATTTATCTTCAAACATATAGCTGTAGGTAGACTTGCCATCTTCCCTCTATATATAATTCTTGACAATATTTTCTTTTTGACAATTAAAATAATTTTATTGGCATCTTGTCAATTCACGCACAGTCTGCACTGTTTTAAAAAAATATTATAATATATATGCATGATACTATGTACAATGAATATGGCGCCTCTGCCAGCGCTGCAGAGTTTGGTGGAGAATCACCAGCAGGTCTCCAGCGACACCACGTATTTTACGATCTAGTCGTAGAATACGTAGATTGCGTACTTCGCCGCTAAGGAGATGGTGAAGGCGTGGTCCTTGAGATCAACATATACAAGTCTTGATTAGAGGAAGGCATTTAGACGGATCAAATAAATACGTTGTTTAGAGCATTTTCATTTTATCATCTTCAAAATGGCCACATTATATATTAAAAGACAGTTTCTGAATTTTAACTATATTTAAGATTTATTTAGAGACACAGAATTTATTGCAAGGGCACTTTATTGATACATTTACATATATCTTCGGATTCCAAAAAAATAAAATCATAAGACACGCCTTAGCTCTTTTTATTTACCTGATTGATGGAAGCTTTCGGGAAATATCTTCTTGGGCTAACTAAAACGTATTAACAAGGTAATTGAAGAGAGATTATATAGCATTTAAAAAGTTATTTACTAAATTTGAAGCATCAATTGTTTCATATTTTGATATTCTGACACAGAGATCGAGTGTCATCTTTGATTGTTTCTTGACCATTTTAAAATACTTGTGTAAAAAAACTTTCTTATACCATAACCTTTTTATCATATAATTAAAGACAACGTTTCTATGCGTCAAACTCTTTTTTTTTTCTCCAAAACCAAAAATGTGTGCAATTTTGTAGAATCTCCTTATACAACACCATTACGTATATATTTATTTGAAGATAGAAACAATTTATAGCGAACATCTTGTGTCATTTATTGAGATTGTTATACAAAACATCTAATGCACTATCAGTTTTGCTCTAATTAGAAAATGGCTACAGTTGCCACGTTAGTCACCTTGGAAACGAACCAGAATTTGGTCAAATATTCCAAGGGTCCATGGGAGACCGCAGGAAGGCCGCATCCTTGCAGAAAATTGACATGGACCCAGAGCAGCCGCTTTACACACCCAAGATGTGGACATTGCGACTGCTGTGATTGAGATGCATGGAGACATCTGAGGCTCTTCATTGGACACGACAACAAAAAACAATGCACTATTTATATGCTAAATCTTTTATTGTTTTCACGCGCAATTTTCAAATAAATGCCATATAAGGAGATTTTCTAGAATGTTGAATGGAAGATTAGAAAGGAATAGGAATGCTTTGCTCATAAGTGATTATCATAAGAAAAATTTATATTTCCAAAATATGCTAAATATGTGCGGAAAGGTAAGCGTCTACCTATAGAAAATACATTAACACGTCTAATTATATACGTTGAACGATAAATAAGTCCCCTAGAATTGCTTGAAATAAAAACGGATGTGTGTGCTGTGTTGAGCGAAGCGCATCTTTAGGGGAATAAATTTAAGCTTTCAAGCAAGCCATCTTCAACAAGCTCTATAGCTATGTCTTATAAATCTTCCTGTTTTGTCACAGCGTTATGTCATTTCTACATGTCGTTAAAGTGAAGATTGGTCGAAACTTGCTTCACTTTTCAAAACAAAAGATACGTATTTTTCAACAGCCAATTATTCTGAGTTCAACGACGCAATTTGTTTGTAAAAAGACGAATTACAATGTGTTTTATTTAAATATTTGCAAACTTCTAAATGTTATCTCTTCCTTAGGATTCTATTGTTTATTTTATTTTTTTTAGAAAGCCAGGTCAATTAAAATGCTATAACACTAGCTCCGGCAAATTCAACAGCTATGTGTTACAGCTATGTGTCGAAATAGAAAATGAACAAGGTATTCTGGTCTGATAATCGGCCCAACCATTTCACCACCTAAGACGAATTCGACTAATTCTGTGACTCAACAAATAGGATACTATATACCCGCCCAAATACTGATGAGGGTCATATCTTGAATCAATGGCATACCCCTTGAAATTTGTGTAAAATTGCAAAAGCTAGCGTTTTTTTTTTACTTGTGTGTTGTACATAGGGCTGATAAAACTGCTTTGTTTAGTATATTTTCAAATGGAGAGGTAGCATTTTTGGTAGAAAAAGTATTATTTTAATGCATTCATATTTTATATATATTTTTGTACAATATACATTGTTTTATGCATTTATAAAAGAAATTTGACTCTCTTCCACTTTTTATACAAATATAGTATTTTTATGCATTTTTAAAGGGAAAAGTGCCACTTTTGGTGCAAACTGTAAAGTGTTTTTTCATTTTTAAAAAGAAAAAGTCCCTTTAGGTAAAAATTTGCATTTTTGAAGAGGTATATGTCCCTTTACGTACAAAATGCACTGTTTTGCATTTTTAAAAGGAAAGGTGCAATTATTTTAGTACAAAATGCATTGCGTTTTTGCATTTTTAAAGAAAACGTGCTACTTTTGGTACAATATGTTTTTATTCCCTTTTAAAGGGAAAGGCGTCACTTTTGGTAAAAAATACTTTTTAAAAACTTTTAAAGGGAAATGCGTTACTTTTGGTGGAAAAGGTTTTTATTTAGGCATTTTTAAGAAAATAGTATATGAATAACACATTTCATATATTAATATCACCTCCCGCACAGAAATTATATGTATATAAATATATATAATAAATATATAAAAAGAGAATATTATTTCTAATCACTAAAATTAAGTGTTTTATTAATGTGTTTTATCTATTTGTAAGCTTTTTCTTATTTACAAGTAAAACATTGTAAACCCTTTTATTCTTCATCATCAATATATTCTTAGATCACGTCGACAATATGGAAGATAAAATATTGCCACAGAGAAAGGTTCTAAAGAAAGTTCAATTGAGAAAAAAAAAGGAAAATATTTTCGTAGCCACGAGAAACTTTACGTAAAAATCAATTTATTTCAACGTTTCTATCAATCACTTTAACTTTTTTATGTAAAATAATTTATCACCGGGCTATTATTTTTTTTTAAGTTTGCCAATCTATCAAAGGCTCGTTGAAAATACGTTTTAAAAATGTTAAAAGTGCCATGGAACTTTTCCGGCAAAAAAAAAAATCTCCCCGACAAGGAAAATGACAAACATATATCAAATGATAGCTGTCAACATTCTAACTTTGAAAGACTTTCTTGTTTTGATGAGATTAAGGTATAGTGAATCAAATGATAGCTTTATATATATATATATAATTAATATATGTTTCTTTCAAACGAAAAATCGAAATTTATTTTAAAGGAGAATTATTTCTAACCTTAGAGATGAAGTATGAATGAACGAATTGTGAAGAGTAATCATAAACGGAAAAATAAAAGTGTCCAGGGATGGTTAATTAAAAATGATTAAAAATAAATTTAGATTTTTCGTTCAAAAGAAACACATGCGGGATAATTTTCAAATGTCGTTCTACAATCGTAAGCCGCATTATATTGTATAATAATGAATATATATATATATATTATCACATAAATTAAAAAAATAAGAGTATATATGTTTTTATTATATAAAATATAAATAGTTTATATTTTATATTATAATATGAAATAAATAGTTTATTTCTGAAGAAGATACTATTCACATACGTTTTGATATATTATTTTAAAACTATATTGTTTTAATGCATTTCAAAAAAGGAAGGCAATTAATATAAAGATAGACTATTGAAAATAGAGCAATCAATAAATAAAATACTTTAATTAAAAAGGCATATATTGGATCGTATTATCATTTATTTTACCAATATTTCAGTTGGCTGAACGCCAACTTTTATCATGGTAATTAATATGTTATAACACCTTGATAAAGGTTGGCGTTCAGCCAACTGAATTTTGGTAAAATAAATGTTTTTTTGATCCATTATATGCCTTCTTAATTAAAGATAGACTATGTACAGTCGAAGAGAGTATCTTAACGACAAAGAGTTCAAACGTCGTTCCACAATCATAAGCCGCAATATATTGTATCATAAATTAACTTTATATAATATTTACGAAAGGAAAAATATGTCCAGGGTAGCCTAGTGGACATGGCATCTGCCCAGTAAGCGGAACACAGTGGGTTCGATTTCCATCCCTGGACACTTTATTTTTCCGTTCATCATTACTCTTCACAATTCATCCTTTCATATTTAATCCCTAAGTATAGAAATATTTGTTATTTCTCCTTAAAATAAATTACGAATTTTCGTTCAAAAGAAACATTTGCGGTGAAATTGTCAAACGTCGTTCTACAGTTCTCCCTTATGCAATCATGGAAAAATTTAGATGGGTGTCATATATAAGATATTCTGTAATTTACATGTATTGTATATAGAAATGGTATATGTATATAGAAAACTCCGCCTTTGCCGGTCCCAAGCCCGGATGAAAAAAGGAGGAGGGGGAGCAGTAACAAGCTCACTAAAAAACCTGTTGGCCCGGCTGATAGTACCCTGTAAGGGCTCCTAATCCAGGAATACAGGATGAGCAGTGTCTGTACTCCATGTTAGGAGCAGCTGCACATGGCGTCTGTTCCTCATGTCAGAGGCGGCCTTTTCTTTTGGAGCTAAGTGGGCCTGCCACTGAGTATTGCTCCCAGTCTTAATGACAAAGGCAGTCGCATTCTACTTCACCTAGACCCTTATATGATTGAGTGGAGATAAGAAAGAAGAAGAAGATGTATATAGATTTGGTAATATCACCTTATAATTAATGGATGTATTAGTTGATTAGTTTCATTATTCCAATCCTAGATAGAATATAAACCATATTTTTAGTGAGAATGGTTTAGCACCTTGATGTCAATAATGTTCTACTACTTTGGAAAGAACTCATCCATGAATACAAATTTGGATTTCCGAATAAAAAGTTGAACAGCGATCTATTAACAAGCGATTGTCTAATGGAGCTTAGAATTTTCCCTTAATGCATCATCATCAGGATAATCCATCCAATTGGACATGGAATGGTATTTCTTTCTTTCCAACATCTAAATGGGAAATCAATTGCTGGGTGTCACAAACATTTCTGTATAGGCTTTGTCGGTTCTATTTATCAGTTGTTCCATAGACACCATAAACCCTTCATATGTTATCTCGTTTTGATGAATGATTATCTCTATAAATGTTATATAAATGATTAAAATTGTTTATTAAATTATATCTAATCAATTTCAATTGAAATATCAAAATGAAAATAGTTCTTCAAATTAAAGATACCTCGTCCAGTATATCTTTTTATCATAACAAGGTTTAGACAAAAATCTTTTGTCCTCGTCAGGAGCAAGCAAAAATTAAAACATTTGGCAAAGCGTAAAAATTATTTCAATTTTTAATTATTATATGTATATTTTTCTGAATATAGAGCAATCCATAATATATATATTTAAAAATAAGCCCTATTTTTAAATATATACATTTATAAATTTCAACGCTTTGCCAAATGTTTTAATTTTTGTTTGCTCCTGACGAAGACAAAATATTTTTGTCGAAACGACGAGTCAATAAAAAAGATTTACTGGCCAAAGTATCTTCAATTTGAAAAACTTAAGTTTGTAATTTCTCTATAGGTATATATGTATAAATAAAGATACGTTATGATAAATTCAAAACTTTTTTTATACGCGTAAGATTCTTTTTGAAAATAAACAATTTCTACTGCCCTTAGTGTAATGGAAAAATTAATGGGAGGGTTCACCACTAATGAGCCAGGCCCTCCTATTAATTTTTCCATTGCAGTAAGGGCAGTAGAAATTGTTTAATTTCAAAAATAATCTTACGCGTCTAAAAAATTTCGAAATTTCATAACAGATGGCGCACTATTGCATCATAATATAAAAATATACGTTAACTATAGTTTTCAATTCTTTTAAAGAAACTATAAAAAAAATGTTAAAAAAGACAGACCCGAAAATATTCCGAGAAAATATTAAACTTCCAGCCAACCTATTCCCTAATCTCCACCTAGAGCCCAATTAATCCGTTCAGATGCTAAGAAAGGTCAGCTCTCGCAAATACCATCAACGCCGGCAAATCCCTTAATGGAAATTTAATAAATTTACCAGTAAGAAGCCTCGGAGAACCAACATTGATAAAATATTTTTGGAAATTCCTTCTTTGCCTCTTCTCTCTTATCCCCAGCTGATTTAATGAAACCTTTGACTATTTGAATAATCTTAATTAAAATTTGAATTTCAATAATGGTTATCTTAATTCGAGATGTATTCTATAGCTATAACTATATTTTATAAATATTTTTAGAATATAGATTGTATATTTAGTTTTTTGAAAATAGAGAGCAATTTATAAATAGATCTTTAATTAAAAGGGCATATATTGGATGGTGGTGTTGGTGGTGTCTTGACCAGATGGCTCAAAATATAATTTATTTACCATTGTTTCAGTTGGCTGAACGCCAACCTTTTTCAAGGTATTATAACACACATTATGTTATAATACTTTGCAAAAAGGTTGGCGTTCAGCCACATACTTGGAATATTGGTAAATAAATTATATTTTTATCCAATATATGCCTTTTAATTAAATATTGTATATATGTTTTATATATGAAATGTTTATTTTATTTTGAATTATATTTCTTAAAATAAACTCTGTAAATTCGACCGCCAGATAGAGTTGCCCTACTATATACATTTATTGTTGTTGCTTTCTTTTGGCTGGCATAAACCTCTGGTAAATATGTAAATACATAATTATATCTTTTGTTGTTTTTATTCTTCACGCCTCAAGTCAGGAATTTCTTCCTAAATTGTTACATCAGTTCAATTAAAGTAAATAGTGGTCTAAATTTTTGTATATATTTTTTCAAGATGAAACGACTGCATACCATTGTAAAAATGCTCATGCATTCGAAATCTCAGCAAATAATTCCTATTTGAGTAATATATTATAACATATATATTGATATTACAATATGAAGTTGCGGGAGGATGATATCCATGTACCAAAAGAGGAACTTCTTCCTTTAATTGAGCATTAGAACGATGGCATCACCCTAAATATACTGGTCAGCTTTTTGTCTGAATTTGTCAAAACTGGTGTTTTGGCTCATTCTTTTTCAACACTAGGAAAGTATTTGACAAGAGTGATGCATAATGTCATCCCACTGATGCACATTTAGTATAAATATATTTATTGACAAAACTTAAGGAAGTTATACTTTTAGCATGTATTTAAAAATATATTATAAATTATATATATATGTTATATTAAAATATTATTTTATTTAAAATTATATTTCATAGATTCAAATACTCTGTTAAATCGACCGCCAGAGGTCACATTGTTGTTGTTTCCCGATGGCCGGCTCAAACCTTTTGTACATTATGTAAATAAGTTTTCCATTTTTTTATTCTTACGCCTTAAATCAGGTAGTACTTTCATCAAACTATGTTTTTATATATTCCTTTAGTTCAATTAAATTACTGATCAAAACTATTTTTATAATTATACTTTCAGTATTATAACCACGACTGCATTACTATAGCATAATCCTCAAAATAATCAAAAATCAACAGAATATTTTTTAATATATCATATATATATATGCGCTCTGCCATCTAAAAAGCACATGTGCTCGTGGTCAGGAGATGCTTTCTTTATTTTTAATATCAACACCTGACCCACTTATCTTTTATTTTTTTCTATTGTTTTTTTCATGTGTTAAGCGTCTTTACGCAAATTTGGCCTTAAATACCCATTTCTTGATTTCTCGGGAAGCCATTGGGACCAAAAAATCTTTTTGGTCGCAGTGGTTACAGTCTACTCCACGCTGACGAGCGCCAACAGCGCGAAACGCGTTCGTGGATGACTTTTCTTGATTTATCAAGAAATTGGGTTGGCCAAATATCACGGAGCAAGCTAAATAAACGTTTAGTTTATTCTTGCTCCACTAGATGGCGCTCTGCCATCTAAAAAGCACATGTGCTCGTGGTCAGGAGATGCTTTCTTTATTTTTAATATATATATATATATAAAAGATAACGTTCAAATTTACATATATGGGGAATCCGCCGTTATATAAGCAAATAAGAACTCTCTTATGCTTAAAATATGAGACTTTCTCAAGTTTTGTCAATGAGTAAGTAATTCACTAGTAAAAATATTTCCGTTGTTAATTTTAGATTGAATTTAGTGTTGAATATAAATAATAGTGATACCTATCATAATTTCATTGTAATAAAATTGTCTGTATTTATAGTTTGCAATCAAAATATTCTACAACCAAAGAGCAAAACGTTTCTGCTATTAAAATCTATTTAGGCTTTCGAGTTACATGCTGTTTCTCACCTAAAGACATTTTTTTCATTTATTGAAGTGAGGTATCGTATTATTGTTGGGAATTTTTTATATCGAAAATAATTATTATTTGGAAATTATATCAACATTTTGTAGTATAATAATATGCACATTTAATTTATTTTTCCACCATGTTACAATTTGTAAAATATAGGCCAATCATTTAAGGTTATAAAATAATTTTGTTATATTTAAACAATATTTAAAATACATATTCGACTTTAAAAATATTCTAAAGTTACAAATATAATTTGTTTAAACGTATAAATGATACTTTTAAAAAATATTTAAAAAGTAAAAAATAGATAAAACTATTAACACACACACACTTTATGAAAAAGGCATCCCCTGATGGCTTGCGCCATTTATCGGAATAAATATCAACTGTTATCATTGATTTTTAATTATTCCAGAATTGGCCAAATACACATTCTTGATTTATCACTATGCACGATAAGGGGAAACCTTTTTCATAATTTATGCACCTTATCCCAGTACAATATCACATTTGTACTATTTTTTTTTCATATTAAAACTTTATTAAAATTTTTGATAGATTTTTATGAATTATTACAAATTTAATTGATTTAATTATGTTTATATTAGAAAACTTATATAATTTGGTATGTGGTTGTGTTTTATCCTACATTTGGTGATAATTTGGGCAAAATAAAAGTAAAATAATTACGGTAGATTGAGAAAAGATAAAACTTTTATAAGATCCTTTATAGTATACCATTAAAAAATAAAACTATTAGGCCCGAAATTTTTCTTTTAAAAAAGCAATTACTGTAAAAATAATGGTTTTAAAGAGGAAAATGCGTTCAATATTTATTGCTAACATCAGCATATCTTTAAAATTTTAATATTTTGCTCCTATACTTTACTTTTATTCCCAACCAAATACACTTGTGGAAATAATTTAAAGAATTGGAAAGTCTTTTTTATGTTGCTGGTTGTCTTTTTTTTTGTTTATTTTTGTTTGAGGAGTAGAAGAAATTTTGTTTACACTTGGTTATCTCGTATGTCTTCAATAAAGGTCATTGTGTATCAAATATCTTTCAGAGTTATTGTCTGGAACCCGATATACATTATTAAAAGGATCAACTTCCTTAAGTTTTGTCCATGAGTGTACAGGGATCAGGTTGGTAAATTAGCTTGCACCCCGCTGATGAGGGCCAGCAGCCCGAAACGCGTACCGGTTTAGCTTTTCTTAATTAATGAAGAAAGGGTATTTGGCTAATTATGGATTAATTGATAATCAATGATTAGTTGATATTTATTCCGATAGATGGCATAAGCCATTAACAACTTTTCGTTGCAAGATCAGGAGTTACATTTTCTTTTCTACATTTTCTCGTAGTAACTTAATGTCCACAGTGGCTTCTACTGAACAACTGGGTGAATGAACAAATTAATTAACTCACTTAAGACTTTATATTTCGACTATAGACAACCCTCTACCCTTGATCCATCCATGTATAAACTGTATAGATGGCTGATTATTATGTATTGTTGCATCATGGCTAATGCACATAATTTATTTTAATTTGTAATATTATTTTTCATATAATTTAAATTCAAATTTATATTTTATATTTATTTATTTTATTAAACAAAATATATGTATTATAAACAAATTTATATATTATAAAATCATCATTTATATTTTGTTACACTGTGTGACTTCACTGCTCTCTTTGATGTGAGAAATAAATAAATTATTCTGGAGGCTACTTAAAGTAGAGTTATCTCATTATTCGCTTATATAAATTTGTAGGATGGTTGAAACACGCTCTGGTAAGATGCAAGACCCAGCACAGGAGAGAATCAAGGTTGAAGAGCCTGCCAAGCCGCAACCTGGTGCAACAAGTATATATCTGTCAATTCTACTATTTATTGTTCTTTAGGAAAAACAACTGCTTGTATATAAGTTTATGCTAAGCCCTTTCTTCTTTACCCTTTTTTTATACATTGTAAATAATATTGCTGATTACTGTTACTATTACTGTTATTCCTTCATGTATTCACTTCTACTCATCTACTCGGAGAATCTGTATAAAAACAAAATATAATAAAGCTTGTTGTTATTATTTATAAAATTACTTTTTTCTTTCTTCTTTATCAGTTTTATTACTTCAATTCAATCTTTGTCTATAAGCACACACACATACAGCTTTATTAAGACCACCGGTCTTATAAAGACTCACTACAAGAAGAAAGCATAGGTGGAGCTACTATGCTTCAGACAGCACAGAACCCAACAGCTTCTAGGTCCGACGCATGTTCAGTGGCCACAGAATTCAATGTACATAGGTTAGTGTATTACTGAAAAGGCGAGTGTGGAATCAGCCGCGTTTTAGTCTTCGCTTTCCTCCAAATGGACTACGACAATTTATAACAATTATAATATTAGCCTTCCTTGAAAAAGGATGACGGCCGATCAAGGAAACATAGGAAATTGAGAAAAAATAAAATGGATATCTAATCATAGTACACGCTAGAGACAAAGAAAAAGTCGGTAATAAAATAAACTCACTCTGACATCGCTATTTTATAAATGAACAAAATAAATGGAGGAATTCTCCAAGAATATATTTTCCATTAAATTAAATCAATTTAAATTTAAATGATTTGTGATAGAAGGGAGATCTTCCGATTCAAATTCCATTTGTCCATTAAAACATTGAAATTCAATATTCTCTGAACAATATAAACATTCATTTTAATTATACTCTATATTAAAGGTATATAGAGAAATGTTTTATATAATTGTATAATATGTTTTTGTGCTTATTGTTTAATATAATAACATATAAGCTGCTTTCTCCTTTTTGTATGTGCATTAAAATTTCCTAATTTTTAATATGTGTATTTTTCTTCTTTTTTTTTTTGCATATGATAATTTGATTATTAAAATATATTCTGTTATATAGATCCTTCCTTATATAAAATTTATTTAACCTACAGTTTGTAAAGCTTGTAGCTTCTGACATGATGGATCTAACGTTTTCTTTTTCTCTCTCTCTCTCCCCCTGCCATACCCATTTCTGATTAATCAAGTAAATCTAACCACGTACCCGTTTCAAGCTGTTGGCACTCATCAGCGTGGTGCAAGTTGTCAACGACCAAAAAACTGGTCATTCAGTTATCCTGAAAAATAATGAAACGGGTAGTTAGCCAGAATTGCGTGAGAACGCGAAACAATATGAAAAATAGAACAAATATGATATTGTACTGGGATAAGGTAAATAAATTATGTAAAGGTTGCATCAGTTGCACGATAAGGAGATGCCTTTTTCTTTTTCATAATTTATTCACCTAATACAATATCATATTTGTAGTATTTTTTCACATAACAATATATATTGTCGCGAAATAGACGAAAGCGCCATCTATTGGCGGAGGTTGTAGATGTTTTCAGGCCTTATACGCGACAATATATATACGTATATATATATATATAATGTGATATTGTTGCAAATGATCCTGTCAACGTATGTATAAGCTGGCAGTCGTGTACGTGAGACGAGTGTTCTTCCCACACGCGGACAACAAGAAGCAGAGGCAGGGCTAGATGTTAGCACCGAGAGTGATCGGGGACAGCCCACGGGACAGAGGTAGAGGACATGACACAAACTTGGATTTCTAACAACGAGACACGGAAAGAGAGACATAAGCGGTCTGCCGATGGACACACTGTAGAACATACTGCCGCTGACCCCCTGCTAAACACCTGTCCTGTTTATCGGGGTCGTCTATAAAAAGCCCTAGAGAGGGACCCATCTAGGCGTTGGCTATTTCCTCTCCCTCTGCCCCCAGCTGACCACTCTGGCTTTTTATTTTGACGTCACCATTTTTACTTTAAATACAAAGAGGGGGTGTACAGGTTATATTAATAAAGATATAGCATATATACAAAATATGAGGGTGGTAGCAAATAGGAGCAGTGTACATTTTAATAGAAGGGTATTATCTTATGAATTGCCATCTCTAACCAATTAGAAGATATGTGAAATATACTAAAAATGTCATTATTGTACAGTTTAAAATATACTATATATATTACATTTAGGAATGTTATGCTATTTATCAAACGGCCTAAGGCGATTATCCTCTCTTGAAAAATATTATATAGAAATATATATATATAAAACCTGGAAATATAAAAGTATTTTGGTGATGTTAAATCCTTTGGTAGAAATATTGTTGAAAGCAAGAAACAAAGAAGGAAGAAAACAGAATCCTGGGCTTAAGCTCGGACCGAGAAGATCTTAAGAAGATTTGGAAGAAAGCTTGGTGGCAGATGTGTGGCTGCTTTGTCTCCATTTGAAATAAAATAAACAGAGCTGAGGAATTTTCAGAGATTCAATTGTCTGCTGCCTTGAATTGACGCCATCTTGGAGTTAAATATATTCTTTTGAAATCCCTAAAATATATTCTCAATATTAACATCATTTAATAAAATCGTGACAAAGGTTAAAAACGAAATTTTTAATAATTTCAACAGAAAAAAAATATATTTTTAATTTTACACATTTTCTTAAAAAAAATTATATTCTTTAAAAAAGATAAATATTAAATATTTTAGAATATTATTGCAACTTTTTGAATTGATTTGAAGTAATTTCAGAATTTTTCTATTTAAAAATTCTGTAAAAATTTTCAAAATGTTATTTTTTTTTTGTAGTAAAATTAATCTTTCTAAATATTTCTATTCGTCATATCACGCACTATTGCCGATATTCCTCGGTCCATTCTTTCTTCAACTTTTGCCGACATCGAAGACTTTTCTAAACCTTTTTCTCTCATTATTGGTTCAAAGTTGGACCGTTTTTGCTTACTAATTTGGGATTATAGAGATCTAACATAATTAATTTCATTTAAGATCGAAGCATTCGGGTTTTTATCTATCCACTGATTTCTGAATAGATTTACCCATTCTCCCAAATTTCAACGGCTTAAGTTATTCTTCAGAGAGTCCAGCTCTCTTACATTCATAAGGGACCACAATAATACTAATAAATCTAAAATTCTCTTCTTCCTCTCAAATGAAATGCCTTTATCTCTCATAATCTTGTTCAAATTCATAATTGTGTTTCTTCCGAGTGCTGTTCTTCTTTTTTACTTTCTCTAAGCAACCTCCCATCCTATCTATCCTGGATCCTTAGAATATTAAATGAACAACTTTATCAGTGTCGGAATAGAAGGAGTTCGAGGCAGCCAATGGGAGGCCGACGGAGGCGGCTACGGGGATGCAGCGGCTGGAATGAGAAAAAAAAAACAGAAGAAACATATAAACAACTTTCGAACGGAAAGATTTGCCCTGATGCTCTGATTCTCATAGTGTAAATACATTTAAATATATAATTCATTAAATAATCCTTTACTATTTTCTTAATTGATAATAAATATAATTTTCCCTCCTGTTTTCGTCGTATATTTTTAGAAGTGGTACAAGCAGCGGCACCTTCAACCCCGCCGATCAAGAATAGTGACTCCCTCTATATAACTGTCGTCACAACAGAGTGGCGGTGAAATCACAATAATCAGTTTGTTCTCATTGAATTTCGAATACTCTTATATTAACATATAAATAGGTTACCTTATACCTGAATAAAGAAAAAATTGCTAAATGATTTACAAATTGAAATTGTTTCAAAGAAAACAAGAATGTAGCTATTATATCAACGCCAATAAATATTATTGAAGATTAGGAAACTAAACAATATATTTAATTAGCGCGTTTGGGCATTATTTACATTCCCATAAAGAATCAAGCAATAAAAGAAACGCAATGTTTAAATACTAAAAATTCAAATTAATATTCCAATTAGATTTTATAGCGGTACATGAATTATATTAAAACAGGTAAGTATCAAGAAAATGAACCTGGCTAAATTGTTGCCACAGATGTGGTCAAACCAACCTTGGATATTTCACTTGAAAAACAACAGGTGTTGTTTGAAAAAAATCTAAAGAAGGGTTGTCTCAAGGGGCAGTTAGAAAATACATAAATAACGAAATTTTAGACTAATTTGAACGCTACCTTTATATTTATATTTTAAATTCTTCTTAGGGATTTTTTGGTTTATGTAAGATATTCTTGGGAGTGTTGAAAATAATTTTATATTCAAAGGCTTGTATATTCGATTTTATAAATATATCAATTGATAATTTCTAATTGAATGTTTATAAGAATGTATCCTATCTTCCGTTAAAATAAACGATAACACCAAGCGTCATTTATAGACTAACAGACTTAAATCGGTGACACAAGGCCACAACATCAGTTTTCCTAAACTCAAAATGCCACTCTGGAGATAAAAGTTTCCATTTATATTCTGGCCATTTGATTGACCTTTTAGCTACTTTTCTAGCTTAAACCTATTTGTAAAATTCTGAAGATATCATGATTCACTTGTGTTTCTCATTTAAAAAAAAAGCCAAATCCCCTTGGCAGATGATGGCTATTAGACAGACACCATTGAGTTCAGGTTGGTCTTCTTAGTTTGCCAAAGCTAGTGTTGTGAATTTTTCATTGAATTTAGCGATCCGAATTAATAGATGGCCTCTCTGTCAATGTTTCATTTGACGGTAGAGATAATATATCTTTCTATAGTTCTATAAAATATAGTTGCAATCTCTCTGAAAGAATACATATTGAGGTAGAAATACTGAACCGCTTCAACCATTAATACAAAATAGTTACAATTAAATAAAATATACGCTAAAATAAGTGAATATATGTGTGTTATTCAGTATATCTCTCAAGTTCACTCATAGACAAAACTAAAGGAAGTGTAAAATATCTTTTGTCACCGGTTGTATGTATTTTTCTTTTTAAAGGAGAAAGAGACAATTTTGCTCACACTTGGTTATTTCGTGTGTCTTCAATTAAGATCACTGTGTATCAAATATCTTTCAGAGTAATTTTTGAATCCAGAAATACATGCTTTTTACAACTTCCTTAAGTTTCGTCCATGAGTGTATATTCACTCCATACCCTACAATCTTAATCAATATATAAATACTCATAAATATTTATATAATAATAAAAAATCTCTATATTTTTTTATATGAAAGAGATATTATTATTTTATTTATGTGTGTTCTGGGTCGTTTTTATTGGGTAATTTTATGAAAACATGAAATATTATTTTTAAAATTCTGATCGATTGGACAAATAAATCCCAATATCGATGCCCTCATTAATAATTTTCAATAATCTCTGTGACCTCGAGGCATGCCACTGACAACTTTCCGTTAATTCCAACTTGGTGGCAATTATTTTGGAATGTTCAGTTCACACAGCAAGTAAATCCCCGCATAGAATTACGAGGATGACTAGAAATAGAACGTATATTGATCAGACAAATTTGCATTTCTTTATTTCAATTTACATTAATCCTTTTTGTTGAATATATATATATTAATTAATTGTTACCACAGAGTGTGTGTAAGCTCACAGTTAAATAGGCGCCAACCTAAAAAAAAAAGTTCCATTGTTTAATATTAGTTTCCCTTTTATATTTTGTTCTCTCTCTTGTAAATCAATAAATATAATGTTAGATAAATATTCTTGGAATCTCTCAGTTTCATTAAAAGTTCTAAGCAAAGTCAACACTTTTTAAATAGGTTAAAGCAATAGGTAAATTGATAGAAACATTTTATAAAGTTGATAAAAGGAAAAAATAGAAAGTCAAAAGTCTTGTAACATGTTGGAGCAAATTCAAACACCAAATTATAAGAAGGTGTTAAGTTTTTTATGTGAAGGAATTGTTTACCTCTTGGTCCTATATTAAAGATTGTATTTTATTCTCGTATCAATCTGCAAAGTCTTTTTAAACTCTCCTATTTACATATCTGTGGTGATATGATGAATACTATAATCAGTGATGATGCTACTCTGTTTATTTACACAATTAAATTAAGAATATTTATATTAACATTATGAATACAAAACAGAAGGCCACATTTTTTTCTAAAGACATTTTTTCCTAATGTTTTGTTTGAACATGCACTGGAATAACAATTCTTATTTTATATACAGAAATAGGAAGAGTTCAACAATTTCTAGATTCACGGCATTGATCATCTCAAGTTTCACATTTACAGGATACATCAAAACATTTCCAATATGGATAAAGTGTTAAATCTTTTAGTGCACCAGCCCTCAACTACTAGTTATGTGCAAAGGCGAACTACTTTTCACATGTGTAGACATGTGGTGCACTTACAGTAAAAGCAGTCGCATATTTCTACCCACCATGATTATCATGGCCTGCACCATACTAGGGATAAGCAAGATAGAAAGAGAAAAGATGCAGATAGTCTGATGCTACGTTTAACGATGTTCGAAGTTTTATTTGAAAATTCAGACATAAAATTCAGAAATCTATTGAAAATTAAATTCAGTATGAGAATGTCCATATGTTAATCCATCTTACAAATGTTCGCAATATTATGAATTCCAACACGTTATATGTTTTTATTACCCAAAATTCAAATAACAGAACTCTATACTTTCTTTGAAAATATGTAAGCATATCTTAATTAGAATGCAGCAGTTTTTTGATTGAAAGGTTGAATTTTCGGATGTGGCATTGATGATGACTTATTAAAAAGGCATCTCCTTGTCGGGCAACTGAAAGTTTCTGATGGCTTGCGCCATCTAGCGGAATAAATATCAACTATTCACGTTGATTTTTAATTAATCTAGAATTGGCCAAATTCCCATTCTTAATTAATCAAGAAAATCTAACCACGGACGCGTTTCGGGCTGTTGGCCCTCAACACCGTGGTGCAAACTCTATCTCAACTACCAAAAAAACTGATCATTCAGGCATCTTGAAAAATCATGAAACGGGTAGTTAAGGCCAGAATTGCGTGAGACCGCAATTTATGCACCTTATCACAGTACGATATCACATGTGTACTATTTTTTTCACATTGATGATGACGCTCTGGCCATTCTGGCGTTTGCTAAAACCTGCATCTACAGGTATTTTCCTGGGTAGAGCTGGGAAAGCGCCAAGAATTTGTCTAGAAGAGGACATTCCCGAAGTGGCGAAGTCTCTATCGATACATTAAAATATAAATAGTGCTAGTACACCTATACCTCGCTTTGTGTCGGGGTTACGTTCCAAAAAAACACGATGCAAATTGAAACGACGCAAAGTGAAAATAAAATTTTGATGGCATGGCGAATTAAAAACAAAGGTTTTGCCATATTTTAGGAAAAAAAAAGTCAAAAAAAAAAAAAATTAAAGACTCGAATCCAAAACAACGCAACTTCGAAAATCTAACGACGCACAGTGAAAATCAGTAAAAATTAAGCAGCGACGCAACTTCGGAAAAAACGCAAAACGAAACGACGCAAAGCGAGGTATTGGTATACTTTTCTTTTATTTTGACTAGGATTGATTAAAAATGTTTCAAATTGTCATTTTGATTGAAATGTTGATGTTGCCACGATAACGTACATTGTTTTATAGAAAATATCATTATTACAGGTGGGAATATTGTTTGAGGGGAAAGTAAGATCGTCCTTTCTAAATTGTCTAATAGAAAAAGCAAAATGAGGTAAAGTAAATAACAAGTATAGGATAAACCCTTTCATACAACGTTATCTTGTAATTAGAAAAGAGTAGGTAAAGAGGCAGGTAAATTTTATCACTCTTTATAAATATATTTTAGCTAAATATTGCTGAGAGATATTTTATAACCCAGAGAGGCGCGCTCCTGGAACACAGAACGTTAACTACCCGGTAAATAATGCTGATACTTTTTATATATTTACATATCTCTCTTTTAGATTAGAAAACTCGTAAAAACTTAATAAATATTTGTTTATATATTCATATATCGTATTTTCTCTAATATTTGTTTTGAACTAATTTTTTTTGCTTATCCCTAGTACACGTGGTACAGGCCATGATAATCATGGTGGGTAGAATTAGGCGACTGCTTTTTACTGTAAGTGCACCACATGTCTACACATGTGAAAAGCAGTTCGACTTTGCACTTACAAATGTGCCAGAGCCCCGTACACTCGCTGGTGGGGTTGAACTTCTGCAAGAATCGGGGGCCATTGGAGCATTTTTTTAAATCAGAATAAAAGTGTCCAATGCGAGAATCGAACCCGGGGTCGTAGCGGTCGAAAACCAACGGTTTAAACCATCCTTCCATCCCGACCCCCTTAAATATTCTATATTAGTAATTTAAACAATTTTCTACTGCCCTTATTTTTTATTTTAAAAGAATCATACGCGTCTATAATAGTTTCAAATTCTCATAACAGATGGCGCGCTAATATATCATATTAGTAATTTAATAAAAAATAAATAGCTTAATCATAGAGTATCGTTTGCTCACATAAAAAAAAAAAAAAGCAAATATGATTAAGTCCATGCATTTTCATCTCTAAAATCGCATATGATTTTGCTCTAATACAATATATAAATATGAAAATAGAATGATAAATGTATATAGATATATAATTCATTTAAATAAAGATTTTAAGATATTCTAACTTTTACGTTTTGATATAAATATTTAATCAACTTTATTAAATTTGTCATTTTATTTATAAATTTATCCAATATTATGAATACATTAAATATAGGCTTGTAAATATTAAAAAAAAAGTTATTATAAACTCTGATTTCAATTATATAAGTTGAAAACATATTTGATATGCAAAAATTGCTTTTTTCTATTATTTTCTATCGTGAAGCTCATATTGTACTATCTGGAATTGAGAAGATCCTTCAAAAGGTATGTAAATACATTGAATATGCGAAAATTATCTTCTTGTGTGTGTGCTTATCCCTAGTACACGAGGTACAGGCCATGATAATCATGGTGGGTAGTTAGCGACTGCTTTTACTGTAAGTGCACCACATGCCTACACATGTGAAGAGCAATTCGACTTTTTACTTACAAATGTGCCAGAGTCCTGTTTGGTTACTTGCACTCGCTGGTGGGGTTGGACTTTTGCAAGAATCGGGAGCCATTGAAGGATTTTTTTTTTTGTAAATCATAAAGAAGTGGCCAATGCGGGAATCGAACCCGGGTCGTACCGGTCGAAAACCAACGGTTTAGACCATCCTTCCACCGAACCCCGTTAATATTATAAAATGTCGCTTGGGACCCGGAGTCTTGTATACTCGTTAGAGGTGTAATGGGGATACTTATCCTCGGAGATTTATATTTGATTAATTTAATTGATACAGAGGTTTATAAATCTAATGTCAATATCTTTATATAAAATATAAATGAGACAAAGGCGGGGATGTGATGCCCAGATGGTTTATTTGGTGCAGTGTTGAACTCGTGGTCCGATCCAAGAAGGTCATGATGTTCGGGGTCTCGCCGGGCCGGTTATAGGAGGGGATGGAGCTATAACTCTACATTCTAATCGCCGGGTTAAAAATCCAAAATATAGACGAAGGGTCAAAAGGATAACTCGCACGTTGTATTTAACGCATTGCCGCGAAACGGTGGTCAATGGTCAAATACAATTTATACCCGTCATCTCTGTGGTGCCGTTTCTCTGATTAAATAATTAATTAAAATAAACAAAAATTTAATAATTTTTACTGTTCCCGTGTACCATTGGTCTGCTAGTCAAATTCCTATTGTTAAGTAAAAAATTGTAACCCCTTTTTGATAAAAGAATAATTTATTATCAGAAAAAGAGTTCGCATACCAAAAATTATATAAAATTCCTTATATAATAGCTTTTGAGAGGAAAATATCCATCCAGGGAAAGTTTCTTGCAAAATATCAATTCAATTAACTCAAGATTTCAGGCCTTGGATATTTTCTACAGAGCAGGGTTAAATACAACTGAAGAATTTATATTTAACCTCACTCCTATAGAAAATATTCAAGTCCCAAAATTTCAAGTAAATTAAATTATATTTTTAGAAGAAAGTTCTTATAGTCAGATAGACGAAATTTGCGATTCACTTTTATAAAATATCAAAAAACCTTGCGCAATATGTTTCAATAATATAATAAATAATATTTCAATAAATAAGGCTTTCTGATATATTAAAAAAGTTCTCATAATCACAGTATAACCAAGTAATATGGAATGAAGTTTTATATCGCTCTTATACAAGTATTTTGTTGTTACATAATTATGTTTAAAATTCATAATAGTACCAATCACCCGCAATGTGTCTAGTTTTATATTAGAAAAGACTTCAAGCAAATTTAAATTCTTGTATCCATAATTTTGCATATATATATTTGATTTATAATACAATATAATGCGGCTTTAATTATAGAACGACATTTGAAAATATCCCGCATGTGTTTCTTTTGAACGAAAAATCGATTTTTTTAAAGGAAAAATAACGATTATTTCACCTTAGGGATGAAGTATGAAAGAATGAATTGTGAAGAGTACTGATAAACGGAACTCCTTTTATTTTTCTGTTCATCATTACTCTTCACAATTCATCCTTTCATACTTCATTCCTAAGGTTAGAAATAAGGGTTATTTCTTCTTAAAATAAATTTCGATTTTTCGTTCAAAAGAAACACATGCGGGATATTTTCAAATGTCGTTATATATATTTTATGTTTTTGTTGACGTGTCCAATGAAGAGCCTTAGATCTCCCTATGCATCTCTATCACAGTAGTTGCAATGTTCTCTATCTTGGGTGTGTAAAGCTGCCGTTCTGGTTCCATACCAATTTTCTGCAAGACTGTGGCCATTGCTGAGCATGAGAATATGTGGGAGTTGTTAGTTCTACACCAGGACAGTTGTTGCATGTTTTATAGGTTCTTGTACCATCTGGATCTTCTGCCATTCCCCTATAATTTTCGCCCTGAGTCTTATTTTTGTTTTTTTAATTATTCTCAGAGCATATTTCGTATTACAGATCTTTTCTTATATATATATATTAAAGGTTAAGACTCTTCTAGTAAGGTATATCAATTAAGGAGGATCAGAAGATGAGTTTCTTTTATTGTATGAATGTTACGAGCTTTCGGGCAAAAGCCCTTCGACAGGCAAAAATATAACTATACAAAGAAAGATAAATAACGATTTATATATATGTTAATCTTAACTGAAAACCGATTTTTGAATAAAGTAAATATTAAATCTGCTGTCTGAGACCACGAGACGGCGCATGGTTTGGGCTATTGAAATAAACATGTGGGAGGTTTAAATGTAGTTTGTGTAGGCTGCGGGGATGTCTATTTTTCTATTTATGCTGTGTAGCTTGGATGAAACTATGGATTCTAGAACCAATCTCTGGTGTAGGTTGGAGATATTTTTGTAGTGAATGGTTGGGTTAGCAGTGTCAAAGGAATGGCCAGAAGATGCAATGTGTTGGAAAATAAGGGAACGGTTATCTCGGTTGGTGATGTTGCGTGTGTGTTCGGTCATTCTGATGGCGATGGTTCTACCGGTCTCCCCCACATAGGTGGCAGGACACTGTTGGCACGAGACCGAGTAGACTGCTCCAGAAGATGTTAGAGGATCAGTGGAGGAGTCGGTTTTTGTGATGGGATGCCTAAGGAGTGAGTGGAGGTTAGGTGTGTTAGTAAAAAAGGTACAGATGCCAAAGGGTTTGAGGAAACGGGAGAGGTTAACTGAGAGGGGAGAGAATGGGATCACACATGTGGATTTGTAAGTTGCAGGAGGGTTGAGAGGAACAGGTGAATAGGTGTGTTTTTCTATGAAGGATAGAGGGAAACCTGAAATTGTAAGATGGGAGATGATGCGGTTCTTTTCAATAGTTTTGAAGATGGGGAGTGAGCAGTGGGTTAATAGGCGGCGGGTGAGGGCTTTAACTATATTGATTTTGTGGGAGGTTGGACAGTGCGACCTATAATGGGTGTATCTGGGGGGGTGGTTTTTCTTGTAGTAGACTGTGGTATGGTAGGTGTTTGGGGTGCGTATGACTAGGACGTCCAGGAAAGGAATAACAAGTTCATGTTCTCTCTCAAGAGTGAATGTGATGTTGGGATTGTAAGTGTGGAGGTCGGTGAAAATGGTATTCTCGCTGTCGGTTTTGCATACGCAAAAAATATCGTCAACGTATCGACGCCAGAAGAAGATGTTTGAGGGTTGTCGGTTACAAATCCACTGGTCTATGGTAGACATCGTTATTTCAGACAAAATGGATGAGAGGGGGCTGCCCATTGGGGTTCCCCTGATCTGTTTAAAGTGGGTATGAGAATATAACAGGATATAACAAACCTGCTCCCCCCTCCAAACTCATCCATGTGCTCGTTCGACGTATCTTCCCTATTCCTCAGCCTTCCACACAGCCTCATGATAGATAACCTCCACCAATTCCTTTCATCCATCCACACAGATGCCACCATAGCCAACAACATCATCTCACTCACCAAAATCTGCCTGTGCATGAACACCTTCACCTATTC
Organism: Cordylochernes scorpioides; assembly: GCA_030710605.1. Classification (NCBI taxonomy): domain Eukaryota; kingdom Metazoa; phylum Arthropoda; class Arachnida; order Pseudoscorpiones; family Chernetidae; genus Cordylochernes; species Cordylochernes scorpioides. Next base: position 69,594,651 of record CP092876.1, read on the forward strand.
TCATACCCACTTTAAACAGATCAGGGGAACCCCAATGGGCAGCCCCCTCTCATCCATTTTGTCTGAAATAACGATGTCTACCATAGACCAGTGGATTTGTAACCGACAACCCTCAAACATCTTCTTCTGGCGTCGATACGTTGACGATATTTTTTGCGTATGCAAAACCGACAGCGAGAATACCATTTTCACCGACCTCCACACTTACAATCCCAACATCACATTCACTCTTGAGAGAGAACATGAACTTGTTATTCCTTTCCTGGACGTCCTAGTCATACGCACCCCAAACACCTACCATACCACAGTCTACTACAAGAAAAACCACCCCCCCAGATACACCCATTATAGGTCGCACTGTCCAACCTCCCACAAAATCAATATAGTTAAAGCCCTCACCCGCCGCCTATTAACCCACTGCTCACTCCCCATCTTCAAAACTATTGAAAAGAACCGCATCATCTCCCATCTTACAATTTCAGGTTTCCCTCTATCCTTCATAGAAAAACACACCTATTCACCTGTTCCTCTCAACCCTCCTGCAACTTACAAATCCACATGTGTGATCCCATTCTCTCCCCTCTCAGTTAACCTCTCCCGTTTCCTCAAACCCTTTGGCATCCGTACCTTTTTTACTAACACACCTAACCTCCACTCACTCCTTAGGCATCCCATCACAAAAACCGACTCCTCCACTGATCCTCTAACATCTTCTGGAGCAGTCTACTCGGTCTCGTGCCAACAGTGTCCTGCCACCTATGTGGGGGAGACCGGTAGAACCATCGCCATCAGAATGACCGAACACACACGCAACATCACCAACCGAGATAACCGTTCCCTTATTTTCCAACACATTGCATCTTCTGGCCATTCCTTTGACACTGCTAACCCAACCATTCACTACAAAAATATCTCCAACCTACACCAGAGATTGGTTCTAGAATCCATAGTTTCATCCAAGCTACACAGCATAAATAGAAAAATAGACATCCCCGCAGCCTACACAAACTACATTTAAACCTCCCACATGTTTATTTCAATAGCCCAAACCATGCGCCGTCTCGTGGTCTCAGACAGCAGATTTAATATTTACTTTATTCAAAAATCGGTTTTCAGTTAAGATTAACATATATATAAATCGTTATTTATCTTTCTTTGTATAGTTATATTTTTGCCTGTCGAAGGGCTTTTGCCCGAAAGCTCGTAACATTCATACAATAAAAGAAACTCATCTTCTGATCCTCCTTAATTGATATATATATATTAATATTATATTATTTAAAAAAAATTATATTTCATATATTCAAATACTCTGCTAAATCGACCGCCAGAGATCACGCTTCCCCCATAAAAACTCATTGTTGTTGTTTCCCGATGACCGGCTCAAACCTTTTGTACATTATGTAAATAAGTTTTTCATTTTTTAGATTCTTACACCTTAAGCCAGGCATTACTTTTATCAAATTATGTTTTTAATATATTCCTTTAGCTCATTTAAAGCTATTTTTGATAACTAATTTTATTTTATTATTTCCACGACTGCAGAAAAATATCTTAAAATAGTCATGTATACAAAAATCAATCAACAAATAATAATAATTGAATATATCAATCTAATTCCAAAAAACAACAGAAATCTCTTTTTTATAATATACACTGGTGTCCAAAAAATAAGAAAATTTTGTTTTTTAATGATATGTTTTAAAATATACAACGCTAAAAGCTAAAAAGTAATTTAATTAGGTATTTTAAGTCGTATAATTTATGTATCGCAACCATTCGATTCGGTAAAATTGAAAATATTCTAATTTTTGCTTGTCTTTATAAGTGTTTAATTTGGCGTGTCATTTACCCCATCTAAGAATTGTCCAATTATAATTTTATTTAATCCTTAGTTAATTATAAGTTTACGAAAAATTTTGCAGATAATTTAAAATGGAGAGCTGTTGGGAGAATGGAGGCAGGGCAATCACAAGTTGAAGTAGCACAATGGCTAAATGTGAATAAATCTGTGGTCAGCAAAATATGGAAACAGTTCATTGAGACAGGAACCATCAAAAGAAAAGAAGGTTCTGGTAGAAAAAGAAAAACAGCTACCTCTGAAGACCGTTATCTGGCCGTAACTCCCAAGCGCCATAGGGAGCTGACAGCTATTCAACTCTCTAATGAACTCTCAAGTGCTACTGGAACGTGAATTTCAAGACAAACTGTTTACCGAAGGCTTCACGAAGGTGCTCTTTATGCAAGACGACCAATGGTCTGTATCCCTTTAACCTCTGCTCACAGGAGAGCCCAATGAGTGGGCCAATGTTCTCTTCAGTGACGAGTCAAGATTTAGTTTAAACACAGATTCTTGACGAGTTTTCATCTGGAGGGAGCCTGGAACACGCTATCATCCCAGTAACATCAGGGAAATAGACAGTTTTAGAGAGGGCAGTCTCTTAGTCTGGGCTGGCATCAGTTATAGCAGACGCACACCCCTCCACATTTTTTCTGGGGGAACTTTAACTGCCCAAAGGTACAGGGACGAGATCCTTGAGCCCTATCTAAGACCTTATAGAGATCAAATTGGTCACAATTTAATTTTTATGGACGATAATGCTCGTCCGCATAGGGCTAGGCTAGTCAATGAATATCTCCATGGTGAGAATATTCGAAGGATGGATTGGCCAGCCAGATCTCCGGACCTGAATCTAATAGAGCATGTGTGGGATGCTCTAGGGAGGCGTATTGGAGCTCGTCACCCCTCTCCCAGAACCCTCGTTGAACTAAGAACTGCTCTATTGGAGGAGTGGGGTTTACTACCCCTGGACCTCCTCCAAAGCCTGGTAAACAGTATGAGGGCTCGCTGTGAGACCTTGATAACTGTTAGAGGTGATCATACTCCCTATTGAAATCTTATTTCTTTATGATCTGGAACCTTAGCTTTGGGTATGTTGGTAATAATTTGCATATTTCATAATTTCAAATATATATATTTTTATTTTCATATAGCTAGTCAAATTCTCCATAGTTTAAACTATTTGTATACTAAATTTTATATTTGTTAATAAATTAGCTTTTGATAAATTTCAATATTGGTTAAGTTTCTTATTTTTTTGGACACCAGTGTATATATATATATATATGATCTAGGCACCATAAAGTAGCGGTAAGATGGTATTGGTGTGCCAAAAGTGGCACCTCTCCCTTTATAAAAGAGATATCCAAATCCCTAAAACATAGTATACAGGTTGACCTTTCGTCCGAATAATACAAACCTAGTGTTGTGGATTATTCTTTACCATCACTATTATGTTTTGTACAGGAGTTGCTGACCCAATTGCATTGTTTCAATGCAACTTCAAAGGCACGACTTTTGATACATATTTGATTTATATTTCAATGTGTTGCGCATTCACTTTAACATTTATAAATCTTGTAAGAATATTTAGCTCTATTATATGATATACTAACGCCATCTGCATTTAAATTATGAACTAATTTTAGCGAAAATTCTTCATTTATGAATTTAATTAGCATATATCTATAAAATTCGCACAACACTTAATTTTCAAAACGTTTTTCACAATTTTATCATTAATATAAACTCTAATATTTTGGCAATGTCTTTTTTTTTAAATATATCATCATCAAATATTATATTTCTACAGACTTTACTACAATAATAAGTGTTATTGAATGAGAGAGCTTGGCTTATCTGTGATGAACCCCTTCTGCCTTTACTTCCAATATTTTCTATATTTCATTGCGGGGGCAGTAGGAGATTGTTTAGTTTGTAAATAAGCAGATGCGATAAACGTATTTAAATAGAGACCCATAGTATTTACCATGAAAAGAGCACAATAGCGTAAACGTCGCAATAAACAGTAAAGGTTTGATGTAATTTGTTCGACTTTATTCAATCTGCCTTCTTCAATTGTAGTTAACTTCTTTTGGAGGCAAGGTAATTCGATCTTATTCCATTCGTCTAAACAGAATTTCAGCCGGGAATATAAAATATTCCTTACTTTATTTTGTGATCTAAATTTATTTTAGGCCACCTCATAACTTGGATTTCGAAAGAGGGGGAATCTAGTGATATGGTATTAGAATGTTCGAAATATTGATTTATCATATTTAAGCAATATAAAGCAGTGAAATCGAGGTATAACTATTTTATAGAAATTAAAATATATATATTATTTTTATATATAAATATACGATGCAGAATCATTTATAAACAATATATAAATATGTAAATTCGAAACTATTATAGACGCGTATGATTCTTTTAAAAAATAAACAATTTCTACTGCCCTTACTGCAATGGAAAAATTAATGGAAGGGCAGTTCCATATAATAGTTAATCTATATATATAAAAATGAATTATGTGTGTGTGTGTGCAGCAACACATGGCTCAGCATTGTGCCATAGGTCTGGTGTACACAATGTTATGAGAGGGAGGTGAAGACATGTCTGGCCTGGGTTCAACCAAGGCCCCAACAGGCAGGGGACCTCAGGGCGACCAGGCAGTGAGTTTGTGTGTGTGTGTGTGTCATTTATGCCTGACCAAACCACTCATTTGAACGCCATGAAACTTTGGGAAGTTATTTAGTATAGTACTGGGAAGGTTTCTGGAAAATAATTTCTTGAATATCTTGAATATCCTTAGAGTTATTTGCAGATTTGTAGATTTAACTCGCAAGCAGCGCCACCAATGCAACGGAGATAGGCTTAGGCAGGAAGTCTGCTCCACGCCTGATGACCTTGGGTCTTTCAGGGCTAATATATTAAGTAAAACTAATTCAATTATTAGTGCTTTATAATGGCTATCTCCTTGAGGTTACCGAATTAAAAGTTTATTTTCTAATTTTATATTGTATAAGAAACATATTTTATTTTAAGTATTGTACTTTATTTTTAAAAGTTTAAATAATCGTGCAAGACGATATATACGATATATAAAAATCAAAAGAAGTAATGAGTATCGTTTAAATATAAAATTCGAATAAATATAAATGCGATACTAAAAATTAAATAACTTATATAGAAGTATTTGCATAGTTTCGTCCTGTAAGCATACCAACTTGATAAAAGTTTCCTGTTTTCCCTTTGAATTTGCTTGATACGAATCTCTATTCATTTTTGAATTAGTAGAAATCAGACGATAACCATAAGTCATAGCCATTCAAAAGTTTGTTTAGGTCGTCAATCCTTTGCGAACAAATGGAAATATCCACGCTGGCGCTCTCTCCGCAGATTTTTTAAATGATATTCCGTGTCGTTTTTTTTTTTTTAATAATTTGAGAGCCACCCCTCGTTTGAAGCAAATCCTTTAATCCCAAGAGACTGCGCGAAAGACTTGAACATGAAACCGCCGACGGAACGTTTTGTCCTCTACACTGACGAATACACTTAACCAAGCTCCGCCCGTAAGAGCGTGGTAATTTTGCGCACAAGTCAAAGTTAGTTTTATCATTTATCGACACGGCAATTTATTTGAGACAAGAATAATGATACAAATCCAAGGCAAAGATACTATTCCTTTAACTTCCAATTACCGAGGGAACCAATTGATATTGATTTTATTCAACTTATCGAGTATTTTTCAAGGGACCGGGAAAAAATGTTCACTAGATAAAACGATGATTTTGTAAATTGGGAAAGACAAAATTCAGGATGACACGGCACACAGGGACCGGGAAAAATGTTCACTTTATCGAGAGATTCAAATTTACGAGTGTCAAATTATCAAAATATATATATTTTTTAAATAAGTTTATAGAGAATTGTTTTAACAAATGTTCGTTAGACAAACCTTTACTCGGGTAAAACCCGGGCGAAGCCGGGTACATCCGCTAGTAGTTAGTATAATAGTTTCGAATTTTCATAACAGATGGCGCGCTAATGTATCACAATACATAAATATGTAATTAATAAATTTGAAAATTAAATATAAGACGCGGTTCTTTTTTATATAAAACACTTTCATAACGCTTTAACTACAATGATTAAACAAAAGGTAATTAGACAGAATCTAAAAATAAATAGTGTGGGATGTTTCAATAGCAACATTGTTACCGAAACATCACACATTATTTATTTATTTAAATTTAGTCTTATTGCCTTCTGTTTATTATCTATAATTCAAAGTGTGCCTTATCATTACAATGATTGAAAAATATTGGGAGTGTTTACCACTGATGAGACAGGCCATCCCAATCGTAGTAAGGAGAGTATGAAATTGTCAATTTGGAGAAAAAACACGCTAAATAGTTTTAAACCCTGAATACAAATTTTGCCAGAAACTGCAATAACTGTCACAACCCTCCACTCACTCGGGACCACATATACAGTTGCCCGGCCATCCTTACAGCCCTCTATATGGCAGACATCAATCCAGAAGAGGGCATCCATACGGACAAGGCACCTCAGTTAACCGGTATTGTGATCAGGGTGCACGGACCGATCTGATATGTTCCATGGACAAGACCACCACCACTCTGAATACAGTGGCGCTCCTTATAAATGCCTATTATGCATATAAGTTCCTTCTATTACTGAAATTATGATCTATTAGAGGTTATGTCCATAAACTTGTTCGATAGTACTATTAACAAAATTGAACAATTTAGGGAAACATATGTTTTGATAATATTATGGGCATAGAGAGAGTGAGTTAACTGTTAATAGTTAAAACGGTATGAAAGTGTTTATATAAAAAAAGAACCGCGTCCTATATTTCATTTTCAAATTTATTAATTACATTTTATATTACCGCGCCATCTGTTATCAAAATTCGAAACTATTATAGCGCGTATGATTCTTTAAAAATTAAACAATTTATATTGCCCTTACTGCAATGGAACTGCCCTCCCATTATGAAATTCTATAAAATCTATGGTTAACTCTACATGATATTTCAATTTGGTGAATAAACCTTCAATCAATAATTAAATAATGAAATGATCAATATATTTTCTTCCAAAGTGTCGTTTCCTTAACACATTTTACAGTAATATATTGTAAATTATTTTTTATTTTAGCACTTCCCAACATTCTATCTTTGTAGAACGAAATTTGACAATTTTACCGCAAATGTTTCTTTTGAACGAAAAATCGTGATTTATTTCAAGGAGAAATAACGACTATTTCTATTCTTAGGGATGAAATATATAAGGATGATTTGTGAAACGGAAAAATAAGGTGTCCAGGGATGAGAATCGAACCCACAGTGTTCTGCTTACCGGGCAGATGCCATGTCCACTAGGCTACCCTGGAAATTCACAATTCATTTTTTCATACTTTATCCTTAAGGTTGAAATAATTGTTATTTCTCCTTTAAATAAATTTCGATTTTTCCTTCCAAGAAATATTTGCGGTAAAATTGTCAAATTTCGTTCTACAATCATATAACCGCTTTATATATTGCATTATAAAATTATTCTATTTTTCTATAATTCCTATTTTAATAATAAAATTCAACAAGGAATAATTCTGATATAAGAAAGTCTTCATTAAATCCCTTACTCAATAGCAGAAAGTTTCGTTCTAACAACATTTCGGTGGAAAATGGATTGTTAAATTTGGCAGGAGTTGAATACCAATCCATCGGGGAGGAACCAAATCTAATTTTTACTTGCCAGATGAACGCTTGTAGAAAATTCAATAACTGGATTCTTATATGTTTTGTGCCTGTATCACGAACCTTGTGACAAATATACGGTTAAACCTGTCTATAGCGACCCTTCTAAATAGCGCCTCCCTTTCTATAGCGCCCGATTTTAAATACGTAGTACGATGCGATTTATATTAAAAGTGACCTGTCTATAGCACCCTATTTTGGTGAGTCCCAAGAGGGGGCACTATAGACAGGTTTAACTGTATATACTTTAGAATTTAAAGAGATTTCTATTATATTTATAAATATATACCAATGATGACCCAAGTCCTCTCATTCAATAACTGTTATTATTGCAATAAGGTCAATAGAGAATAAATTGGATACTATATGTAAAAAATAACACATCGCCAAAAAAATATTATTGTTACCCAAATTTTAAAGATTCTATTATGTTATATGTCATTGTGTTACAATATTAGGCCAATAACTCGTCTTCGCCTTAGTATTCGCCCTAATATTTGTTAAAACCTAATAGGAAATTCAAATAATGTTTGCCAAACGAATATTAGTTTTTAACGAATATTTTTTACAATTTTATTAATTTTGAAAATAGAGCTATCCATAGATAATCTTTAATTGTCAACAAGGTTGTTGACACACTTTAAAATGTTATAACACCTTGATAAAGGTTGGCGTTCAGCCAACTGAAATATTGGTAAAATAAATGATTTTTTGATCCAATATATGCCTTTTTAATTAAAATTTTATTAATCTTCTGAGTAGTAGTAAATATGTTAATAGGAATTCATATATTTATTTTTTATCAATATTACCATATCATTAATAACTTCATTTTACGTTTTCAAAATATACAAATCTCTATTGTCTTATATATATATAAATTTAATCCATCAAATGGAAACGGAACCAACTACCACAATTTTATTCATATTCTATTTATATACAATTTCTTAATCAATCATAAGGCCGTTAATATTCATTCCTTGATTTTCAGGAAGCCTCAAAGAACAGCATTTCTGGTCGTTGGGGTACAGTGTGCACAAACTGATGATGGCCAAGAGCCCGAAACGCATACGTGACTAGTCTTTTTGATTAATTAATAAATTATATTTGACCAATTCTGGTATCAATGAAAATCAACGATTAGTTGATACTGAAACTTGGTATTAAATATTCACAGATCTGTATTTAATATACTTCTATTTATTATATTAAGTTTGTCATCTGAAAGTGAACATCGTTTAATGGATGTCATATTTTACCGAGATAATGATAGTTTTGTTTGCGTTTACATAGGATAAATTCTTATGTAAATTTCTGATGATTCTTGCTGTATTGTACTTTGACTTTAATAGGTATAGAGGTATTAACTGTTGAAATTTGTTATCTAATATCCTCTTGATAAATATATAATGTGTTCTAACAACCAATAAATAATCTCTTTTTCCATTTTTGGCATTAGGTGACTTCATCAACCTTGTCAAGGCAAAAAGCGGGGTTTTTCTAAAGATGTGGGAGCGAACTTTTAATTCAAATAAAATCGTTGGTTGTGTGGCAAATTTTTTTCTTTACATGAAATTTCCTAATTTAATTGGTCTCAATTATAATAAGATTAGTTTATGAAAATGCAAATTTTCGGAAATAAAGTTTTTAAAAAGATGTGTTTTATTTAATTAAAAATATAAGATACAATCCCCTTCTCAGGTAATATAGGGTAGTTATATGTTTACTAAAATTAAATAAGTTTTAGAACAAATTCTACTGAACATTAAATTTTCAGATACAAAATCATAAAATATTACAAACTTCTTTCATCTTGATCGTAATTTTTCAGATACAGCAACTGGCGGCCTCAACTAAAAGCAGCTACACAAAAGAATTCATTCAGATTAAACAGAAGAATTTCATCTATTTCGAGCCGTTTCCTTATATTCAATTTATAATTTGTTACTAGAGGTAACCATCAATAGCCTCATGGGCCATGAATACATTCATGGATGAAAGTTAAGGAGTGGAAAGACTTTAATGAGCCTGTTTTTTGTTTTTTTTTTTAAGGACAGAGGCAATTTTGTTCAAATTTGGTTATCTCGTATGTCTCAATAAAGATCACTGCGTATCAAATATCTTTTAGAGATATTGTCTGAATTCCAATATACATGCTTGAGGTACAACTTCCTTAAGTTTTGTCTACGAGTGTATGTCCTGGAAGACTTGCTAACTGGAAGCCTGAAACGATCGATTTGTCCACACTATTTGGAAGAGTAGATCAACTCCTATTTAGCTTTCCGGAATTCCTGAGAGCCGCATAATTCAGACACCTTTACTACTTGGACTGGCTCAACTTAATCTTTCATCAATTATTCTCCTTATAGACTCACTTCCAGTTTAGATATTCCTCGTAAACTGGTTCAGCTGTACATCTCGCAGGGGATTTACACTACAATGCTTGTCATCCCGATTAGTAGAGGTTTGACATTCCAGAACCCTAGGTAATACATTTAAATATTTTCTCGACACTCGAATGAATATGTGTCACAGTCTAAAATACTCAAACAGAATTATTATTAGCACAATGAAATTATATACACCCTGTAGTATGTGGTTACAACTATTAAATGCTCAACCAAATATTCTACTTGCTAACTGACAAGAATTGACATTTAGTAGAATAATATAGCTTTCTTTGATATTTGGTTGAATTTCAAATAGCGAAATAGGTTAGATATCATGAGGTTTCATCCAAAGTACTGCCTAACAATTTTTAAGTATTGTAAGATGAGAGCAAAGATTTTGAAATAGCCTTAAGAACGTTACTCTATTTCTCAAGTTAGCGAGGCCTTAATATCGGGATACGTGTTAGCAGGTTCTATTGCCACATATAACTGCAGGTCATGTGTTACCTACCTCAATATTGTCACATATAACTGCAGGTCATGTGTTACCTACCACGATATTGTCACATATATCTGCAGGTCCTATGTTAGCTACCTCAATATTGTCACATATATCTGCAGGTCCTATGTTACCTACCTCAATATTGTCACATATATCTGCAGGTTCTATGTTACCTACCACGATATTGTCACATATATCTGCAGGTCCTATGTTACCTACCTTAATATTGTCACATGTATCTGGAGGTCCTATGTTACCTACCTTAATATTGTCACATATATCTGCAGATCCTATGTTACCTACCTCAATATTGTCACATATATCTGCGGGTCCTATGTTACCAACCTCAATATTGTCACATATATCTGCAGGTCCTATGTTACCTACCTTAATATTGTCACATATATCTGCAGGTCCTATGTTACCTACCTCAATATTGACACATATATCTGCAGGTCCTATGTTACCTACCTTAATATTGTCACATATATCTTCAGATCCTATGCTACCAACCTCAATATTGTCACATATATCTGTAGATCCTATGTTACCTACCTTAATATTGTCACATATATCTGCAAGGTCCTATGTTACCTACCTCAATATTGTCACATATATCTGCAGGTCCTATGTTACCTACGTTAATATTGTCACATATATCTGCAGGTCCTATGTTACCAACCTCAATATTGCCACATATATCTGCAGGTCCTATGTTACCTACCTCAATATTGTCACATATATCTGCAGGTCCTATGTTACCTACCTCAATATTGTCACATATATCTGCAGGTCCTATGTTACCTACCTTAATATTGTCACATATATCTGCAGGTCCTATGTTACCTACCTCAATATTGTCACATATATCTGCAGATCCTATGTTACCTACCTTAATATTGTCACATATATCTGCAGGTCCTATGTTACCAACCTCAATATTGCCACATATATCTGCAGGTCCTATGTTACCTACCTCAATATTGTCACATATATCTGCAGATCCTATGTTACCTACCTTAATATTGTCACATATATCTGCAGGTCCTATGTTACCAACCTCAATATTGCCACATATATCTGCAGGTCCTATGTTACCTACTTCAATATTGTCACATATATCTGCAGGTCCTATGTTACCTACCTCAATATTGTAACATATATCTGCAGATCCTATGTTACCTACCTTAATATTGTCACATATATCTGCAGGTCCTATGTTACCTACCTCAATATTGTCACATATATCTGCAGATCCTATGTTACCTACCTTAATATTGTCACATATATCTGCAGGTCCTATGTTACCAACCTCAATATTGCCACATATATCTGCAGGTCCTATGTTACCTACCTCAATATTGTCACATATATCTGCAGGTCCTATGTTACCTACCTCAATATTGTCACATATATCTGCAGGTCCTATGTTACCTACCTTAATATTGTCACATATATCTGCAGGTCCTATGTTACCTACCTCAATATTGACACATATATCTGCAGGTCCTATGTTACCTACCTTAATATTGTCACATATATCTTCAGATCCTATGCTACCAACCTCAATATTGTCACATATATCTGCAGGTCCTATGTTACCAACCTCAATATTGTCACATATATCTGCAGGTCCTATGTTACCTACCTTAATATTGTCACATATATCTGCAGATCCTATGTTACCTACCTTAATATTGTCACATATATCTGCAGGTCCTATGTTACCAACCTCAATATTGCCACATATATCTGCAGGTCCTATGTTACCTACCTCAATATTGTCACATATATCTGCAAGTCCTATGTTACCTACCTCAATATTGTCACATATATCTGCAGGTCCTATGTTACCTACCTTAATATTGTCACATATATCTGCAGGTCCTATGTTACCTACCTCAATATTGTCACATATATCTGCAGGTCCTATTTTACCTACCTCAATATTGTCACATATATCTGCAGTTCCTATGCTACCAACCTCAATATTGCCACATATATCTGCAGGTCCTATGTTACCTACCACAATATTGTCACATATATCTGCAGGTCCTATGTTACCTACCTTAATATTGTCACATATATCTGCAGGTCCTATGTTACCTACCTCAATATTGTCACATATATCTGCAGGTCCTATGTTACCTACCTCAATATTGTCATATATATCTGCAGGTCCTATGTTACCTACGTTAATATTGTCACATATATCTGCAGGTCCTATGTTACCTACCATATATCTGCAGGCCTATGTTACCTACCTTAATATTGTCACATATATCTGCAGGTCCGATGTTACCTACCACAATATTTTAACATATATCTGCAGATCCTAAGTTACCTACCTTAATACTGTCACATATATCTGCAGGACCTATGTTACCTACCTTAATATTGTCACATATATCTGCAGGTCCTATGTTACCTACTTCAATATTGTCACATATATCTGCAGGCCTATGTTACTCACCTCAATATTGTCACATATATCTGCAGGTCCTATGTTACCAACCTCAATATTGTCACATATATCTGCAGATCCTATGTTACCTACCACAATATTGTCACATATAAATGCAGGTCCTATGTTACCTTCCTCAATATTGTCACATATATCTGCAGGTCCTATGTTACCTTCCTCAATATTGTCACTTATATCTGCAGGTCCTATGTTACTCACCTCAATATTGTCACATATATTTGCAGATCCTATGTTACCTACCACAATATTGTCACATATATCTGCAGGTTCTATGTTACCTACCTTAATATTGTCACATATATCTGCAGGTCCTATGTTACCTACCATATATCTGCAGGCCTATGTTACCTACCTTAATATTGTCACATGTATCTGCAGGTCCTATGTTACCTACCTCAATATTGTCACATATATCTGCAGGTCCTATGTTACCTACCTCAATATTGTCATATATATCTGCAGGTCCTATGTTACCTACCTTAATATTGTCACATATATCTGCAGGTCCTATGTTACCTACCTCAATATTGTCACATATATCTGCAGGTCCTATGTTACCTACTTCAATATTGTCACATATATCTGCAGGCCTATGTTACTCACCTCAATATTGTCACATATATCTGCAGGTCCTATGTTACCAACCTCAATATTGTCACATATATCTGCAGATCCTATGTTACCAACCTCAATATTGTCACATATATCTGCAGATCCTATATTACCTACCACAATATTGTCACATATAACTGCAGGTCCTATGTTACCTTCCTCAATATTGTCACTTATATCTGCAGGTCCTATGTTGCTCACCTCAATATTGTCACATATATTTGCAGATCCTATGTTACCTACCACAATATTGTCACATATATCTGCAGGTTCTATGTTACCTACCTTAATATTGTCACATATATCTGCAGGTCCTATGTTACCTACCATATATCTGCAGGCCTATGTTACCTACCTTAATATTGTCACATGTATCTGCAGGTCCTATGTTACCTACCTCAATATTGTCACATATATCTGCAGGTCCTATGTTACCTTCCTCAATATTGTCACTTATATCTGCAGGTCCGATGTTACCTACCACAATATTTTAACATATATCTGCAGATCCTAAGTTACCTACCTTAATATTGTCACATATATCTGCAGGTCCTATGTTACCTTCCTTAATATTGTCACATATATCTGCAGGTCCTATGTTACTTACCTCAATATTGTCACATATATCTGCAGGTCCTATGTTACCTACTTCAATATTGTCACATATATCTGCAGGTCCTATGTTACCTAATTCAATATTGTCACATATATCTGCAGGTCCTATGTTACCCACCTCAATATTGTCACATATATCTGCAGGTCCTATGTTACCTACTTCAATATTGTCACATATATCTGCAGGTCCTATGTTACCTACCTCAATATTGTCACATATATCTGCCGGTCCTATGTACCTAATTCAATATTGTCACATATATCTGCAGGTCCTATGTTACTCACCTCAATATTGTCACATATATCTGCAGGTCCTATGTTACCAACCTCAATATTGTCACATATATCTGCAGATCCTATGTTACCTACCACAATATTGTCACATATATCTGCAGGTCCTATGTTACCTTCCTCAATATTGTCACATATATCTGCAGATCCTATGTTACCTTCCTCAATATTGTCACTTATATCTGCAGGTCCTATGTTACTCACCTCAATATTGTCACATATATCTGCAGATCCTATGTTACCTACCACAATATTGTCACATATATCTGCAGGTTCTATGTTACCTACCTTAATATTGTCACATATATCTGCAGGTCCTATGTTACCTACCTTAATATTGTCACATATATCTGCAGATCCTATGTTACCTACCACAATATTGTCACATATATCTGCAGGTCCTATGTTACTCACCTCAATATTGTCACATATATCTGCAGGTCCTATGTTACCAACCTCAATATTGTCACATATATCTGCAGATCCTATGTTACCAACCTCAATATTGTCACATATATCTGCAGATCCTATGTTACCTACCACAATATTGTCACATATAACTGCAGGTCCTATGTTACCTTCCTCAATATTGTCACATATATCTGCAGGTCCTATGTTACCTTCCTCAATATTGTCACTTATATCTGCAGGTCCTATGTTGCTCACCTCAATATTGTCACATATATTTGCAGATCCTATGTTACCTACCACAATATTGTCACATATATCTGCAGGTTCTATGTTACCTACCTTAATATTGTCACATATATCTGCAGGTCCTATGTTACCTACCATATATCTGCAGGTCCTATGTTACTCACCTCAATATTGTCACATGTATCTGCAGGTCCTATGTTACCTACCTCAATATTGTCACATATATCTGCAGGTCCTATGTTACCTTCCTCAATATTGTCACTTATATCTGCAGGTCCGATGTTACCTACCACAATATTTTAACATATATCTGCAGATCCTAAGTTACCTACCTTAATATTGTCACATATATCTGCAGGTCCTATGTTACCTACCTTAATATTGTCACATATATCTGCAGGTCCTATGTTACTTACCTCAATATTGTCACATATATCTGCAGGTCCTATGTTACCTACTTCAATATTGTCACATATATCTGCAGGTCCTATGTTACCTAATTCAATATTGTCACATATATCTGCAGGTCCTATGTTACTCACCTCAATATTGTCACATATATCTGCAGGTCCTATGTTACCAACCTCAATATTGTCACATATATCTGCCGGTCCTATGTACCTAATTCAATATTGTCACATATATCTGCAGGTCCTATGTTACTCACCTCAATATTGTCACATATATCTGCAGGTCCTATGTTACCAACCTCAATATTGTCACATATATCTGCAGATCCTATGTTACCTACCACAATATTGTCACATATATCTGCAGGTCCTATGTTACCTTCCTCAATATTGTCACATATATCTGCAGATCCTATGTTACCTTCCTCAATATTGTCACTTATATCTGCAGGTCCTATGTTACCTACCTTAATATTGTCACATATATCTGCAGGTCCTATGTTACTTACCTCAATATTGTCACATATATCTGCAGGTCCTATGTTACCTAATTCAATATTGTCACATATATCTGCAGGTCCTATGTTACCTACCTCAATATTGTCACATATATCTGCAGGTCCTATGTTACCTACTTCAATATTGTCACATATATCTGCAGGTCCTATGTTACCTACCTCAATATTGTCACATATATCTGCCGGTCCTATGTACCTAATTCAATATTGTCACATATATCTGCAGGTCCTATGTTACCTTCCTCAATATTGTCACATATATCTGCAGATCCTACGTTACCTTCCTCAATATTGTCACTTATATCTGCAGGTCCTATGTTACTCACCTCAATATTGTCACATATATCTGCAGATCCTATGTTACCTACCACAATATTGTCACATATATCTGCAGGTTCTATGTTACCTACCTTAATATTGTCACATATATCTGCAGGTCCTATGTTACCTACCTTAATATTGTCACATATATCTGCAGATCCTATGTTACCTACCACAATATTGTCACATATATCTGCAGGTCCTATGTTACTCACCTCAATATTGTCACATATATCTGCAGGTCCTATGTTACCAACCTCAATATTGTCTCATATATCTGCAGATCCTATGTTACCAACCTCAATATTGTCACATATATCTGCAGATCCTATGTTACCTACCACTATATTGTCACATATAACTGCAGGTCCTATGTTACCTTCCTCAATATTGTCACATATATCTGCAGGTCCTATGTTACCTTCCTCAATATTGTCACTTATATCTGCAGGTCCTATGTTGCTCACCTCAATATTGTCACATATATTTGCAGATCCTATGTTACCTACCACAATATTGTCACATATATCTGCAGGTTCTATGTTACCTACCATATATCTGCAGGCCTATGTTACCTACCTTAATATTGTCACATGTATCTGCAGGTCCTATGTTACCTACCTCAATATTGTCACATATATCTGCAGGTCCTATGTTACCTTCCTCAATATTGTCACTTATATCTGCAGGTCCGATGTTACCTACCACAATATTTTAACATATATCTGCAGATCCTAAGTTACCTACCTTAATATTGTCACATATATCTGCAGGTCCTATGTTACCTACGTTAATATTGTCACATATATCTGCAGGTCCTATGTTACTTACCTCAATATTGTCACATATATCTGCAGGTCCTATGTTACCTACTTCAATATTGTCACATATATCTGCAGGTCCTATGTTACCTAATTCAATATTTTCACATATATCTGCAGGTCCTATGTTACTCACCTCAATATTGTCACATATATCTGCAGGTCCTATGTTACCAACCTCAATATTGTCACATATATCTGCAGATCCTATGTTACCTACCACAATATTGTCACATATATCTGCAGGTCCTATGTTACCTTCCTCAATATTGTCACATATATCTGCAGGTCCTATGTTACCTTCCTCAATATTGTCACTTATATCTGCAGGTCCTATGTTACTCACCTCAATATTGTCACATATATCTGCAGATCCTATGTTACCTACCACAATATTGTCACATATATCTGCAGGTTCTATGTTACCTACCTTAATATTGTCACATATATCTGCAGGTCCTATGTTACCTACCATATATCTGCAGGCCTATGTTACCTACCTTAATATTGTCACATGTATCTGCAGGTCCTATGTTACCTACCTCAATATTTTCACATATATCTGCAGGTCCTATGTTACCTACCTCAATATTGTCATATATATCTGCAGGTCCTATGTTACCTACCTTAATATTGTCACATATATCTGCAGGTCCTATGTTACCTACCATATATCTGCAGGCCTATGTTACCTACCTTAATATTGTCACATATATCTGCAGGTCCGATGTTACCTACCACAATATTTTAACATATATCTGCAGATCCTAAGTTACCTACCTTAATATTGTCACATATATCTGCAGGTCCTATGTTACCTACCTTAATATTGTCACATATATCTGCAGGTCCTATGTTACCTACCTCAATATTGTCACATATATCTGCAGGTCCTATGTTACCTACTTCAATATTGTCACATATATCTGCAGGTCCTATGTTACCTACCTCAATATTGTCACATATATCTGCCGGTCCTATGTACCTAATTCAATATTGTCACATATATCTGCAGGTCCTATGTTACTCACCTCAATATTGTCACATATATCTGCAGGTCCTATGTTACCAACCTCAATATTGTCACATATATCTGCAGATCCTATGTTACCTACCACAATATTGTCACATATATCTGCAGGTCCTATGTTACCTTCCTCAATATTGTCACATATATCTGCAGATCCTATGTTACCTTCCTCAATATTGTCACTTATATCTGCAGGTCCTATGTTACTCACCTCAATATTGTCACATATATCTGCAGATCCTATGTTACCTACCACAATATTGTCACATATATCTGCAGGTTCTATGTTACCTACCTTAATATTGTCACATATATCTGCAGGTCCTATGTTACCTACCTTAATATTGTCACATATATCTGCAGATCCTATGTTACCTACCACAATATTGTCACATATATCTGCAGGTCCTATGTTACCTACCTCAATATTGTCACATATATCTGCAGGTCCTATGTTACCTTCCTCAATATTGTCACTTATATCTGCAGGTCCTATGTTACTCACCACAATATTGTCACATATATCTGCAGGTCCTATGTTACCTACCTCAATATTGTCACATATATCTGCAGGTCCTATGTTACCTTCCTCAATATTGTCACTTATATCTGCAGGTCCTATCTTACTCACCTCAATATTGTCACATATATCTGCAGGTCCTATGTTACCTACCTCAATATTGTCACATATATCTGCAGATCCTATGTTACCTACCTTAATATTGTCACATATATCTGCAGATCCTATGTTACTCACCTCAATATTGTCACATATATCTGCAGATCCTATGTTACCTACCACAATATTGTCACATATATCTGCAGGTCCTATGTTACCTACCACAATATTGTCACATATATCTGCAGATCCTATGCTACCAACCTCAATATTGTCACATTTATCTGCAGATCCTATGTTACCTACCACAATATTGTCACATATATCTGCAGGTCCTATGTTACCTACTTCAATATTGTCACATATATCTGCAGTTACTATGTTACCTACCTCAATATTGTCACTTATATCTGCAGGTCCTATGTTACCTACTTCAATATTGTCACATATATCTGCAGGTCCTATGTTACCTACTTCAATATTGTCACATATATCTGCAGGTCCTATGTTACCTACTTCAATATTGTCACATATATCTGCAGGTCCTATGTTACCTACCTCAATATTGTCACTTATATCTGCAGGTCCTATGTTACCTACTTCAATATTGTCACATATATCTGCAGGTCC
Source organism: Cordylochernes scorpioides (assembly GCA_030710605.1). Classification (NCBI taxonomy): domain Eukaryota; kingdom Metazoa; phylum Arthropoda; class Arachnida; order Pseudoscorpiones; family Chernetidae; genus Cordylochernes; species Cordylochernes scorpioides. The sequence continues at coordinate 69,614,183 of CP092876.1, forward strand.
TATGTTACCTACTTCAATATTGTCACATATATCTGCAGGTCCTATGTTACCTACTTCAATATTGTCACATATATCTGCAGATCCTATGCTACCAACCTCAATATTGTCACATTTATCTGCAGATCCTATGTTACCTACCACAATATTGTCACATATATCTGCAGGTCCTATGTTACCTACTTCAATATTGTCACATATATCTGCAGTTACTATGTTACCTACCACAATATTGTCACATATATCTGCAGGTCCTATGTTACCTACTTCAATATTGTCACATATATCTGCAGTTACTATGTTACCTACCTCAATATTGTCACATATATCTGCAGGTCCTATGTTACCTACCACAATATTGTCACATATATCTGCAGATCCTATGCTACCAACCTCAATATTGTCACATTTATCTGCAGATCCTATGTTACCTACCACAATATTGTCACATATATCTGCAGGTCCTATGTTACCTACTTCAATATTGTCACATATATCTGCAGGTCCTATGTTACCTACCTCAATATTGTCACATATATCTGCAGGTCCTATGTTACCAAGTCCAGGCACGGACTCAGCACCTTATTGATGTCATTTGTCTTCCGTTTTGACAGGCTCTGGGGATTTTTCTCCTATCGCAAATAATGTTTCTCCATCACTTATATTCTACGAGTTTAAAAAACAAACAAACTTGACACTATTTATAGTTTTATTCTAGTTTCACAATGCTCGCTACCCAAAATAAAATATATGAACTATTTTTCTCGCATTATATAACACTCTCTCTCCTAATAAAAAATATAAAATTCGATACGTTCTTTTTTTATCGAATTTTAGTACCTAGCAATTCCATAAAATGTAAGAATTGTATAAAATATTTGATGTCCATATGATGGAAAGATATTTAGAATGAAATAAGTTGAATCAACTATGTCTCGTTTTTCAACTTCAAATAATATGTTAGAAAGATATCAAACAATATTTTATTTTACCTTTTTGATAAATATAATACGATACAATGGTAGATAAATAATATTTTTCTTTCAAGTTTAAAAAGAAAAATTCTTTGCGGTTTTTTCTGCATTATTTTATTTTATGGAAAAAAACGAGCATTAACTATTTTATGGACAAATTAAAAATATATAGGTTTTCTCAAATTTCTTTAAATATCAGTTCATGACGGAAACCACAAGACAAATTGAGAATTTTGTTGTTAAATTTGAATTATTTATCATTACTAGCCGAATGACCCGGGCAACGCCCGTGTTTTACCCGATTGAATGTTTGTATTCAAATACTATTTGTTACAATTATAAATTGGCGCCTTAAATAAATGCATATGTTAGTTAATAACTATAGCCTATGTGCTTTATCTGTCTATGTACTGTTGGCTTCCGTAAGCGTCTCTTACTGGGAAAAAGAAAGAGAGGATTTCATTTAGTTATTAACTAATATATGCATTTATTTAAGGAGCGATCCGCTCCAACACAATAGTTACAAAAACCAAAAAGCGAGTGGGGGGGGGGGGGGGGGGGCAAAGGTGGCGTGATCGTAGCCAACCAATAGGAGAGCGTCATTCCAAAAAAAAAAAAAGCAAACGGTGACAGAGATGAAGAATTAAGAACGCATGACGCTCGTAACTGTATATAGAATGATCAGAGGCCTTCTTCTATTTCAAAGTCGATTATCACTCCTAGATAAATTTCTCTTTTATCTTCTTTTCTTTGTCTTGTTGGCAAAACGATGTCATAATGTCCATTTATCTGAAATTAGAGAGAGATTGATGAAACATATTATAAAAACCATTATTAATTAAAGAGGGAGTATATCTTAGGTTCTATTATTCATTCAATTTACGTATTAGTATTTATATGTACTAACTAATCTCCATTCTTTTTTAGAAGGTACCAGCAAGTGTTCAATGTAGTGTTTAGACAGAATCATTTCACAATTTCTTCGGGGAAAATACCATTCATTCTAAATATTGATATTCAAATACACAATAAAATACAAATTATGATCCGTATATAATACATAGTTATTATAAATAGCCCAATATTTAGAAAATATATACGGAGTAGCTTGAATACAAATATACGTGATTAAAAAAAATAATTTTGTTCTAAAATCCGATTTGGCTTAAAAGAGAAAAAAGACATAATCAAATTTACTAAAGTAGATATATTATTGGGAAAATCCAGACTGGCAGAGAGTATTGGAAACAGGCCAGAGATTCAAGGATTTGGTCTTAAATGTGTTAGGTCTTATTATCTCTGATATTAGAATGGTATTTAATATATAAAGCATGGAATTTTTATTTAAATTGTAATTAACCCCTTAAATACAGGAGGGGTTCTAAATCAAGAAACGAAATTAGCGCGTTATTTGTTTTCAACAACAACAACAACTGCCTTATTATGACATTTACGTCCTAAAAGGGCTCGCCATACATCATTTTCATGAGGTAGAGAAAAAAAAACATAAACAAAGGAGAGAAAGGAAAATGAAAAGGAAATCAAAGTATTCAACATAACTATACAAATTAACTATGGAAGGAAATTGTTCTCTAATTTTAGTTCTTAGAGATTGCCTCGTTCTCTAACGCTTTATGAAAGTTAAGCGATTCCATCGCTATATATTTTTTCTCGGACATTATTCTGATTAGCTGAACTGGGTTCACGTAGACTTGGATAATGTTCTTTAAGATCTCATTCCGTTCCTCGTTAACAATAGGGCATTCAGAAAGGTAGTGGGTCATTTCTTCTATGCTTTCAGTTTTGCAGAATTTACAAATTACATCTTCCTTTTTAATTATTTGAATGTGATTTTCTCTTAGTAAAGTCTAAGTGATTCTTGTTTGGGTAATGTAAAATTTTATGTCTAATTTGTTTTCAAAACGATAACTATTAATGTACAAGTATGTTTCTTATTTGAGAATGATACAATTCCCTACTGGCCTTACTGATAGGGTAAAATATTGTGAGAGCCAGGCTCATGAGTGGTTTATCCTTCAATTAGCGAAACCGCTAAGAGAGTTCACCATTGATGAGCGAGATCCTTCCGAAATACTATAATTGAAGTAAGTGCAGTAGGAAATTATAATTATTCCGAAATATTTTAACAACATAAGCGTAGAGTTTATAGTTATGAATGCTATCATTTAGAGTCATACATCTAAATAAATTATCATATCTTAAAATTTATAACTTAATATCTAAAAGTGACTGGCGTTAAACAGTAGATTCAATTTTAAAATACGAGAATATATAATCCATAGTTATTCTACTCGTAGATATAATGTTTAATAATTATGAAAAAATCACAGATATTCAAATATTTCTTTGTGTAACCTTAATTTTTTGAAGCTTAAAATGTATATTTGAATTATTTCCTCGAGTTGTCAGGATCCTTAATAAATAAGCTCATGTCCCGAGGCATATTTCAGATTCAAATAAAACTTTATTGAATATTTAGATGAGCAGGAAAACCTTAATATAGATGGACGTCCTGCTTAGTGATATATTTATATTAATGAAAAATCATTTTGAATCTGAGATATGCCTTCAATCCTAGATTTAAGTGTGTTATATAAATTATATCAATATATTTTTTATTCTTAAAATTGTGTAGTTTCAAAGTAACAAATAATAATCCTTTGTATATTATAATTTAAGAAAAAATATTCATCAAATGTTTCTCGCAATAAATGTTTATATCTAGATGAAATTCTTTCTCTCAAATTATACTGTATTTTAGTACTGTGATGTGTTAACTTTGCTTAGAACTTTTAATGAAACTGTTTCCAAGAACATTAATCAAACATTATATTTATTGATTTACAAAAGAAAGAACAAAATATAAAAGATAAACTAATATTGAAGAAAGGAACTTTATTTTGGTTAGCGCCTATTAACCTGTGAGCTTACACACACTCTGTAATAACAATTAATATATATACAACAGGATGACAAGCTTGGATTAGATATATTATGGTTATCTGTCGATATTTCGACCTGTCTGATCGTCTATCTACTTCTAGGAGCCAAAGTTCTGTAGAAACTGTCTATTCCACCGCTGGTATGTAAGAAAATCAAGATTTAAAAAATAAGAAACGTCATGGGAATGATCCAGATGTTCCATTGACACATTGTCTTCCTTTTCAGATAGAAACCTTAACAGAAGGTTTTCTTTTGTCTTCTTTTTCTTCTTTCTCATCTCCACACTAGGTGAAGTGGAATGCGTCTGCCTTTGTCATTAAGACTGGGAGCACTACTCAGTGGCAGGCCGACTTAGCTCCAAAAGAAATGGCCGCCTCTGACATGAGGAACAGACGCCATGTGCAGCCGCTCCTAACATGGAGTACAAACGCTGTTCATCCTGTATACCTGTATCAGGGGCCCTTACAGGGCCAGCTGAGCCCAGGTTTTTTAGTGAGCTTGTTGCTGCTCTCCCTCCTCCTTTTTCACTCGGGCTTGGGACCGGCAAAGGCGCAGTTGGTTTTCTTTTGTTAATAGTGAAGAAGAAGTTAATATAGAGGGAAGAAGAAATCAACAGAAAGTATATCGGGAAAGTAAGAAGATAAGAAACCAACAGAAAGTATATAGGGAAGAAGAAACCAACAGAAAGTATATAGGGAAGAAGATACCCACAGAAAGTATATAGGGAAGGTAAGAAGAGAAGAAACCAACAGAAAGTATATAGGGAAGAAGAAACCAACAGAAAGTATATAGGGAAGAAGAAACCAACAGAAAGTATATAGGGAAGAAGAAACCAACAGAAAGTATATAGGGAAGAATAAACCAACAGAAAGTATATAGGGAAGAAGAAACCAACAGAAAGTATATAGGGAAGAAGAAGCCAACAGAAAGTATATAGGGAAGAAGAAATCCACAGAAAGTATATCGGGAAAGTAAGAAGAGAAGAAACCAACAGAAAGTATATAGGGAAGAAGAAATCTGCAGAAAGTATATAGGGAAGAAGAAACCAACAGAAAGTATATAGAGAAGAAGAAACCAACAGAAAGTATATAGGGAAGAAGAAACCAACAGAAAGTATAAAGGGAAGAAGAAACCAACAGAAAGTATATAAGGAAGAGGAAATCCATAGAAAGTATATAGGGAAGAAGAAACCAACAGAAAGTATATAGAGAAGAAGAAACCAACAGAAAGTATATAGGGAAGAAGAAACCAACAGAAAGTATATAGGAAAGAAGAAACCAACAGAAAGTATATAGGGAAGAAGAAACCAACAGAAAGTATAAAGGGAAGAAGAAACCAACAGAAAGTATATAGGGAAGAAGAAATCCACAGAAAGTATATCGGGAAAGTAAGAAGAGAAGAAACCAACAGAAAGTATATAGGGAAGAAGAAATCTGCAGAAAGTATATAGGGAAGAAGAAACCAACAGAAAGTATATAGGGAAAGTAAGAAGAGAAGAAACCAACAGAAAGTATATAGGGAAGGTAAGCGTAGAAGAAACCTACAGAAAGTATATAGGGAAAGTAAGAGAAGAAGAAACCTGCAGAAAGTATATAGGAATGAGAAAACCAACAGAAAGTGTATAGGGAAGAAGAAACCAACTGAAAGTATGTAGGGAAGATAGAAACCAACAGAAAGTATATAGGGAAGAAGAAACCAACAGAAAGTATATAGCGAAGGTAAGCGTAGAAGAAACCAACAGAAAGTATATAGGGAAGAAGAAACCAACAGAAAGTATATAGCGAAGGTAAGCGTAGAAGAAACCAACAGAAAGTTTATAGTGAAGAAGAAACCAACAGAAAGTATATAAGGAAGAAGAAACCAACAGAAAGTATATAGGGAAGAAGAAACCAACAGAAAGTATATAGGGAAAAAGAAAAACCAACAGAAAGTATATATATAGGGAAAGTAAGAGAAGAAGAAACCTGCAGAAAGTATATAGGGAAGATTGACCCAATAGAAAGTATATAGGGAAGAATAAACCAACAGAAAGTATATAGGAAAAAAAGAAGAAACCAACAGAAAGTATATAGGGAAGAAGAAACCAACAGAAAGTATATATATAGGGAAAGTAAGAGAAGAAGAAACCTGCAGAAAGTATATAGGGAAGATGAAACCAATAGAAAGTATATAGGGAATAATAAACCAACAGAAAGTATATAGGAAAGAAGAAACCAACAGAAATAATCTTCCCAAAGAGATCCATTAAATCCCGCCGAGCACAGGTAAACAAATCCCTTATTTATTATCCTTCTGAGAAACTGGACCAACGCAGTAATTACTCCCCACAGGTAGCCAGGCTGACCAGCTCAGATATCAGAGATAATGTACGGAACATATTACTCTCCTCCAACTTTCTCTCGAAATATTTGGGTTTATAGAGATGTAAACTCGTTTTATGAACATCCAGAACTTTTTTAATGTGTGCTTCAAAATTAGTTTGTTTACTATATTGATGCATAATGTTTGATGCATTATTTTTCACAGTAGTTTTTATCACTGTTACTTATTCATTTTGAATACTTATTCAAATTGATTTTTATTAATATATTTGACGATTCCTATCTTCCTCTACGTGGCGGGCGGGCGGGAGAAGCAGCACAAGTAAGGGACTGCCCTGTAGGGCGAAGTACGGTGTGTAAGCCCCGAGTCGCTACGGTAACCGTGAAGGCCTATAGGGAACTCTGAAATGTGGCTGACTAACGGGGCATTGACACCCCCCTTACCATGGAATGGGCAAGACACCTCCACCACCACGATTCTTATCATTATTATTTATAAGATGGATAATCGCCTGGGAAGCAGTATAATATCAAAAGTACAAAATTGTGATACGAAGAATTTCTTGTCAGGTTTTAATTTTTTTTTTCGAAATTTCAAGCCTATCTGCCGTTTTACAGGAGTAAAATTATTCCTTGGAGGCCCAAATCTGTCTGCCTTGAAGGCCTAAGGCCGGGTTCCCCCTAGATAACCAACCAACGGCAGCAATACCAAAACCTATCATGGATGGGAATCGCCAAGCACGATTTGTACCACAACCCACTTCTAATTATAAACATGATACATGCAAATAGTCTCATGACATTGTGTGTAATTATACAAAAGACAATTTTTAAAAATCCTGTAGAAGGGCAGAAATCTTCGAAAGCTTATAAGAAACCTTTCTTCTTACGATATTTTACTTCTGATATTATTATTTAAAATTACAACACTACTGTCATAATTTACTCCTTTTTGAACTTGGCGTTAAGAAAATATAGATTTATACACTGTAGTTGTAGCTTAGGTCCATGAGTCTTTGAATAACATCGCTATGAGTTCATTCAAAGATTCTGGATATTCATGAAGATCATCCAAGTACAGAATTAAAGAGGTATGTGAGAATGATTTGTCAAAACCACTGTGAGGTTTCAATTCTGATGAGCCACTATCTCACTATTTTACCATCGAAGTAAGGATAGTAGAGAATTGCTTTATTTATAAAGTTGTCGCAAAAGTTAGTGTTTTTCTTAAAACGATATTTTTATTATTACTTGCGAATAATATTGTCCTGAAGATAAATGAAGCAAGGGCAAATTTTGGAATATATAATTAATATTGTAGCGAAATATTTACACTAGTAAATTAACAGAGTATCATTTTTTATGTTTATATTGTCGCGGAGATAAATAAAGCAAGGGCAAATTTGGGAATAATGAATTTATTATAAGGGGTATTTACCTTCTAGTTCTCCAATAAAATTAAATATAAGAGGTATTTATTGGGAGAGAGATAACAACTTATCCCAAGGTAAAAATATCAATAATGCCAGGGGTCAGCCACCGAGGCGTCCCGTTTTCCTTATTTGCCGATAAGATTCCGAGAACCCCTCACCACTGTGGTCCCTCCTCGGAGTCCAGGGATGATTGACAGGTGTCTCATGGTGCTTCTTGTGACCGGAGTTGCAGAGCTACTTGACAATATCATTACAGCGAATACATAATACAATTACTTTATCTACATTAATAAAATGCAAATTTCATAAGAGGACATCACTAAAAACTTTCGTTACAATGCATCAATTTCAACCAAAATTTCAACATTTATGTAAAACGAGATGGAGCAGGTTTTGCTTAACATCAAAATATTTTTCCCTAACATTAACATGCGTAACTTAGCTGTTATCGATTAAATACAAAAAAATCAACAGAGTTAATTTTATTTATATATAAATACAAAAAAAAAATTCAGCAATTCATTCAACTCAATCTAAAAAAATATTCAAAACAAGCAATTTTAAGATAACACCATATGTAAAACAGTCGGCCAAGAAAACAACAACGATATTACATCTTTCTCACATATCCACACACAATCTTGATTAATAATTAAAACTAATCTTTAACATTGTTTATTATACTTCATAATATATAATATTCGTTAGGCAAACTTTCACTCGGATAAATGTAATATAAAAAGCCAACAATGAAGAATGAATGTAAGATAAAAATCCAACAATGAAGAGTAAATATAATATAAAAAGCCAACAATGAAGAATGAATGTAAGATAAAAAGCCAACAATGAAGAGTAAATATAATATAAAAAGCCAACAATGAAGAGTGAATGTAAGATAAAAATCCAACAATGAAGAGTAAATGTAATATAAAAACCAACAGAGTGAATGTAAGATAAAAAGCCAACAATAAAGAGTGAATGTAATATAAAAAGCCAACAATGAAGAATGAATGTAAGATAAAAAGCCAACAATGAAGAGTGAATGTAATATAAAAAGCCAACAATGAAGAATGTATGTAATATAAAAAGCCAACAATGAAGAGTGAATGTAAGATAAAAAGCCAACAATGAATAGTAAATGTAATATAAAAAGCCAACAATGAAGAATGAATGTAAGATAAAAAGCCAACAATGAATAGTAAATATAATATAAAAAGCCAACAATGAAGAATGAATGTAAGATAAAAAGCCAACAATGAAGAGTAAATGTAATATAAAAAGCCAACAGAGTGAATGTAAGATAAAAAGCCAACAATGAAGAGTGAATGTAATATAAAAAGCCAACAATGAAGAATGAATGTAAGATAAAAAGCCAACAATGAAGAGTGAATGTAATATAAAAAGCCAACAATGAAGAATGAATGTAAGATAAAAAGCCAACAATGAAGAGTGAATCTATCTTTCAACGAGTTTCAAATTATCAAAATATATCTTTTTTTTTTAAATAAGTTTTTAGAGAATTGTTTTAACAAATGTTCGCTAGACAAACCTTTACTCGGGTAACACCCCGGGCGAGGCCGAGTACGTTTTATAAGTTTAAAGAGAATTGTTTTAACAAATGTTCGTTAGACAAACATTCACTCGGGTAAATCCGGGCGAAGCCGGGCACATCCGCTAGTACATAATACAAAGAAATTATAAATAACGGCGAATAATATTGGTATTTCATTTTTTTTGCAAGTGTTTACAAACTTCTGGTATAACTTTGTATTAACAAAAGAAAAGAAATATTCGCCAAAATGTTTTAAATTTCAAATTTGTTATTTTTCTTGTTATTGTCCATCAAGTCGAAGTTGGTGACACACTATATGGAGAAATATTCTCTCCCAGTTGATCTGATGGTGACCATCGTGCACAGCTCATCTATCGTCCTTTTAGCCATCTAATTGGACGTCTTCTTTCTTTTTCCTTTACAATGTTCTAATATTTATTGAAACAATATTGGTTGGACAACATTCATTCATTGTATTTTATGTAAAAAGTTTCTATCTCACTGTTGAAATTTGGTAAAAGATATAAATAATGATGTACTATATTGTATTTGAAGAAGATCTTTATATATCCTTCAAAAAATATATAATTTAAAAAATTCAGATAAAAAGTTTTAAACTTAAATAGAATGAAAAGGTTTAGCCGTTATATACAGGTTGAAACATGAAAATACCCGACTACTTGAAGACCCTATTATCCATCTATGCAATAGCCATCAAACAGACATCTAAAAAGAGATAATAATGTAAAGATACCGGTTTCAATATCAGGAATAAAATGCGTCTTCAAAGAGAAATAATTAGTAATTATTATTTTCGAAACTATTATAGACGCGTATGATTCTTTTAAAAATTAAACAATTTATACTGTCCTTTCTGCAATGTAAAAATTAATGGGAGGGCCTGGCTCATCAGTGGTGAACCAGGTAAACTGGCGAAAGCGCAGGGAGGGTTCATCACTGATGAGCCAGGCCCTCCCATTAATTTTTCCATTGCAGTAAGGGCAGTAGATATTGTTTAATTTTAGAAAGAATTATACACGTCTATAATAGTTTTGAATTTTCATAACAGATGGAGCGCTAATTGCATCATAATTATTATTTTTGAAAAACTCTCAATTTTTCTTAAGTATTATTACACTAACAATTGCACCAAATTCGAGATTAAGCAAGATATTTAACAAAATATGACGCTTTGAAAAATCTCTAAAAATTGTTCATATGTAGATTTTTATAATTAAAATTATATTAAAATTCTACTAGAAATTATGATATTTCACACATATATTCTGCAATTTCAATTGTTTATTTGATATGTAGTTTTATATAAAGGCTCAAAATCACATCATGGTTATGTTCTCACCATAATATTCAAGCTGATCATCTTGGCAATATAGATTATTTAAACATGCCTAAATTACCTTTTGCCTGAAATGTTTTGGCTTACATTTGTAATAAAATGAAGAACTTGGCTAAACGTGTAATTTTATCTAATTTTAAATTTCATAGACTATTAATTATCATTTTATAATTAAACTCAATATTTAGAAGAAAAGTACATTTTTGGCTTATAGTATTAATTTTAGACTTTACTCAAACGCATAATTTTGTATTCTCCACTTTGATTTAAATTTGAAAAAATTCAATGAAGTTTGAGAGAATAAAACATATATATATATATTACACTAGTATTCAAACAAAAATTATATAATAGAATGATATATATATATATATATATGAAAAAACAATAGAAAAAATAAAAGATAAGTGGGTCAGGTGTTGATATCAAAAATAAAGAAGGCATCTCCTGACCACGAGCACATGTGCTTTTTGATGGCAGAGCGCCATCTAGTGGAGCAAGAATAAACTAAACGTTTATTTAGCTTGCTCCGTGATATTTGGCCAACCCAATTTCTTGATAAATCAAGAAAAGCCATCCACGAACGCGTTTCGCGCTGTTGGCGCTCGTCAGCGTGGAGTAGGCTGTAACCACTGCGACCAAAAATATTTTTTGGTCTCAATGGCTTCTCGAGAAATCAAAAAATGGGTATTTAAGGCCAAATTTGCGTAAAGACGCTTAACACATGAAAAAATAATAGAAAAAAAATAAAAGATAAGTGGGTCAGGTGTTGATATAAAAAATAAAGAAGGCATCTCCTGACCACGAGCACATGTGCTTTTTATATGTTATATAAAGGTATTATTTAAAATGTTATATTAAAATATTATTTTATTTAAAAATATATTTCATAGATACAAATACTGCTAAATCGACCGCCAGAGGTCACTCTTCCCCTATAATAACTCGTTGTTGTTTTATCCCAATGGCCTTGGGGCTCAAAAATCATTCATTTTGGTTAGAATCCCCGTAAATAAAGATATTTTCTCTATCCCAATGGCCGGCTCAAATCTTTGTACATTATGTAAATAATCTTTTGTTTTCCTTGTTCTATTCGCCTTAAGCCAGGCAGTACTTTTACAAAATTATGTTTTCATATATATATATATATTCCTCAGCTCAATTAAAGAAATCTCTGATCAAAACCATATTTATTATTATTCTTTCAATATTTATGCCACGACTGCTCAACAAATATCTCTATTCTCAAAATAATCAACATCAAGTATTAATTCTATATAGCTCTAATAATCAAAATACAACAGAACTCTAATTATTTTATATAATATATATATATTAAAAATATAAAAAGGCATTTCCTGACCACGAGCACATGTGCTTTTTAGATGGCAGAGTGCCAACTAGTGGAGCAAAATTTTCTTTCTTTTTTTTTCATATATATGTGTGTATGTTTTCCTGGTAGCTGGCGATCTAAGGATATTCTCTAGGAACCTGGGTTACCTTTATATTACTACTATGTTTTTATTCTAATTAACATTAAAATCCAATTACTCTTTAAGCACAAAGATTTCAAAGAATAAATATTTTGTGATATATTTTTAACATATTTATACCAAAATTCTTTAACATTCCTTCCTAACAATATTATCAGAACAGAAGATATATATGTGAAAAAATAGTACAAATGTAATATTGTACTGGGATAAGGTACATAAATTAAGAAAAAAAGGCATCTACTTATCGTGCAACTGAAAGTTGCTGATGGCTTGCGCCATCTATCGGAATAAATAATAAAATAATAAAATAATAAAATCAACGAGAATAGTTGATATTTATTCCGATAGATGGCGCAAGCCATCAGCAACTTTCAGTTGCACGATAAAAGAAGATATATATATTATAAACCTTTCTTTATTCAACATTAAAATCTAATTAACATTTTAAGCATAATGAATAATTATATATAGAATAATTAAATATTCTGTAATAATTATATATTCTGTAATATTTATATATTCGAAAAGTAAAAATAAATATCAGGTTTAAAAAGTTCCTTTAATTTTGAATTTGCAAGCTTTCGAGCAAATATAATGCTCTTCAACCGGCTAATACTCTTATGTACAATTTCTAAATAATATTTCTAGAAAATAAGAAACCTTAACCTTAAGAAACCTTTAAAGAAACCTTTAACCTGATATTTATATATTCACTTTTCAAATAATTTCTGGGTAATTATTGCTCACTTAATTATATATTCAAAATTATATTCTTTAAAATTCCTAACAATATATTCAAAATTAAAAACAGAGATCACAGAATGATTATTTTGTGAAATATTGGTAATATCTTTATACTGTGGTATATCAAAATTCTTTAACCTTCCTTCATAATAATATTATCAAAACAGAATCTCCAATCTCTACTGATCATCAATCCCCATATATTTAGATAAAGAATAAAGAATGTTTGCTATAGGGAATTCTATCTCGAGAATGCTACAGAAAGAATATCAAAAGAATATTTCCTCTCTCTCTCTCTGCCAAGGTATAACATAAATAAAGGCAAGCAGCTCTACTAATGTTCCTAAGACGGCCTAATCCTCTGACATGCCGTTATGTTCCCTTTATGGAAGGTAAATGTCGCGTCCTAATAATTGCTTGTTTTTTGTCGAGAGATATAATTTACTGAGTGATTGGGGGCCTTTTCTTTCTTAGAAATGTCTAGTTATGTTATAAGGAGACGTATCCGTATATTGTACATTATAGAAAGTAGTAAGTTTTTGTTGTATATATATTTTTAAAATAAAAAAGGCATATCCTGACCAGGAGCACTTGTGCTTTTCAGAAGGCAGAGCGCCATCTGTTGGAACAGAAATCAATCAAACATTGATTTAAGTTTATTCAATTAATTTTATCAACATAATATGTGTTAGTAATACTCCACCTTTGCCTGTCCCAAGCCCGGATTAAAAAGGAGAAGGGGAAGCAGTAATAATCTCGCTAAAAAATCTGGGCTAAGCTGAACTATCTGATAGTACCCTGTAAGGACTCCTATTCCGGGGATACAGGAAGAGCAGCGTCTGTACTTCATGTTATGAGCAGCTACACATGGTATATGTTCCCCATGTCATAGGTGGCTATTTTATATTGGAGTTAAGTCAGCTTGCCACTGAGTACTGCATCCAGTCTTAATGACAAAGGTAGACGCATCCTACTGCACTCGGAAGATAAGAAAGAAAAATATATATGTGTAAGATCACAAGAATATAGATACTAACCGTAAGAAGAAAGGTTTATCTTTGTTTACTATTGTTATAAGTTTTATTTTTGTTTGTTCCCCGTTCTTGAAAACCAAAAATGATAATGTTTGATCAATCTTCTTGGAATCAGTAAATTTAAAAGCTCTAAGCAAACTCAAGAGTTTTTCCTATTAAAAATATGGAATTATAGAATCATCTGGGGTTAAACTCTTCTTCGGCAAATCACTTGAACGTAGGAACATGATATAGGAGAGATCTAATAAATGGCGTTTTCCATATAGAAGAATAAAAATTCTAAATCAATATGATAATTGAATAACTACATTAGAGCACATCAGAATATCAATAATTAAAAATTATAATAACTATTAGAAATTAATAATATATGCCTATATTATATATTTATTGTAGAGATTGTGTAGATATTTTGTAAGATAGTAGAGAATCTGATTTGTAAATACTCATAGAGGGCATTAAAAGGCTACTAGGTGGAAATATAAATAGAAGAACGAATTAGAACAAAAACAAACATGAAATTGTTGTAACTTTTCTAATTATTAGTTAATAAGGTATTTTATCTCAAATATATTGTTTATGCATAATATATTGAAGTATGAAACATTATACTATGACAGTAAGTATGTACTTTGGTTCATGGAATTAGGGTTCTTCTAGATTTCTATAAATTTTTAAGGATTGGTCTTTGAGTCTCCATCATCCTTTATAGTTACAATATTTAAACTGAGTTTGTCAGTCTTATCAAATTGAACTAAATCGTGTAAATTCTAATGTATTTTATATTTGACAAAAAGAAATGTTATATTCTCGATGGCATGTAGGATCTAAGAGAGGCAAGTAGGTGACACAAGATGATAGTTCTTTATTTGGTCTGACTTATACACACATGTATGATGATGATAAATAACTACACAACAAGTCAATGACAACAATACTCTGTTGTCAATACATAATAAAAATATCCTAACTTCGCTCGAAAAAAAAAAAGAGTCGGTGAACGAGGGGTTAAAACTCTCGATTCCCGACAGCCATGAACAATGATCGAATCCAGAATTGGACACTTTGTTTCAATATATGTTTATTTACATATTATTCATTGTTGCAAATATCATAAGCTAGGTTGCTCATTTTGAGTTGTACCTAGTAAATCTATTTTGGAACCAAGGACTTTTCGCTCGAACAGAATTGGAACGATTGTTCTCCAACCTTATTATTATTAGTTGTAATAGTAACATTTAACCTAAACACTTATCCTAAGTACATGATAATTATAGTGGGTAGTTAGCAACTGCCTTTTAATATAAGTACACCTCATGTCTTCATATGGGTAGAAATCAGCTCATATCTTCCACTTATATTGATGTTCGAGCTCCGTTTAGCTACTTGCACTCAGTTTTGGCTTGAACTTTCTCATCAATCAAGAGACATTGAAACAGAAAAAAGTGCTGAATGTGGGATTCGATCCCGGGTCGTGGAAAGTCGACGTAGTAGTAATAATATTAATGATGATTATTATGTAATATATTATCATTATCACCATTTTCTCTGAATCCAGGAATCTACTAAATATCCCCATTGTGATCCTAATTCACACAAACAAACATTTTGTATAAGCGCCCTGATAATGCCTTGAGAAAGGTTGGCTTTCAGCCAACCGGCTTATTGGCAAATAAATATTTTTTTTCAATCCAATATATACCTTTTTATTATCTAATGATTTAAATATGGGTTGCTCTATTTTTTCAAAATAATTAATATACATTGTGTAGTTTAAAAAAAAAGTATTTCGTGCTTAGCGGTTGCATTTATTGTTCAAATCTGATAATTAACATAATCTTTCAATATTTCTGTGACTATGGAAAAAACCCTAATAGTTTAAAATCTTGCAATGTGAAGACACTTTCCTTAACAGCACACTATATTAATGTAGTTTACTATCGAACCTCCCATTGAAAATTAAACGATTCATAGCCCGTCAAAGGATTCTATGGCTATTTTTCCCCGAGGATATCACGGGAATTTGGAACAGCGACCCTTTAAATTGTTACTTATGCAATGCTGGCTCCAAGACAATTTGGCCCATTATATTTATACTATTGCCCATTCCTACGGGAAAAGAGACTGGAAATTCGAGAAATTTCGGGGCTAACTCACTATAATGAACAACATGTATATACAATTTTTACTACCCCCCCCCCCCCCCCCCCCCCCCCCCCCGCTGGATAAAACATTTGTTTATAAATATTTAACATTTTTCGAGGAGAATGATAAAATGAGGGAAGAAGTGCTCAACTCCACAGACAACGGCTGATTGGTCCCCCTCCCCTCTAAATTGCTTTTCCTCCTCACTCATGTACATATATAACCTTTTAGGGGAATCCCCTTGTAAGACAATAGTGTCTTAATAAAGGTTTTTGATGTTGTTGTTGTATATTAATGTAGTTATAGTAGAGCAAAAATGAGAGATTAAACAAGGAAAACTCTATTCTCTCATAGCAAACCAAAACAAAAGAGGTCTATAAAAGAGCTCATAAAAGTTTAAACGGAGAGAGACCTAATTTTTCTAGTTTACCACAAAATCTATTTTGTTATAAAACTGCTTTTGTTTTACGTTGTCATAACATCCTTATTAGCTCTTTTCTTTGCTATTCTTGGAATTTTTCTATTTTATTGTCTCATTATAGAATATTTTAATCTAATTATATAACATTATACAGTAGAACTTGGATAATTCGAACTTCTTTAATTCGAAAACCTCTTTAATTCGAATATTTATCTTGGTCCCTAGAATTTCCTATAAATAGAATTTCCGTTTTTAATTCGAATTTTTGGATAATTCGATTTTTTTTATGGTCACTTGGGGTTCGAATTATCCAAGTTCGACTGTACTTACTTTAGTCAATTTATTCAAGTTTTAAGTTACTTATGTCAAGTCCACGTGTGTTGTATAGATAATTATAATGATATTATTAGGTAATTGGTGACTATAGTATACTGTAAATTCTTCCCATGTCTACACCTGTAGAGAGTAATTTGACATTTGCCTCATTGGCCACTAATTCTTGAAAAGGTCCAACTACACGAGTACGTATAACTAAACTGGGCTCGGGAATACTTTGAGTGCAATAGTCGAAATGCTTTTTGCATGTAGAGACATGTGATGCACTTACAGTAAAGGAGTCGTTTACTACATTCCACGATTAAGATGGTTTACTTAGAGATTTTGAGCCTAATTGGGGAAATTGGAGCAATTATATTCACCACACATCAAACTTCTTTAAATTTACAAGAGAAGGAATCGCCAGATATCATCTTGAAGAAGGAATAAAAATTTACGGCGACGAGTTTCTTTTATTTGTGCTGTATAATCAGAAGTCTATGATGTCCTTCAACAGGCAACTTTCCAAGAAACTAGAAGATAATATATATATATACGTAAATATTTAAATAACTTCTTTAACTTTATTTCTAGGCGATACACAGCGACGCAATGCTTCACCTTTAAAATATAAAAAGTCTATAACGATGTTAATTTCGGTTTGTAAACTATGAATACAGATACCTAGAATGTACAAATTTTCAATTCTAAATCTAATATTAACATGCATAAATGTACGCAAAATGTGTACAAATGAAATTCTAAAAATATTCTGTAAAATCATTCAAGATTGCAATGACGTTAACTAGAGCTATGGTCATTTAACCTATTCAAAATTATAAATTATTTTTGTGTATATATTTCTCTTTTTAATTAAAAAAAAAACATTATGAAATTGTTCTTAATATAGGGAGGGCCTGGCTCATTAGTGTTGAACTAGAATCCACTAGGATCCACCATCCAATATATTTAGTTAGGAAAACACTCTAAATAACTGACATTAAATAGAAATTATTGGTGAAGGTATTTACACTCGTGGAGAAATCCTAAGGAAGCGGAATCTTTGATGCCGCCAGACGCCTGTTTTTTTTAGGATACAGAGGTAATTTTGTACACACTTTGGTTATATCGTTCCATTTTTCATGAGTGTACATCAACATGTCACAAATATCGTTCTAAATTCAATACGGTAACCTACCTACCGGCCATTATAGCACCGGACCTACCTAATCAATACATTTTTTTTCGAATTCCATATAGTAAATAACAAGAATAGTAACAAGGGAGGAGACTAGAGATTTCAGAGCAATTCCGTCATACCTATTCCATGTAGAACCAACCATTTAAAAAAACGTTGTTCTCGCCCTCTTTTTTTCATTTTTATATTTAATTCTACCCATTGAAGAAATAGCACTCGAATACCCACGATTCTACTAATAAACAAATTCATATATTGCGAAAGGTTTTTTAAAATATTTCAAAAAAATGTACCATAATTACATAAAGGTTAATAATACCTCAAGACAAATAGTTTATTAAAAGGATATGATAATAATTTTTCAAGTTTTGTGGTCAAGAGAAAAAAAATATAATTTTAATAAATTAAAAACACATTCAACCAAAATAATATTTGTGGAATTAATCAAAAAGTGAAATTTTAATAAAGTTACGTAAGCAAATTTGAGTTGGAGATTTTAATTACATATCGTCAGGGGATTCTGTGAAATAAGATAGCGGATTGTTTTAATTAAGAAATAGAATTTTTATTTACATATTAGGCGTAACTCTACCTTCTTGATAGCAGTTATTACATAACAGCATTTGCATTTTTAATTAGGTTTTCTGTGATAGCTATCTCGATATATTTATATATATATAACCTGACTTTTTTCTATTTTTTTTCTTATTTTTTTCCACACATATATATGTGACACTATAGTGGTAAATGTGGTGAGGAGAGAAATAATCACACGACGAGTTGTTAGAGCAATCATCCAGGCAGCCAGCCGAGAGAGAGCGAGCGAGACGTTATCAGCTGAACGACTGTTTTCCCTGTGTACACAACCGGGGGGCTAACCAGGATAGTCGCCAGGTGGTGACGCCCCCCTCAGGAATGTGGCCAAAAAATGGTCGTAAGTTAGTTGTCTAAAGTGTCTCGCTTTAGCTGCCCATTTCTCTCTCGTTGGCTGTTGGTTTGTTTTATTAATCCTGGAAGAGCATATATTATGACATATGGCCCCCGTTGAAGAAGGCTGAACATAGTTTAAGTATATTTAAAGCTGGTGAAGCCAGGAATAGAGAAAATAATTTTACAGTTAAAATTAGTTAAGGTAATGGTGACATAGTTTTATGTAAATAAAATATTGTATAGTACACAAGTAAATATTATTTACAAGCAGTTTTACAACACCGGGGAGTTTGACATTTAAGGAAATCTTTGAAAATATCAAGGTTATAAAAGGCTATATACAACAAAATCTAATGTACTATAAGGGAAGTGATATGGAGGAGTGTGAACAACGAGAAGAATAGTCACCTACTTATGGTGAAATTCTGAAGATCATTAAGACTGGGGAACTCTACACTTTAAGATATTTTTCAGGCGGACATGGCAAGGGGAAACTTGTCATGAGCTTTCTATGCTATAAGTGTAGAGTACGAGAAGTGAGATTGAGGTTGACAATTGTGTGAGCTCAGGACTGAGGTAAATATAAAACTACATACAATGTTAGAACCTCGGCGAACAGAGCGAGGGGAGACTTGCCCTGGGCCAATCTAACTTTTCTATGTAGTTACTTGTGTAGCGAGTCCGAGGGAAAAAGTCCCGTGTGTAGGTGAGGTGTTCGAATGGACTTATATTTAATTTTCGAAGATAAAATAGTTCTAGATGCAAAGGTAGAATATAGGCCGACAGAGCGAGGGGAAACTTGCTTTGGGCCACTCTACCTTAATTATTTAGATACTACTGGGTTCGTAAAGTCTTGTTGTCAGGTTAGTAATTGGTAAAGATTTCAGGGGATAAGTGGTTCAAATATCTTTGATCATCTTGATTGTAAGTGTAGTCATGTTGCTTTCGTGAGTTAATAGCCGTTTTAGTATGGATTAGAGTGTGATTGAAGTGTTTATATGGGAAATTGAAGGTATTTTTGGGTTGGTCTCGGTCATTTACGGGCGGTGAAATAAATTGTTCGTTTTCCGTATGGTGTTTTAATTTGTTGACATGAATAGTATCTGTCTCACGACTTAGAGGTCGGTTGGAGCGGTTGATCCGTACGATTTGAGGGGAAATTATCTCCAGTATTTCATAAGGTCCTGAGAAGAAAGGTGCCAGTTTACCAGTGTCTGGATGGTGGTATGTTTTTGCCAAAACGAGATCGCCTACTTCAAAATCGGAAGCTCTATGTGTTTGGTCGAATCTCGCTTTGTCGCGTAAGTGTCGTTCGTGTGTCCTTTGATAGGCCAATTCTCTGGCGTCGTCGATTTTTGGGTAGTTTTGTACATGCTCGGATAGTTGTAGCGGGAAACTACCTAACAAAAGGTATGACGGTGGAAACCCGGTCACAGAATGTGGGGTATGGTTATAAGCCTGAAGGACCTGAGGTAGTAGTTTGTTCCAGGCCGTCTTAGGTTGTTGGAGGCGCAACAGTTTAAGTTTGCCAGTAATCGTGGCGTTTAGTCGTTCACTTAAACCGTTGGCCTGAGGGTTGTTGCTTGTCGTGAAAAGTTGGCCAATGTTATGTCTAATCAAAAATCTACGAAATTTCGGAGAGGTGAAGGCAGGAGCTCTATCCGTCAAAAGTCGTTTAGGAGAACCAAACTGCATCACCTTTTTAATCACTTGGGTATAGGTGAGAATGCTGGTGGACCGCGATGGAAATGCCCACGTGTACCGTGTGGCATGGTCCACTACGACATGTAAGCAGGTCTGAGAATTTCCATATTTCGCGAATCCAGAAATAGTATCTAGTGACACTAGTTCGTACGGCAGGACCGCTGGGGGGAGTTGTCCCAATTCTCCGTAGATAGGTCCTTTTGGTGGTTTGACCAATTGGCATACTGAACAGGTTTTTATATGTGTCCTGATGTCATTTGTCATGCCGTCCCAATAGTATTGGGCTGCGATCAGTCTGGTCATCTGCGAAATGCCGGGGTGATTGAAATCGCGATGGGCTCGTTGTAGTAGGGTGCCACGGAGTGATGGTGGAACAATTATTTTAGTGACACCCCGTCGTATGATGGTCATAAGGTCCTTGTCATTGAGGATATACCTTGTGTCCCTCCGTAATTCGCCCTGATGATCTTTTATTTGACCTGTGGATAGGAATCCGCAGAAAGGGTTACGGGAGAGTAGGTCCGCCTCGTACTGACGCGAGCCCTTGAGGTATTTGACCTCATAGTCGTAAGCTGAGAGTCGAAGGCTCCAACGAAAGAGGCGTCCGGTGGGGTCTTTTATGATATTTAGCCATTGTAAGGCGTGATGATCCGAGTAGATGACAAACCTTGTACCTAGGAGGTACACTCGGAATTTGTCAACGCACTCTACAATGGCTAAGCACTCCAGTTCAGATATAGTGTAATTACGCTCATAGGAACGCAACGCGCGACTGTAATATTGTACAGGGTAGATGTTACCGTCAGGATGTACTTGTTTGAGTACACCTGCGATGCCCTGCGTGGAAGCGTCGCAATAGACCTGGCATGGGAGCCCTTCTTGAAATAGATGTAACACAGGTTGTGTTGCGAGGTGTTGGTTCAATTTATCAAAGGCTTGTTGACAATTCGGGCTCCAAAGCCATTTGGCGTTCTTTTTTAGTAATTGATTTAAGGGGTGGCGAAGTCTAGCATATTCTGGGATGAATTTATGATATACGATGACGGCTCCTAAAAATGATTGTAGGGTTTTAACGTTGATAGGAGTTCTAATAGCGTTGATGATTTCGGTATTTTTAATATTAGGTGTGTAAGTCCCTGCGGTGATGTGGTAGCCGAGAAAATCTATTTCATTTTGATAAAAATTACATTTTTTAAGGTTAAGTTGGAGATTTTCCTCTAAACAGAATTTAAAGAAAAGTCGAAGGTGAGTAAGGTGTTGTTCTGAGGAGTCAGAAAAAATATCGAAGTCGTCATAATAATGGGCTATGAAAGAGAGGTGGTGTTAGTGGATCAACTGGGTAATCACACGTTCGAAAATTTGGGGTGCTGATTTGAACCCAAAGGGTAAGCGTTTGAAATTATATTGCCCTTGTTGAGTCACGAAAGAGAGTAGTGGTTGACTCTCCTCCGCGATGGGGATTTGATAGTATGCATTGCTTATGTCAACGGTGCTAAATACTCTGGCTTTCGACAGGTTATCCAGTACCGTTTCTATCAATGGCAAAGGATGCAAATCCGAGGGTACTAGTTCGTTCACGCGACGGAAGTCAATGCAGAGACGCATGGTGTTATCGCGTTTGCGAACGAGTGTCACAGGGGAGGAATATGGGCTAGAGGAGGGGGTGATTATGTCATGTTTTAGAAGTTGAGATATCTGGTCCTGAATTTCCTTCTGGTAGGCATAGGGAGTTCGGTATGGTCGGAGGGAAATAACCTTATCGGAAATAATTTTGAGTTTTACAGGGGTTATGTTGAATGGTAATACATTGAATTTATTGATAGGGAAAATATCTTTGAAAGAATACAAAAATTGCTGATAAGGGATAGTCAGTTCTGGGCGTTGTTCGATAAATTCTTTAATCATTAATTCTCTAGAGGCGCATGGGCTGGTAGGAATGCTATTAAGGTTGTAAGGGTGAGAGAGGCATTCAGGGGAAGGTTGATAAATATTACTAAGGGTTGTTTGTAAGTAAGGCTCACGTGGAGGTTGAAAATCGTCAACGCCTAAGTTAACCGAGTGAATTATGGGTCGTTTAGGGTTAGAAGTTATTATTCGCGAGCCGTGCTTACAAGTGGGAAGGTCACATACAAAATGGTACAAATGTTTAGGTACTGGAACACTATTTTGAAGTATCAATTGATTATGAAAAACTATTGTTAATCTTAAGAATTGCATAACATGAATAGATAGGATACCATGTTCAAGGGGTGAATTTAAAATATAAATTGTTTCATTAAAATTAAAATTATTAAATTGTATTGGTAAGGTAACTAATCCGATTGGTTTGGCATGACTAGATATAGTACGGATAATAACATCATTGTTAATAGGGGTGGAACAAATGAAACTATTAACATTTTTAATATATTCAAATTGGTTTAAACTAATTATGGAAACATTGGCTCCAGAGTCAATTAGGAATGGCATCTTTAAAGAATGAATGATAGGGGTTAAAATAATTGCACTTACAGGCGTATGCTGGTTTAGGGTGCAGGTAGGTTCATTGAGCTTCGGAGGAGTTCTGCTGCCGAAGCTGGCATTACTTGGTTTCTCCCGAGCTCGTCGTTGCTGCGGTCTCGTAGACACCTGCAGGCCCAGTCGATCTTTGGGGTTGCTCGACGCTGTGGACCGCAGGTGTAAAGGTCCGAAAATTCCGCTGGTAGGGCCCTCGCTGCTGACACTGTGCGTGCCAGTGTTGTCCGCCACAGTAACGGCAAGGATATGGTGGGGTCTTGTCCACGGTGGTGGAAGGTGTTCTGCTCTGGCGCGGTGACCGTTGTTGGGCAGCTTTAGTGCTGGTGTTATCCCCTTCGTAGGTCAGCTGTTGGGCTAAGCACAACCATTCTTCTGGTCCCGAGGGTTGTGCCATCTTTAAAAGGTTGCCATAGTTACGTGGCACACCGTTGGATAGTGCTTGCACGATGGCACTCTTAGGGAGGTTGATCGCCAATCCTATTCGGACCTTGTTCTTGTAGTAGGTCTCGATCTCGGCCATCGACGTGCATTTAAGTTCATAGAACTCTTGAAGGGTGAAGCTAGGGCGTCGGGGATAGACGGCGCAGAGTGACTCTTTGACCTCTTCATAAGTCTTATTGAGTAGCGCTAAGTCTTGTGCAATTTTGCGAGGTTCGCCTCTGAGTGATGATAGAGCCTTTCGAGCTTGGCGTGCTGGCTCTAAGTTGTGGAAGTTCGGCTGAGACTCAAGTTGTGAGAAGAAGTGTGCGGCAGGTTCATCTCCGTCGTAGGTAATTGTTTCTTCAGACTCACGGTTTAAAAGTTGGTCGAGACAGAGAGTGAGAGTTCGAAGGGAAGCGGCTACAGTAGAGTCGGTCGTTGGTTCTTGTGGAACTTGGTTGTGGGTTTGTTCGATAATCGTGGTATTGCTTCTTGTTTTCTTCATACTCTGCTATATGAGGGATTTGTTTCCCGGTCAGGTCTTATCCTGTCGACTTTCAATGTGACACTATAGTGGTAAATGTGGTGAGGAGAGAAATAATCACACGACGAGTTGTTAGTGCAATCATCCAGGCAGCCAGCCTAGAGAGAGCGAGCGAGACGTTATCAGCTGAACGACTGTTTTCCCTGTGTACACAACCGGGGGGCTAACCAGGATAGTCGCCAGGTGGTGACGCCCCCCTCAGGAATGTGGCCAAAAAATGGTCGTAAGTTAGTTGTCTAAAGTGTCTCGCTTTAGCTGCCCATTTCTCTCTCGTTGGCTGTTGGTTTGTTTTATTAATCCTGGAAGAGCATATATTATGACATATATATAATTATATTTAAAAAACATAAGGAAGTGGAAAGTTTTTTTATGTCGCCGGTTGTCAGTTTTTTTAAGGAGACAGAGGCAATTTTGTTCACATTTGGTTATCTCGTGTTTTTTCAATAAAGGTCACTGTGTATCAAATATCTTTCAGAGTTATTGTCTGAATCTTGATATATATGTTTAAAGGTACAACTTCCTTAAGTTTTGTCTCTCGATGAATGTATAGACAAAACAATTTTAAAAAAAGATAAAACGCTGAAATAATTTTTATCATATTAACTAAAACTCTAAATGATGATTTTCTTCTATTATTTTGTATCATAATATTCAATATTTCATCAACAGAATAATCATTTTAATATTTTGTTGCTTATCAAATTTTTCTCCATTCGCCATCTTTTATATCAATAAAATGGTCATTGTTTTATTCATATTGAATTGCCATCTTTACATTGTCTTTCCCCATTTCTCTATGTGAGAATTTTGTGGAGATGTGATTATTATGGAAGGCAAACTAAAGATAGGCCTGTAGATAGGTCTAACCCTTGAGGATACATATTAAAAAATAAAAGAGGTATATCCTGACCAGACTCACATGAGTATTTTTAGATGGCAGAGCGACATCTAGTGGAACACGTTTATTTAACTTGTTCAGTGATATTCGGCCAACCCAATTTCTTGGTATATAAAGAAAAGTCAACCACAAACGCGGGCTGTTGGCCTCGTCAGCGTGGTGCAGGCTGTACCTCTACAACCAAATTTGGTCTCATTGGCTTCCTGAGAAATCAAGAAATGGGTATTTGAGGCCAAATTTGCGTAAATACGCTTTTCATGTGAAAAAACAATAACTTTTTTTAATTGTTTTTTTCACAAACACAAATATATATATGTTTGGTATATCTTCAAAAACAACTATTACAAACTGTGACTTCAAAGATTTAGATGGTAGGATTTGGCTCATATTTGGTGAAACAACCTTCTCAGTAATTTCATCATAATAATATCCAGATTCCCATATTTTTCACATATAGCAATGTTATTTACAAACACAGAATGTTAGTTATCAATAGGAAGCCAATAGACAAATAAGCCCCTCTCCATGATTTCAGAAATAAATACATACTAGAGTATTAGCCCTTCATATATACGAAGGAAAATTTCAAGATCAATTTTAAATCAAAATGTGTCGATTCAATAAAACTAAACTATTCTCTCGCTTCTAAAATTCCCCCCTTTGAAGAATAAGAATATCTGACTTCATCTTCTATGATACAATGAATAATAAAGTCTAATATCAAAAGAATTCATAATTATAATTCCTGAATAATTCGAGAGTACAGAAAGAAAGACCAAAATGAAATTATTTTTAATATTACGGTAAAAAAAAGGAATAGAGAACTTTCGAGAATTAGTTTCTTATATATACAGTTAAACCTGTCTATAGCGCCTCCTCTTGGGACACACCAAAATAGGGTGCTATAGAGAGGGGGTGCTATAGACAGGTCACTTTTAATGTAAATCGCATCGTACTACGTATTTAAAATCGGGCGCTATGGAGAGGAAGGCGCTATTTAGAGGGTGCGCTATAGACAGGTTTAACTGTATATTCATTTGACAATTTTTTATGTTCACACCAACTCCCCTGAGTTGAAAAACACTACATTCTGATTGACTAATGAATTCAACGCTAATTTACTTATTGAGGCCATGTGATAGCAGAGAACCAATTAGTGAGCGAATAAACAGGACAGCTTCCACTGTACACAAATACACATAGACCGATGAAGACATAGAGATAGAAGTTGAATCGTGCAACTTACTCTCAATCAGCAATTTCCAATGTCCTTGAGAAAATAAATAGAAGAATACAACACTGATTCAAATACATAATCTATAGACGACCATGTGCCATATTTGCCTTGTTACCATTATCAGGTATCACAGCAACATTAACCATAGATAACTTATTGAGATTTGGGCTTGTTTCCCTATGAATTTTATCTATAGAGTCCGAGAACTCTCTCTAGCATCTATATATATAATTGCCTTATTCTGTCTGAAGCTCACGGATAGAATGCACGCCCATTGGCTGCCGGCGAACACGTGTCCTCCCTGCCCCCCTCTAGACAACCCTGTTATCAGCTGTGTGATACATACACCTGTCTATAGCGGCCATTCTAGACAACCCTGTTATCAGCAGTGTGTTACATCCACCTGTCTATACAGACTACCCTGTCTATAGCGACCACTGACCACCCTGCCTATAGCGACCACTCTAGACAACCCTGTTATCAGCTGTGTGATACATCCACCTGTCCTTACAGACCACCCTGTATATAGCGGCCATTCTAGATAATCCTGTTATCAGCTGTGTGATACATACACCTGTCTATAGCGGCCACTCTAGACAACCCTGTTATCAGCTGTGTGATACATCCACCTGTCTATACAGTCCACCCTGTCTATAGCGGCCACTTTAGGCAACCCTGTTATCATCAGTGTGTTACATTCACCTGTCTATACAGACCACCCTGTCTATAGCGGTCACTTTAGGCAACCCTGTTATCAGCAGTGTGATACATACACCTGTCTATACAGACCACCCTGTCTATAGCGGCCACTCTAGACAACCCTGTTATCAGCTGTGTGATACATACACCTGTCTATACAGACCACCTTGTCTATAGCGACCACCCAAGACAACGTTTTTAAAATATATTCGCACACGGGTAAAACCCGGGCGTTGTCCGGGCCATTCGTCTAGTATATACATATAATTCTTTATAAATCAGATCAATCTCTACCAATAAATAGATTCAGAGGTGAAGAGTTTAACATTCCAACAGCTGAAAATCTGAAAATATCGTTAGAAATTGAAAGAGAGGATGAGGAGAAGACAAGAAATGCTTGTTATGATTCTAAAGTTCCAAGACTATAGAGAGGAATTCTGATTACTCTTTTTACTTCTGGGGTGTCTATACGAGACAGAATGTCACAATAAAAGGTTTCGTTGTTAAATCGTTGAGTAAAGTAATATACATTGTCGAATTTCGACAACTACGGCCGGAAAGGATGACCTTCTTTCAGGGGCTAAGAAATACCATTTTCCATCAGGATAACGCCCGACCTCACACGGCACGCATCAGCCAACATGTCCTGTATGAAATCTCGATGCTCTCATCATCGCCATCAGTGTCTCCTGAACTCTCACCTATAGAACACGTTTGGAATGTAATTGGACGCCGTTTGCGTGCGCTGCCACAGCCGTTTTTAGAAGATGAACTGTGGCTTTCTTTAAAATAAAATAAAAACTTGGGGTGTTTCTAACAAAAAGAAATAATTAACAGTATTATTCTTGAAATATCATAAAAGGGTTCATTTGGATGAGGTAAGCGAAGACTAGAACGCGGCTGATTCCACACTCGCCTTTTCAGTGATACACTAACCTTGACGTATGCACGGTGGAATCTGTGGCCACTGGACATACGTCGGAACTGAAGGCTGTTGATGGGTTCTGTGCTGCTAGGAGTTTAGGAGTTCATCTACTCGTATGCTTCCTTCCTGTGGTGAATCTGTATTAGACCGGCGGTTTTAATAAGATCCATGTTTGTGAAATGTCATAAAATACCTTCTATAAATTGATATTCAAGATAACCTCCTATTTTATAAAACAAATCACGAACATAAATGTTCAAACCAAATCTTCCAATAGGAAAATAATTCAAGCGTTAGAAACCATTTTATCTTCCACCTTGAAAGAAGATGAAAATGACACAAAAATTAATTTAGACTATTAGAATTTGGATACCTTAGTTTTCTATTTTATAATAGGAGTTAAACATATAACAATGGCTTGGGAGTCTTTATAAAAAAAGTTTGAATTCCGAAAATATAATAGATATATATATCACTCTTTTTCTTAATATATTTTAGAGATTACCGATTTTATCAATAAATTTATGATGAAGAAAAACTTGAATTGTCAATCATAATATATCTCGATAAGAATTAAGAAAAAAATACTATTATTAATATCATTGAATAATTGGAAAGTTTGCTGTGATATTTGATACCCGGTGAAGGATATTTGCAAAAAAAAAACAAAAAACAATAGATACAAATTAAATATAAAAACAAGCTAAATTGATGACTTGAAAAACAACAATTAGTGATCATTTTGAAACGAAAAAAATTCAGCGGAAAATATTAACTAATTTTGAAGACAAAATTGCAAATATATTTTCTTTCAAGAAGAACCAATTCACGAAATTCAATTATGCTCACTATTTGATTATATAAAAACGAACGTTGATTTAAATTGTGATGGAATCTGTGGAAAGAACAAATTGATCATTAACAAACCTATTACTTCAATATAAGTCTCAATTAAAATCATTTTGAAGAAATCAGGTAAGAATTACTCAGAAAACTGACTTTTACATCAAAGACATTTCTGACATAAATGAATCGTACAAATCTAACCCTTGTATCCTATAAGTCATATGCAGCGATATAATGATTAGATCATTTACAAATAAACATTTTCATATGAGGTAACTCGATTAAGGAAGAAATAGTCATTAATATAATTGTGTGAAGAATTAAATAAAATTAAAGCGTAAAAATAAAAAAACATAAAAAGCTAATAGGTTCCAAAATTGATAAAAATAAAGTTGGAATTTCCGTCTGCTTTGTGTAACAGATATTCAGCCTCTTGGCATGATTTTACATCGTTCCAGCATTTTTAAATGCGTTATTTCAGTACCCTAGATAACACTGCAACACGACAACAGTGACTGTAGTTAATGCCACGATCATAGAAGTATGCACAGCATTAGATGCCTACATCTTTACCTCACATATAGCATCTTGAATTTTGATCATTTTAGATACTGAGTCTATAACTTTTAATTCCGTTTTTAATTTATACTCATGGACAAAACCTAAGGAAGTAGAAAATTCATCAATGTTCCTGGTCTTTTTTTTTTAAGAAGAAGAAGAAGAAAAAGATGAAGACAGAGGTAATTTTGCTCACACTTGGTCCATGAATTCGTCCTTGAATAAGGGAAATACAGCGTTATTTTCCCATGAAAATTCTGAATGAATAGAAACAGAACCTGATCAAAGAAGGCAACGTCTTAGATAGGTTAGTAAGAGCCTGATTGAAGATACACATCAGCTAAGACTGATTTACCATAAATAGAATAAAACCGAGGATTCTTGAGCCCAAGGATAATATGGGCTTGTTCTCTACATAATCTTTTATAGAATCAGCTATATTGGCTGCTGTAACAAGATACAACCAAACTACGGCTTAGAATCAGCATATTGCGCTGTGGCAATTATTTCAAGGCAGTTTTGATTTTTTTTTATTATCCCTAATACAAATGGTACAGGCCATAATAATTATGGTAGGTAGAATTTAGAGACTACTATTACTGTAAGTGCACCACATGTCTATACATGTGAAAAGCAATTCGACATTCGCACCTACAAATGTGCCAGAGTCCCATTTGGGTGCTTGCAGTCGCTGGTGGGATTGGAATTTTTCAAGAATCGGAGGCCAATGAAGTATTATTTTCAATCAGAAAAAAAAGTGCCCAACACAATGCGCGATTCGATCCCGGGTAGTAGCGGTCGAAAAGCAACGGTTCAGACCACCGACCACCCGTTTTAATGAAGTAATTTAATAAAGCCAGAGTGTTCCAATAAAAAAAATTGTTATTTACAGAGCATAGTAAAAAGGACCATTGACCAAGTAATCGGCCGAATGGCTGTCAGAGCTCTAGAACATCCCAGCTCTTCCATTAACAACGATCAATTAAACAACGTCGTTTTTCTTCACTCAGGGCAATAAAAAGCAATTAACGTTTTTTAACAGCCTCTCGTTATAAATTGTGTTAAATGGGTGTTGAATTTGTGGTAATTTAACCATTCATTTTTTATTAGATAATTCCCCAGGGCAGTATAGTCAAGTCTCGACGATGTTTCAATTTATGAACAGTCTCTCTTTATATTTATTATTTGACTTTTTTATAACTTCAAGTAATTATAGGATTATTCTGTGTCATTTTGAATAGTTTAACGAGTTAATCTTTTCCCTTTTAAAGTAAAAATATAAGTCGTCCAAGTAGATGAGCTACTTTTTAAATTTTATCATTATTCTATGCCTTCCAGGCTTAAAAGTTCTTATGAAGAAGAAGAAGTTAAACATAAAATTATAATAAAATGAACCTTTTTCGAATCAATTTTCAATTTCAATATTAATATCATCATACAATTGTAATTTAATGTTATTTTCAATCGAATCTCACAAAGGTTTTTACTGAAATTTAATGTATTTATGAATAATTATACATTTTCACAATATTTCGTTATATATATAACTTACTTTCAAATATTATAAATACATATATATCTATCCTGATGCACAATATACTGAGGCTGTATATATATCCTATAAATATTCATATAATATTTATATTTGAGATTTCCATAATGAAGTGTTATTTAAAAAAAAACCTTGTCACAATTTATGATATTCCAAAAAAAGAAACACAATTTAAAGAGGCGATACAATTACTCATAGACAAAACTTAAGGAAAGTTAAGCTTTGATGTAGCCCGTCATCTGTTTTTTTTTAGGATACAGAGGTGATTTTGTTTACATTTTGTTATCTCTTATGTCTTCAATAAATGTCACTGTGTATAAAATATATTTCAGAGTCACTCTCTAAATATCGATATACAGGCTAAAAGGTACAGCTTCCTTAAATTTTGTTCACATCACACATGAGTACCTATATAACACGATCCATGAAAAAGATACATCAGAACCAATTTCAAACAAGTAGTATAAATGAATCCACTATACCATATGAGAGGACTTTCCACCAAATGACAATAAATGGATGAAAGACCTGACCGAGCATCTACAATATTGAATAGATATTTCATCGTCATATAGATTTTATGTCTTATATCAATATAGATGAAATGTGTGTCACATACAATAGTGGATATCATATTGAAATTTATCCTTTTCTTAATAATATAATTCAATTATATTTAATCTATAAATCACTGAAGTAATGATAACTTTTGTGAATTTTCCATTCGAATATATTGCTAGCGTCACCAAGCCTGTTATCAGAACAAAAAGAAATGCTTCCATAATCATCTCATCTGCAGCGAAGAAAATACATTTTCCTTTCTATGGCATTAATAACAAAGGAAATAGATTTTTTTGCTTATCCCTAGTACACGTGGTACAGGCTATGGGTAGAAGTTGGTGACTGATTTTACTGTAAGTGCATCACATGTCTACATATGTGAAAAGCAGTCTGACTTTGCTCTTCGACACACACACCCGTTTGGTTACTTGCCCTCGCTGGTAGCTTTGGAATTTTGTAAGAATCGGGGGCCATTGGAGCGTTTTTTTAAATCGGAAAAAAGTGCCCAATGCGGGATTCGATCCCGGGTGTAGCGGTCGAAACCCAACGGTTTATATCACTCTTCCACCGACCCCCGGGAATATATTTGATTTGCTGTGGCAGAGAGAGAGTGGTTGAAGATTCTTTATTACATCGCGTTCATATAACATTATATAAGGTTAAATACAAAATTGAATGAATAATATCAAATAATGATTAATATATGAAAGAGAGAGAGTGAGCTATAGTGATGATTGTATCATGGTACTCTTAGGAACAATAAGAATAGGATAAATCTCAAATTTCATTCTAATATGAAGGAAGACACCATATTACCGTTTAAGTTTAAAATGATTTCAAAAGACTGAATATGCTATTAGGTTAACAGCATATATGTATGCGAAAGGGGAAACCCATGCATTGTTTTTCCTAAAAAGAAAATTCCTAAATAAATCGACCAACTAAACCAAGACAACGTCTTACTATCAGACAATGGCTATAGATAGATTGCCTTAAAGGAACCTGATTGAGGAGGTACACGTCATTGGACTGATTCACCGATATGACAAATTGAACAATCGAAGTGTGACATCAACATACATCAAGTTCCAAAACACTAAATCTAATAGTATAACACAAAAAGGAATAACAACACGAATCTTTTACTAAGGTAAAAACAAACGAAACAATAAAAAGTAATTTTAATTGAGCTGAAACATCAATATTCTAGGTATAGTTTTTTTTTTATTTATTCAGATCTCTAGCTTTCGGGCACGAAAACCTTCTATAGAAGAAAACCCGATACAATAAATCACCAACAAGACATGATTTAATAACATAATCAAATTACATAATCTATAAAATGCTATAGATATAAAATATTCATATTTAATATTTTATTATACAAATTGATATGAAATTTGAGACAAAAGAACAAATGAATAAACATGGACGTCTGGAATAAAACTATGGAAGCGAGGATTAGCTGTTAAGCTGTTATCATGGTTCAGAGATCTGGTTTCACTATTGCTATTCAGAGGGGATTTCTCTATTTGGAAGCTTTGGGGTGGGCTCGGGGAATAGCACATTGTAAATTTCTGGAATATCTATTCTTCTGTTTGTACTATTGTACTTTCTCTCGATACTATGGATTCTATGATGGGTCTATGTTGTCTATTGGGTATGTTGGAATAATGGGTCTTTAGTTCTGATAGGGAGAAGGAATGGCTTCCTCCCTTATATGTTGATATATTAATGATTTGCTGTCCCTTATTTTTGTCGATATTTCGTTTATGTTCTGATTATCTTACATTTATATGTATGCCAGTTTCACCTAGATATTTGGTCTTGAATTCTTTGTATTCTATGGAGTATATGACATTCTTAGTTATCAGTTGGATATTTAATATTATATTGTTATTTATTTTAAGGATGTTCTTAGTAAAGAATCTATATTGGTTGAGTGTTGCCGAAAAAGGCTTCAATATATCCCTAATTTCTTCAGATGATAAGCTATTGATGCAGATATTAATGAATAGAGAAAACTGCATATTTATTTGTAAATTCTAGGGGATCCGAATCTCAGTAGGGCTGTCTAGATATTTTGATATTAATGAAATAGAATATTTACAAGTTTCCATACTTATGAAAATATTCCGATTCGCTTCATATTTAAAGATTTTAAGTAAGCAATGGCTATGGACATGTTTATTTGAAGTCTTTACGGTATTTATTTTATGGCTGAGAGATGCCAGTAGGAAATAATTCGGACATAGCAGGGATTGAGGGATGGCTTATAGTAAACAGTTGTTTGGAATTTCTGATGTATGTGTTTGATTTTTATATCTGAAATTGACAGGCTATATATTATATATATATTTTTGTTTCTTTCTCGTAAGGGAAATTCAAATCAAGATGGTAACTGTTGAGTTTTGTCAGAATGTTTCAGTTTTATTTTCGGGACAGATATACAATATATCATCAATATAACGACGCCATAAAACTATATTTGACAGGAATAGGGAGGTAATCCATCTGTCCATGCGTCGCATGACAATTTCGGCGACTAAGACCAAAAGATAGCTCCATTTAGGAGACCTTTTATCTGTTCATAAGTTTGGTAATAGTAGGTCAAAATAATTTTTGAAGTACAGACTAGAAGTTTAGTTATTTTATTGTTAGTGAACTGATCAACTTGATTTTCCCTCAAGAATTCTTCGGTGCAGTTTCTTCGGTTCAGCTGGTATATGTCACTGGTACGAATATTTATCTTGTTTATATAGGCTTGTTACTTGAGTATTTATTTTAAGAAGGTGGAGATAAACTTGGTAATAGGCGCTTTTGAGGTAAGAAGGTCACGATGGGTCTCAAGGATACATTTGGTTTATGGATTTTATGGAGTATATATATAGGCATTGGTTTGAAAATTAGATAATAATTCTATATTTTATTCGTTCGAAAATGTATGTATATATACATAACCTCAACAATCTATATTGAGTTTTCTCAATCACACTTTTACTGAGTTTTTCTACAGAATCTTTATGAAATTATGTGGAAAGGCACTTAATTATATTATGACTCGCGTCTTATTGGCGATGAATTGTATCGTATTTTCTACTGTAAAAGGGCTTTCGTGCCCTAAAGCTATAATTTGAATAATTCTTTTTTAAAAGAAGCTTATCCCTAGAAGATACTGATTATCCCATCTTAATATTGATATAGAGAATTAATCTATTGAAGTGAAATTAATCTTCGAGACTAGCTTTGGTCACCAATATGCGACCGGCAATGATCTCAATGATCAATGATCATTGAAAAGGTCTTTGGGCCATTCGTTCTCTCGAAAGCATTCTCGCGTGTTATTTAACACAATATTAAAAAAATAAACGCATTGATCGTCTTTATTATAATATTTTTATATCAATTCTATCATTTCAAACATTAATATCAGTTTTCGATGTTTCCTTGGTTATAGCCAAGCCACAATTCAAATATTTTTGAGACATACCTTTAACCATTATCAAGTTATAAAACATCTCTAACTAACAGTTTTGACAAGATTTATCAATAGATTCATTACTCTTTAAATTATTATCCCTAGTTTCTATAGTACAGGCTATGTTATTAGTGGTGCGCATCAGTTAGTAACTGTTTTTACTGTAAGTGCACCGTATTTATACACATGTAAAAAGCAGAAATAGCCATTGTAGAACTTTTTTATTATTCTTATCCCTTGTGCCTATACACAATGTCATGGAGGATATTTACATGTATTGTCCATTGTAGAACTAACAAAGGATATTAACAACAGGAGTTATAGTGGGATGTGTACACAAGTAATGCAGAATTCCAATTTGGACTCCAGTCCTATTAGGAAATCTGAACTGTAGGATGTGTGTGTGCGGACTTACAATGGACTCTGATCAATATTCGGTGTTTAAAACTTGGTAATAGGTCCTGGCAGCTGGTGTTGACAGCTTCTCCCTTTCTTAAATAGACGGTCATTAATAAGATCGAAAGTTGTTTGGGATATATTCACCTTTTACCCTATTAACGTCTATATAGTTCTATGTATTTGAAACGATAAATATGGTCTAGCCATATCCATGTCATCATATATGCTGGTATATGGATATCTTATACGTTGATACAGTTTTCAATTAATTTTAGTAATGATTCATTGAGGAATTCTCTCTCTTTTTTTTTTTTTCGAAAAACACTTCAGGAAAGAGTTTCCTCTCACTCTTCGTCTACATACATACCGTTGACCTAATAGCAGATTCACCTATCCTTTAAAGTCGGTTTTCAACTTCGAAGGTAAGACAATGTCTACTTCGATATTAGAATGGAGTTAGAAATGTATCCTATTCTTCCTGTTACTAAAAGTATCATGTCACAATCTCTACCATGGCTCTCTGCCACAGTAAATCTGATCTATTCCCTTAGTTTTTAATGACGTGAAGTTTTAGTATAATGCTGTAAGGATGTCTTTGTGAGTAATGCACATGAAGGAATTTTAAATAGAAATATATATCTATTCTTGGCATATTTGGCCTTAACTTCCCATTTAGTGATTTCTCGGGATACCTCTCAGACCAAATATTTGGTGGTTGAGGAAATATTTTCACCACGCTGACGATGACCAGCAGCTCGGAACGAGTACGTGGTTGGCTTTTCTTGATTCATCATTAGAAATGGTTGGTCAAATATTAAGGAATAACCTAATTTAATGTTTAGTTTATTTTTACCCCACTTGATGGTGCTCTGGCGTCTAAAATGCTCTTGTGGGTGGTCAAATTGTGCCTTTTTAACTTATTTTTAACTTTAAACTATTTAAACTCAGAACCTTCGGGATAAAACTTTTTCATGCTCATTGAGCCACTTTATATATCCAAACACAATCGTATTTATCATAAAAAGAACTTACTAGCTTTTTATCAGCAAAATAGACCTATTCGAATGATTTCAAAAATATTTCTTCTCTAAAGAGATAATTCGACAATTTGGTTGACAGCGTACATAGAAGATCAAGGTGATAAAACGATTATAAACACAACTTGAAACTATGTAAATATATTCTGGTGGTAGTTGCCAGTATCTATCAACTAGATTATTTTTATTTACGAATAATGACTAAAATATTTTTGGATAAATAAAAAACGCCAACTATATGTACTTGCTTAGGATGCGTTCATAGTGTGTTACAGGCTGAACTTCAACGAACCAAACATAGCGAGCTAATGCGCTTCATAATGAGTTTATGATTTAAAAAAATTATGATTAATATCTTTAATATAATATTGTTCTTATTAATTTTATAAATAATCCTATATAATAATTCGATCGTTCATTCAGGTATACAAACTGCAAGCTGACGACACCAAAAGCCCGATTTAGGTAAGTAAGTTTTTTTTATTATTATCTCTGGAATATTCTATAGAAAAATAAAAATAAATTCATTTTTCCTTATATATAACTATTTCATGATAGTGAATAAAATTTGTATTATCAATTATACAATAATTTCAATAATAAATTACAAAAGATTTACTATTACGTAGTTTATTTTGCATTACAATTTGAAAACTTGAAAATTTGAATTCTATAGGAAAAGGTTTTAATTAAAATTTAGTATAATTAATTATCATCAAAGGATATATTCACAATTTTAAGTAAACCTTTCACAAAGATCTTATAGAACGTCAACACAAATTCAGTTTGAATAACGCAATCTGTGGTTTTATTGATTCAAGAATTCGATAGCAAAAGCCTCCGAAAATAAAAGCTTTTGTCTGAATTTACTGCTTCTGAGATAAAGGCATTTTATTTAGAGCCATTTCTCGGCGTAAGCAACGATGCTATTTAAACCTCTCACTTGGAATTTCTCCATTAAATTCTGATAAATAATTTCTCAACTCTTTCCTCCACTTCTCTAGAAGCTCATATATCATCATACGATATGTCTCTAGAATTTCTTTATTTCTTTTCATCTGTGTAAGTCCTATTGTTCTTAGAATTATTTTATTCTATTTGATATACCTATTTACATATAATCTTATTTACCTTTATAGAAGAGAATTTACCTTTTTTTTCAAAGGAAATTTCATTTATTTATTGAATATTATTCAATCATATTCTATATATGAGAAAAAATAGCACTAATGTGAAATTGTACTGGGATAAAGTAAATAAATTAAGAAAAATGCATCTCCGTATCGTATTGCACGATAAGGAGATGCCTTTTTTCAATATTCTATATAGTTTATCAAGAATATCCTGATATTTTTTTTCCAAATTGTAAATAAAATCGTTCTTGTTTTGTAATGTAAATATGTGAAAATATAGTATATATTGATACACATTATATATATATATATATACATACATTCATTCTAAAAGGTACAACTTTCCTAAGTTTTGTCCATGAGTATATATTTCTTACACAAATTAAATTTCTGGCAATGCGTTTCTTTTGAATATCATCAAATATTATCTCTACAGACCTTACTGCAATGATATGAGTTATTGAATGAGAGGGCTTGGCTCATCAGTAGTGAACCCTCTCAGCGGTTTCGCCAAATTAATCTCTAGACCGCTCTACTATTGTATTGGACTGGTTTTGTTATATACCCTGCATTTTCTATGGAAGGCAGCTTAGGGGTGTTTAGTGAACTATGGACATAAGTTTATAGGTCTGTAGAGGTGCATACATATAATTTCAAGGTATTGCATCGAGCAAAAGATGGTAATAAAATTTAATTTACTAATATATTGTTGCACCAGGTTGCGGCTTGGCAGACTCTTCAGCCTGGATTCTCTCCTGTGCTGGGTCTTGCATCTTACCAGAGCGTGTTTCAACCATCCTACAAATTTATAAAAGGGAATAACGAGATAAGTCTTCTTTAAGTAGCCACCAGAATCCTTTATTTATTTTCTCACATCAAAGAGAGCAGTGAAGTCACACGTGTACCTAAATACAAATGATGACAATCTAAATAATCTGTGTTTTAAATAAATAAATATATAATTTAAATTTCAAATATATTAAAAATAATATAAGAAATACGCCATTAATCATGATGTAACAATATATTGGTTATGAAAACATATTTTGCGGAAGAGCTTTGCTCGATGCAATACCTTGAAATTATATGTATGCACCTCTACAGACCTATAAGCTTATGTCCATAGTTCACTAAACACCCCTAAGCTGCCTTCCATAGAAAATGCAGGGTATATAACAAAACCAGTCCAATACAATAGTAGAGCGGTCTAGAGATTAATTTGGCGAAACCGCTGAGAGGGTTCACTACTGATGAGCCAAGCCCTCTCATTCAATAACTCATATCATTGCAGTAAGGTCTGTAGAGATAATATTTGATGATATTCAAAAGAAACGCATTGCCAGAAATTTAATTTGTGTAAAATTTTAACGATAGATGGCAATAAAATTTAATTTACTAATATATATTTCTTTCATATACTATTTGAACATTTACTTGAATCCATAGATCATTCTATGTATCATTTGAAGAAGAGATTGTAATCGATATGTGCCATATTTTATTCCTATTTATCGATAAGAAAATAAACGTTTATTTCAAAACCTCTCATCAACGACCCTTCCAATAAGCAACCATAAAAATGAATATTTGTTGCCTACTGATCCAACTCTTGAATACAACCACCTCTTGTAGAGACCTGGGGTTGGCATGATTTTGGACCATGTCAGTGAATTATTTTGACGATATACGCCGAAAATGCACAGATCATTTTCTCTTTGAAAAATAAAAACTGACTATTAACAAAAAGTTTGTATATTCTTAATAGAAACAACATGTTATTGCGCACAAAAAAAGAGACAATTTCTACCTACTTAGTATTCATGTAGCTTATTAAGTGAAACTTTCATTTTTCCTTGTTTTAATATTAACATCATCTGCATTACTAAGAACTAAAATGTTTTCAAATTCAATTAGAAAGGAAGAAGACTTCTTAGAACTTCAAATAAAACCTTTCTAGCAGTTGTTTTAAAGAGTCCATTCGAATAAATTAGCCGTTGTGATCATTCAGGAGAGGATTGGAATTTTGATGAGAATAACTTTGTTCTGCTCTGATTGATGTTTTGAATTTAGAAATTAAGTTTTATATTTTGAATTATTCACACCATCGTAAATACACCTTCCCCTTCAATGCCTTCCTCTACTGAGGATGCGCCACATGGTCTCTCCATACTTCCTCCTTCAATGTCTTCCTCTACTGAGGATGCGCCACATGGTCTCGCCATATCTCCCTCCTTCAATGTCTTCCTCTACTGAGGATGCGCCACATGGTCTCACCATATCTCCCTCCTTCAATGTCTTCCTCTACTGAGGATGCGCCACATGGTGTCTCCATATCTCCCTCCGCCATTTACTTCATCTCCTCGTGTCGTCCAGTCCATTATTTTAGATCGTCTGTGTATCCCTGTCGTCTCCTTCCCTTCGATCTCTTCCTCCGGAGCTATCGTAGATACTAATAAAGCAAATTATTATATAGAATAAGTTTTTAAAGTGATAAAAATGGATAACTCCTACTATATTAATAAATATAAATATTTAAATTACGTACGCCAAAGTATTTATAGTTTTTATACGAATGATTTGAAAAATAAAAAAATGTTTCTTTATAGTGTATTTAGATCAATATTTTTAATACAAACAAAATATAAATTATATAAAAGGGCGTACCTGGATCTGTAAAGGAAAAAAAAAAACAAATTTTTCTCAAAATATTTCGAGAGATTGCTCCCTCTTTATCAATTTATTTCACAGTGTGATCATATCATATCATGTGATCTACAAAAATTGGAAATTAAATTCACTGTGCAATAAATTGATAAAGAGGGAGCAATCTCTCGAAATATTTTGAGAAAAAAATTGTTTTTTTTTTCTTTACAGATCCAGATACGCCCTTTTATATAATCTTAATTAATGGATAGCCTTTTGACTCAA
This sequence comes from Cordylochernes scorpioides, assembly GCA_030710605.1. Lineage (NCBI taxonomy): Eukaryota > Metazoa > Arthropoda > Arachnida > Pseudoscorpiones > Chernetidae > Cordylochernes > Cordylochernes scorpioides. Next base: position 69,654,500 of record CP092876.1, read on the forward strand.
AAATATGAATTGATTCACCTCTCTCTCTCTCTCTCTCTTTATATATATACATGTGTATATATATACTTGTATACGCATATGATATATACTTGAATATAGGTTAAGAGATGAAAATATCAGGTAACCAGAGATAAGTTTCTTTTCAAACATTTTATTTCACAAATCTATAGCTTTGAGGCGCGAAAGGCCTTCTATAGGAGAAATCACGATACAATGAATGCCAATGGAACACTTCTACAATTGGCAAACACATTTATTGTGGCGTTTTTTCTCCTAAAGACGATTTTCACGTCCGAAATCTAGAGATTTGCAAATTGAGATGTTAAAAAGAGAAACTTATATCCAAGAGGAAGCATGATATTTTAACTTTCATCTTTATACAAAGAATTATTTTATTGACTTGTGAACTCAATTTTAGCATTATATCTAATTGTTAATACAAGGTTGTTTCAAATGTTCGTAAACACTTGCAAAAAATTGAAATATCAATATTATTCGCAGTAATATTATTCGTCGTTATGTATATTGTCTTTGTATTATGTATATATATATTGTTGCACCAAGTTGCAGCTTTGCAGGGTCGTCGACCTTGGTTTCTTCTTTCTTGGTGTTATACACGTTTCCCGAGCGGGTTTCCATAGTCAAAGCAAATAAATAAAAGTAAATAAATAAATTAAATGAAAATATATTACCTTTTAAAGTTATTGTGTTTATTTATTCTTGTCTTCCTCGTAGGTTGCGATCCCCAGTCTTCGTCTAGGTCCTCTCCCGCTCCAATAAGCAATAAAGATATATGTACAATAAATATTACAAAAGGAGTGAAACTATAAAAAGGAATGATGATAATCTAAATATTCTGTTTTAAATAAATTTTAAATATCATAGAATATTTTGAATAAATGTAAGGCGCATTAAAATTGATTTAACAATATATATAGAAGCAATGGGCGTTTCCCCCGTCAAAGTAAACGTCAGAATCTGACGCCATCTATTGACCGTCGCCGCAACTAGCGGCATCGGGTCGGTGACAAAGCCACAACACCAACTTTGGCAAACTGATAAGTGTCCACCTAGAGACCATGGTTTCGGGCTAATGGCCCTCGTCAGTCTAGGGCGGACTTTATTCCATGAGATCCACACGGGATCTAATGGAATCCTCACAATCTACCAAAGAGGTGTTTTGTTGGCAATGTGGAAAAATTTCCATCTATGTTTTGCCAATAGATTTGGCCCAGCCACATTGCCAGCAAAACACCTCTTTGGTAGATTGTGAGGATTCCATTAGATCCCGTGTGGATCTCATGGAATAAAGTCCGCCCTAGACTGACGAGGGCCATTAGCCCGAAACCATGGTCTCTAGGTGGACACTTATCAGTTTGCTAAAGTTGGTGATGTTGCTTTGTCACCGACCCGATGCCGCTAGTTGCAGCGACGGTCAATAGATGGCGTCAGATTCTGACTTTTATTTTGACGGAAGAAGCGCCCATTGCTTCTATGGATTAATTTACTCCCGGCAAATTTTCCATCTATATATGTATTTATTTTTTTTTTGCTTATCCCTAGTACAAGTGGTACAGGCCATGATAATCATGGTGGGTAGTTAGCGACTGCTTTTACTGTAAGTGCACCACATGTCTACACATATGAAAAGCAATTCGACTTTGAACTTACAAATGTGCCAGAGCCCCGTTTGGTTACTTGCACTCGCTGGTATGGTTGGGCTTTTGCAAGAATCGGGGGCCATTGGAGCATTTTTTTTATTAGAAAAAAAGTGTCCAATGCGGGAACCGAACCCGGGTTGTAGCGGTCGAAAACCAACGGTTTAGACATCCTTCCATCGATCCCTTTGTATTATATATAAAGTAATTGTATTATGTATTATTATGTATTCGCCGTAATAATATTATTGGCCAAGTTATAAGTAAAACAAATTTTAAAGAAAAGCATGAACTTTTGGGACAATCTTATTTGAGAAGCAGATGATTATCTTGTGTAACTCTGTAACACTTAAGTTACATAATGAGGGTTCTGCGAATTTGTTTAAATTAATTTTGAATAATTTGACCATAAATATCCACAGCAATATATTATTTGGTATGATGGCTCAGTCCATTATTCTTTCAAAAAGGTAATTTATCAAATGTCCATTTTATATAAGCTGTAATTTCCAACCACGATAAATTGACTTGACTTATTCGACATTTCCCTGCACTAAATATCTAACACACAACCTTCATTTGTTACTTTCAATCAAGTGATTAAATATAATTTGAATGAAATATTTGGGTTAGAATTATTGTTGCAGAATATATTTCAAAAATTAAACAATAGATCAATATTTAAAATATTTTGTTACGAAGCATCTATCTTTGTTAACATTCTATTTATTTTATGTAAATAAATTTATTATCATGATGCATTAGCGCGCCATCTGTTATGAAATTTCAAAACTATTATAGACGCGTATGATTCTTTTAAAAATAAAAAATATCTACTGCCTTTAATGCAATGGAAAAATTAATGGGAGGGCCTGGTTTATCAGTGGTGAACCCTCTCAGCGGTTTCGCCAGTTTAATCTACTATACCGCTGTTATATTGCATTTTTTCGATTTTCCTTTTATAGCGATACTGATGCTAGACTCTTGGAATGGGTATTTTAGATTGACTATGGACATAGGTGATTCGAGCGATTGCTCTAAGCATATTATATATTTATAATTGTATGTAATTTTGCTGTCCTCAAAGCTTATGTCCATAGTTAATCTAAAATACCCATTCAAAGAGTCTAGCATCAGTATCACTATAAAAGGAAGATCGAAAAAAATTCAATATAACAGAAGTATGGTAGATTAAACTGACGAAACCGCTGAGAGGGTTCACCACTGATGAGCCAGGCTCTTCCATTAATTTTTCCATTGCAGTAAGGGCAGTAGAAATTGTTTTTTTTTAATAAAAATCATACACGTCTATAATAGTTTCGAAATTTATTATTGTATGGATAAATAGTACAAAGCTGTAAATTAGCGAATAATGCATATATGAGCGCATATAAAGGAATATAATGTCTTTTTACTATTCAACATTTAAAATAGGAGTGGATCTGATATGTAAATCTCTCTTGAAATTCTGTAAAGCGCTAGTTTCGTATTTAATAATCCTATCATTTCATTATTGTGTAGTTTTAAAATAATTAAGAAACTTAATTTAATTAAGTTGATTGAGTTTCTTTCTTTTCAAATTAATCAACAACCATATCTCATTTTCAATATGGATTCAATTTGTATAATTATTGTGGTAACTATGCAAAAAGGGGATGTATAAATTACCTAATCATCGTGAGAGGTTTTAAGAGAATGTTCTATCAAATCTTCTTTTTTTGTACTTCAAACAGTCAGACGTGAGATGTATATGAAAGAATTGGATTATATGGCTATAATAGTATTGACAATTAAAAATATTTTATTTACATCTTGTCAATACATTCAAAGTGCACAGTCCATCCACGAATCGTGGATGGCTTTTCTTGATTTATCAAGCAATTGGGTTGACCAAATATCACGGAGCAAGCTAAATAAACGTTTAGTTTATTTTTGCTCCACTAGATGGCGCTCTAAAACGCACATGTGCTCGTGGTCAGGAAATGCCTTCTTTGTTTTTATATACACTATGTACAATGTACATGACGCCTCTGCCAGTGCTGCAGAGTTTGGTGGAGAATCGCCAGTATATAATAGCATAGAGAGGTGAATGTTTGATCGAAGATGTGAACGCAGAAATTCTTCCACGTGTCTGAAAATTTCATACATTCATTTCAGTATTAAAAAAATGTTTTCATCTATATATTTTACGTGATATCGTACTATATCTAAGATTACCAATGATTTCACAGTTTAGAAAACAGTTTGGAAATGATGATGACCCGAGTACTTTAATGACATTTTGTGAAATCCTAATTTATTTGCACAAAAGTACAGCTAGATGATCATAGAAAAATCATAAAAATTATATCGTTGAAGAGTGAGACGCTACTTTATATATATTATTATATTATTTTATTTAAAATTATATTTCATAGATTCAAATACTCTGTTAAATCGACCGCCAGAGGTCACACTTCCCCTATAAAAACTCATTGTTGTTGTTTCCCGATGGCTGGCTCAAACCTTTTGTACATTATGTAAATGAGGTTTTCGTTATTTTATTCTTACGCCTTAAGCCAGGCAGTACTTTTGTCAAATTATGTTTTTTTATTTTCTATATTCCATAAGCTAATTAAATCAATTACTAATCAAAACTATTTTTTATCATACTTTCAAGATTATTAATCACGACTGCATTACCATAGCATAATCCTCAAAATATTCAAAAATCAAGCAGAAAATCTATTTTTATTTTTAATAACATATATATGTCTCATTCCTATATATTGTATACTGCTATTTTAAAAATGGGAAGACATAGTTCAACAGTAGTGAAATCTCCCATATTAGGTTTATCATTGCAGAATGTATCTATGTGAGGAAAATAGTACAAAAATGAGAATGAGAGAGAAATTATACCGGGATCAGGTGTATCTATGTGAGGAAAATAGTACAAAAATGAGAATGAGAGAGAAATTATACCGGGATCAGGTGGATCTATGTGAGGAAAATAGTACAAAAATGAGAAAGAGAGAGAAATTATACCGGGATCAGGTGTTTCTATGTGAGGAAAATAGTACAAAAATGAGAAAGAGAGAGAAATTATACCGGGATCAGGTGGATCTATGTGAGGAAAATAGTACAAAAATGAGAAAGAGAGAGAAATTATACCGGGATCAGGTGGATCTATTTGAGGAAAATAGTACAAAAATGAGAAAGAGAGAGAAATTATACCGGGATCAGGTGTTTCTATGTGAGGAAAATAGTACAAAAATGAGAAAGAGAGAGAAATTATACCGGGATCAGGTGTATCTATGTGAGGAAAATAGTACAAAAATGAGAAAGAGAGAGAAATTATACCGGGATCAGGTGTATCTATGTGAGGAAAATAGTACAAAAATGAGAAAGAGAGAGAAATTATACCGGGATCAGGTGGATCTATGTGAGGAAAATAGTACAAAAATGAGAAAGAGAGAGAAATTATACCGGGATCAGGTGGATCTATGTGAGGAAAATAGTACAAAAATGAGAAAGAGAGAGAAATTATACCGAGATCAGGTGGATCTATGTGAGTAAAATAGTACAAAAATGAGAAAGAGAGAGAAATTATACCGGGATCAGGTGTATCTATGTGAGGAAGATAGTACAAAAATGAGAAAGAGAGAGAAATTATACCGGGATCAGGTGTATCTATGTGAGGAAGATAGTACAAAAATGAGAAAGAGAGAGAAATTATACCGGGATCAGGTGTTTCTATGTGAGGAAAATAGTACAAAAATGAGAAAGAGAGAGAAATTATACCGGGATCAGGTGTATCTATGTGAGGAAGATAGTACAAAAATGAGAAAGAGAGAGAAATTATACCGGGATCAGGTGTATCTATGTGAGGAAGATAGTACAAAAATGAGAAAGAGAGAGAAATTATACCGGGATCAGGTGTTTCTATGTGAGGAAAATAGTACAAAAATGAGAAAGAGAGAGAAATTATACCGGGATCAGGTGGATCTATGTGAGGAAAATAGTACAAAAATGAGAAAGAGAGAGAAATTATACCGAGATCAGGTGGATCTATGTGAGGAAAATAGTACAAAAATGAGAAAGAGAGAGAAATTATACCGGGATCAGGTGTATCTATGTGAGGAAAATAGTACAAAAATGAGAAAGAGAGAGAAATTATACCGGGATCAGGTGTATCTATGTGAGGAAAATAGTACAAAAATGAGAAAGAGAGAGAAATTATACCGGGATCAGGTGTATCTATGTGAGGAAGATAGTACAAAAATGAGAAAGAGAGAGAAATTATACCGGGATCAGGTGTATCTATGTGAGGAAGATAGTACAAAAATGAGAAAAAGAGAGAAATTATCCCGGGATCAGGTGTTTCTATGTGAGGAAAATAGTACAAAAATGAGAAAGAGAGAGAAATTATACCGGGATCAGGTGTATCTATGTGAGGAAAATAGTACAAAAATGAGAAAGAGAGAGAAATTATACCGAGATCAGGTGGATCTATGTGAGGAAAATAGTACAAAAATGAGAAAGAGAGAGAAATTATACCGAGATCAGGTGTATCTATGTGAGGAAGATAGTACAAAAATGAGAAAGAGAGAGAAATTATACCGGGATCAGGTGGATCTATGTGAGGAAAATAGTACAAAAATGAGAAAGAGAGAGAAATTATACCGGGATCAGGTGTATCTATGTGAGGAAAATAGTACAAAAATGAGAAAGAGAGAGAAATTATACCGGGATCAGGTGGATCTATGTGAGGAAAATAGTACAAAAATGATAATGAGAGAGAAATTATACCGGGATCAGGTGGATCTATGTGAGGAAAATAGTACAAAAATGAGAAAGAGAGAGAAATTATACCGGGATCAGGTGTATCTATGTGAGGAAAATAGTACAAAAATGAGAAAGAGAGAGAAATTATACCGGGATCAGGTGGATAAATTTTAAAAAAGACATCTCCTCATCATACAACTAATGTTGCTGACGGCTTGATCCATCTGTCGGAAAAAATATATCAACAAATCGTAGATTTTTAAAATTATTTCATAATTGGCCAAATACCCATTCTTGATTAATCGTGGTTATCTTTTCTTAATCAATAATGAGCATTAGGCCAATTTTGGAATAATTAGAATCAAAAGAGTAGATATCATAGATTATTACCAGGGATACTCTTCATCACACTTGGTTTATATATTGGGTGAGATTATTCAAAGGGGAAACAGGGTATGGTGATCTTGAGTAACTGCCTTCTTGAAACCAGAAATATATACAAAATCCTTCCAATATACGACCGTCTTCAATAATATAGTTATTGTGGGCTATCTTATAGAAGTTTCCAGTGGTACAAGTAGTAGTCTTCAATGACAGAACACACAGCCCAAAACATAGCTAAACTTGGTCTCTCCTGGAGGTGGTCTCTTATCAGAAACTGTCATGTCAGGCCAAATCACGAGGAGTCTTTCAATTGAAGCACAGTGTGTCTCTGATAAGAGACCACCTCCAGAATAAACTTGGTTTAGTCTTGTTTTGATTTTTTCAGAGAGGCTGTATATATTCTCATGGGAGTCTACTCTAACTCTTTATAAAGCATTATTTCTATACATTATTGTATTATTCTTGTATTTCAATTAGAGGTATATTGAGAATGATCTCATGTACACCGATGGCCAGCCAATATGCCAATACCCAACGACGTGGATCAATGCAGCTGTCACTTCGTGCCCAGAGATTCGATTAGAGGGCGGATTAGTGAAAGCTATCATCTCAAATGACGTTATTCTAATTGTCATATTGTTTTTATGTTGAAAGTATAATCTAAAGCTGAATTATATTCTTAAAAATACTTTTACATATGTTTGACTTGAATATTCTGATTATGTAAGGATATTATCTATATGGGTTAATAACGACTGAAGCTTTCAATGATAGAAGAGGCAATATGCAATTGATCATGTCTTTAAAATGCCATAAGATATCTTGCATTTTAATCTCAATTATCAAAAATGCTGTATATTATTGTATATACTAATTTGAGATAAGAATTAGTAAAAATATCCAAAAGTAGCATATATGTTTCTTTTACACATTAAACAAACTTATACTGTCTTCATTACAATAAAAAATATTGAGAGGATTTGATTCATCAGTGGTGATATCTTTTCACCAATTTATTCTACCAGACCGCTTCTCTGAGCTCTAATACTGTATTAAACTATTCTGCTTATATATGCTAGATTGAAAGGTGGGATCTTAGATAGGTATTCAAGAAAACTATGAACATAAGCCTTTAGGACAATAGAATAGCATATAAATATTTGCATAGAGCAAAGAATCACCATTACTTATTATACTGTGGTGATCTAATCAATGCATTGTTTTAAATCATTGATAAATGGAGAGGTGTCAGTTTTGGTACATGGATACCATCGTCCCGCAAATACATATTGTATTCTGGCCTGGATTTCTGGTTTACCAATTTATCAGCTTAAATACATCTTGTTGGAAAATTGGAACGATTTCATAACTTCCCTCGAAGGATGTTACAAAATCGAAGCTTCCTCTGTACTGTGAAGGCCATAGCCCGAAGCCATGGTTTCTCATTCTATTTATATAAGTCACAATACCAGTAAGGGTGCACGGACCGATCTGATCAGCTAATGGAAAAGACACCACCACAATACCAGCTTTGTTAAATCCGAACAAAACCTAACCTGTATACCAAGGGTTTAGGTTTTTGACCCTTAAAGCACAGGGAGTGGCTTCCATTTTGTAACATCTTACAAGAAGAATATGAAATAGGTTCAATTTTCCGAAAAGGTGTTTGAACTAATGAAGAGTCAAGGCAGAATGCAGCATAAATCTGCGGGAGGATAGCATTCAGGTACCAAAAGTAATACGTCTCTCCCTTTATAAATGAGTTAAAACAATGTATTCATTTGATCATCTGAACCGCGTAATGGCGTTTTTGTTTATGGACAGTCACACCACATGTACAATAAACAAATATCTTGGTAAAGAATAAGATATTAGCCTCGCAATTTTGTGCTTATAATCATTATATTGTGAATTTATTCGAAATTAATTTCATTATAATCTGTTGCTGCTAAACTTTACGTTTTATCCTGATATGATAAACTAAATGCATTTTCAAGAGATTGAGATTGAAACTAATTTATTTCAATATCCATATAATATTATATAAGGTTAAATACAGAATAAATATAAATATGAATAAATAAGATTATATAATGATAAATATAGGAATAAATAGATATAAATAGAACTAAAAAGGATGATATCATCATATGTATCTCTCTCTTGAAAATGCATTTAGTTTAAAAAGGATGATGTTATCAGCCTTTAAAAAGGATTATGTTAAAGATTGTAGCCTTAAACCACATGCAAGACTTTATAGTACATCACAATTTAAATATAGGAATCATAAAAACTGCACCTTAATAGTAAAGTATGTAGGGAATCATATCATTTTATTTCTTATAATTTTAAATCATATTATTTCATTTTATATAATTTTATTTCTTATTATTTTAAATCAATAATTTTAAATACCAAAATAAAAAACAACAGCTTAATTCTAAAAATTATTATCATCATCAATTCTCATGTTTTTGTTGTAGACGAAGAACACGCTTGGTTTCGTATAAAAACGATAATAAAATTACTAGCTAAATTTAATGTGATTTAATAATTAATTCTTGAATTATAAATATATCGTAACACGCCTGCCCCGCCCCAACAAGTACACGCTTTCCCTTAGTTTCCACTACAAGATCCTATTGAAATATTGCGCTTAACGAATCAAACGATGCCTGTATTAGTAAATGATACAACTCAACCAATTCGTAAAACACATTTTCTATTTCTCTCCCTTTACTACTCACTATAATAACATAACTAAGGCGTCATAGTTTCTGAGATATGTATATTTGGGTTTATTTTCATGGCTAGCCTTGTGATGCTCTTTTAGATGTTCTTTTAAAGTGAATAAAAGAATATTAGAAAATATTCTTATAATATTTTTACCAAGTTGTAAACTTGTAATTAGACAAGAGACCTGTCGAAGAGTTTTGACTCAAAAGTTCGGTTTTTTTTAGAGTCAACTCTAACGATACTCATTATGAAAATCTTTTTTTTTTTAATAAAATGTATATCATGTCATTCTTAGGAGAATATCCAGTAAATAAACTATATTTTATATAATATTACCCACGAATTCTTTATATTAGCATGTACATATAAAGATTTGAATTTTTTAGAATTAAAATGAAAGAAAGGAAGATTTTTAAAATGCTTTTTTCTATCGCACGCAAAGAATAGTGTTGCATTTTGAAAACAATATTTTGAGAAAATAATATTTCTCCATAATATTTACATATTTGAATTAATATCGTTTTCTCCATATGATATGTGATTCTAACTTTTTAAATATATTTTTTGCGCAGAATGTGAATAGCTAAATGAAACAAAGTTTTTCGTCTTGGAATAAAATGCCAAAATCTAAACAAGCCGCTCACTAATTAATTTTCCAAAGAAACAAAACGTAATTACATTAAGTGTGTAAACAAAGTTTCTAAAAGAACAACCAATTCTGTCTACATTTACTCCTGTACAATTTGTCACTCTGAGCCTCAAGAATTCCATTGACTTGGTGCCAACTTTGTTTCCGTCTTTTTTCCAACTCCACAGAAATGATGAAGGCGTCTTTAAAAATAAGATATTTATTTATTCGACATATGCGATATCCCAATTTGGGATACTTGCGTCAAAATTTTTTAAAAATAATTTTCGAAATCTGCTTTTCAGAAGCCTTTGCGCCGCAAATTCAAAAAACTTGAAAGATTGCATCCTTTTAACTCGTTAAAAGGTACATAAATGATTATTTACTGTCATTAAAATATAACGTCCAACTTGAAATAAGAGTTATTAAAAATGGCTCTAAATGTACTTGCGTCTAAATATATTTTAGCAGCTTATATACAATTCGCTTTTATATCAAAATGCACTAGGCGCTCTCTGTTATGAAAATTAGAAACTATTTTAGACGCGTAAGATTCTTTTTGAAATTAAACAATTTCTACTGCCCTTACTGCAATGGAAAAATTAATGGGAGGGCCTGGCTCATCAGTGGTGAACCCTTCCAGCGGTTTCTCCAGTATCAATATAAAAGGAAGATCGAAAAATGCAATATAACAGCGGTATGGTAGATTAAACTGGCGAAACCGCTGAAAGGGTTAACCACTGATGAGCCAGGCCTTCCCATTAATTTTTCCATTGTAGTAAGGACAGTAGAAATTGTTTAATTTCAAAAAAAATCTTACGCGTCTAAAATAGTGTTACGTAAAAAGAAAAATGGCGCATTCCAGAAGAGAATGTTTTAGAGCGTTCTAGAAAAATGTAGAAAAATCGGAGAACAACGGATTGGCCAATCAGTAGCGATTGCGCAATGCCCAAGCCTGGCGGCTTTGTGATTGGCTAACCAACCATGACCGTTCTGGAAAGATCTACTCCGGTATATATAGGGGTGAGGAACTCATGCAGGGGAAGTCGAAGAACGAAGCTACGTGGTGTACTCCAAGCAAGCTGCTGTCTCAAGAGGTCGGACTGCTGCTTACCGCCGACGCCAGTGTACTTCCTGGAAGATTCTAGAAGGTTCTACGAACTTCTGTCTCCTGTTCTGCTCCTGCTTTCCCTCACCGTGCTGCAGTTGGTGAGTTTGTAACTGCTGTATTCTTTGTTGTTGTTTTATTTTTGCGCTCTTCTGTAATTATTTTATCGATTAGGCTTAAATAAAGTCCTAAAGATCCTTTGTACCCACGGAAGTTATTCTTTGTTAACCAACAACGCAACAATTTGGTGTCAGAAGTGGGATCTTTAGGTGAAGCCTGAATATTTTATGGTACTTACCAGAAAAATGGAAGAAATATTGCAAGCTATCCAAGCTATTCAAGTTCAAAACCAATAAACTCGCGAAGATCTTAAAGCTCAAAACCGAGAAACTCGTGAAGCTATTGAAGCTCAAAACCAAGCTCTTCAAGCTCAAAACCAAGAAACTCGGGAAGCTATTCAAGCTCAAAACCAAGCTCTTAAAGCTCAACATCAAGAGCTAAAAGAAAGCTTGGGGCTTAAATTCAAATGCTTAGAAGATGAAATCTCTTCTGTAAAAGAAGAAATGAAAGATGAAATCTCCTCTGTAAAAGAAGACATGAAAGATAAATTGTCTGCTTTAGAAGAGAGACCTGCTGCTGTGGAAACGGGCCATCCAAGAACTCCAGTTTTCCAGCAAGAAAATAACAATTCGGGTAGACCTCTTGTCAAAGTTCCTACCTTTGATGGACACTCATCATGGACCTCCTTCAAAACCCAGCTCGATGTGGTTGCCCAAGCTAACGGATGGAACGTTAGAGATAAGGCAAGCTTTTTAGCTGCTGCACTTCGTGGACCTACATTGGATGTTCTCCAGATGATTCCGGAACAACTTCGCCTAGACTTCAACTCCCTGATTGATGCGTTGGAGCCCCGATATGGAGAAGAACATTACCAACAACTTCACGTGGTGAAGTTCAAGAATAGACTACAAGATAAGAAAGAAAGTTTGCAGGATTTGGCCAACGACATCCGACGCCTGGCAAGATTAGCCTTTAAACGTGCCCGTCTGAAACACAAGACTTTATGGCCCAACAACAGTTTATTGATGCCATCGGAGACCCTGAGACCCAAAAGTTTGCTAGACTTTCAAGTGCGACTACTTTACAAGAAACCCTTGTCCAAGCCATGAAGCATGAAGCTGCCCAACAAGCCTCAAGAGGAAGTTATCGCGTGGCTAGACAAGTTAAATTGGATAATCCAGAAAGAGAAAAGGGTCGCTGCTGGACCTGTGGAGCTAATGACCACCTGTCTCCAACTTGCCCCCGAAAAATAAGACAGCGCAGTGATACAGGTTGCTGGAAATGTGGAAAAGACGGCCACATTAGGAAAAACTGTCCAGATAATTATAAAAACCCCTCAGCCCCTAGGAAGAACCAGGAAAACTACGAATAGTTAGCTTTTCGGGGCGAAAGCTGGCTGGGTCATTTGGGAATGCCCCTGATGTTACCATCCAAGTCTCCAGTCTTCGAAATACAGAAAATGGATTACTGCTACGGGGCTTCATAAATGGAAGAAGCTGCGACATGGTAATTGACACTGGAGCTAATGTCACCCTTGTGCGAGCTGATGTCTTCCAGAATCTGTATCCAAAGCCTTCTGAGGTTCGAATGAAGCCAATTTCACTGCAAACTGCAACAGGGGAGCGGGCTAAATTGCACCATTGTGTATTGCTAAGCATACAAATCGGAAGCAAGATTTTCCAGCATAAAGGCTTCGTTGCAGATATCATGGACGAGTGAATCATTGGTCTGGATGTCCTGAGACAATTTGGACTTTCGATAGATATCGGGCGGAACTTGCTGCGAACCAACGATGAAGATATCCCTCTCCTGACATCTCAGCAACTTCACAATTTTCAAGCCTGCCGAGTGTTAGCTCTAGAAGATACACAAGTGCCCCCACGCAGTGAATGTGTCATCAAAGGACAGTTTGAGACTACAAAGGTCATTCCAAAATTTGCCATCCTGGAAGGAGACTCCGAGGCACCTTCAAGGGGGATTCTCGTAGCAAAGGAACTTATTGACACTGGACAGGACGTAATCCCAGTAAGGGTGGTGAATCTCTACGACTCTGCACGTGCCATCAAGAAAAGCTCATACCTTGGAAATGCAGAACCTGCTGTTTTGATTAAGAGAAACCATCCAGTGATGCAGAAGTCTAAAAGGGAAGACAATGTTCCAGATCATCTTCAACAAGTCTGGGAGGAAACAATGAAAGAACTTCAACCTGGACAGCAGAGAGAACTGGCAACACTCCTTGCTATCTACGGCAAAATTTTTGCCAAGTCATCAGAAGACTATGGAAGAACAAATTTGACAAAGCATAGAATCAACACTGGTGAATCAAACCCAATTAAACAAGCACCCCATCGGATACCCTTGCTCGACGTCAAGAAGCGGAAAGCTTGGTAAAAGAGATGCTTGATCAAAACATTATTGAACCATCTTCAAGTCCCTGGGTTTCTCCAGTTGTCTTGGTGAAAAAGAAAGATGGATCTACAAGATTTTGCGTCGACTATAGGAAGTTGAATGATATCACCAAGAAAGACTCTTATCCTTTTCCTCGCATTGATGCAACTCTAGATACATTGGCTGGATCCCAATGTGTTTCAACACTGGATTTGAAAAGTGGATACTGGCAAGTAGAAATGCATCCTGATGACAAAGAAAAGACTGCATTTACAACTGGATCTGGATTGTGGTAGTTCAAAGTAATGCCTTTCGGACTCTGCAACGCGCCAGCAACCTTTGAACGTCTAATGGAAGCTGTTCTGCAAGGACTGGTTACCGAAATATGTATGGTTTATTTGGATGACATCATTGTACTTGGAAAGAACTTTGAAAAGCATCTCTCGAACATTGAGAAGGTGTTTAAACGTTTAGAAGCTGCCAATTTAAAATTAAGTCCAAAGAAGTGCAAACTCTTTAAAAAGGAAGTAGCCTACCTGGGGCATATAATTTCTGCTGAAGGTGTTCAAACTGATCCAGAAAAGACAAAAACTGTAAGGATGTGGCCTACTCCTAAAGATTTGACACAACTGAGAAGCTTTCTGGGATTATGCACTTACTACCGAAGGTTCATCCCAGGGTTCTCCAATATTGCAAGACCTCTACATCGTTTGACTGAAAGTGGAAGGCCGTTTGTTTGGACTCCCGATTGTCAGCGAGCCATGGAAAAACTGAAAAAGATGCTGGTGGCTGCTCCTATTCTGGCCTACCCTAGACCCAGAGACACTTTCATCCTGGACACAGACGCAAGTAATACAGGAATTGGTGGCGTCCTCTCACAAGTGCAGGAAGGCTCCGAAAGAGTAATTGCTTATTTTAGCAAGACCCTATCCAAGCCCGAACGAAACTACTGTGTTACTAGAAAAGAGTGACAAAGCCATAACACCAGCTTTGGCAAACTGAAAAGCGTTCACCTAGAGACCGTGGTTTCGGGCTGATGGCCCTCGTCAGTCTAGGGCGGACTTTATGTGCAGTCGTGAAAAAAGAAATGATAATTATTTACCCATCAAGTAGTTTTTATTTTGAACTAGCCGAATGACCCGGGCAACGCCCGGGCTTTACCCGATTAAATGTTTTTATTCAAATAATATTCGTAACAATTATTAATTGGCGTCGTGGATGTCACTCTTGTGAAACGTCCCGCTCCATACTTTGTGTTTTTTAAATAAAAAATAATAAAAATGTAAATTCCACAACGATTTTTGAAAATTCTATTATTTTGATTTTCGAATACTATTCGTTACAATTATAAATTGGCGCCGTGGATGTCACTCTTGTGAAACGTCCCGCTTCAAACTTTGTTTCTGAGAAGCGATATTTTTATAGAGAGATGATCTGGTTTTGTGTCTTCTGCTCGAATGAATGTTTTTCTGTTAAAATTTTGTTCCTGCATATTAAAAATGAACTGGCTTTACCCGTGGTCTCTGCTTTTTGAAAATTTTCCCGATATAATTTTGTATCTGATAATCAAACCTGATACAGCAATATTGTCATCATCATTTTTTGACTGAAAAACAACTATTTTTGCCCAGAACCTGTCAATTTAAATTTTTCTTGGCTAAAAATCTGATGAATATCTCTTCCAGATTTTTCTCTGTGTCCTGTTAAAACACTTTTTACATGTCTATTAGGTCAGCTGATATTACCTCCCATCTTCACCGCTAGTGGCGCTGCTTGCGAGCGAAAGGGCAAATTTGCAACGAAATTTGCAAATAACTCGAAAGATATTCTATATAGAGACCTTAAATATTCAACATTAGTTTTACAATAGGAAACTCTATATACTGTTAAAATTTCAGTCAGATTAGTTACGTATTGTGGACGTGTATAGCCGACATAGGAACAAACACACATACATACATACATACACTGACTTTTATCACAGTAATATAGAATTTATAAAATGAATTTCATAATCGTGAATTTAAAAAAATAGGTAGGTTCAACTTTACATATTTACAACAATAATTAAAGTGGTATGTTCTAAATCTATGGTCAAAAATGTAGAACAGTCAATAAATGAAAATAAAATATATGTTTTTAAATAAATAAAATATTTGAATTTTAGATTGTATAATATATATATATAGTAGGTTATTATTTAGACACAACTTAGAGGTAATTATGAAAGAAATATATTATTCGATTTTTAGATGCAAAAAACGCCTCATGAATTGAATGTGATATTAGGAAATAATATATAGTTTTCTTTAGTAGTGTTACAATTTAAGGTAGATTGGTCCTTATATACATATTGGTAACATATCGTTCATATAAAAATATAATTAATATTTATTTTTTAATTAAATTTAATATTGCCCCATAATCAACCTTTCTTCCCTTAAAAAGTTGCAATCATATTCGATATATGTAAAATAACTTCACGGAATAAAATGAATATTTAAATGGAACAAAAAGAAGTAGATTCAATCAAACTAAAATATTTTATTTAAAACTTTTAAAAATGGTTTTTATTAAATTTCTATCAGACGATTGCCCCCTATTGATCATTAAAATGTAGAGATATTAAATTCTAGAATATGTTATTGGCAAACTTTTGTGTTTAATAAACTTTTTGTTGATTTTTTTATAAACTTTAAATATAAAAAAAAAGACTTACTGTAGGCCAATTTAACTTTTATATTTTATCGTGAAAAAATAGAGGCTGCCTGACCAGCATTCATAGTTTTTAAAAATAGACACAAAAAGAGAAACAATAATTTTTCGGCCAGTAAATGTTTTTATGTTTTCAACCTGGTTGTAAAAAATTTGAAAAGTCGCGCGAGAACGCCCATGCAGCATCAGAATAACTTTAAACGCCTTTCTAAATTAATAAAAAAAGGGCATCTTCTTATCGTGAAACTTGAAGTTGCTGATGGCTTGCGCCATCTATCGGAATAAATATCAACTATTCGTTTATTTTCAAGATTTTCAACTATTCGTTGATATTTATTCCTATAAATAGCACAAGCCATCAGCAACTTTCAGTTGAACGATAAGAAGATGCCTTTTTTCTTTATTAATATATGTACCTTATCCCAGTACAATATCACATTTGTACTATTGTTTGACGCCTTTTTAAAAGCTTTAAATTTTATCTTTTTCTAACGAGGACAAAATAATTTGGTCGAAACGTCGTTAGAATAAAAAACATTTACTAGCCAAAGTGTAACATATTTTTCTACAAACTGTGAATGCCAGCCAAACAAACTCTACCTTCATGACAAAGTTGCATGTTGAACCTATTTTTATCAATACGTATTTGAAAGAAAACGACAATTCAAATTGACGCCTTAATTAATTTGCAATATCTTTTTTATCTCTTTGACGACATTTGAAAATTATCCTACATGTGTTTCTTTTGAACAAAAAAATCGAAATTTATTTTAAGGAGAAAAAAACGATTATTTCTAACCTTAAGGATGAAGTATGAAAGAATGAATTGTGAAGAGTAATGAAGAATGGAAAAATAAAGTGTCCAGGGATGGGAGGTCCATAAGAGTCCATCCCTGGACACTTTATTTTTCCGTTCATCATTACTCTTCACAATTCATCCTTTCATGGTTTAAACCGTTGGTTTTCGACCGCCACTAACCGTGATCGTAACCTGCATTGGGCAGTTTTTTTTCTTATTAAATAAAATTGATCCAATGGCCCCCGATTCTCACAAAAGTCCAACCCCACCAGCGAGTTCAAGTAACAAAATGGGGTTCTGGCATATTTGTAAGTGCAAAAGTCGAACTGCTTTTCACCTGTGTAGACATGGGGTGCACTTACAGTAAAAGAAGCCGCCAACTTCTACCCACCATGAATATCATAGCTTGTACCACATGTACTAGTGAAAATTAAAAAAAAAAAAAACATTTTTTTTACAAATTTCAACAATTATTACTGCGATTAAGAAAATATTGAGATTACTTAATAATAATATTAATTATTTGTTTATCATAATAGAAATTCCTAATTAGGCAATTAGATTAATGTTGCGTGGAATCAGTGTTGAAATTAATTGTACCAATGCTAATTAATTAAATAGAAATTCTTGAGGAAATATTATTATATGCCAAGATGGGAGGTAAAGTTAACTATTTAGAATAGATTAGGGTAGTTAGTGAAGTGGGGCTTTCTAGAAGCCACGCTGAGTAATGGCTAGTCGTATCAATTTACATAATAACATAGTTTACATCGTTTTAAAATTCGCTTCTTTGTGCATATTCCTTACTTTCTTAACCTATTCTACTTAAACTCACCATTTACTCTCTCTCTCTTTTAATTAAATTGAATGTGTTAAAGTCATTATTTCTTAACCCTAAATTGTTCCCTCAAGCCATCCTACATTCTTTTAAGAGAAAAACTTAACCTTTTCAAAGTCTACAATGAAGAATTTTACAAAAGGTTTTTTTTCCCTCTATGTCAATTATTTTTAGTGTTAATAAGATTTGTGAAAGAAATTTTTGAACAGTTTTAAAAACCTATATCTTTCTCTGTTATAATCTTGTTTGATGTTTGAAATATTCATGAAATTCTATCGTAATTATTCTCTTTGTTAATATATTCAGAAATATTTAAATATACAAATCCTATTTAGTTCTTTAACAAAATTAGAGAAAATACTCTCTAATATAAATAACTTTAAGGAAAAGGCATCTACTTATGATACACTCATGAACAAAATGTAAAGAAGTGAAAAGTCTTCGATGTCGCTTGTTGCTGTTTTTTTTTTTTTTTATGAGACGGAGGCAATTTTGTTCATATTTGGTAACTCGTGTATCTTCAATAAAGGTCACTGTAATATCTTTCAGAGTTATTGTCTAAATCCCGATATACATGCTGAAAGGTACAACTTCCCTAAGTTTTGTACATGAGTGTATAAGCTAATTTCTAATGGGTGCAAGTATTCTTTGCGAGATTCGACGCTTTCTGTAGAAATCATTTAAATGATATTATTCGTTAGAGAAATATATTTTAAAGTCTGAAAATAGAACTATATATATAAGGAATTCAACTAATCAAAGGGATAACATTAGGAAAAATTTCACACTTTGATATTTCAACTGAAAATGGTTTGAACAATCTAATAGGATACCGATTATCTTATTTTTATTCCGATATTTGGCGCAAGTAATCAGTTTCACGCCCAATATAAGTATTATTATCCATTTTCAATTCAAATATTTAAAAAATCGAATTCGAGCAGCAAAAATAAGTAATTTTGCATCATCTTTGGAAAACATAAAGTTTAATATAAAGTGGAACGGGTTGATATTTT
This sequence comes from Cordylochernes scorpioides, assembly GCA_030710605.1. Classification (NCBI taxonomy): domain Eukaryota; kingdom Metazoa; phylum Arthropoda; class Arachnida; order Pseudoscorpiones; family Chernetidae; genus Cordylochernes; species Cordylochernes scorpioides. The sequence continues at coordinate 69,673,597 of CP092876.1, forward strand.
TCTTTTTAACAAAAAATAAACTTCTAGCAGAAGATTAGAGAAATTAGGGAGTTATTTTCTATAAATATATTCCCAGGAAGATGACAATAGATGTAATAACTGCCAGAGTGTATTTTAGCTTTTGTTCAGATTATATGTGATTAGATTCATGTAGATCTGTAAATATAAGAAATCTACTTTATACCGTGTCTTTATGATGTCTTTTTGATAAATTTGTAATTACCTATTTAATAGGGGGAAGTAAAATAAACCTATAGCTTTTACTATCGTTTAACTGAGTATTAATGAACCCAAATGTTAATTAATGACAGTAATAACATAATGAATATAACGTAAAGATAGAGGTTGCTTGGCCGGTATTCATAGTTCTTCAAATTAAAGATACTTCGGTCAGTAAATCTTTTTTATTGTCTCGACGTTTCGACAAAAATCTTTTGTCCTCTTCAGAAGAAAACAAAAATTAAAACATTTGGAAAGGTGTTAAAAAATATCGCGTAAGAACGCCCTTGAAGCCTTAGAAAAATGTTTAACGCCTTGCCAAATGTTTTTTTTTTGCCCCTAACGAGGATAAAATATATTTGTCGAAACGAGGTAATAAAAATATTTAATGGCCTAAGTATCTTTAATTTTAAGAATAATGAATATAGATAAAAATACTTGTAACTGCCGTAGTTTACAATTACAGTACCATGGCTTAACATGGCCAAGCCTATGAATTGTTAAATGCTTACAGAACATTAAGGAATACTAAAGAATTATGGTAACAAGAAGGGAAATCTGCAGTGAAAGAGAGGGAGACCGCCATGAGAAGGCAAATATTTGGTTGAAAATTTAGTTTACTAAAAAACCAACAATTTTTAAATGAAACATATAGAGGCTGATATGAGACTGAATTAACATGCATATATATATATATATATATATATATATATATATATATACAGTTAAACCTGTCTATAGAGCTTCCTCTTGGGACTCAGCAAAATAGGGTGCTATAGAGAGGGGGTGCTATAGACAGGTCACTTTTAATTAAAAATGTTTTCATTTTAATGGTTAAAATCGGGCGCTATAGAGAGGAAGGCGCTGTTTAGATGGGGCGTTATAGACAGGTTCAACTGTATATATATCATGGCAAAATATATGGCCTGTTACCAACCTATAGCGTCTTAATACATCTTACTTGTAAGTGAATTAGGTAAATTACACCGTTCACCATGGTCTAATAATTTATACGTGATTAAGGTAAAGTAACTAAGCATTGCAAAGTATAGCTGAACATATGTCTAGCTGAATACCTATATAGTGTTAATGACGACTACGGGAATGATATAATACTTCTGTAGTGAATGAGATGGAGTCTGACATATGACTGCGATTACCGTAACCATGGCATAACATGGCTAAGCATATGTCTTGCTAAAGACCTCCAGAGTGTTAATGAAGACCAATTGTATATAATTAAGATAATGACAGAGGAAATCTGTAGTGAAAGAAGCTACCATAGGGATGAAATTACCCGACTAAGGCAGAAGAAGTCCTGGGATGCTGCCTGGTGCTAATGGAGCGAAAATAATTCTTGGAAGTTCTTTATTTATCATTTGGCTGCAAATGGACGAGGGAAGAAGATGGAAGAACTTGTGTAATGGGATGGAAACCTTCTCTTAGATATTTATGTTCACTCATATCGACTGCTGAAGTTTCAGCACAATACTTTCAATTATTTCTAATCTGGACGTTTAAATGGACTTTTTGAACTCTAAAATCAAATATGTTTATAGTTTCTTTCTTTTGTACCCAGTTATTTTTTCTCGTTTTTCCCTCTCTTTCTCATTGGTAACATCATATGACTATTCTATTCACGACCGAAAAGCATTTTATATATGTATAAACAAATGTAAAGGCATACATGTATGACAGCGCAAGTGTCCCTAGAGGGACATAGCGCTTTAAATAAAAAAAATAAAAAATAAAAAATAAAAATGTTTATAGTGAATTCTAAACTTCTGAAAAATCTCAAGTTCGATTTATTTTCAAAATATTTCCGAGATTTTGCATTTAATCGCTATAGATAGCTCGTTAGACGCTATAGAATTTGATGTGTGAAAGAAACATTCGCGTCTTGATGTTTTTTTTGCTCTTAATACAAAAAGGTTAATTATTTTAAGTTGGATTTGTAAAAACAACAAGTTGTAAACACATCAACCTCTTAATGTTTTACCTAATTGTCCTCTGTTTATACCCGATTGATTATCTCATTAATTTTTTCTATTATTTCTTATATAATTGATTTTAATTTTTTTTTCTATATCGCTGCATTATTTAGTTTTAGCTAACTTGTAAAGTCTATTTGATATATATCTTTAAATTCAAAATTCCTCTAGTCTTATTTCATTCAAACATATACACCAAATTGTTCCTGCGGAGAAACTGAACAAACTTCTCTTCACTTTATAAATGACTGCCCGAACTTAACAGAAGTGAGACATCTTTTGTTTCCTGATTTAAATGATTTGACTCTCTTACCTCAGCCACATTGTCTATATACATTTTATGAACTCTGTAAAATAATATATACATGTACATTTGTAAATATTTAATTCTAAGTTCTAATTAGTTTGGTGTTTTGTTTCCTTTGTATTAGGCGCAAATATTTCAATATCGAGCCTGGTTGATTAATAAATAGAATAAAATTGAAAGCATTAATAAATTATATATCTCACATATGAAATCGTTTCTCTTCCAATATCCATTAAAATTACACTGGTAGAATAATCGAGAATTTTGAAAACTCTGTTTTTGAACGTTAAAATAAAAGGAAAACTTTCTTTTTCACTCTCAGATTTTCTGTTAATTCTTTTACAGAATGTATTCGGTCAGTTACCCTGGCGAAGCCTGTACAGGACTAGGATGTAAATGGACTATGGATATATGTGTATTTCTATTGATTCATTTTCTATATTGTTCATGCATGTGTACCTACATATATTAATTTCTATATAATATTGTTTTAGGGAACTAAATCAACTTCCCATAACAAATATGCAACATCTGGTCTACACTAAGGACATACACCAAAGATTCAACAAATTCTGCAGAATGTACTTAACTAAATAAGTGACTACTAATGTAATCAATTTGCATACTGATATGTAAATATGTATATATCCCTTTAAACTACGTTTTCTTTCATTCAAATGTATATATTTCACACGCAAATATCCGATTTGTGGATATAGCGTGTATTCTGCAATTGTTAAATAAAAAATATATATAATATTGTTTTTTATATTCTAAATAATAACCTAATTCAACGTTTCGTTGATATACGATATGTTTCATTAAAATAATACAACTGGTTTCTGGAGATGTTTCTTTTTATTAATGTAATCTTAAGTTTTCGGGCATGTCTTCCCTTCTACAGGAGTACATGAAAATGGATAAGACAGAGATGCCCGAAATCTTGAGATTTTATGAATAAAACGAAACTGATCTGCAAAAACCTGTTGTATTATTTTAATACATGTTTAGGATTTTTAAATTAAGTAAAGTGTATGTTTTATATTTAAAACCTCTGTGATCACTATGAACGTTGACGTAAGGAAAATAAATTTAGAGGAAACACCGACGGAAAAAACACATTTGAACCACACTTCTTGCTAAGAAATAAATAACAACAACAACAAAGCTTTATTAAGACATTTTAGTCTTATACGGATTCTACAAGCACAGAAATGTAGGGTATATACAAGAATAACAATAATAACAACAACAAAAGTCCCTGTTATGACCCTTTGGTCTTATACAACTTCTCCAAGTAGAAGAGGGTATATACAACAACAACAAAGCTTTATTAAGACATTTTAGTCTTATACGGATTCTCAAAGCACATAAATGTAAGGTACATGCAAGAATAACAATAATAACAACAACAAAAGTCCCTGTTATGACCCTTTGGTCTTATACAACTTCTCCAAGTAGAAGAGGTTATATACAATAGTTACAATAATCAGCAATGTTATTTACCCTGTGTCAAGGGGGAGAGAAGGGCTTGCTGGGGAAGTTATACATAAATCAACGACCGAAGACAAATGACAAATAATAAAGTTTTATTAACATCCCGTCAAAATATAGCCAAAAGTGCGTTAAGAAATAAATACAAGTAAACTGAATTATATTAAAAGATGAATATATTCTCAACTTATTTATCAATTTTTTATTATATAAATACGTTTGGTAAACGCGCGCGCGAAGCCTTTAAATCTCAAACTTATCATAAAATATAATCCTATTTATTTATAAATTCTCTACTCATCAAACCATTCCCAAAGGTTTTATTACTCAAACAATTCAAAGAATTGGTATCAAAGTAATTATAAATCTCTTTAAAATTGATTTTTATATTTCTATTCAACAAATGTAAGCCGATTATATATAATTACCTTTTTGAAATTCTAATATTTAATGAGTTTTAAAATATATATCATTATAATTAGATTTGTTATTTTTTTATTAAAGTGGTATAAAATCAATTTTTATATAACTTTTATTTTATTAATTTTTATTTATTCCTTTTTTATTCATTTCTCTCTCTCTCTCACTGTTGTATATATATATCTAAGTATTTAATTTAAACAATATCTAAATCTAATTAATTAATTAATAGTAGCCACAGAGTATATGTGTGTAAGATCACAAGAAAATAGGCGCTAACCGTGAGAAGAAAGGTTTCTCTTTTTTACTATTGTGTTATAGGTTATTTTTTAATTTGTTCTCTCTTATGTAAAACCAATAAAAATATTTTTGATCAATATTCATGGTATCGGTATCTTTCAAAAGCCTAAGGTAAGTCAACAATATATCTAAGACAATATTATGATTATAGATTAAATTTTGCATATTAGAAAATAATATAGATTTGTTAATTTAAAAATACATATTTTATATATATACATTATGAGAATTATATATATACATTATGAGAATACATTATGAGAACATAGAAAGTTTTTTAATGTTTAGAAAGTTCAAATTTCATTGAAAAAAAGAGATATTCAGGATTAGAAACTGTAATTTTTGTGATAAATTTTATTCAGAATAAGAGAAACTTCAAATACACTGGTTCGCAAAATTAAAGTAACAACATAACTTTTTCATTTATCTCAAATTTTATTGAACATTTATCAATGAAATTTTATACCCAAATTTATTATTCCATTATTGATTAGAATACCCGAAATCAAAGAATTCTAACACCTTTTTTTATGCAAATTAGCCGGTCAAGCAATGATCTTCTTGCAGTCAGTGCATAAATATCTTGGATATTGTTGTTAATATGGGGTGTGATCGCCTTTAAATGATAGACAGGCTCTACATCGGTGACCCATATTAAGAATTAGGGAGTTTATCAGCTGTTGAATCAACGCCCACTCTTGTGTTAAGGCTGTTTCTAGCTCATGAGTGTTTCTAGGAGGGGGCTGGAGGGATGAGATCCGCCGTCCTAGGTTGTCCCATACATGCTCAATGGGATTTAGGTCTGGGGATCGAGCTGGCCAATTCATCCGAGCAATTGCATGGTTTTGGAGAAAAGTGTCGACCACACCAGGCCTATGTGGACGGGCATTATCATCCTTTATAAGAAGGTTTTCTACCTTTTCTAATGATTGAGGCATTACATATGCTGCCAAGATCTCGTCCCGATACCTCTGTCCAGTCAGGGTTCCTTGCCAAAAAATGTGGAGCGCTGTGTGACCGCCCAAGAAGATTCCAGCCCAGACCATAAAACATTGGCTTCTGTAGGGATCCCTTTCAACCATATTTCGGGGATTATTTCTGGTTCCTACCTCTCTCCAGACAAAGACACGACGATAATAGCTGTTTAGAGAGAATCTGGACTCATCAGTGAACATTACATGGCTCCATTCATCTGGATTCCAAGCGATATGTTGTCTGCGCCAAAGTTCCCTTGCTCTCTTTTGAGTTAGTGTCAACGGCACACAAATTATGGGTCGTCGAGCATAGAGGTCCTTCATGTGAAGCCTTCTGCGTATTGTATCAGTTGAAATGGGAGAAAACCTTCTTCTAATGGATGATAATGCCCGTCCACATAGGGCTGATGTGGTCGACACTTTTCTCCAAAACCATGCAATTGCTCGGATGAATTGGCCAGCTCGATCTTCAGACCTAAATCCCATTGAGCATGTATAGAACAATCTTGGACGACGGATCTCATCCCTCCAACCCCCTCCTAGAAACACTCATGAGCTAGAAACACACTCTAAAAAAAGAGTGGGCGTTGATTCCACAGAAGCTTATAAACTCCCTAATTCTTAGTATGGGTCGCCGATGTAGAGCCTGTCTATCAGTTAAAGGCGATCACACCCCATATCAACAACAATTTCCAAGATATTTATACACTGACTGCAAGAAGATCATTGTTTGACCGGCTAATTTGCATAAAATACGTGTTCGATTTTTTTTTATTTCGGCTATTTTAATTAATAATGAAATAATATATATGTATATAAAATTTCATTGATAAATGTTCGATAAAATTTGAGATATATGGAAAAAAATATGCTGTTCCTCTTCAATTTTGCGGGCCTGTGTACTTTCGTTGCCATTCTACATCAATAGATTCCTTTACCAAATATTCCAAGTTGAAAACATATAGAAATATATTGTATTAAAAAGTTATACATATTGGATACAAATATAATATATTTACCAATATTTCAGTTGGCTGAACGCCGCGAATTTGCAGTCTTTTTTTTTTATTGATTCAAATTTTTCAAAGAAGGAAATATATTTTGCTGATTTATCAGTAATACAATAGTTTTCCTTGATAGGGTTAACACAATCATTCATGGCAACTTCTCGTCTATACATCAATATCCCATAGAGGTAGTAAATCTCCATCTCATCTAACTATTTAGCCGAAAATGCACGCTGCATGGCCGAGATGAACCGAATTGAATCATTCACTAGGTTGACTCTGAAAGAACAAGAAAGAATGCCGGAGACAAAACGAAAAATAAAGGCAAAAAAAAAATTACCATCGAAGTCGCGGATTCCAGCACTGAAAAAAACACAAGCTAAAATCCAATATTTTAGATTTATCAAATTCCAATATAGCCCGCAACTTTAAACCTCTCTATATATTAAAGACAGATTAACAAATGTATTATTTATGTATAAATCGTTCTTAGCAAGTAAAAATAAAAATTTTAAATCGAAACAAAGGAAAGTTAATTATATTTTAATTACGTTGCTTTTCCGAGAAAGAGAATAAAATAGCCAGAAATGAATGTTTGCTTAAACAAATTAACCTGCACTTTTTGAAAGATAATTAATACCCAAGTAACGACATGTAAGTCAACATGTGGGGAATTTATTAGTTCAAGTATACTTCACTCCCAAAAGACAGCTTTGAATTAAATTTATTTCTAAATTTGTATCCACCTGGAAGATAACTTTTTTTTTCCGCATTGGAAATTATTTTTGAGTAGGTTCTTTTTTAAAATTTTGATTTATGTTTTTTCAGGTACATTTCAATATGCTTTATTGATTATGGTAAATTTAATAAACTAATCTCTTGTATCATTATTTAATATGAAATCATCAGACCTTCAGACATAAGTTTCTCTAAAAGAATTTAATTCATATCTATAGATATATCTCGGGCATGAAAGCTCTTCTACGGGATAAAACGTTAAGGGATTTCATTCCTAGAGATAACTCCGCCTTTGCCGGTCTCAAGCCCGAGTAAAAAAGGAGGAGGGGTAGCAGTAACAAGTTCACTAAAAAAAAACTGGGCTCAGCTGGCCCAGCTGATAGTACCCTGTAAAGGCTCCTTATCCAGGGATACAAGATGAGGCAGCGTTTGTACTTCATGTTAGAAGCGGCTGGACATGGCGTTGTTCCTCATGTCAGAGGCGGCCATTTCTTTTGGAGCTAAGTCGGCCTGTCACTGAGTAGTGCTCCCAGTCTTAATGACAAAGGCAGACGCATTCTAATTCACCCAGTGTGGAGATAAAAAAGAAGAAGACAAAAGTATTGATACAATAAAAAGGAATTATAGTATATAATCTGTTTAAAATATATTTAAAATATCATAGAGTATTATGATTTAAATGGATGGACGCATCAAACATGATATAACAATATTCGTAGTTTCTTGAATACCATTTACAAGCTTGATACCCTGATATGATTGAGTGGATCTAAGAAAAAGGAAGAAGAAGATTCCTAAAGATGCCATGCTGAATAGATACGAAATGATTTCTTTAAAAACAAATTTATCCCTGGAATTCTGATGATTTCATCTTAAATGCTTTCTTGATATATTTTATTATCAAATACCACCCTCAGTTTTTGTCTGTATATATGTTTATTAATAGGTTTTTCTTCATTTAGTCATAGTATACTGAATTTATAAAACGGTTGAGAGCATTATTTGAATTCACACTCATGCACAAAACTTAAGTAAGTTGTACCTTTTAGCATATACCATGGTATATCGGGATTTAGACAATAATTTGGAAAATAGTTGATACACAGCAACCTTTATCGAAACAAACGAGATAATCAAATGTGAACAAAGTTGCCTCTGTCTCATTATAAAAAAAGACCACTGGCGATATTAATGACTTTCCACTTTCTTACTTCCTTAAGTTTTGTCCATTAGTGTAGATGTATTATGATATTATTATGAATTTTTATTTTACTAGTAATAAAGAATATATAAATTAAACAATGCAACAGGTTTTTGGAGATGAGTTGTTGTTTTTTTTTTCAATGAAAAGAAACTTATTTCCAGAAACCTGTTCCATTTTTAAATTTATATCCAGGATATTTAGATCAATCGATGTCATAAAGAATATATGCAAGTGTAGATATAGCGAGATATCAATACGGTAAAACATTTCTGTTCTAATAAACAATCACTTATTATTCCCTTCAATATACACCCTTCCTCTATCCCTACAATGCTCCATGCGAATTTTATCTTTTTTATTTTTTCAACAATGAATTAAGTAAAGATAGAGGCTGCCTGGCTGGCATTCATAGTTCTTGAAAATAAAGACACTTCGGCCAGTAAATCTTTTTATTACATCGACGTTTCGACAAAAATCTTTTGTCCTCGTCAGGAGCAAACAAAAATTAAACATTAAGCAAGGCGTTAAAAATCTTTTTAATTAGTTAAAAAAGGGTTGGTATAAATTGTAAGTAATAGATATCGATTTATATATACTATTGGAAAATCTTTGTAAATATTATTATTATTTTTATATTTATTTTTGTTTATAGTTTCTCATTATATATATGTATATCATATTTTATTTCAAATATCATAGTCTTTTGTGAGTTAAATATTTATTTTTAACTCGTGCTTTAGATGTTGTACAAAAATTTTAAATATCGCGTGAGAACGCCCTTGGAACTTTAGAAATATTTTTAACGCATTGCTGATTGTTTAATTTTTGTTTGCTCCTGACGAGGACAAAAGATTTTTGTCGAAACGTCGAGGTAATAAAAGATTTACTGGCCGAAGTATCTTTATTTTCAAGAAAAATAAATTAAGTCTTTCTTTTTTTTAAATTCCTTCATGAAGTGTGCCAATTTTACTTCCACGGTTCCTGAAATCTTGTTATTTTAAATTTATTAATATATTTGACCTTGAGGGATAGATAAAAGCCATGTTATGTCATGTCAGGGAATAAAATGAATGACCTCATACCTGAATATTAAACTCTTTGTCTGAATTTCTTTACCGACAATACAATAAGAGTCGGTGCGTTGTCAAGATGAAGAACCCATGACTTTCTCTTGTACAATATTCGAGTAGCTTATTTATAATTCTTCATGGAGTTTATCAAGATAATCAATTTAATAATGTCGAATAATTATTCTACTTTCAGAAACATGGTGAAGATACATAATCTAATGAATATCAGAATAAACCATCACCATGGCTTCGAATTCTAAACAAAAAGGTCATAAAAAAACTCTTTCTATATTTAGATTCGTACAATCCAATAGGTCACAACATCACGGTCGTTAGGGCGTTCATAAAAAGAACACACACACACATTGCTCCACTCCAGCTTCCAAAAGACTAGAAAAGAAACCTATTATATCCGAAACTTGATCTGAATAGGATAGCCATACTCTTTTATTTTCCAACATAGCTTGAACCAACCCAAAATGAGCAAGTCAACAGTAAATTTAACTATGATGCACTAGCGCGCCATCTGCTATCAAAATTCGAAACTATTTTAAAGGCGTAAGATTCTTTTTGAAATTAAACTGGCGAAACCGCTGGGAGGGTTCACCACTGATGAGCTAAGCCCTCCCATTATTTTTCCATTGCAGTAAGGGCAGTAGAAATTGTTTAATTTCAAAAAGAATCTTGCGCCTTTAAAATAGTTTCGAAAGTAAATTTAACTACCTAAGTAATATCTTACTCCTTGAAAATGATTCAATTTCACACTTCCTCAAAGAATTTGGAATCAGAACCTTTTCTTGCTAACCAATACTCTATAGGCCAAATACTCCAGAACCCCATCACCAAATTCGATTTCAGAAAACGTCTAGACCAACAATCACACGCCATTTAATCATTAAGCTGACAGTACTGTAACGCAAGAAATGTAGAAAAGAGAAATTGGTCGTTTTATATACAATATAGAATCACTGAACACGACAGAAACTTGAAGAATAAAGATCTTAAATCAATAAAATCAATAATATATCAACATATCTCCCAAACCGGCCATTCTTTTAACCTCTCCGACCTGATATGTCATTATGATAACATCAAATCAAAATTTATTTGATTACTGTTGGGATCTTCCGTCTCTTGTGACTTAATAACATTAGTAAACGTTTTGAATTGTAATCTCAGTACCATCTGTCAGGGAAAAAAACTTCTTCTCAGGATCTCTTTTCTCCAGATTGCCTTTATACTCGAAGCTTTCTGTTTCATTTCAGATAGGTATATTTGTTCCATTAATTTAGTGCTATTTTTCAGTTTTAGAATCATTTTATTTATTTATAGTTTATAAATATTCATTTATAGTTTTGATTGCGTGCATGTATATGAATAATTGTTGTATTCTTTTGTTCTTCCATTTTTTTGTTTTTATATGCAAGTGTCTTATAAGTTTAAATGTTTAGGAAATTTTATTTGCTTTTAATAATATATAGGTCACCTTTCTCTCGTCAAAATAGACGTTAAAATCTATTGACTGTCGCCGCAAACCAGCGGACTCAGGTGGGTGACAAAACCACAACACCATCTTTGTCAAACTGAGAAGCGTCTACCTGGAGATCATGGTTTCGGGTTATTGGTCCTCGTCAGTCGAGGACTTTTTTTCATGAGATCTGCAAGAGATTAAATGAAATCTTCATAATTTTCCAAAGAGGAAATAAAGCCCGTCCATGACTGACAACGGCCATTAGTCCGAAACCATAGTGTCTAGGTGGACACTTCTCAAATTTCCAAAGCTGGTGTCCTGGCTTTGTCACAGACGCAAGTCCGCGAGTTTGCCGAGATGGTCAATAGATGTCTTTAGGTTTAGAGTCTATTTAAACGGGAAAGGTGTGACCTTTATTCTAATAGATCAATTTCCTCCGGTAAGATTCAACTATATATATTTTTTCTTATACATATATATGGCAAATCAAAGAAGACATATCCTGACCACGAACACATGAGCTTTTTAAATGGCAGAGCGTCATCTAGTGAAACAGAAATCAACTAAACATTGATTTACCCTGTTACCTGATATTTGGCCAACCCATTTTCTTGATAAATCAACAACAACAACAAAAGCCTTTATTGGGCACACGTGCCATACAGGATTCTCCCGGTAGGACAAAATAAATAAATAACAAATTAGCATCATAGTTATATACAAATATTGGGTATTGACCTCGACCAATTATCGAGTTGGATCCGGTGTCTCTGCTAAATATTTTGATTGAGCTGATTTCCAGTATTTATAAAAAGCGAATGCAAAGGGTCTGGATTTTACGACTTTTGCCATTAAAACATAAGGCGAATTGCTATTGTAGCCGGTCTCTTGACGAAGAATTTCTCTCTCTTCTTCCATTGCCGTACAGTAGAACATGTAGTGTGGAAAATCGAGACTAAATTCACCGTTGCATAAGGTGCATTTTATTGTCTTAGTTTTCAAAAGTGAAACATGATTAATTCTCTGTACTGCAAAAAGGCTTCTTACTTGGGCAATGATTCTCTTTAAGATTAGGGGGATATTGTCATTCAGATAGCATTCCATTGTAGGTGATGAATGAAAGTATTTATAGTGAGAGTAGAGTACTGATTTTCTTATTCTTACATAATCCAGCTGCAAGGACTGATCGGTTGCCGTTCTAATAATTAGGGGGATGTATCTTTGTAGAATATTGAAGTCTGTACTTCCAACAAGCCATGAGAAGCCGGTGTTATTAAGTAGCTCTGTTATACTTTTTACCAGTCCGATATTCTGTTTTAAAGAAATTGAAATGTCCCACAAATGTGCCAAACAAATTGAAGGTAGCCTGCTGCCGTCCATTTTCAGAATTCTAGTCCAGAATTTTAAAGTTAGTTTTTTCACTGTGATATCAAGAGAGTTTCTTCCTGTTTCGGCCCTCAAAATATAGCCCGGAGTATAGCTTGGAAGGCACAGAAAACGTCTGAGAAAGGTATCCTGGATTCTATCTAAGATTAAGGCTTGATCATGTTCACAGATTGGAGCCGCATAGAGTAGGACTGTCAAGATCATATAATCCAACAATCTCATACTTGCATGGAAGGATTTGAGCTTGGACTTCAGAATAATCTCCCCCACAGCACCCATCGCGGCCATGGTCCTGCCTCTATAATTTAAGGCAACTTGAGTGAAAGAAATCGAAGGTGTGAGCGTTTTCTTGATAAATCAAGAAAGGCTAACCACGAACGCTTATCAGGTACCAGGTTAAATCAACGTTTAGTTGATTTCTGTTCCACTAGATGGCGTTCTGCCATCTTAAAAGCTCATGTGCTCGTGGTCATGATATGCCTACTTTGATATCAACACCTGACCATTTTTATTTTTTGAAAATTATTTTTCCACATATATATACGTTCGTGTAAATAACTTTGAGTATTCATATTTATATATATATACTTTTTATTTCCCAACTTTATAGATATTCTTGTAAAAAGAAATCCGAAATCTCGCCATACCAATAAAGAAACATATTGCTAAAACTTTTAAATTTTATATTTTCTAACATTTAGTTTATCAATTTTATTTATAAAGCAATTTATATTTGATTTCCTGATAGATGGCAGTGATGAACCATCAGAAAAATTCATTTTCACGATCATGAAGTATTCTTTCATCATATTAAATGACAAATCTGTCATGGTTAATTCATAGGCGTATCTTAACCATTCTTTGTGTGTTTAATAATCTATTTCTACAACTTAAAATCCATACCCTCTAGTTGATCCAACCTTTGCGCTCTAGAATCTCACCTAGAATCAATATTTTAAAACAAGAAACCTCCACATAATTATATTATTGTTTGTAGTAAAAAAAAAAACATTTCTCTAAATTAGTATTCGGTGGTCATTAAGAAGTAATCAGGTTAGGGGAGAAAAACAAGATAACTCATTATAAGTGTATTAGCAAAAGATAGATAAAAATCGAAATAAGTATTTCGTCTTTTTAATTTCTAATACCTTTGATATATATTGACAAATTTTTATTTTATATAGAGAGATCAATTTATCATTATTTTTTAGTAAATTAATTTTTACAGAGTAAAATTAAAGATTTTTCTTTGATTATTATATCGAAATTTACTCGGAGGAGAGTTTTGATTTTAGTGTATATTTATAAAATATATATATGTTATGAATAATTTGTTTGTTGTTGTTAGATAACGGGTTGATAAGACAAAGGATCGATAAGATAAAGGGTTGAAGGTGCAGTCGTGATAAGAAAAAATATAATTATTTACCGTCAAGTAGCTTTTATTTTCAATTACTTGAGGAAAGATTACACATTAAGTATTTTCACATTATATAGAATTTATAAAGTTAATCCTATATTAGTGATTTAAAAGGATAGATATGTTAACTACGTATATTTATAACAAAACTATACAACAAAATTGAAAGTTTTTCTAAAAACGATGATAACAAAAGTAAAATTATCAATGAATAAAATAATATATATATTTTTTTAAATATGGAAATATTTGAGTTTTTAGATTATATAATATGTATATTATAAATAATATGATATTCTCTGTTGAATTTTGAATAATAGAGTTATATAGAATTATTACTTGATGCTGATTATTTTGAGAATAGAAAATATTGTTGAGCCATTGCTTGATCTTGGAATCCATGAATATGTTACGATATTGTTTTGCAGTCGTTGTAATAATCAAATAAAAATAGCTATCAAAATAGTTTTAATTGAGAACTAAAGGAATATATAAAAATTATAATTTAATAAAAGTACTCCCTGACTTAAAGCGTATATATATATATATAAGAATAAAAAAATAAACTTATTTACATAATTTACAAAAACGGTCTGAGCCGGCCATCGAGAAACAACAATGAGTTTTTATAGGGAAAGCGCGACCTCTAGCAGTCGCGATGAAATTATTATTCTGAAATAAAATAATTTTTCTATAACATATATTTTAGATAGGTGAAACAATGTTTTGCAGATTGATAGACATTGAAATACTTCTCTTACACAGGCACACTATCTCGCATACAATCACAATACCTCACTTGTTAATTAAATGCACATTCAATTCTTTTTACTAAACCCTTTTCATTTTCACTTCCTCTGATTAGGGAAATACATTCTATATTTATTCAAAACAACTGGTGGTTATCAAAATTCAGATTCGAAGCATGGAATATAAGATATATGGAATAAAATCTGTATTACATATTCAGTGATTTGAATTAATATATTTTGATTAATATATTTATATGTTATATTAAGATATTATTTTATTTAAAATTATATTTCATAGATTAAAATACTTTGCTAAATCGACCACCAGAGTTCACGCTTCCCCCATAAAAACTCATTGTTGTTGTTTCCCGATGGCCGGCTCAAACCTTTTGTACATTATGTAAATAAGTTTCCATTTTTTTATTCTTACACCTTAAGCCAGGCAGTACTCTTGCCAAATTATGTTTTTTTATATATTCCTTTAGCGCAAATAAAAATATTTTTGATAACTAATTTTATTATAATATTTTCCACGATTGCATACCAAAATCAAGCAACAGCTAATAATTCTATATAAATAACAATCAAAATACAACAGAAAATCTCTTTTTTTCTTTTTATAATATATATATATTGAGCTGTGTGTTGTTTATTTGGTGGGTGTCTTGAATTTTTTTGTGAAGTGTATTGTGTATGTAGTGTGGGCTGTGTTTATGCACTGTATGTTGTATGTTCTGTCGGTTGTGTTAGTTGGATATTCTGTGTGTGGTCGCCAGTGGTGTTTTAATTTATGTATGTTATATGTGCTGTGTGTTACGTATGTGTCAAATTTGTTTATTTTATATGCGTGCTGTATATTGTGTATGATTCGTGTGTCATGTTTTTGTTGTATTTTTATGAACAGTGCGTGTCGTGTATGTTATGTGGTTTCTACCCTTGTTGTGCACGTTGTTTGTGCTGTGTTCTGTATGTAGTATTCTATGTAATTTATGTGTGGTCTCTGTCGTGTATATGTTCTGTACGCTATTTGTTGTGTTTGCTTAGTCTGTTAAATGGTGTGCATGTTTTTTTTTGTATTTTGTGCATGTTGCATGTTTTATTTGTTTTGTTTATTGTGTTTTGTTATGCATGTTGTGATTTTTGTTTGATGTAAGTGGTGACTGTTGTGTGCTTTATACGTGTGAATCGTGTTGTTTATAAATTTTATGTTGGGAACCGTGTGTAGTATGTTTTATAAGTGATATGTGTTGCTTGTTAATCATATTTTTATATTGTGCGTGTTGTTTGTGTCAATTTACTTTGCTTGTGTTGTTGCGGTGTCGTTTGTATGTGGTCGGTGAGTGTTTTATGAATTTTGTGAGTTCTGTATGTTGTTTAAACACACTGCCTGTTGTGAATGTTATGTTTGTTATGTATTGTTATTTATTATATATTTTTATGTAGTTTGCATGTGTTCTTTGTTGTGAATGATGTGTGAAGGTGTGTTGTGTGAAGGAGTGTTGTGTGTGTTATGTGTGCTGTGTATGTTGTATATTGTGTTTGTTGTATGTGGTGTAAGTTATGTGCTGCGTGTTGTACGTATTATGTGATGTGTCCTTTTTACATGCTGAGAGTTTTGTGTGTTGTACGAGTTGTGTGTGCTGTGTATTATGCATTTGGTTTATGTTGTGTGTTCTGAGTGTTTTCTATGGGCTCTGGGTTTATATGTGTGGTATCTATTGTTTGATGTATATTATATGCATTGTGTGTGATTTGTGTTGCGTATTTTATTTGTCCGGTGCGCGTTCTGAGTAGTGCCTATTGTGTTTAATTTGCGTTGTGCATGTTGTGTGTGTTCTGCATTGGTCATGTTGTGTGCGTTGTGAATGTTGATTGTGATGTGTGCTTCTTATGTTGTATGTACTGTGTATATTTGTTATCTTGCGTATTGTGTGCTCCATGTGTTTGATGTGGGCTGTGTGTTTCATATGTGCAGTTTGTATTACGTGTGATGTTTATGCTGTGCGTTGTGTGTGATATTATTTATATATAGTGTCTATGGGGTGCGTGCTCCGTGTGGTGTCTTTTGCTATGAATGTTGAGTGTGCAACAGTGTTTTGTGAGCTTTATTTGTTCTATTTTGTATATATGTGTTGTATATTTTCTTTATTGATTGTGCTGTGTGTTGTTTATGTCGTATGTATGGTGCATGTTGCGTGCGATGTGAGTTTTTTTTTTGTTGTTTCTGTGATGTGTATTGTGTGTTGCGCAAAATATGCAAAGTGTAATTTTTGTGTCGGGATTATTATGCGTATCGTGCGAGGTATGTGTTGTGTTTTGAGCATGTTATGCGTTGTGAATTTTGTTTATGTATCTTTGTATGTCTATTATGTACGTTTTTGATAATATTAATATGAATTTGTTTTCTAGCCTATAAAATAATAAAACGTATCAGTTCAAAGCGAAGAAAGACAATTATATGAATTTATTTTGTGCACAATGTAAACTAAGCTTTCGAGGACCAACAGCCCGATATCTTATATGGTTTATCTATTTACCAATATTTCAGTTGGCTGAATGCCAACATTTTCAAGGTGTTCTAACATATTTATGTCATCAAACTCAGCCTCACAAAAATAGTCCTTAGTCAATAGATTCAAGTTTGAAAAATATATTACAAACAAATATATTTTGTAATAGGGTGTGAATATTTGATTATTAACACATTAATATGTTATAACACCTTGAAAAAGGTTGACGTTCAGCCAACTGATATTAGTGAATAAATTACATTTCGATCCAATATATGCCTTTTCAATTAAATATATATATATATATATTTAATTTAAAATGCATATATTGGATCAAAAAATAATTTATTTTACCAATATTAAGGTGTTATAGCATTTTAAAGTGTGTTATATTATATACTTTGAAATGTTATAACACCTTGATAAAGTTTGGCGTTCAGCCAGTTGAAATATTGGTAAAATAAATTATTTTTTGATCCAATTTATCTATGGATTGCTCTATTTTCAAAAAAATATATATATAAATATTATAAAAACATGAAAAGATTTTTTGTTTGATTTTTGATTATTTTATGATCATACAATGTCAATGCAGTCGTGGTCAAAATCTTGAAAATATAATAATAAAAATAATGAAGATTAGAAATAGCTTTAAATGAACTTATGGAATATATATATATATAAAACATAATTTGGTAAAATTAATGCCTGGCTGGGGTAGGAGAGTAGAATAAGGAAAACAAAAGACTATTTACATAATGTACAAAAGTTTTGAGCCAGCCATCGGGGAAAAACAACAACGAGTTTTTATAGGGGAAGCATGACCTCTGGCGGTCGATTTAACAGAGTGTAGGAAGGTTGTTGAAGTAATGGTGTGGCTTGTGGAAAGGCTGCTGATAAAATTATAATTAAAATTAATTTATTTAAAGCAAGAAATTATAAAGAGAAAAGAAGCAACGGTTGAAATAACGGCCGTCTGCTTTAGCCTTGTTGTTTACCGCTGAGTGGCCAGATCAAGTGTGTCGGAAGACGCCAGCCGCTAGAAAGTTCCGGATGACGCCCGCGCATGCGTAGTGAAGTGTTCTGCAAACACGTGCTTGCCGAGGCATAGTGGGGCCGCCATTTTTCTGCCCGTATGAGTTTTGAAGCTTTGTTCGCTGAAGCAAAGTGCGGTCGCCACAAGAGTATTTGGATCTATGAAATATAATTTTAAAAAGAATAATATTTTAATATAACATATATATTAATTAAATTGCATAATTTGTATCAAAAATCAAACAAAATATTTTATTTATTACAAATATCAATATTTCAATAGGCTGTACGCCTAACTTCGTCAGGGCTTTTCTTGTTTTTAAACTGCTTTGGTTAATCACGTGATATATATATTTTGGTTAAGAGCCAGATATTAAGTGAAATCAACATTTAGTTGATATGCTAGAATAGATGGCGCTCTATAATCATTACCTACCTATCTGAACAATCAGGTGATGGCATTCAATCGATATAAATGCGACAGCCAGAGTGAAAAAAAAAACTCTAAAATATACAACAATAGTTGTCATATCAAACGTTAATTAATGTTTTACTTTGATTACCTATTTAAAGACCTATGAGAGACTACATCCAAACCAATTATTATTAAAGCTGATTATATTTTCCATCACAGAAGCTCAATTTAGCTAAAAGTGATTATACAAGTAATTAAGAAAGTCCCTCGACACACACACAGCCTCTCCAATTATGAAATAATTTGACCGCCATACGTACAAGTTTTAAGTGGAAGTCTCAAGTTGAAGGTGGAATTTTCGTAGTTTCCGGCTGAATTATTTTACAGCACAAGAATTTTTGCCGTGTTTTCCAGGAGATAACTCCATAACAACAAATTGACGCTGGGATCTTGTAACAAGAATTTGATTTCCTCAGGATCGAAAATGGAATTTCTGTAAACTATCAACAAACGCAATATAGCGAATGGATGGGTATTGCTATCCGACCTTTATTTGTATAGATATTGCTGCTACATCATGCTGGAGGGAAGGTGATACGTATTTTTAATCTTATTTTTAAACTTAGTTCTCAAAAATATTATTCAATTTAAAATATATTAATTTCTCTTATATTAACACAGATTCGGTATCATAATGTTATATTTAAATATAGCATTACTTTTATTTCACCCTGTTTTAAACGTTGGCGTAAAGACAGACCACCTTTAGCCGGAATCAACAAAGAGAGAACTTGTGGACAAAATCACCTTCAAGGAAAGAAGTCAATAGATTAACTATCTTAAAAGATAATTATATTATCTTTTACTTTTATATTTGTGTTTTCAAGGTTGAAAATTCTCTTGGAAACTATTCTTAATATAAGTGATGCTAAAATGGTAAATTTTTAACGAACAAGCTAAACATCAATCTAGTAGAACCATGTTGACACCAGTTTGTAGAATTTATTTTTCAACTCTATTTATATATAGAGAAAGAGAGGGGAACAAATTTCATCATTTTGAAAAAAAAAAGTAACCTTAGTTATTGATATTGATTTGATTGAGAGGAAGTTAAAAAATATATTTCTTTTATCAAGGATAAGCGAATGTTATTTTACTTAAAATAATATAACAAGTGACCAGGCCCTCAATTTAAACATACTTAAGATATATGCAAATAGGAATAAACTGTCACTAAAATAAACGATTATACGTTTAGTGGAATATGCCAAAATATCTGCAATAATGTTGTGGCACACAGAATATAGCAAACACACACACTCCACCAATTAATATTTTAAATATTTTGTTACTAAGCAATTTTTTCTCTCATCACATACCTCTGATCTTTCATTAACTTGGACAAAATTTAAGGAAGTGGAAGGTCTTTGATATCGCCTTTTTTTTTTTTTTTGATACAGACGCAATTTTTCACACTTGAGTATTTTGTGTGTCTTCAATAAAAGTCACCGTGTATCAAATATTTTTCACATTTATTGTCTAAATCCATATATATATGCTAAAAGGTACACCTTCCTTAAGTTTTGTCAATGAGTGTATATGTTTTTTATGTTGTATGTGTGTGGTGGAATATTTTGATTAAAATCTAAATTGCCTCGTCATCCTTACGTTTGACCTTCCCAATTTTTATAGGTGACACTATCTTTGTAATGTGATGATAATCACTAAGTGGTCCTAGCCTTCGAATTCTGTCAGTGTTCGAACTGATTTGGAAAGCCGATTCATCTATGATTTTTATAATATATAAATTTCATTTTATTATATTTATATAATAAATCTTTTTCTTTAATGTTTTAGCGAAAGTTAATCCATCCTAAATTGGTATAATATTTTTTTTGTTCAAGAAATTAATAACCTTGATTTTATTTTAAAATAAAGCAAATACTTATTTTTGCTAAAAACCTCCTTCACTTGTTCATTAGAGAACCTCTGTACGATTTCTTAAAAAAGAAACAAAGAACTAAAAAATGGTTTATTTACGAATGTATATACATATTTGATAGTTGTGATACACCTGCACGTAAACAAAGTGCATAGAGCAATATAAACCGTGGAATTAGAATCTCTTGTATAAAATAGTGCAGGGATATTCAAATAGAGACGTTTTGATGGCTACCTTCCTTCTTGGATATAGAGATTCATATAAATAAAATTATTCATCGGTTGGCATGACACTCTAATTCTTAAACAGAAAGTATAAGATTTTGTCAAATGATAAATTGAATTCTTTTTTAAAAAAGATATTGAAAGCCTCTCTAAATAATTTGTCAAAAATGGATATAATTGCCACATTGTGTGCCAATATATCACTCTATTTATAAAAGCAAATATAAAAAGAATAAAAATTTTAACTACAAAAATTTGTCTTTGTGTTGCGAAATATCTTTAGTTCACCAATACCATAAAATTAGAGAAAGTGCTTCTGTGTATGTCTATAATGGGTACTATAATTACAAGAACAGATTATCGTAAAGATAGAGGCTGCCTGGCCGGCATTCATATTTATATAAAAAATAGACACTTCGGCCAGTTGGCCGAAGTGTCTATTTTTTATATAAAAAGAACAGATTAGATACTCTTTCGGGGGATGTTCTCTTTAAACTAGAATTGTGTAGTTAGTAATGTTCCGATTGGATAAAAGGATCACAGCACAGAACACCGATATTCAAATTATGATGTCGTTGTGTCTTTTACATATGTACAAGTATATATGTACACTTGTAATTAATATCAAAAATATACCATCCTCTAAAGACACTCACTAGTTAACATTCAGACATAAATAATTGCCTACATGGCATTCTATTCCTGAATTATTTAATAATTCAGACTAAAATTACCTACCACGATATTCTAATAGCTATACTTTAATTCCCGTTACATGTAATGCATTTCCTATTGCTGACTCAATAATAAAATCGATAAAGTCAATATACACTTTAATCAAGCACAACTACACATTGCCATATCCCTTCATTTAAGATATTAGAAATAAATAAATTGATAAAACACTTCACAGATTACAGTTATCCATTGTCATTCTTCTTCAGACAGTTTTACTTTCCCGGCTCTCCCAGTAAACCATCTTTATATAGAGTCAGCTGTGTTATCCTCTATTCTTACAATTTCATTTTAATAAAGCCAGTACACTAAATAAGCTGGAAATATTTATATCGAATAAAGCAGTACCACCAACTTATGAAATCGTCTCAGACACCCAATAATTAAAAAGAGTATCTACATTGATATCCTCACCAAATATAACGTAATATATATAGTCTTTTCTGTTCCCAATGTATATCTATGTTTAACAAACTAACAAGGCTATTGGCATAACTCACCATGAAAAGATATATATATAAAAAGGTGCAAACGGTCATTCATATGCCAACAAACTGCTCTTCACCTTATCTATGACTGTCCGAACTTTGCAGAAGTAATATATCGATTGATAGCCACTTTGTCTATATAAATATTATGAACTCTGTCGATTAATACATGTAAATTTGAAAATATTTAATTCTAATTTCTGTTTTTTTGTTTGTTTATTCTTTAATAGGCGCAAATATTTCAATATCGCGCCTGGTTGATTGATAAATGAAGTAAAAATTTAAAAAAATATGCCAACATTTTTAGCCACGGGCTAACATGAGCGTCTCTCATTCTACCTTATCCCCAACCAGCTTCTTTGACTTGAGGCGATAATATCCCAAACACAATATCAACAAATACATCTATAAGAACAAATTAGATTTTTTATGCACATAAATGGACGCAACCTTGCAGTAAATTGACATGAACCCAGAGCAGCAGCTTCATACACCCACGATAATGGACATTGCGACTGCTGTAATAGAGATACATGGAGACATCTGAGACTCTTTATTGGATACGACAACAACAACATGGGGATATTAGATTTACACACTTAAGATAGAGGACATTGCAACTGCTGTGATAGAGGTGTATGGAGACATCTGAGACTCTTCATTGGATACGACAACAACAACATGGGGATATTAGATTTACACACTTAAGATAGGGGACATTGCAACTACTGTGATAGAGGTGTATGGAGACATCTGAAACTCTTCATTGGATACGACAACAACAACATGGGGATATTAGATTTACACACTTAAGATAGAGGACATTGCAACTGCTGTGATAGAGGTGTATGGAGACATCTGAGACTCTTCATTGGATACGACAACAACAACATGGGGATATTAGCTTTACACACTTAAGATAGAGGACATTGCAACTGCTGTGATATAGGTGTATGGAGACATCTGAGACTCTTCATTGGATACGACAACAACAACATGGGGATATTAGATTTACACACTTAAGATAGAGGACATTGCAACTGCTGTGATAGAGGTGTATGGAGACATCTGAGACTCTTCATTGGATACGACAACAACAACATGGGGATATTAGATTTACACACTTAAGATAGAGGACATTGTAACTGCTGTGATAGAGATACATGGAGACATCTGAGACTCTTCATTGGATACGACAACAACAACATGGGGATATTAGCTTTACACACTTAAGATAGAGGACATTGCAACTGCTGTGATATAGGTGTATGGAGACATCTGAGACTCTTCATTGGATACGACAACAACAACATGGGGATATTAGATTTACACACTTAAGATAGAGGACATTGCAACTGCTGTGATAGAGGTGTATGGAGACATCTGAGACTCTTCATTGGATACGACAACAACAACATGGGGATATTAGATTTACACACTTAAGATAGAGGACATTGCAACTGCTGTGATAGAGATACATGGAGACATCTGAGACTCTTCATTGGATACGACAACAACAACATTGGGATATTAGCTTAACACACTTAAGATAGAGGACATTGCAACTGCTGTGATATAGGTGTATGGAGACATCTGAGACTCTTCATTGGATACGACAACAACAACATGGGGATATTAGATTTACACACTTAAGATAGAGGACATTGCAACTGCTGTGATAGAGGTGTATGGAGACATCTGAAACTCTTCATTGGATACGACAACTACAAAACAGAGAAAAGAGTTTGAAAGAAACATCTAGAATATTGGTCGTCTGGTAGATTCAACTGGCATATCTCCAATCTAGATGGATCAACTGGTTATATACAAACACATATAATATTTACATACTGTTATGTATATGTGTTTGTATATAACCGGTTGATCCATCTAGATTCATTCTTTGGTTCTTATTCCTGTAGAAGGGTCGTTAATACCCGAAAGCCTGAAACTTAAAACATTGAATATAAGAAATTCATCTCCTTGGTGATTTTATTTTTATTTTACTAACTTACTTTAATATACCTATATATTTCTTCGACATAATGGATGCTTCCAATATGGATCTATAGTTGGTTCTCCTGTGCAACATATGATCTCCTACAGATATGAATGGAATAGAATAGAGAAAAATATAAAATGGAATTTTTCTTTACAAAATATCAGAGAATAAATAAACTTAAATAACATTCCATGTGTAGAATTTCCTGTTTAGTTCTTGTTTATCACGAAATTTTATTTATACGCAAAAAAAAAAAAAACCTTCCTCAGTATTTCTTAGATTTCTGTGAATATTTAAAATAACAATTTTTATACATTTTTTGAAAAATATATACAGTTAAACCTGTCTATAACGCCCCTTCTAAATAGCGTTTTCCTCTCTATAGCGCCCGATTTTAAATACGTAGTACGATGCGATATTTACCTTAAAAATGAACTGTCTATAGCACACCCTCTCTTTAGCACCCTATTTTGGTGAGTCCCTAGAGGGGGCCCTATAGACAGGTTTAACTGTATATATATTTTAGACTTTTCTTAGAATCTTCTTCATTATTGTTTTCAACTATCTTATATGAAGGTGAATTGAAAATATAAAAAGGAATTTGTTCATGAAGATTAATATTTGAAGAAAATAATAGTAACGGTTATAAATAGAACAATTCAAAACAGAAAAGTGTAATCTACCTAGCCTTTATTGGCAAAATGTAAGTCCTTCTTTATTTATTCTTTATTTCAACACACAAAACGCAATATCCCGGCTAAGGTAAATTGCGTCGATTTACATTTTTAAACAGGAGCAGTTATAAACAAATTAAACAAAAAAATAATAAAAAAAGGAACAATAAGATATATTAGGAACCTGATCTTTACAGGTTAGAAAGATAATCATAATTTTTTTTATAAAAATAGTTGAATCTGTGCTAATTATCTCTAGTATTTACAAATTGATATAGATCTACAACATTATTTACTGTCTGTTGTCTAGAGATAAAGAAGAGTGGGCATATCATCAATTGATGTCTTGAGTCCTGGAAATGTAAGTCATTTATATGTAAATTTAATACCTCCGAGGTATATATAGTATAAGAGAGGGATATGATCTAAGCAATAGTCAATTTAAAATGACAATATATGATTTTTATGGTTAGAAATGACAACAAATATCATCTTCTGTAATTAATATGACAAAGGAAACTTGAAGGGGCAAGAGAAGACCTGGAAGACTAAAATTACCTAAATGAACCCTCGCCAAAAAAAAGAAAGATCTTTAAAAATAATTAAATTAAAGGAGTTAAAAGCACGAATGTTTCTTTTATACACAATTACAAACTTCTATTGTCCTTACTGCGATGAAAAATTATTGGGAGGGCTTGGCTCATCAGTGGTGAACCCTCCCAACGGTTTCGCCAATTTAATCTACCAGACCGCTTCTCAGAGCTCTAATACTGTATTGGACGATTCTGCTTATATACACAGCACTGAAGGGTGGAATCTCAGAAATGGTTTTCAAGAAACCTATGGAAATAAGCTTATAGGACAGTCGAATTACATTCAAATTGGAGAAACCGCTGGGAGGGTTTACTACTGATGAGCCAAGCCCTCCCAATATATTATTTCATCGCAGTAAGGACAGTAGAAGTTTGTTCTGTGTATAAAAGAAACATTCGTGCTTTTAAATCCTTTCATTTTATATGTATAGATGGTGCGTTACCGCTTAGTGTTAAAGAATAATAAATAAAACAGCTTTTCTAAGGATGTGTTTCTTGCTCTATTTTTTTCTCAAGCTTTCGGGTTTGTAAAACCTTTCTACAGTATAGACTACTGTTTCCTGCTTTATTTTTCTCAATATATCGGATTTATAAAGCCCACATATAGAAAATACTACTATAGAAGGTTAGTGTTTCTTAAATTTTAACTTTAAAAATCCGAAATAATGAGAAAAATAAAGCAGGAAACAGTAGTATATACTGTAGAAAGGTTTTCCAAACCCGAAAGTTCGAGAAAATATATAATAGAGCAGGAGAGAGTAGTATTTCATATAAAAAGGTTTTACAAACCCTAAATCTTTAGAAAATATACAAGGTTGCTCCAAAAGTTCATAAACACTTGCATAAAATTGAAATACTAATCTTATTCGCCGTTATGTAAAATGTCTTTGTATTATGTATCAAGTAATTGTACTATGTATTATTATGTATTCCCCGTAATAATATTATTCGTCAAATAATAAGAAAAATATATTTTAAGAAAAAACACGAAATTTTAGGACAACCATATATTTAATAAAGCAAGAAACAATATTATATCCTGTAGAAGGGTTTTACAAACCCGAAGGCTTGAAAAAAATTATATACACCCATACCTCGCTTTTCGTCGGGGTTACGTTCCAAAAAAACACGAAGCAAATTGAAAAGACGCAAAGTGAAAATATGTGAAGTCGCAATCAAAAACAAAGATGTTGCCATATTTCAGGGAAAAAAAAATAAAAAATAAATAAAAAAAGACTCGAATCCAAAACAACGCAACTTCGAAAATCTAACGACGCACAGTGAAAATCAGTAAAAATTAAGCAGTGACGCAACTTCGAAAAAACGCAAAACGAAACGACGCAAAGCGAGGTATTGGTGTATAATAAAGCAAAAAATCAGTAGTATATCATGATGAAGGGCTTTACAAACCCGAAAGCTTGAGAGAATATATATATATATTAAGGCAAGAAACTCAGCATCCTTAAAAACCATTTTATTTATCATTCTATATATGGCAGAAGATTTTACTTTTACGAAAGACAGCATTTACCAAGTACACAGATATTTCACGCTGCGCATGAGAGAAAAAGGATCCAAGAAACCAATCTCACATGTTTATGGTACAACAAAAAAAGAGAGAAAAATTGACCCTCAAATTTAAATAGCTATAAAATATTAACTTTGACACTCAAAGGTTAGAGAGGGTTGTTCTATTTATAAACTTTTTGAAGAGCATCGGCTGCGTGGGCTTAATAAATTTATCTAAATTTGGAATTCCTGTGTAGTTTTTGGATTTTTACCCTTTAAACGCCTATTAGCATAGATGTACAATATTCGAAACTATTATAGACACGTATGATTCTTTTGTAAATTAAACAATTTCTACTGTCTTTAAGAATCATACGCATTTTTATAATAGTTTCGAATATTCATAACAGGTGGCGCGCTGATGCATCACAATAGATGTACAATCATCAAGCAAATATTTGATTGACTTTTATCGATAAAGCATTTTTAAAGCAAAAACTACCAAACACTTAAACATTGATTTTCTTCCATAATTTTTGAACAAAATAAATGCTATTATGTAATAAAATATTCAAATTTATTGACTAAAACCCCCTTTTTAAATTTATTATTATAATCCGTTGTTTAGTAGTTTAAAAAAATCAATCTTTGAAACTTTTTGTTTTAATTACTTTTGTTGTTTACCCTAATTTTTGAAAGTCTATAATTTTTTGTTTATTGTTGTATATATGTACATATATATTTAATTAAAAATACAAATATTGGATCTAAATATCATTTATTTAACCAATAATGTTATTTTGATCCAATATATGTATTTTTAATTAAATATTTATTTATGGATTGCTCTATTTTCAATACATATGTATTAATTTGATCTATGAAAGCAAAAAAGTTAATAAAAATATTTCTGTATGTGTAAACTGTTCTGTTTATATAAATATTTTATAAATTAACATGCTCTCTATAAAAAGAGAAACTTTAAAAATAAATATAATTGAAAATATAATTTTTCGATCTTTATTCAATTTTTTTCCTTAGAAATTGTGGTAAAGGCCCTGGTAACCATGATGGGTAGTTAGCAATTGCTTTTACTGCAAGTGGATCACATGTCTATACACAACTCCGCCTTTGCCGGTCCCAAGCCCAGATGAAAAAGAAGGAGGGGGAGCAGTAACAAGCTCGCTAAAAAACCTGGGCTCAGCTGGCCCGGCTGATGTAAGGGCTCCTGATCTAGGGATACAGGATGAGCAGTGTTTGTACTCCATGTTAGGAGCAGCTGCACATGGCGTCTGTTCCTCATTTCAGAAGCGGTCATTTCTTTTGGAGCTGAGTCAGCCTGCCACTGAGTAGTGCTCCCAGTCTTAATGACAAAGGCAGACGCATTCTACTTGACCCAGCCATGATGGTCGTCAAAAACCATCAAGGGTCACAACTTGATACTCTAATATGATTTAGTGGAGATAAGAAAGAAGAAGAAGACATGTCTATAACGACAGTGATAATCTTCTCGGTATTGTTTATGCGATAAAACAGAATAAAAGAAGAAAAGTATCTTTAATAGACAATTATAACGGTGCGAGCTTTCGGGCAAATAACCCTTCTACAGGCGTGGTAGACGTGGCACTATAACATAGGTAATGTGGCTAGAAAGAGAATATATACACATGATTATTTACATATTAGCGGAATATGCTATGCAAATGGGAATTTTTCATTTGTTATGACTATTGTAATTAAAGAGATAGTAGGCAAATAGGGCATTTGTATATTTGGAGTTTGAGTCTATAGAGGAATATGTTAACGTAAATTACTGGATATGCGATATTTCAAAGAATTTTAGGAAATGATTATATCAGGCTATCGTGTTATGGTTATTACTGCAAGGCCAGGAGAGCACGTAGGCATCAGGAAGATCTAGTTTGCGGTTGATGCTGTTATGTCTGTGAGATTCTATGGATTCGAGAACTAATCGCTGGTGCTGGTTATGAATGCGTCTGTAATGTATGGTGGGGTGGTTGGTGTTGAATGTATGGCCGGTATTGAGTGTGTGCTGGTAAAGGAGGGACCTGGTGTCTTGGTTGGAGATATTTCTAGAATGCTCAGACATTCTGATGGCGACGGATCTACCTGTCTCGCCAACGTATGTGGCAGAGCATTGCTCACACGAGACAGAGTAGACCGCGCCAACAGAATAGAGGGGATCAGGGGGGGCATGCGATTTAGTATATGGGTGACGGAGGGATGTGAGCAGGTTGGGGGAGTTTTTATATAAGGAGCGGATACCGTATGCTTTAAGGCTTCTGGCTATGTCGGCTGAGGAGGGGGAGTAGGGAAGTAAACATAATGATCTGTAAATTTTAGGATGGTTGGGGGGGCAGGTGTATATGAATGTCTGTTGATGAATTCAAGCGGAAACGATGCTATGGAGAGGTGCGATATGATGAGATTTTTCTCAATTTCTTTAAATATATCGAGCGAACAGTGGGTATAGATTCTTTTAGTGAGAGTTTTTACTATGTTGATTTTGTGGGAAATGGGGCAGTGTGAATTGAAATGGGTATAACTGGGGGGACACTGTTTTTTGTAGTAGACTGTGTTGTGGAATGAGGATGCGGTACGTATTATTAGGATGTCTAGGAATGGGATGACCTGGTTTGATTCTATTTCCAAAGTGAAGGAGATGTTGGGGTTAAAACTATTGAGGGCTGCAAGTATGGTGCTCTCCTGGCCATGTCTGCATAAGCAAAAGACGTCATCAATATAACGGCGCCATATTTGTATGTCTATGGGGAGTGTTCCAGCCTTAAATATTCAAAATTGTTAGAATTTACTTTTGTTAATTATTGTTAAATTATGTAAATTTTAGAAATGTATATAATCTTGATTTTAGAAAATAAAGTTAGTTATTAAGTATACGTGGTTGAGTCATTAGAGTTGGTGAGACAAGAGTTATTAAAGTATACGTGGTTGAGTCATTAGAGTTGGTGAGACAAGAGTTATAAAAGTATACGTGGTTGAGTCATTAGAGTTAGTGAGACGAGACAATAGCAGTTATTCAAGTTTGAATGAGTTATAGTTAGCTCGCTGAGTCAAGAAGCATATAATTAAAACCAGCGTTAAAATAAGAATTAGGCGGTGATTCCTCCTTAGTGCTAGGAGGCCAAAGCCAATTCGATTCATGGTCCCTCGATATCTGGATTAGGATTTGAAACAGAAGAAATTTAGCAAAAACTCAGCGAGAATACAATTGCAAATGTCTCGAGACGAAAGGATCCTCCAAAGAAAGTTAAGTTACCAGAAAAGGAGAATTGATGGATTTATTGAAAGTGTGGATTCAATTATTGAGGCAGGTGAAACAATACGCTTAGAAATAATGGGTGAAGAATTAAAGGAGATCAAAGAAAAAATTGAGAAACTCTACGACGAGCTGTTTTCTTTGGATGAAGTTGATATAGATAAAGAAAGTGAGGCATGTGATAGTTCAATGAACAAGATTGGAAGCTTGAGGGTAAAAATAGAAAATGAAAGAAAACTCAAAGACAAACTGGCGGACATAAAGCCAAATGGCTCTCAGGCAAATATAAAATTGCCTCAATTTGACTTACCGATATATGATGGAGATATCGGCAATTGGATCAACTTCAAAGAGCTATTCCTCACCACCATCGATGCACATCCAGGGTTAACTAACATACAGAAGTTACAATATTTGAATTCTGCAGTAAAAGGCGAAGCGGCCAGATTAATAAGGGGTTTCCCTTTACTAAGTGAAAATTATGGCCAAGCATGGAGTACACTGTTATCAAGATATGATAACCCGAGAGAGCTAGCTTATGCCCAGGTGTCAAAAATATTTTCTCTCCGGGCAATTAAGAATCCATCGGCTAAGTGTCTCCATGAATTCATGGATGTTTGTAATGAAGCCATAAGAAACTTAGAAACGCTGGAATTGAAAAGAAATCAATTTGTGGATGTGATCCTGGTGCACTTCCTCCAGCAGAAGTTGAGTGAAAATCTAAGGTTGGATTGGGAACTGTCAATGGACAATACTCTTCCATCTTATGACAAGTTCATAGCATTCATTTCCAGACATGCGAGAAGCATGTCTTGTGCTGTCAGCGAATGTTCAAAAAGGGAAGAAACCACCGGATCGAGATTTCCCAAATGCCAAAGCTACGGGATGCTAATTGAGAAATCGGACACTTGCATATTATGCAAATCTAAGCATCATCCACTATACATGTGCAACTTATTTTGCAAAATGCCTTTAAAAGAAAAATTAAATGTAGTAAAAGGTCATAAATTGTGCTTCAATTGCTTGAGGAAAGGCCATTTCTCATGGAATTGTAGGCTGAACCAACGATGCAAAGTATGCAAGGGAAAGCACCACACGATGATTCATTATGATAAACCGAGCACGGAAGGCGCTTCGGCCCAAGTTGAGAACACAACTCCGAAGGAACATGAAAGTGCTATCAATTTAACTAATACTCAACAGGCAAACTGCAATGATAGCCACGTACTACTCGCAACAGCTAGAATCAAGATAAAAAATGGACTCGGAAAGTTATGCACCTGCAGAGCCCTACTGGACAGCGGTTCCCAAGTCACCATGATAACAAAAGGATGCTGCGAAAGATTGGGACTTGTCCAAAGGAAATCAGATCGGATGATTATAGGGGTTGGAAACACACCAGTGCAGCATTCTTCATCGACAGTAAGTGTGACATTTTGTCCACTGAATAATTCTGAGGAATTCTCGGTGGAGGCAGTAGTCACGGGAGTGCTCACTTCAGAAATTCCGAACTTCAGGTTAAAAGACCCTAATTGGCCAACTTTGAAGAGCCTCAAATTGGCAGACCCAGAGTTCTACATACAAGCCCCAATAGATATGATATTGGGAGCAGATATATACACTGAACTTATGTTGAATGGCTCTATATCTCTCGGAGAAGGATTGCCAATGGCTATTAATACAAGACTAGGTTGGGTACTTCTAGGAAAACTCATGGGAACATCGGAGAGTAATACAGAAGTCTGTAACCTGAGTTTACAATCTGAACCAGAACTAGAATTCGTAATGAAAAGATTCTGGGAAACTGAATCTGTGCCGTCACCAGATCTTTGTACACAGGACGAAGATTGTGAAAGGTTATTTTCGAATAACCATGGCAGAGATAGCCATGGAAGGTATTGGGTAAAATTGCCATTCAGACAACATCGACCGCTTCTGGGTGAATCAAGAGAAAAAGCTTTAAGAAGGTTCCTTTCGTTGGAAGGAAAATTGTGTAAGAATGTGAAATTATATGACCAATACCGGGGATTCATGAAGGAATATGAACACTTAAACCACATGGAAAGGGTCCCAATTGCAGAGGTGAAGCGAGAATTGTGCAGATGCTATTACATGCCTCATCATCCAGTAATTAGAGAGCAATCCACTACAACAAAAATGAGAGTTGTGTTTGATGCATCAGCTAAATCTGAAAATAATGTTTCTTTAAATCAATTTTTGCACAAGGGACCAAAAATCCAACAGGATGTATTTTTCATTCTCCTCAGATTCAGAACGTATCCTGTCGCCATAACTGATGATATAGAAAAGATGTACCGCCAGATAAGAATTCATCCAGAAGATGCGGACTATCAGAGGATATTGTGGAGACCATCGCCAGAAGAGCCTGTGGTGGACTATCGACTGCTGACTGTTACCTATGGTACAACTTCGGCTCCAATTTTCCTGAGGCTTCTAGGGTGACCTTGAATGATTTCTATGTCGATGATCTGCTAACAGGAGCTCAAACGATTGCTGAAACCAAAGAACTAATAGACCAATTAAAAGACTTAATGAAAAAGGGAGGGTTTCACTTAAGAAAGTGGAATTCAAATTGCCACGAGACTGCAGAGAAGTATTTGTCGTTCTTCAAGACCAGAAGGTGCGAGTTGCCCAAGTTCGGGCTGCTACCGGAGTCTACCTACGACCTATTACGAAGTTGGCTCCGCTTCCCTTCAAATCTGAACCAGGGTTCAGCGGCCGGGGGGAGTATGTTCCAGCCTTAAATATTCAAAATTGTTAGAATTTACTTTTGTTAATTATTGTTAAATTATGTAAATTTTAGAAATGTATATAATCTTGATTTTAGAAAATAAAGTTAGTTATTAAGTATACGTGGTTGAGTCATTAGAGTTGGTGAGACAAGAGTTATTAAAGTATACGTGGTTGAGTCATTAGAGTTGGTGAGACAAGAGTTATAAAAGTATACGTGGTTGAGTCATTAGAGTTAGTGAGACGAGACAATAGCAGTTATTCAAGTTTGAATGAGTTATAGTTAGCTCGCTGAGTCAAGAAGCATATAATTAAAACCAGCGTTAAAATAAGAATTAGGCGGTGATTCCTCCTTAGTGCTAGGAGGCCAAAGCCAATTCGATTCAGGGAGGGTACGGGTGATCCAGTTGTCTATTTCGGACATAGCGACTTCTGCGACAATAGAGGAAAGAGGGCTACCCATTGGAGAGCCCTTAATTTGTCTGTAATGATTTTCTTGGATTGTGAAACAGTTCATGTTCAAGCAGAGCTTGGTAAGTTGTACTATGGATGAAGCTGTATGGGAATTTACACTCTGTGAGTCAAGGAACCGCTCCAGACTATCTATGATGAGATTGTGGGGAAGACTGAGGTAGAGGGAGGTTACATCGAAGGAACACATTGTAAAATGTGGGGCGGGTTTTAAGGCAGTTAACTCATTGATAAAGTGGGGGGTGCTTCGTATGGAGTATATATTCCTGTGGTTTTGTAACAGAGGGGAAAGGTAGTTAGAGAGGAATTTGGCCAATGGATAATCGGGTGAATGATGGTAGGCGATAATCGGACGGAGTGGTACGTCAGGTTTATGGAGTTTTGGCAGGCCGTAGATGTATGCGCTATTGGAAAGGTTGTAAATAAATATCTGTAATCATCGGGGGTAATATGTTTAGATTTTTCAACTGTAGTAGGGAGGTTCTGAAAACTTTAACTAGAGAGAGGCTAACCTTGTCTGAGATGGGGGAGAAGGTGGTATCATCTCCGAGTAGATCGTGCATCTTGGCTCGGTAATCCTCTTGGTTCATGATGACGGTGTTTGAGCCCTTGTCGGATCGGGTGATGACTATGGATTTACTCTGCTTAAGTCTTTGGAGTGTTCTTAGGTCTGCACGGTAGTTGGGAGGAGGGGTATAAGGTTTAGTTAGAGTCTTGGCAACCAATGTTCTCACGGAATGTTTGTCTTGCAGGCTGTACTGTTTGATGGTAGATACGACGGAGCTGATGACCTCAGGGATATTGGGCTTGGAGGGGATGCGGAACTTGAGGCCCTTCTCTAAAAGTGATATTTCTGAGGGAGATAGGGTACGGTGTGACAAGAAAATCATTACAGACAAATTAAGGGCTCTCCAATGGGTAGCCCTCTTTCCTCTATTGTCGTAGAAGTCGCTATGTCCGAAATAGACAACTGGATCACCCGTACCCTCCCCATAGATATACAAATATGGCGCCGTTATATTGATGACGTCTTTTGCTTATGCAGACACGGCCAGGAGAGCACCATACTTGCAGCCCTCAATAGTTTTAACCCCAACATCTCCTTCACTTTGGAAATAGAATCAAACCAGGTCATCCCATTCCTAGACATCCTAATAATACGTACCGCATCCTCATTCCACAACACAGTCTACTACAAAAACAGTGTCCCCCCAGTTATACCCATTTCAATTCACACTGCCCCATTTCCCACAAAATCAACATAGTAAAAACTCTCACTAAAAGAATCTATACCCACTGTTCGCTCGATATATTTAAAGAAATTGAGAAAAATCTCATCATATCGCACCTCTCCATAGCATCGTTTCCGCTTGAATTCATCAACAGACATTCATATACACCTGGCCCCCCCAACCATCCTAAAATTTACAGATCATTATGTTTCCTTCCCTACTCCCCCTCCTCAGCCGACATAGCCAGAAGCCTTAAAGCATACGGTATCCGCTCCTTATATAAAAACTCCCCCAACCTGCTCACATCCCTCCGTCACCCATATACTAAATCGCATGCCGCCCCTGATCCCCTCCATTCTGTTGGCGCGGTCTACTCTGTCTCGTGTGAGCAATGCTCTGCCACATACGTTGGCGAGACAGGTAGATCCGTCGCCATCAGAATGTCTGAGCATTCTAGAAATATCTCCAACCAAGACACCAGGTCCCTCCTTTACCAGCACACACTCAATACCGGCCATACATTCAACACCAACCACCCCACCATACATTACAGACGCATTCATAACCAGCACCAGCGATTAGTTCTCGAATCCATAGAATCTCACAGACATAACAGCATCAACCGCAAACTAGATCTTCCTGATGCCTATCGTGCTCTCCTGGCCTTGCAGTAATAACCATAACACGATAGCCTGATATAATCATTTCCTAAAATTCTTTGAAATATCGCACATATCCAGTAATTTACGTTAACATATTCCTCTATAGACTCAAACTCCAAATATACAAATGCACTATTTGCCTACTATCTCTTTAATTACAATAGTCATAACAAATGAAAAATTCCCATTTGCATAGCATATTCCGCTAATATGTAAATAATCATGTGTATATATTCTCTTTCTAGCCACATTACCTATGTTATAGTGTCACGTCTACCACGCCTGTAGATGGGTTTTTTTGCCCGAAAGCTCGCACCGTTATAATTGTCTATTAAATATACTTTTCTTCTTTTATTCTGTTTTATCGCATAAGACATGTCTATATATGAAAGAAGCAATTCGACTTTTAAACTTACATGTGTACAAGAGACATTTCGCTACTTGCAATAACTGGTAGAGTTAGACTTTTGCTAGAATAGGAAAGCAATGTAAGCATTTCTTTCTTCAGTAAAAAAAAATGACTAATGCGGGATTCTATCCTGAATCGTGTCTGTCCCAAATCGAAGGCTTAAACCACTCAACCATCGATACCTCACATATAACTTTGAATTTATTCAATATATTCCTGTTTCTAATACCGTTGGCAGAGATACAGAGATAGAACAAAACTTTTAAAAATTCAATCGATACATTTTAACGAGCAATAAATAAATAAAATCGAACTTTTTTCTCGAAAAATCTTTTTTTTTTGGGGGGGGGGGGGGGGGTTAAAGAATGCATCTTCTACTTTTTGTTAAGCAAGAATCCTTAAAATGCATAGAATTGCAAGTGCACCACATGTCTACACATGTGAAAAGCAGTTCGAATTTGCACTTACAAATGTGCCAGAGCCTCGTTTGGTTACTTGCACTCGCTGGTGGGGTTGGACTTTTGCAAGAATCGGGGCCATTGGAGTTTTTTTTTTAAGAAACAAGTGCACAATGCGGGAATCGAACCCGGGTCGTAGTGGTCGGAAACCAACGGTTTAGACCATCCTTCCACCGATCTCCTTATCTTCCACTTGATTTGATAAACTTTATAAGAAGGCATATAACTTCAAACATACCATTTTAAATCTTAATACACCATTATTGTATTTTGTTTGAATTGTTAATATTATTTTAATTAAATATATATATGACAACTTTATATGTTTAGAGAATGTGGATTTTATATCGCCGCGCAGCGTTGAGTAAGGGTTCATATTGAGGATAAAGAATGAGCCATAACACCAGTTTCGGAAATTCCATACAAAAAGCCAATTTCTATATAAACTAGTAAATCACTAGTATAGTTTTCACTAGGGTGATACAGTGCATCGTTCTGATGCCTAATATAAGGTATATGTGCCTCATTTGGTACTGGAATACTATCCTCTCGCAACTTTATATATATAGAAACGTTATTTTCTATATATATATATATATATATATATATATAGAAGCAATGGGCGCTTCTCCCGTCAAAATAAACGTCAGAATCTGACGCCATTTATTGACCGTCGCCGCAACTAGCGGCATCGGGTCGGTGACAAAGCCACAACACCAGCTTTGGCAAACTGAGAAGCGTCCACCAGCTAAATATCTCTTTGGTAGATTGTGAAGATTCCATTAGATCCCGTGTGGATCTCATGTGTCCGCCCTAGACTGACGAGGGCCATTAGCTCGAAATCATGGTCTCTAGGTGGACGCTTCTCAGTTTGCCAAAGCTGGTGTTGTGGCTTTGTCATCGACCCGAGGCCGCTAGTTTGCGGCGACGGTCAATAGATGGCGTCAGGTTTTGTCGTTTATTTTGACGGGATAGGCCCCCTATGCTTCTATGGATCAATTTACTCCTGGAGTATTTTCATCTATATATATATATATATATATATTAAAAAACGAAATAAAAAAATAAAAGATAAAAAAATCAGGTGTTGAAATCAATATAAAAAATGGCATATCCTGACCAGGAGCACATGTGCTTTACAGAAGGCAGAGCGCCATCTGGTGGAACAGAAATCAACTAAACATTGATTTAGCCTGTTCCCTGATATTTGGCCAAATATCAGGGAACAGGCTAAATCAATGTTTAGTTGATTTCTGTTCCACCAGATGGCGCTCTGCCTTCTGTAAAGCACATGTGCTCCTGGTCAGGATATGCCATTTTTTATATTGATATACAGGGTGATCCAAAAGTCCCGCACAACTTTAAAAATTAATAACTCCGCGAATATTTGCGCTAGAGCAATGCGGTAAACACCATTGTGTTCAGGATGCAATGGGATTTTTTTATAGCAAATAATGAAAAATTCGAAATTGATTTTAGTTACAACTTTATTAGCTAGATGGCGCTCTACCAGAATCAGAGATTCAGCGGCCAAATTGTTTGATAAATTGAAAAATATAACTGAACGACACGTATTTTTCCTTTTTGAATACCAGGAAAGAACCCTAATAATATCAAATGATAAATTAATAAAACACCATTTCGCCAAAAGTTAGAAGAAATGGTTAACGATTTTTAAATACAATCTGAGATATGTAAAATAGGTATATGCAAATTAAAAGATGTAGCAAAAAATATTTATATTTTAGATAGAGTTTTGTGAAATAAATTGAATGTTTGAAAATAACTACTGATATCAATACACGATTTTTGAAATGTTAATATAGTACCAAAAATTATAATGGCACTACTAATAGGATTTCGTGCTATAAGGAATGTATAGTTTCTTGACTAATTGTCGACACTTGACTATTTAACTGGATATTTGTCATGATCCAAAAATCAAATATAGAGGGGAGTGACAAAATATATTTGTCGTACTTTATTCCAAATATCCTATGGGTTTGTCAAATGTTATCATTGTTTATTATACTGTACATAATTTTGAAAATGTATCCCCTCAAAAAAAAAAATCATTTTTAAATCGACCTTTTGCGTTGAAAAACGTGGTAGTAAAATAATTTTGTATTATTTTTTGCGCAAAATATCTAAAGTTGGGGGGGAGATACAGAGATTATTCCTTATGTTATTTCTTCTAATGAGCGAAAAGCGATAAACTAAACATAAGGGGTAAAATTGTGTATACCAGTGTTATTCGAGAAGTTATAACACTTTGGCCTGCACGACATAATATAAGTTGTGGGCAAATGACAAACAAAAAATTACTGTTTACAGAAAAAAAAAAAAGAGTCAAGATGTGAGGACAGCATTTATTATTCCCATAACCCAAAACAAAGAGCTGCAAAATATAACACATGAGATAACTGCCTTCACTCTTGTATTAGGTCACAATCCTTGCTCAATGTGACGCCCTTCATTCTCAAACACCGCCTGCAGACGATAGATGACAGAATGGTCACAATTAAATAGTTGAAATTTATAAAACGTGCCATCTGATAGAAGCCTTCAACATGGCCAATGTGGTAGGCCGGCATCGATAAAAACGCGACTTAATGTACCCCCCTTACCGAAATTGTAAGGCGTCAAGTCTGGTGATATTGGAGGCCACTGGTATATAAAGTGGCGACTTATCAACGAATTCCACCGAACGTATCCTTCAGCAATTGTTTGGCACCGCGGAATATATGAGGAGGTCCTCCATCTTGCATGAATGTTATTTCGCTTAGTGCTTGTCTGTCCTGAAATATGGGAATAACCTTTTCTCTCAAAAGTTGAACATAACGTTCACCAGTTACAAAAACGGTTTTAAAAGTTCTTCCATTGATTTTTTCAAAGAAAAATGGCCCAATAATAAAAGAAGAAGTGAACCCACACAAAACTGTAACTCTGGGCTGATGAAATGGTATTTCTATAAAAATCCTAGGGTTTTCTGTTGCCAAAAAGGCAGTTTTGAATGTTAAATTCTCCCTTTAGATAAAAGTGAGCATCATCTGTTTTTAGAACATTTGATAGCCAGTTTTCATCAATATCAATTTGCCGGAAACCCCATGCGGCGAATTCTTGACGCTTCTCAAAATCGCTGACTTTCAACTCGTGAAAACCTTGAATTTTGTTAGGATATTTTTATAGAAAAATTTTAAATGTGTGTTCTCTCCAAACTGTTCCATACGAAATCCCCGTTTGTCGAGAAACTTGTCTAGCACTTACTTCTCCATGCGTGGATAACATTTCAATAGCTTCAGCATTCTGCAAAACCGTAATAGCCACTGACTTGCATGTCGATGGTCTTCCACTCCGAGGTTTTGCTTCCAAAGATCCAGTTTTCTCAAAACTTTTAATCAATCGCTTTAGAGAGTAGCAACTCATTGGTCCTTTACCGCTGACTACCGCTATCTCCAGTAATGCTACCGCGTCCGGGGTAACCGCCGCGTCAGGAGCTGCAGCTCGAGCTCATGATGAGAAATCTACTACGAGGACACAATTCAATCTACTACAACTCAATATAAATGGTACCTAGAGGAAAATAAAGAGCTGACTTGTCTTCTCTGTGACAACAATGTACATATTAATTGTCCTCAGGAGACAAAATTGAATCAGAATCTGAGATTCAATATCAAAGATTATACAACACTACGAATGGACAGACCGGGAAAATTCGGAGGAGGAGTTGCCGTTTTGATTAAAACTCTAGAAATCAAATTTAAGAATATCGCCTATAATCAGAGTAAGCCTAGAGAAAGCACGACAGAAGCTCAGGCAATAGAAATCTATCTTACAGCTAAAACAATTCCAATCATAAATGTTTATCACCACGATAATACTAGCATCAATACAGGCCTGATAGAAACATTAAGTGAAGCGTCTTCGGATATCGCAATCATACTTGGTGATTTTAACGCCGAAAGACCAACTTTGGGATCACCTGTCCAGGATAACAAAGGTCAGCAGGTTGAGGACATGCTAACCGACCTCGACCTTACGCCGTTAAATAACGAAAAGAACACCTATCTATCCAAGTCCACAGGCACAGAATCCGCAATAGACACCACAGCGATAAATTACAACATCGCACCCACAACACAATGGAAAATTCTGAAAAGTGCAATCAGTGACCACAGACCAATTTTAACAACCCTAAAATTCAAAATTGAGAATTTCCAACAGAATAAAAGAACACTGGAAAAAATATACAGAAAAGCTTGAAGAACTGTGCAACGAAGAATTAAATCACAGAACGATTGACAAAAAATTGGAAAAATTCTCTTTGAACATATCCAAAGCTGCAAAAGTATCGATACCTAGAGGTAGACGTAAAGACCTGTGAATACTTTACTGGAAGGACCACAATATCGAGGCAATGATTGCAGAGAGAGACAATAAAAATGAACTTCTTAAACCAAATAAAAGAGAAGAAATCATAAAGGAACTCATTGAAATTAGTCACAAAATAGAACAAGAAATTTGGATATTCAAACAAGAAAAATGGGCAGAATTCTGCGAAAAAATGGATCCAAAAAAGGAAAGCCATCACTGAATATAATTAGTGTTATAAAACTCAAAACCAACACTAATCCTCCAATACTCTAACCGATATGAACAGCGAGAACGAACAAACAGATGGCTGACATAATTTCTGAATATCTTTCAAGCACTTCCAGACTCAGCTATACGAATGAAGGCAGGACTCTAAAAAATAATATAAACAAGTTAGTTAAACAAGCAAGAAATTACCATCAACAAGATATTTACTCGAGAGACTTCACACTGAATGAGCTTAATTCATCAATAGGAAAGTTAAATCCAAGATGTCACCTGGAGATGCTCTAATCTTTGGTCAAATGATTAAACACTTTGGAGACGAAACTAAAAATCAACTCCTACGAATACTAAACATTTCATGGCAAACTGGTAAACTACCAAAGAATTGGAAGATATCAATTATAGTGCCAATACTGAAACCAAACAAAGATGCTAAGGAATGCAAGAACTATCGGCCAATTGCTCTTACCAGCATACTTTGTAAAATAACAGAATGAATTATCCACTCTAGGCTCATAGTCTGGCTCACTAACAATAATAAAATAAACTTCTACCAAACTGCCTAAAGATCCAGACACTGTAAAACTGATAAACTGTTCTACTTCTGTCAATCAATAATAGATTTCTAGGAAAAACCGCCAAAGAAGACAACGGCCGTATTCCTGGATATGACCTCAGCTTTTGATCGAGTGTAGAAATTATTTGAAAGGCTGCACAACATCGGAGTAAGAGGAAAAAACCTTAATCTGGATTGCAGACTTCTTAAGGGGAAGAAGGATAAGGTTCGGGTCAATGGAACATTTTCCAAGGACCGATGAACATGGGCTGGTGTACCTCAGGGATCTGTGCTCAGTCCTATACTCTTCTCGCTATATATTAACTGTTGTTTATGTAAATAGATGAATATTATTTGTATTATTTAAAGCCTCATTATGTAAGAATATATGTGTATATAAATTGGCAATTTTTTGTTGGCCAAACGAAAAGAATCTGAGGCTCTTTATTGGACACGACATAAACAACAACGGCATTCCAGAGTAAAATAAATCATCAGAGATAGATAAATATTTTTCAATGAATTAAAATAAATATAATCGATACCGAGAGAGAGTTGAATTTAAAAAAAATAGAAAATTATTATTTTCGAAATATAAATAGCTGAGAGGATTCCAGCAAACCGCATCTAAAATATCAGGTTTTTTTTTTTGCTACATGTTTCAATTTGCATATACCTATTTTACATATCTCAGATTGTATTTAAAAATCGTTAACCATTTCTTCTAACTTTTGGCGAAATGGTGTTTTATTAATTTATCATTTGATATTATTAGGGTTCTTTCCTGGTATTCAAAAAGTAAAAATACGTGTCGTTCAGTTATATTTTTCAATTTATCAAACAATTTGGCCGCTGAATCGCTGATTCTGGTAGGGCGCCATCTAGCGAATAAAGTTGTAACTAAAATCAATTTCAAATTTTTCATTATTTGCCATAAAAAATCCCATTGCATCCTGAACACAATGGTGTTTACCGCATTGCTCTAGCGCAAATATTCGCGGAGTTATTAATTTTTAAAGTTGTGCGGGACTTTTGGATCACCCTGTATATATATATGAAGACAGCTTCTGGGAGAGCCGTATACTACTTGATGGACACTCAGATGGCTAATAGAGGAAGGGTCATCAGATAAGGCGGTGGTTAGCTGAAATTATCTGAAAGGTAATTCCAGACCACCAGCCATCAACAGAGTGTAATGGGCTAGTATGGCAAGAATTATATATTCAATTATTTTTTATTATAATAATTTTATTATTATATATCTCTATTTCCAAGATCATAGTCTTTGACGAATTTAATATTTGTTTTTGACTCATGCTATATCATGCTATGCTATATGTCGTACTAAATTTGAACATTCGCGTGAGAACGACCTTGCAACCTCAGAACATTTTTTAACGCCTTGCCAAATGTCCATTTTTTTTTTAATTTCTCCTGACGAAAACAAAATATTTTGATGGAACGTTGAGTAAATAAAACGTTAACTGGCCGAAGTGTCTAACTTTTAAAGAAATATAATTATATAGTCGCACAAATTCAATGACGATTTTGAATGAATGGCGAAATTAAGTGTCGCCATTAAAACTATGAATTACCAACAAGAAGTTGCGTCTGGATACATACAATTGTCAGAAGCAAAGTTGTCTGTTTTACATGTTAGGAATGGCCTAATCTAAATCTAAGTCAAACTGACTTAGAGGATTTGCTTCATATTCTTTGAATCGGTGGAAGACCATCTTTTAGCCATCGTGAAATTACCATCGCTTTCAGGCATTCAAATAAGAAAACAGATAATTGTAAAGATAGAGGCTGCCTGGTCGGTATTCATAGTTCTTCAAATTAAAGATACTTTGGCCAGTAAATCTTTTTATTATCTCGACGTTTCGACAAAATATTTTGTCCTCGTCAGGAGCGAATAAAATTTACTGGACGAAGTATCTTTAATTTGAATAAAACAGATATATCTACAACAAAATTGTTTATAATATCGTTAATTATTTAAATACATATTTCATATTCCAAAAATAATTTTGAAATCAACTTAATAGCATATTAAAGAGGTCTATCAGAATCACCAAATTGTTCCTGCGGAGAAACTGAACAAACTGCTCTTCACCTTATCTATGACTGTCCGAACTTTTGCCGAAGTGAGACATCGTTTGTTACCTGATTTAAATGATCTAACTCTTTTACCTCAGCCACTTTGTTTATA
The DNA here is from genome assembly GCA_030710605.1 of Cordylochernes scorpioides. Classification (NCBI taxonomy): domain Eukaryota; kingdom Metazoa; phylum Arthropoda; class Arachnida; order Pseudoscorpiones; family Chernetidae; genus Cordylochernes; species Cordylochernes scorpioides. The sequence continues at coordinate 69,717,125 of CP092876.1, forward strand.
TATATTTTATTAACTCTGTCGAATAATACATGTAAATTTGTAAATATTTAATTCTAAGTTTTAATTTGTTTGTTGCTTTGTTTCCTCCGTATTAGGCGCAAATATTTCAATATCGCACCTGGTTGATTAATAAATGAATGAATTTAAAATAATATTCATAATTCAAAATATAAATAATGTATCACTATTAAAATATATATAATTAATATAAAAAATAATAGACAACACATTTCTTAATGGCTTTGTGTAATATTCCAAAATACAATATCTATACCAGTTAGGAAAAGTCGATATTTTGTTAATATTTATGAAATTTAAGGAATTTTCTGGAATTTAAAAATATATAGTAATATGAATCGTATACAATACTTTAAAAGTACATATTTCAACCATAATGTAAAATTAAAACAAATGATACCAGAAAAAGTGACATTTTTGTGAAACTCTCCTATATCTTTAAATATTTTAAAATATTTTGTCTTTTTATTACTTTTTCAAATAAATATTTTCCATTTATCTATCATTTTCCTCAAATATCAGCTTTAAATAAGATTATCTTACGCTTTTACACGAGAATACAATAGATCCATGAATTTATATTATGAAAATAAAGCAATCCATAAATAAAGCTGAGTTTGTTATTGACACACATTAATGTTATAATACCTTGAAATAGGTTGGCGTTCAGCTAACTGAAATATAGGTAAAATAAATTATATTTTGATCCAATATATGCCTTTTTGATTATAAAAATATATAACAATATAAGGCACAAATAAAAGAGAATATAATAAAATATATAAACGCACACAAAGAACAAGACATTTTAAATTAATTGTATAATGAAATTAATATATATTTATGTTTGATTATTCTCTAAAGAGAGAGAGGAAGAACATCATTGTATAAGCATACCTAAAATACTTAAATTTAATGAAAACTTTTTATATACAAAATAAACCTATTATAGTCGGAATGACATACAGACATTTTTAATCCTTTAAATATTATATAATTTTGTTTTAAATAATAGTTGCACGCATTATGGATAGAGAGAGAGAGAGATTTAACTAATATTGTATATTATATTTTTAAAAGTTATTCTAATTTCCAAAAACATATCTTTCTTTTGATAAAAAAATACGCTAAATTAAAATAATTATATTTATTTTAGTAGTATGTATATACATTTATATATATATCTCTCATTAAAGACATTATAATATTTTAAAATATAAATTATATAATATAATTAATGAGTTTTTTTTAGAAGATGTAATGGTATTTATTGAAGCTATTTGTTTCAATATTCATTTTAAGAAGGTATTCAAATTATACTTAAGCCTAAATTTGGATAAATATATGTCAAATGTTTATTCAATTCTTCATATAAACGATCAAAAAGTATAAAATCATTTGATTATTAATAAAAAATATATCGGTTGTTCTTGATATTCCAAATATCATATAAAGGGGATGCATGAAGAGGTCCGGTATTTCTATAGAAAATCGGTAGCGCTGTATTTTGAAGAATTTCCTGAGGTTCGACCATTGTTAGTAGAGTTGTTTGGACGTCTGCGGTTGATTCTAAGAAGAGTGTCTTGTCTATTGGGGACAGGTGACAGTTGGCGGACCGCAAATCTTACCTGGTAGCTGCAGAGGTCTCCCCACAGGATGAGCAGTGCGCCTGCGCCGGTAGGCTCAACAAGTGGTGAGGCGATCGATTTGCACCGATATTCATCACCTGTGGAACGCTGGCTGAAAATCTTATCCCTGTGGCATTCGAGACGTGTGTGGACATCTATTCATCACCTTTAGAACGCTGACTGGATATTTTTAATTTTATGTTGTCTGAGACATATGTCTACCTATAATAATCACCTTTAGAACGCTGGTTCGAAAATCTTATCACTCTGGTATCTGAGACGTAGGTGCATAGCTATTCATCACCTGTGGAACGCTGGCTGAAATTCTTATCCCTCTGGCATTCGAGACGTGTGTGGACATCTATTCATCACCTTTAGAAGGCTGGCTCGATATTCTTAATTCTGTGTTATCTAAGATGCGTGTCACCTCTAATCGTCTCCTTTAAAACGCTGGCTGAAATTCTTAATCCTGTGGTATTCAAGACGTCTGTACACCTCTATTCATCACCTCCAGAACGCTGGATCGATATTCTTATCTCTCTGGAATCTGAGACGTAGGTGCACAGCTATTCATCACATTTAGAACGCTGGCTCGAAAACATTTCTCTCTAGCATCTGAGACGTATGTGCGCCTCTAATCATCAACTGTGGGACGCTCGCTGAAAACTTATCCCTGTGGCATTTGAGACGTGTGTGGATATCTATTCAACACCTTTAGAACGCAGGCTCGATATTCTTAATTCTGTGTTATCTGAGACGCATGTACACCTTTAGAACGCTGGCTGAAAACCTTAATTACGTGGCATTCGAGACGTATGTACACCTCTATTCATCACCTTCAGAACGCTGGATCGAAATCCTCTCTGGTATCTGAGACGTATGTGAAAATATATTCATCACCTTTAGAACGTTGACTCAAAACCCTCCTCTTTATGGCATTTGAGATATACGTGAACATCTATTCGTAACCTTTATAACGCTCGAAAACCTTCTCTCTGGTTTCTGATATGTAGGTTCTCCTCTATTTATTACCTTCAGAACGCTGGCTTGAAAAATCTTTATTTGACATCTGAGACTTATGTGTGCTACTCTATTCATCACTTTTAGAACGCTGGATCGAAAATCTTTCTTTGACATCTGAGACTTATGTGTGCTACTCTATTCACCACTATTAGAACGCTGGATCGAAAATCTTTCTTTGATATCTGAGACTTATGTGTGCTACTCTATTCATCACTTTTAGAACGCTGGATCGAAAATATTTTTTCTGGTATTTGAGACGTATGTGCTCCTCTTTTGATCACTTTCAGAACGCTGGCTTGAAAACCTTCTCTCTAGAATCTGCGGAACGCCAAACCATTAATTTTTGGTATCTTAACCTATTTACCTATTTTCATCACCTATTAGCGCTTGCTCGGAATTATTCTCCATCTGGTATTTGAAGAAATTTACCGATATTCGTAAAGTGTGAGAGACTGATTCTTAAATATTTTCCTTAAGATATCTGAAAGATTTGCCCAGATATTCGTCACCTGTTTAACGCTATAACTTTAAAATATTCTTCTAAAACACACAACACAAGGTAGCTGATATATTCCTCGATGTCTATCCACTCTGAAACTATGGCTATCAAGTTTTTTTCTATCTCTATAAAAATGATAAATCCACAGATATCTATACAATGTGAACGCTGGCTTGAAAATGTCTTCCAGGTCTCTGAAAATGATTTATTCATAGATCATGAAGATAGAGGTTGTCTGGCCGGCATTCATAGTTCTTAGAATTAAAAATACTTCGATCAGTATATTTTTATTATATCGACCTTTCGACAAAAATATTTTGTCCTCGTCAGGAGCATATAAGAATTGAAGCATTTGGCAAGGCGTTAAAAAATATTCTTAAATATTTTTTTTCAAACCGTCGAGATAATAAAAAGATTTTTTGGTGCCGAAGTGTCGTTAATTTTAAGAACTATACTAATAGATTCAGAAATAAAAAGGCACATCCTTATCGTTCAAATTAAATTTGCTGATGGCTAGCGCCATCTATCGGAATAAACATCAACTATATTCATATAGAATTCTTTATCCACTTTAAACGATGACTGGAAAATATTATCCATTAGAGAAAGTTATACCTATTATTCCTCGATTGTATAGAACATCAAGTTCGAGATTAATCTATTAGATTATTGTACAAATCCTACTTTGGTATCTACGCTCTAGTATGGTCAGTAGTTAACATCCCGATAACTCTTGGGTTACATAGGCAAACTTCCATTTCCTTTTTATCACTTCACTTTAGCTGTAATACGCTTCACTAAAGCTTCTCTAAACTTCTCTTTCTCACTCTGTCTATTTGACCATAAGTATTCTCGTATATCAGATATCAAAATAGATCATTCTTTGCTCCATTCTCGATGGTCAAACTCCTAGAATGCACATACGGCATTGGTGGTGTTTCTTGATTTATATTTAAGTCTATACTTCATTTATATATAAGAAAATAAGGCATCTCCTAATCGTTAAACTGAAAGTTGCTGATGGATAGCGCCATCTGTCGGAATAAATATCAATTATTCGTTGAATATTTCAATTATTACAGAATTGGTCGAATACCTATTGATTAATCAAGAAAAGATAACCACGTAAGCGTTTCGGGATGATGGCCCTCGTCATTTGATATTTATTCCGACAAATGGCGCAAGCCATCAGCAACTTACATTTGCACGATAAGGAGATGCCTTTTTTTCTTAATTTATGCACCTTATTCCAATACAATTTCAATTTGTACCATTTTCCCTTTATTTATATAGTTCATATAAGAGTAAATGGCCCACAATACTAAATTAGAGGATTCTATAAATTAAATTGGAGAAACTGCTAGGAAGGATCTCCAATGATGAGCCAAGCCCTCTCAATATGTTTTTTTCATTGTAGTACTAATAATAAAAATTGTTTAAAAATTACATATATATGGAAGGTTTTCATGATGAAATTTTGACCTATAAAAATAAAGGTCTCCTCTCCCGTCAAAATAGACACTAAAACTAACCGGCATCTATTTTGACGGGAGAAGTGACCTATATACATATATATAGATATTTTATCGATATTTTTCTATGTTTATCCTTAACTGAAATTTATAATGATAAAACGATATATTTAAATTATAGTTATTTTATTATAGTCTTTTGAAAATAGAGCAATCCATAAATAAATCTTTAATTAAAAAGGCATATATTGAATAAAAAATATCATTTATTTTACCAATATTCCAGTTGGCTGAACGCCAACCTTATTCAAGGTGTTATAACATGCTGAGTTTGTTGTTGAAACACTTTAAAATGTCATAACACCTTGATAAAGGTTGGCGCTAAGCCAACTAAAATATTAGTAAAATAAATGATATTTTGATCCAATATATGCCTTTTTATTTAAAGTTATATATCTATAGCCAATAAAAATGCGCCTCTTCTTTAAAAAGGATTTAACGGAATATGTATCCCTTTTAATATATGGATACCATCCTTACCTAATTTTACAATACGAAAATGATGTATATATTATAAATAGATAGGCAAGTGTGAATGAATGGGTTTGTCCTCAAGTGCCGGTCAGTATTCAAAACCTACGCAAGGATTTGAAAGGAGTCTCAATAAAGAAAGGATCTTGTTCTCAAGGCGGTAGTTTTGTGACTTCGAAGACAGAATTTAAAACAGTTCGAGCTCAAACAGCTTGGTAACTACCAAACTTTCCCCTTGTGGGTGGAAGAACCGTTTGGAATATTGTCACAATCACCTTCACTTCTAACAGCATGTGGAATACATTAGCTTGATGAAATAGACAAATCTTGGTTATAGTTTCTCTTTTTAATATTCATATAATTTTTAATACAATATAATATAATGCGGCTTGTGATTGTAAAACGACATTTGAGAATTATCCCGCATGTGTTTATTTTCAACGAAATATCAAAATTTGTTTTAAGGTGAAATAACGATTATTTCTAACCTAAGGATGAGGTATGAAAGGATGAATTGTGAAGGGAATTGATAAACGGAAAAATAAAAATGTCCAGGAATGGGAAACGAACCCACAGTGTTCTGCTTACCGAGCAGATGCCATGTCCACTATGTTCCCATTCCTGGACACTTTTATTTTTCCGTTTATCATTACTCTTCACAATTCATCCTTTCATACCTCATCCTTAGGTTAGAAATAATCATTATTTCTCCTCAAAATAAATTTTGATTTTTTGTTGAAAAGAAACACATGCGGTATAATTCACAAATGTCGTTCTACAATTTTTAATGTATATATTTTACTTATCCTTTTATTAGTCTAAATTAGACAAGATCTTGGAGGTCGTGCTCATAAAGAAGTTCAAGAACTTTTATGCACCACTCCAAATAGGTTATATGCCAATTACGTTAAAGCGCTGGCTATTTTATATTAATATTGAATAAATCGCGTTTTTTATTTGTTTAAAATAAAATTATGTAATAGTTTTCTCAAACTATCCTTAATTTTATTATATTTTCAATGTATATTTTAGAATAAAGCAATAACATGCCGTTTATAAATAAGAAATGAAAATATTCAAAGTACGAATGTTTCGTTTTTCACACAAAAATCTAACTTCTACTATCCTTACTGCAATAAATTCATATATAAATAAAGAATTTTTTAAATATGAATAAATATAATATATACATGTTATGAATAATTTGTTTGTTGTTAGATAAAGGGTTGATAAGACTTCTATATTTCGACTTAGAGCGCTATGTCCCCTTAGGGACACTTGCACTTTAAACATAAACAAACAATTTGAAAGAAAAGAAAGATATTCAAATATGTACAGAATTAGTATGCAAGTTAGTTAGATGAAAAGATAAATATATATATGTCATAATTTGTATAGTTAATGACAAGAGATATAATTTATTTTCGTCAAAATAAGTATGTAAATATGTTACGCTTGTGTTAAAATGTAAATATGTAAATTCATCCATGTATAAAAGCGGGACAAAAAATAAAGGTGGCAGACATCGCGGGTGCGCTGTTCGCTAGGCATAACGGCTGCGCCTCTTCATTTAGCTACGACATATATATATATCAACACAATTGATATATGTACAAAGGGTTGGCGTGCAAATTTAGTTAAATGAAATCAAATTGTAAAGTATTGTGTGTATTCGATGAAGAGTTGAAGGTACAGTCGTAATAAAAAAAATATAATTATTCACCATCAAGTATATTTTATTTTCAATTAATTGAGGAAATATTACACATTAGTTATTATCACATTATATAGAATTTATAAAGTTAATTCTATATTAGTGGTTCAAAAAGATAGATATGTTAACTACGCATATTTACAACAAAACTGAGATGCCATTCTAAAAACGATGACAACAAAAGTAGAATTATCAATGAATAAACATAAAATATATATTTTTTAAAATATAGAAATATTTGAGCTTTTTGATTATATAATATACATATGGCGCCATCTCTCTGTCAAAAATGTAAGTATTTTATAAGTAGTAGAAGAATAATTGGAAGGTGATATGAGTATTTTATTTTGAAAATAGCGTAACCCTCAGGAATGATTTTCTGCCTCAGGCCTTTTTATAATCATTGGTTATTATTCATTATTACAGGATTGCAGAGATTTTGACAAATTACAAAAAAAAATCTTAATGCACCGTAACTTAATTTTCGGACTTGGACTTGACGCTAACTACTCCACAACTTGCCCATCAGACCCTCACCCAAGTCTTAGAGGGAGTAGGGAGCGGCCATCTCCCCCTGCTTACAACAACAACGACTGAAATAAAGGAGGAAGCACTGCCCCAGAAACTTTATTGGAAATACAGAAAGGCAGATTGGACCAAATTTAGACAAGAATCCAACCTCACACCAAAAATAACGAATGATAAGTAATAAAACAAATTACAAAAAAAAATCATTTAGCACCGTAACTCAATTTTTATTCACTTGAAGAACTTACCCGAAAACTTTCTTTAATCAAGTAAATAAAATAGTTGCGTGGTTTTATAATTATTTTGTAATTGGTTATAATAACTGTTTGGGGCTTTATAGTTCTACTTACAAAAAATAGAAGGTGAGAATTTGAAATTTCTGGTTTATCAGTGGTGAATGTTCTAAGCGGTCTCACAAGTTTGATCCATCATTGTTATAAAATGTTGTGTGTGTGTGTGAACACTAATACTGTTTTGAAAATCGGCCCTGTCACTTCACCAGTTTAAACACCTGTTTGGTAAATTCCACCGAATTCATAACCCTCTCGTAGGATGTTAGGAAATTGAAGCCGTCTCTGTACTGATGAAGACACCATAGCCCGAAATCATGGTATACAGGCTGCTTCTCACATGTGTAGACATGTGGTGCACTTACAGTAAAAGCAGTCGCTAACTACCCACCATGTTTATCATGGCTTTGAGATAAGAAAGATAGAAGAAGAAGATGGTATACAGGTTTTCGGTTTTTATTTTAAATTTGAAAAAAACTGCTAATTTGAAACATTCTTTATCATCACTATTCTTTTATTTTCCAGCATGATATACAATATTCAATTCATATTTCAGTTACACAAATATAATCTTTTAGATAATAAAAATGCATATGTATTGGATTAAAAATAAATTATTACCAATATTTCGGTTGGCTGAACGCTGACCTTTGTCATGGCTTACCTATTTATTTTGTATATACAAACCCTCAGCGCCACTTTTCATAAAAAAATGCAGTTAATTAGTTTTATTTTATATACAGTATATTAAAGACTAAAAGTATTTAACTGTAATATATCAAAAATATGAGGCTATGAATTTGTTTATACAAATTAAATAGGTTATTTTTGCCTTGATAAAGGTTGACGTTCAGCTAACCGAAATATTGGTGATAATATTTATTTTTTAGTTCAATTTTCCAAATATAGATGGCACGATGATGTATCATTAAGATCGATAAATTTTGAGAGATAATTCATAGAGTTAATAAAATACAATACATGATAAAGCATAATTTGTAGTATAGATTATAGATACAAGAGAATAAATTAGTTGTCTGGTGATAGTAATAATGCTGTTACCGAAACGTCACACACTATTAAATTATATGGATTAGGTCTTATTTTCTTGAAACTAAACTACATTACAATTATAATTCATATAAAATACTCTGCAATTCATATAAATAATAAACAAAACGGCTTCCGAGGGTTCGGTTTAGGAAGTATTTTTGTTTGTTATTTATAATTACAAGCTAGGTGGGGGGTCGGTGGAAGGATCGTCTAAACCGTTGGTATTCGACCGCTACAACCCGGGTTTGATTCCCGCATTGGGCACTTTTTTTTCTGATTTAAAAAAAATGCTCCAATGGCCCCCGTTTATTGCAAAGGTCCAACCCCACCAGCTAGTGCAAGTAAACAAACGGGGCTCTGTCACATTTATAAGTGCAAAGTCGAACTGCTTTACATGTGTAGACATGTGGTGCACTTACAGTAAAAGCAGTCGCCTACTTCTACCTACCATGATTATCATGGCCTGTACCACGTGTAATAGGGATAAGCAAAGAAGAACAAGCTAGGTTTTCTATATTTTGAACATTTCTACAATAAGTATAGGCGTAATTGTTTCAAATAACTTGTGCATCCGTTAAAGTTTAGTTAAAATATATTATTTATATATATATATGTTGAGATAGAAAGTTCCTTATACCTCGGCCCAATACAAGAAAATTAAGTTGCACAACAAGATACTCGAATATCTTTAAAATCTTAAATTCTCAGCAGAACTTTGTTAAGAAAAAGAAAACTACCAACTAAGATTCTCTATGTTAGTTTAAGGTTTTACGATTTACCATTTAAACTTAGACCCATCTATTTATAATCTCCACAACAACTTGGTTCCCATTGTTAAGACAATAGTCATATTGAATTAAAAAAGTTTTAAAACAAAAATTCTCTATTAAGGACAGTCGTCCCATAAAGGATTCTCCCAAATGGATAAACAGAAGTAAAATAGAAATGAACAAAGTTTAATTCTAGAAAGTATAGACAAGGAACGATAGAAGGACATTTGAATATTATCCCGCATGTGTTTCTTTTGAACGAAAAATCAAAATTTATTTTAAAGAGAAATAACGATTATTTCTAACCTTAGGGATGAAATATGAAAGGATGAATTGTGAAGAGTAATGATAAACGGAAAAATAAAGTGTCCAGTGATGGGAATCGAACCCACAATGATAACATATACGATTAAAGGAGTATTTAATTATTTGTGGGCAGAATTTCAGTTCTGATTGTTAGAAAATCTTTAAGGAATAGAGAAATTTTCATAAAAAGTTCGGTAAGATTAAAATATTTTGAGATTAAAGTGGTTTATAATTAGTTAACTGCAGAGTGAAGTAGTTTGACGTTGATTTTCTCTCTGTGTGTGATGCGGAGGGAAATAGGTATTTACCCTCTTACTTATTAAACTTTTAATATCCGAGTTTTTCTGTCAGTTATTAGGATGGGCGGGTATTAAATCTATTTGGAACTCAAAACGTCGATATTAAAGTTTTTATGCAGAATTTTAATAGAAGTGTACTTTACTTATTTACCGTTAGAATTAAAATCTGAGAAGATAATTGGCTTCCTTACTTGAAACTCTCTATATTAACTAACACTCTAACTATTATTATCATTTATATACTCAGGTAATTTTTAATACAATATAATGCGGCTTATGATTGTAGAACGACATTTGAAAATTATCCCGCATGTGTTTCTTTTGAACGAAAAATCGAAATTTATTTTAAGGAGAAATAACGATTATTTCTAATCTTAGGGATGAAATATGAAAAGATTAATTGTGAAAAGTAATGATAAACAGAAAAATAAAGTATCCAGGGATGGGAATCGAACCCACAGTGTTCCGCTTACCCGGCAGATGCCATGTCCACTTATATTCGACATATATTCGATTCCCATCTCTGGGCACTTTATGTTTCCGTTTATCATTACTCTTCACAATTCATTTTTTCAGACCTCATCCCTAAGGTTAGAAATAATCGTTATTTCTCCTTAAAATAAATTTAGATTTTTCGTTCAAAAGAAACATATGCGGGATAATTTTCAAATGTCGTTCTACAATTTATATATTAGTATAGATAATATTAAAATATTATTGAAGATTTATACTCATGGGTGGGAACTGAAGGAAGTTGTACGTGTTTGCATATATATCGTAATTCGGACAATAACTATGAGCGATATTTGATACACATTGACCTTTATTGAAGACACACAAAATAACCAAATGTGAATAAAATTGCTTCTGTTTCTTTATAATAAACAGACGACAGGCGACATTAAAAACTTTCTACTTCCATTATGTATTTCTTACGCTAGCGGTTGTAGCTATTGAGTTATTTGAATTTTCTAGGTCAAATATTGTGTTTCTTTCATCTTACTAAAATATTCAATGTTGCACACTCAAGATATTCCACATCATTATAGCCACGAGTTTCTTTTAACCAAAGCTAGACTAGCTTTCGTAACCCAGGAATTTCCTCAGGCTTTGATAATAAACTTACATGATAGTTATATTTAGAAATATAGATGAATTATTTTCGTTAGCGCCTAATCTTTGACGTCTATCCAGATGGAAGAGAGGAGCCTTTTATTTTCAAAAATATATGAAAATATGTTAATTTACTGTAAAATCTCCTTGTATCATTCTGACGTACAGATATCGGTCTAGTCAGGCCACTATCCCATCATGTATGCTTATAAAGAGATAAGGCCGCCTCTCCAGGTAAAATAGGCGTCAAAACTAGGTCCCCATTAATGACCGCCGCCTCAAATTACCGGCTTCGGGCCAGTAACAAGTCACAACATCAGCTTTGGCAAACTGAGAAGTGTTGACCTGGAGACCATGGAGACCTGGATTAATGGCCCTCGTCAGTCTAGGGCGGACTTTATTCCACGAGATCCTTAAAGGACCAAATGGAATCTTCACAATCTTCCAAAGAGGTGTTTATCTTAATAAAAAGACATCTCCTTATCGTGCAACTGAAAGTTGCTGATGGCTTGCGCCATCTATCGAAAAAAATATCTACTATTCTCGTTGATTTTTAATTATTCCAGAATTGGCCAAATACCCATTCTTGATTAATCAAGAAAATCTAAACACGGACGCGTTTTTCAGGTGTTTATCTGGTAAAGAGACTAAGCCAAATCTATGGCAAAAATATATATAGAAATTTTGCCGGTAGGATAATTATCTATAGAAATAAATAAATGGCCTCTAGTTTCGACGTCTATTTTGACGGAAGAGGCGAACTTTATTATCATAGATCATTATTCTTCCGGCAAAATTTCCATCTATATTTTCGCCATAGATTTGCCCTCTTCACTTTTCTAGCTAAATACCTCTTCGACAGATTGTTAAGATTTCATTTAATACCTTATAGATCTCATGAAATGAAGTCCGCTCTGAAGTGACGAGGGCCATTAGCTCCAAATCATAGTTTTTAGGTGGACGCCTTTCAATTTGCCAAAAATGTTGTTGTGGTTTTGTTGCCGACCCGAGACTGCTAGTTTTCGGAGTTAGTCAATAGATGGCATCTAGTTTTGACGTCTATTTAGACGGGAGAGGCAACCTCTACTAATATATATAACAGGCATGCTAAATTATAATCGTTTGACTTGTTATAGAAAAACGTATTGCATATCGAAATTATATTAAAAAGGTTTCGTATCTATCCAAAAATACATCTAATGCATTAAAATATATTTATGTTTTCTGTATATATGTTGAGGGTGGGCCTGAGGAATATCCTTTAACTCGAAAGTCATTCCATGTTTTAATAAAGACAACGTGCTGCCTTATTGGCGCAGAATCTCTTGATTGAAATATTGGGTTCTTCTTCGACAGTGTACATTTTAAGATCGCGTCAAACTTTGCTTTTATTCGAACTTCTATATTCTATAAGACTTGAGTACACACTATATGCACTGATGGAAAATCCTAACAGCTCTATGAAAGACCTATGTCAATATTTTCACATTATTTGATATGTCTATGTTTGTTTGAGGATTTTTCTGTTTGTTGACATGTCTCAGTAAACCAATCGAAGCCTTATTTGCATTCAAAATACCTAGTTCTATTAGCAGAGGAACTCGAGAAAAAGAAATAAATATATTCAGCGAAGAAAACGTTAACTACTAACCAATTATCTTCTTGACAATGGAAATATCTTCCTTTTATCATGCATTTGATGGTTTCAGGAGAATTTTGGTTAGATCTATTTTATAAAATAACAATAATAACATGAATATTCATCTAGAATTCAGCAATATTATTCAGATGATATGTTTGGCTGGATTTTTAGCCTTCCTAATTCATTTCAAAATCAGCTCATTAATTGTAAAAGTTTGCCCAATAGGATTTTAAAAAAGGAAATATTACCGAATATTCTATTTTCAATATGCAAATGGCGCTATGTCCTCTGTTTACTTGTGTTATGCACATAGTCTATTTTTGTCGGTATTCATTAAGGAATACAGATAATGGTTGTTTGAGGAAACTATGGATATATAAGCTTCTGATACTGTTGAAATATTTACTTGTATTCTCTCTATCCTTCAAAATTGTGACAAAATATTATTCGCTATTATTTCAACTCCATTCTATTTCTACAATGGCCTTATACACTGGGTGACATTGAAAATGGAACACCAAAAAATAGTGGCCAGAAAGTGATGAAACTCGGCAGACAGAGAGAGACAAGGACGAACAATAAATGATCTTTATTTCAAAATGATAGTCATAATACAGAGCGAGAACGGCGTCGGCTTAGTAGCAAGTAGGACCACCGCGGACGGCGATGCACGCAGCAACACGTCTAGGTAGAGAGTCAATCAGAGTATGGATGGCGTCCTGAGGGATGGCTCTCCATTCCCTCTCAACCATTTGCCACAGTTCGTCTTCTGAACGCGGCTGTGGCAAGGCATGCAAACGGCGTCCAATGATGTCCCAGACGTGCTCGATTGGTGAGAGATCAGGAGAGTACGGTGGCCAGGGAAGCATCTGTACATCTTGCAGAGCTTGTTAGCTAATGCTAGCAGTGTGCGGTCGGGCGTTATCCTGCTGATAAAGGGCATTGGGTACCCCCTGAAGGTAGGGGAGTGTCACCGGTCGCAGCACATCATCAACGTATCGTTGAGCCGTCATAGTGCCCTGAATACGAAGTAAAGGTGACCTGGAATCATACGCGATTGCGCCCCAAACCATGATTCCACGTTGTCGCACGGTGGGGCGTTCCACAATTGCTGTCGGATTGGACCTTTCTCCACGTCGACGCCACACGCGTACACGGCGACTATCACTGGACAAGCAGAAACGCGACTCATCTGAGAACACGACCCTGTGCCATTCCGTCATCCACGGTGATCTAGCCCGGCACCATTCCAAACGTTGGCGCCTATTCGGTGGGGTCAATGGCAGTCTTCTTAGCAGACGGCATGAGTGCAAGCCATTAGCAACCAATCGACGGGAAATGGTTCTGGTCGAGATGGAATGATCTAGGGTGTCTTGCACATGTTGCAGGATGGTGGTACAAGTGGCTTGTGGGGCCGCCACTGCTTGTCGAAGGATACGCCGATCCACACGTGCTGACGTCACTCTGGTTGCACCGACATTCCTATTAATTACCACATTTCCTTGTTCCAACCATCTTCTCCACAGTCGGTGCACCGTGGACGCACCAAGGTGTGTATCAGCTGCGATTTGAAGTATGGACCAACCTGCCCTTTTCAGTCCGATCACCATGCCCCTCGTAAAAGCGACTGTCTGCTTGAACTGCCTCCGTTTACGATGACCTGGCATTCTCTGTTATTACACGTGTCTTTTGACACAAGAACAAAATTTCTACAATGATTTTCCTTGAAGAAATAACGACACGAATACTGTCCTTTCTGCAAGTTCCTTCCCTTATATCTTACTCCATGTGCGCACGAGAGCTGCGCATTTTACATCATTTGCATAACTCGGTTAGGCGCGTCTACCCTGAAATTTGCATAATTTTCTGGCCACTATTTCTTGGTGTTCCATTTTCAATGTCACGCAGTGTACAACCTATGAATAAATACAAAGCACAACACATGGGTCATGCCAAAATAACATTAATGTTGATTCTATAAAAACACCAAAATATATAATTGAAACTCCATAGGGATTTTATATTCACTCCTAATGTGAATATGCTATTTCACACTGCTTCACATATATGGCTACATTTAGTAAAATATATGACGCCTGTAAACTGCGTTTCGTTTTTTAATTAATGAAACAAATTACAGGCGTCATTTCTGTGTAAATTACCACAGAGAGGTGAAATATCCACAAATAGTATTTAAAAAGATATTAAATAAATGTATTCAATATGCACTGAAGAAAATACAAATTTATAATCGCAAGGTACATTTAAATCAATTAATTTACCTATGACAGCCAACATAAGAACACCTATACTCTTAAAGAGAAAATATATAAAGCGCCTATAAAATAAATATATAAAGTATATATTAATATATATTAAAATCAAAAAAGGCATATCCTGACCAGGTTCATATGAACTTTTAGATAGCAGAGCGCTAACTAGAGGAACAGAAATTAACTACAGAGTGCATTTTAAGATCGCGTCAAACTTTACTTTTATTCGAACTTCTATTTCATTGAAGACTTGAAATCACACTATATGAACTGATGGTAAAGAGGAACAGCTCTTGAAAGAACTATGTCAATATATTCACATTAATTTGGATGCAGATGTTTGTTTGGGGATTTTTCTGTTTGTTGACACGTCTCAGTAAACCAATGGAAACTTTATTTGCATTCAAATACCTATCTCTATTAACAGAGGAACTTGAGAACAACAACAAAGATACAGCAATGAAGAAATATAAATAAACTATACCTATATAGAGTGGAATATAAATAACGAATAGGTATACACTCTGTCAACATTTAAAATAAATAAATAAATATATTTTAATGCATGAGGCGTGTTTTAGATCCATACGAAACCTTTTAGTGGTATTTAAACCTGCAATATGCTCCTTTTTACCAGACGATTTCATTTTAGCATGTCTGTTATATATTTTTTTCAAATTTTTTTTTCACATATATATATTAAAAGTAAAGAGAGCATATCCTGACCACAAGCAAATGTGCTTTTTAGACCTGACCAACTTATTTTTATTTTTTCTACTGTTTTTCATATATATATATATTAATTAAAAGGCTTATTTTTGATCAAAAATAAAATAAACATTTTATTTATTACAGAATCTAATATTTCACTAGGCTGTACGCCTATAGGTGTCAGGGTCTCTTCTTATTTTTAAATGTTTTGGAATCACGTAGTTAATCAAAACATTTAAAAATGAGAACGAAGATAGGCGTACAGCCTAACGAAATATTGGATTATGTGATAAATAAAATTTTTATTTTGTTGTTGATCCAAAATAAGCCTTTTAATCAACAATTCCATATGGATTGTGCTCAATATTCAAGATATATATATCCTCTCCTGAGGACAAACCTCAAGGAAGTGGAGAGGCTCTGATGTCTCCGGTACTCATTTTTTTTAGGAAACAGAGGCAATTTTGTTCACACTTGATTATCTCGTGTGTATTTAATAAAGGTCAATTATCAATTATTTTATTTCCAAAGCGCTATAACTCGCAAGGGATACTTGCGCCAAACAAGGAGAAAAGTTTATTTACATAAGTTTTTTACATTATTCAACGCATGAAAACACTAGAGATCCAGATTTTGTAGAAAGTTTAGAATGTATTTACAAAATGAACTAATTTTTAAATATGATTTTTTTATCGGAAATCAAATCGTTAAGTTCACAAACAACTAGTTAATTCTTCATTCTATAATCTTGAAATGCTGGGCATTCGATCAGTAGATGTCTTGAGGTTTGTTCCTCGATACCACAAAAACAACTTGAATCCTCCACTGCCTTTATTCTATTTAAAAACTTTTGAAATTTCCGTGGTTTGTAACAAATTGAGTATTATAAAAATTTGGACGAATGTATTCACTGTGTACAAATATATTTGAGACTTATTGTCTGAATCACGAATTGAAGATTCCATAAGCTTTGTCCATGAGTGTATGTAAAATTCCACCAACTCCTGTCATAATGAAAGTTATCCTTGATGACGAGTTTACTGTTCTAGTCGAAATATTAAAATAGAAGATTCTGCAATAGATCCAAAATATGCCTAATTTATTGAAAATGTATATAATGTATATATATATGAATTTCTTCATTTGTTTGATTCAATTAATAGCAGGGTAGCGTGAACACTTCCTTTAGGTTGGTGACAACATTGAAAAATTTCGATATTCTGTCAAAGAGTGTCATATTTTACTTACTGCTTTACACAATCAATATTATTATCTTGTATGCAATAATTACTTCAGCGCTTCAGTGAAAGGTGTCAAAATAAAGTGTGTGACATATTCCTCTATGTTCTATACTATAAAAAATAAAGAGATAGAGCTTACCTTTGTCTTGATGGCTATAGGCCAGGTCAGATCAGATATTGATAAGAAACAATTCATCCTTTATTCAATGCAAAACGTTCTTGGATTGATCTTTTTGTAAATCCAAGTTTGTAATATTGATGAAAGTAAGTGAATATATATATTTATATTAAAAATTGAAAAGGGGCATATCCTGACCAGGAGCACATGTGCTTTTTTAGATGGCAGAGCGCCATCTAGTGGAACAGAAATCAACTAAACGTTGATTTAGCCTATTCCCTGATATATTTATATAGTTACGTGAAAATAAATGTTAGAAATGTGAAACATATCCTCACTAAGCGGTAAACAAGGCAGTTAAGGAAGAACAAAAAGAATTTGACAGCGATAACGCCCATTGGTCAGTTTAGAAGTAGCGCTATCTTGCAGATGCTTGATGTAATAATCCCCACGCTTCCTTTTTCTATCTGTTCTTTTAAAAGTCCATCATGAAAAAGGGAACACTACTGTAAATATAGATTCCATCTTGAACTTGATTTATAATCTCTTGGTATCCCAGAATAGACGTCTCTACAGATAACATGAATGATCATTTCACATTTTGAGTTCTACCATCAACTTGCTGGATAAGGGGTTTGTAGCATCTACGACGAGATACGAAATGGCATTTAGGAATGTTATACAATAAAGTAGAGCTGAAACGTTTGCTGAATGCTTCTTTCTTGTTTTCAATTCTATAAGAATGAGAGCTATTGAGTTTATATAAAAAAGGACCGGTCCGCATCATTTTCTTCTGGAAATTAGGTATTGTATAGAATCAATATATCAAACCATCTGAAAGGTATAAAACAATATAGGAATGCTTTGCATACAGTTTATCCCTACTTATATACCTTTCAGAAGTTTTATCAAAATATCATTATGATCAGAATGACACATTTTGTTTATCATGATCTTAAGAATTCTTCGTTATATTGACGTTCATATTTTGACGTGTTGCACCGTAAAGCTTGTCTATATTCCATAAAATTCGATTAATCGTCACAAAATTCAATACTACATGATTATATTTGGATCTTGAGTGATTTCAAAGATCATCCATGATTAGAGTAAATAGTCTTATTAATCTTGGCAGAGATAATATCGTTCGCTAGCAGATAAAGTCATGAGTTTTTTGGTCTCAAGGTCTTAGACACGAAACAATGGCGTTCATTCAGTCCATCGTTCAAATATATCAGCCATTTGTATGTTTTCCATTTCTATCTAGAATAAGGTTATCATCATAAAGGTTGTTATGAAGAAGTGGTTTTATGATCAAAGTTTTCTTCGAAAATAGATGGTGAGGCATCCCATAACGTACCCGTAAATAAACAGAGAGAGAATGGTTTTACTGGCTACTGACCAAAGTGTATGGTTTTCGAGCCAATCCCGTAAATAAACAGTAGACGCTTTTCTCTCTTTACAATTTTCGGATGATTCACGCTGCAGTTATTTATAGCATTTTCTGATTGAAAAGATTATAAAAGTATTTTTATAAAACATGTTTTTTTAGGAAATACATTGATTCGATTGATATTTTAGATAAGTTTAGTTGTCTGATAATGTCATTGTTAAAATTTTCCTAATTAGGTGAAGTTAGAATATTGGAAATAGGAAATATAAGGAAGATAAGCCGATTAAGACATGAGAAATTCTCAGAAGACCCTGAGGTGTGATTCCACACAAGCAAACATTGCTGAAGCAACTAATGAATTCACAGTCACACCGCTGATTACCTCAGGGCTGTCCCAGGAATTAATTATCTCCATTCACTACTTATATAAATATGCTCATATTTGGTAAGACGTCAATGATCTCTGAACAATGGTGATCTAGAGTTATGGATCTAGAAATATAGTAGAGTTAAACCTGTCTATAGCACCCCCTCTAAATAGCGACTTCCTCTCTATAGCGCCCGATTTTAAATACGTAGTACGATGCGATTTACATTAAAAGTGACCTGTCAATAGCACCCCCGCTCTATAGCACCCTATTTTGGTGAGTCCCAAGAGGGGGCGCTATAGACAGGTTTACCTGTATATATATATATGGATCTAGAGTTTTTATGTTTATAACTATTTGGTGCCAAGATATTCCTACCTATATTCCCAGTACACATGGTACCAGCTATGTAGTTTGTAATTACTTCTACCTTAAATAACCCACTAATCTCTTTATCTTCACATTTTAAGGGCAGTTCGAATTTTGCCCTCTTGCAAAGTACCTTATCTCCGTTTTGTTACATCTATTCAATTTTAGCGTTGGAGCTTGTTAAGAATCAAGGATCATTGAAACAATTTTTATTTTAATAGTTTATTTTCAATGTGGGATTCTGTATCGGGGCGTGAATGAAAAATGTGAATAGTGAATAGCATTGTGATACCAACTCAAGATGCAAGTTATGATAAGTGAGTTTAGGTTTGCGACTATTTGACTCAATTATATTTATCGGTAAGTTTGGATATGTTCAATAATCAAGGAAAATTGAACCAATTTGTTTTTCTTGAAATTCTTATAATGCATAATTCGATCCCTGTTACTTAATTGTTAAAAATACGACAGTTTATAGCACCACACTAACAATCAATAATGTGGAAAACACCATTTTTCAGGTTTGACCTCACACCTTTTCAAAATTACTTCACTCTCACCTTTCAACTTCTGTAGCCCTTCGCCTCATCAAAATAGAGTTCCCTGAGAAGAGCGACAGAGGGTTTTCATAACATGGGAACAAAGTATAAAAAATGTTGATGTAAATCAATTTAACTCACACAAAGATTTGTGAAAAATATTTAATGTTTATAATAAAATTAAGTCATTAATTTCAGTTCTATTATATTTTAGAACTCTAAAAGTGTCTATTTATGTTTGGTTTTCTTTTTTGGAAAGACTAGGGTGCTACTAGAAGACAAGGCAGATTTCCCTGCGAAACGTATAAAGTAAGGAAAACTAGCTTTAGGACTTGATTACCTTTCAATAGGTACGTAGAGGCATGAGGGGATAGTGTTTTTAAAAAAGAAATATTGAGTAAACGTGCCTTTCGGGGACGTCTATATCCTTTAATATGGAATGCGCTTTCTATAAGCTGCGATGGAAGAATGGAACTCTTGCTGAACTGTGTCGATGTCTCCTGCAACGTAATTGAAGTGTGCACTCGACGTTCTGCAGCATGTGTATTAATTATGGATATTTTCTATGGATCTTGATACAGGAGAGACTACCTTTGGGAGAAGTCATCCAAAACTTTTGTATCTCATCACTTTCGAGGAAATAAAAGTAATTAAAAAAGTAATTGGCTTATCATTTATCTTTGCTTAATGGTTAAAACTGGCTAGGAATAGATATATAATATCCGTGATGGAAATTTGAATTGAAGAATCCAGAGCACTAAAGAATGGTATCGTAAAAGGCATGTCTCTTAAAAAAGCTCGCAGATGGTGAAATTATTCATAATCCCATCAAGAAAGAATTGTATCGAGATGGTGTACAATGTGTTATCAGAATATATTTTCGATTATTTAAGAAATTTAAATATTAGCACCAGCTGTAGCTGCTAGAACTTCGTATCCTAATCATGAAAGTAACTCACGTATAGTATCCAAGCTTCACTTTGAAAATGTATTGCTATAGTCTAATCAACAGTTTCTGACATATATTCAGGCTATGATTGATCAGTACGAAGACCTCGTGAAGAACTGAATATGATTCGCCAAAATTTACTGTCTAGATACGATTAATATCTGATAGAATGGAGACACAACTGTGTTTACGTATTGCAGTGTTAAATATTTTCATTGAAAATGACATTTCCGAAAATCGGCCCTACTAAGTAAAGTTAAACGGTAAAAATGTTTATCGGTCGTTTCTAACCTTGCCAAGTCCATCAAAGTCTATCTGACATCTTTCAGAATATAGGAATAAAGAGTTTTTCTTGTTTTTTCCCCTCTCTATATAAAGATTTTAATCTCTTCAACTGATTTCCTGACGCAAAGTTACAGGTACAAAATCTAGCCAGAAAAACGCCGACCTGGTTTTTATCGATCAGCTGTTTCTACTCGGACTTTGAACAAAGTTTTGTTCCTAGGTATGTTGTGAAGCATTATCCTTAATGAAATTTTTCCAAATTTGAAACCTGGTTTTCTCATGTTGCTCTAAAGTTAAACAAAAATATCACCATTGATTTTATTATAATACAATATAATGCGGCTTATGATTGTATAACGACATTTAAAAATTATCCCGCATGTGTTTCCTTTGAATGAAAAATTGAAATTTATTTTAAGGGGAGAAATAACAATTATTTCCAACCTTATGGATGAAGTATGAATGGATGAATTGTGAAATCCGTTTATCATTACTCTTCACAATTCATCCTTTCATGCTTCATCACTAAGGTTAGAAATAATTGTTATTTCTCGTTAAAATAAATTTTGATTTTTCGTTCAAAAGAAACACATGCGGAATAATTTTCAAATTTTGTTATTGATTTTATTAGTTAAATTTCCTGAAAGGAAAGAAAATACAAATATTTGAATAATAGGCAGTATTTAAGTTAGAATCCGAAAATATAAATTGATTAAATTCAAGGGTTAATTTAGTAAACTGATTTTACTCCATATAAACTTATTATATTTCTTTTAATATTCATATAAGTATAAACTTTCAATCCCTTTTTTCACTCTCAAAATTATATTCGTAAAATATTCTAGGGTGTAGAAATCATTTTTAACAACTAGCATTCCTTGACATCAAAATGATATGTAGTGATTTGAAGCGCAGTCGAGGTGAGAGCTGAAAAGGACACACGCATGAATAAAGAGTCATAATCAAGGACCTACAAGATGTTCGGAAGAGCTGAGTTCGTCGAAGCGCGGATTGACATGGAGACAGCGTCAAATAAATATATATACTATATATAAGGACCAATTTCATGGGGGTTTATTTATACTTCCATTAATAAATTTGAAATTGAACTCTGTATCCGAGAATCTGGAGAGGTCGATTTAACGACTTGATTGTACACTCATGGACAAAACTTAAGGAAGTTGTACCTTTAATCATGTTAATCTGGATTCAGACAATAATTCTGAAAGTTATTTGATACACGCTGACTTTTATTGAAGACATACCAGACATGAAAGTCATCGACCAACCAAGATTAGAAATTCTAAAGGAAACTGAGGACTGCGATGATGAAGAGTATCATTTACGACGAAGTAAGAATCAGCGAGGAAAATTTATCCAAAATATTCGATGGATTTTATTAGTATTTTACTAGCGCCCTGAATGAACCAGCTTCACTCGGGTTTTCTCGAGTGAATAGTTTTGCCAAATGAATATGATTTCAACAAAAATTATCCATCTTAAAAAATACTTATATTATTAGTTAAAATAGTATAATCGGGATGTAATAAGATTGGTAAAAATTTTTTAAAAAGATATAGCTATGTCAACAGCTTTTCAGATCTTCACTTTCCAATATTTTACCTTCCTCCGGGTATTGAATTCTTGAATTATAAGGTCTATTATTACTGTTAAAGTGTGAATTACAATATCTAAAAACGATTATAATTAATTTCTTATAAAATATTTTATTTGAAATCTATTTAGTAAAAAGGAATACACAAGTGCTTGTTATAATTTTTCCCCGATTTTCTCAATGTGTCCATATATTATTTGTTTATCACAAAATAATATATATTATAATAGAATGTGACTATCTTCCTTGTTATTTTCTAACTGTAAACATTCTCACACTCCTGTGCCCACGTGTATAGTAAATAAATAAACCCACGAAGGCTATCTAATTCCCTTGTTAAAAAAGGTCAACCATGTGACAAAGCAGATCGGATAGATCCTACGCACACAAGAACTTTTAACAAGTTCGAGGTGATCTTTGAAGGTAACTTTAAACCCCCAACTTGGTTCATCCTGGTTGTTAGCATCAGGTGGCGGTTATGGTGGTTTCCTCTTGTGGCGTCGGATAATTCAATTACTTTCTTTTATATCAAAGATATATCTCATCATCGTTTATTGAATTTTTTAAAATTTTCACGCGACTTTTCCTCTTTTTTTAGAATAAAATAATTGCCTTCTGTCCTTTCTGTATTGTTAAAATAATTATAAAGGCTTGGCTCATCAGTGGTGAACCCTCACAGCGGTTTCGCCACTCTAATATTGCTTATATATAAGTAACATGCAATATATAAGTAACTTTAAACCCTCAACTTGGTTCATCCTGGTTGTTATACAAAGATATATCTCACAATGGCTTATTGATTTTGAAAAATTTCCGCGACTTTTCCTCTTTTTATTTCAGATAAAAATAATTGCCTATTGTCTTTTCTGAATTTTTAAAAATAATTATAAGAGGGATAAGGCCAACTTTGGTATGTCTGTATCCCCCTGAGCTACATCATCTCACACCCCACCTACCTTCTTTATTATATACCATATATATATATGTTATATTAAAATATTATATTATTTTTAAAATTATATTTCATAGATTCAAATATTCTGTTTATATCTACCACCAGATGTCGGGACTTCCCTATATAAAACCGATTGTTGTGTTTCCCGATGGCCGGCTCAAACCTTTTGTACATTATGTAAATAATATTTTGTTTTCCTTGTTCTACTCGCCTTAAGCCAGGCAGTACTTTTATCAAAATATGTTTTTATATATTCCTTAAGCTCAATTGAGCTATTTCTAATCTTCATTATTTTAACTATTTTTATTTTCAAGATTTTAACCACGACTGCATTAACATAACATAATCCTCAAAATAATAAAAAATCAACAGAATTCAATCTTATTTTTTATTTATAATATATATATCGATGGTACACGTGTAATATTTGTTTGTTTTTACTGTACACAATTTGTACATCAGTGGTGAACCTTCACAGCGGTTTCGCCCGCTCTAATATTGCTTATATTTTGAAGACTGGGAAGAGTAAATTGAGATTAATTACAATGTAACAGCACGCCATCAAATAAATAAATTGTAACTCTTCTTTCCTAAAGCTTATGTTCATAGTTTACTTAAATACCATTTCTAAGATTCCACCCTTCAGTGAAGTATATATAAGCAGAATGATCCAATACAGTATTAGAGCTCTAAGAGCGGTCTTTTAGATTAAATTGGCGAGACCGCTGGCAGGCTCAACCACTGATATAAATATATATACAGTTAAACCTGTGTATAGCGCTCCCTCTTTGGACTCACCAAAATAGGGTGCTATAGAGAGGGGGTGCTATAGACAGGTCACTTTTAATGTAAATATCCCATCGTACTACGTATTTAAAATCGGGCGCTATAGAGAGGAAGGCGCTATTTAGAGGGGGCGCTATAGACAGGTTTAACTGTATATATATATAAGCAAAGGCATCCCAATATTTTTTGTCATCTCAGTACGGACAATAGAAGTTTTTTTTATGTGTAAAAGAAACAATCATGTTTTAGTGTTTTCATTTTGTATTTATAAGTTGAGATATATTTGAGCGAAATATGGACATATGGGTTTAGGACAGTAAGTGTTATCATTTTAAATATTATCACAAAATATACCTCAAGAGTTATATCTATCAAGATTTCCTCTTTAGTCTCCATATAATTCCTTTATTTCGATTTAGAGCGCTATGTTACCCTAGGGATACTTGCACTTTAAACATAAACAAAAATTTTGAAAGAAAAGAAAGAAAGATATTTTAAATATGTACAGAATTAGTATGCAAGTTAGTTAAATGAAAAGATAAAAATAAATATATATATTGCCTTAATTAAAATGTATCATATTATCTCATATTAATTAGAAATAGTTTTTCCAAATCATTACACCTGCATGTAAATTTAAACATTTTAATATTTTTCAAATTGCGCGTGATATGCAAAACAATAGTTACGTGTATATAAAACCTATTTCAAACTAGTCGGATTATTGTTTCATTAATTCCTGTAGAAGGGCGTATGTGCCCTAAAGCTAGTATTATATTCGTTCTAATAAAAGATATGCAGCCCTCGAAGCTTTGTTTTATTCATTTATAAATCGTACAGGGTTTATCAATCGATATATCAACACAATTGATATATGTACAAAGGGTTGGTGTGCAAATTTAGTTAAATAAAATATATAAGTAAAATACATTCCAATCTAACATTAGAGTGGTCTTTTAGATTGAACTGCCTAAACCGCTGTATTGGTTCACCACAGATTAGCCAGGCCATCCCATTAACCTTTCATTGCAGTAAGGACAGTAGATTTTTATTTTTTAAAGAATCTTACGCGTCTATAATTTTTTATAATTTTCATAAATATCTATATATTTGGCCTATTATGTGAGTATTCAATGTGATAGAATATTTGAAATCATCATAAAATAAATATAAATATCTATATGAAAATTCGAAACTATTACAGACGCTTATGATACTTTTTAAAATTAAGCAATATATACTGCCCTTACTGCAATGGAAAAATTAATGGGAGGGCCTGGTTTATCAGTGGTGAACCCTCCCAGCGGTTTCACCAGTTAATATACAATACCGCTGTTATATTGCATTTTTCGATCTTCCTTGTATAGTGAAAATAGAAAAATGCAATATAACAGCGGTATGGTATATTAAACTGGTGAAACCGCTGGGAGGGTTCACCACTGATGAGCCAGGCCCTCCCATTAATTTTTCCATTGCAGTAAGGGCAGTAGATATTGTTTAATTTTAAAAAGAATCATACCCGTCTATAATAGTTTTGAATTTTAACAACAGATTTTTATTTATTTAACAATTGCAGAATACACGCTATATCCACAAATTTGCGTGTGAAATATATACATTTGAATGAAAGAAAAAGTAGTTTAAAGGGATATATACATATTTACATATCAGTATGCAAATTGATTACATTAGTAGTCACTTATACAGATGGCGCGCTAATGCATCAAAATTTGGCTTATTATGTGATAATATAGAGTTAGGTCAGGAAGCAAAGGAAGTTCTAAATGAGGATTATGCAATTAATCCAATTTATTTACCTGATAACTATTATCTTGTCCAAAGAATTATCTTTATCGCCCTTTCCCTTCCTAGAATAGCGCGCAAATTAATTGCATATTTCCTAATTTCAAATTAGAAAATAATTAATTAAAGGCTTAACACAATATTGTTTCAAGGTTTTATCTGTATATATAGGTCAACTATATGAATATTCATCATTTTCTGACCTTTTTGAAGGGCTCTATCAAATTGAATATTTAAAAACAACGAAATAATTTTAAAACATTTTATTTTTGTTTGTATATAACCTATTCCTAAAGTGTGTTATTTTATTTTGGATTCACCCTATATATTCATTTACGAATACCACAATACCTACATTGCCCCCTTCAGATCTGTCGCCCGCCAGGAACAGCATCTTCTGGATTCTGCCTGCAGGAAGTGGACGCCTTTCACGCGCGGCCTCTCTCTTGTCGGCCGAGTCAAAACCGCCAATACCCTGGTACTCTCAACCACCCAGCACCACCTTCATGGGTACCTGCCCGGAGAGGCTACCATCACCAAGCTACAGACCCGATTGCGAAGGTCTATCTGGGGCCCTGACTGCACGGCTTGGCTTCCCGCAGACATCGTATCGAGGCCTGTTACCCTCGGGGGTCTCGGGCTTCTGGACATCGGCCCCCAACTCCATCTGGCCTGCCTCAAGGGCGTTCAGGCTGCGCTCCGTGGGGGAAAGAATGGCTTCTCCTGGCTGGTGTTGGGTGGCGTCTGGCTCCGTCCCCCTCTCGACGGTACTCCGCTCTGGCCCCTTCGCCTACGGCTACTAAGGCTCTGGGAGGAGGCCTCCAAGATCCTTGGCCTCGACCACCGGCTGTTCCCACATCCCAGCTATTGGAGCTCCCCATCATTGGCTGCTGCCGGTTTCTTCGCGCTCCCAACCTCCAGGTCCGTGTCGCGGACCTGAGGGATGCCCCCGACATCCGCCCTACTCGCTCCTCTCTCGCGGACGGCGCTGCCCTTGTTGCCTTCTGCCGGAGGACGTTAGAGGAGAACCTCCGGGAGAGCACCAGGGCTGCCTGCCTGCCTGGCTGAGGCTGTGGTCCTGCGCGGGACGAACACGCCCTTCTCGAGGCTCACCACCCGATCGGGCCGTCGGGCCTTGGAGCGTCCGCGCCTCGCGGCACAGCCGATCACCAGGCTTCTCTCCAGATGGACATCTGTGGTTGACGCGCCAGCTAGGCTCGACTGGACTTCACTGCGGCGATGCGCCTTCTCGGGCCACGACGCCGATATTGCGCTTAGGTTGGCCCTCCATGATCTTCCCCACCCGAACCATCCGGCCTCGACCAGTTCATCATGCCAGGCCTGCGGTTCCGTAGATCGCTCCCTTGACCATCGCTACTGGAGCTGCAGGCGTATCAGGCCCCTCATCATCGAAGCCTTCAGTGTCCTCGGGCGACACCCTGACCTGCGGGCCTGGATTTTCGGGTCTGGCCTCGAAGATGACGACTTGGCCATCCTGGCGTCGGCCAAATCCATCATCTACCGGTACTTCGTACAGGTTGAGCTGACCGGAGGAGCAGAGGACCCGCTCATCGCCTGGGAAAGAAGGCTCACTCGCCGTGGCACATCCCCCGCATGATCATCTATATTTTAGTTTTATTTCCATTTTTAATGTAAATTATTGACAAGAAGTCAATAAAATTTGTTTTAATTGTCAATACCTACATTTTCTTAAATCTTGGAAATTTTGCCGATTGCTGGATATATAATGTTTATTTAAAGTATATAAACAACAAATAGCTCGCAAAATGGTTTCAAAAATATATTCAATTGAAAACTTTCGGGTTAAACCTGTTTTAACTACATGTTGATACAAAAAGCAAGACCAGAAAGCTCTTAATAAAATATATACATTTTAAAATCTTGCCCAAAGTTATAGATATAATTATCATAGAAAAAGACACAGATATTGAATCGACAATAAATTTATCAACGAAACAATTTTCGATTAGCTTCACACCAATTTTTATACAGTTAAAAAGATACAATAACTTGTATATCTCATGTGAAAAATAAGTACAAATGTAATATTGTACTGGGATAAGGTGCATAAATTAAGAAAAAGACATCTCCTTATCGTGCAACTGAAAGTTGCTGATGGCTTGCGCTATCTGTCGGAATAAATATCAACTATTCTCGTTGATTTTTAATTATTCCAGAATTGGACAAATACCCTTTCTTGATTAATCAAGAATTTGTCCAAGGTATTTGTCCAATTCTGAAAAAAAAAAATCAACGATTAGTTGATATTTATTCCGATAGATGGCGTAAGCCATTAGCAACCTTTAGTTTCACAATTTTTCTCAATTTATCAATCTGATCTAAGTACGATTTCACTTTTGTACTATTTTTGAGAGTGAAAATGTTTGTTGAATTCGAGATAAGGTAAATTCTTATATTAGAGATTATCAATACTTATAAACCCACACATCAAGTAGAATCCACACAAACTAAGATTTCCTCACATCAATAAAACACTCAGCAGATTTTGTCAATAAGATCTGAAAGAAATAAAACTCCGGGTGTAAGAAGGAACCACGCAGGCGCAACACTTCCCTCTAATTAAAGAGATTTAATCAAGCCTTAAAAAATGCGCAAGCCAAAATAATTTTAGGCTTAAAAAATTCGATTAAAATTTTAATTAGGCTTTAGAAGGCGTCTGAATAAAAGGTCCGTTGGAGACTTCAATTATAGAACGGCGTTTATTTCACTGAAGATTGTTGTATTTTCACTCAAAATTCTTGTTTAGAAGGATTGGCCCTTGGCAACAGGTTCCATACAAATTTTATGAATAAGCTTGAAATTAATCTAATTATAAATTTCTAATTAATTTTTCCTATATATAGGTGTAATTAAATATTTAAATTTTGATTAAAATTTAAAATTTGTGTAAAAATAGTACAAAGCAATAACGCACCATCTATATATAACGAATAAGATATTAAGACGCGAGTGTTTCTTTTCACAAATAAATCAAACTTCTACTGTCCTTATTGGTCTGGTAGATTAAATTGACGAAGCCGCTGGGAGGGTTTCACCACTGAAGAGTCATTCATCCAGGTCGGACTGGGTCAGGCCATCGAGGACCCCGTCATCGCCTGGAGGAGGACACTATCGCGGCGGGGACCTGGTTGATTATATATAGTTCTCTTGATCTTTTTCATGTGAATATTGACTAAGAAGTCAATAAAAGTTTTCTAATTGTCAATTGTCACTGATGAGTCAAGCTCTCCCAATATTTTTCATCGCAGTAAGGACAGTAGAAGTTTAATTTATTTGTGAAAAGAAATACTCGCGTCTTAATATTTTCATTCGATGAAAAAATAGTACAAATGTGAAATGGTACTGGGATAAGGTGAATAAATTAATAAAAAAGGTATCTCCTTATCGTCGCAAGCCTTCAGAATTAGTAAATAGATCAATGTTTCCTCAACGCCATCTATATTTTGAGTTAAAAATTATTCTTCAATATTATTTTATATGAAGGACAACTATCTCTTCAAAAAAATCGAAATTGGTCATGATAAATTTGTTCTGCACTCCGGAAACCTGAGTTATGAATATCTCTCTATCTTCAATTAGTAAAATAAATATGAAAATATTTGGTTAGATTTCGCTTATTTATCAGTAGCGAATTTTACCAGTTATTTGGAAATTTTCATACACTTTTACGATAACAATACTACATGTTAATTCGGCTTATATAGTCTGTATTTAAAGGTTAATTCTTGTCAATGGTATTCAAGAAACTACGAATATTGTTATATCATGTTTGATGCGTCCATCCATTTAATCATAATACTCTTTGATATTTTAAATATATTTTAAACAGATTATATACTATAATTCCTTTTTATTGTATCAATACTTTTGTCTTCTTCTTTCTTATCTCCACACTGGGTGAAGTAGAATGCATCTGCCTTTGTCATTAAGATTGGGAGCACTAATCAGTGGCAGGCCGACTTAGCTCCAAAAGAAATGGTCGCCTCTGACATGAAGAACAGACGCCATGTGCAGCCGCTCCTAACATAGAGTACAAACGCTGCTCATCCTGTATACTGGATTAGGAGCCCTTACAGGGTACTATCAGCCGGGCCAGTTGAACCCAGGTTTTCTAGTAAGCTTGTTACTGCTCCCCCTCCTATCTTTTCATCCGGGCTTGGGACCGGCAAAGGCAGAGTTAAATACTTTTGTAACATTGTCTTATATCTTTGTCTACAACTTTATTATATATTTTAGAGAGAGAGGACGCTGACGCGAAGACTCAGAATTAACAACTACGAGGAAGACAACGAATAAATAAACACAATTACTTTAAAGGTAATTTACTTTTTATTATTTTATTATATGAGTTAGAGATAAAAAAAAACAATATTTGACAAGAATTGATAAAATAATTAGAATGATATGTATTCATAACAATGTCACTACAGCGTACCCTATTTGTTCAATGCTAAGTCAACATGTCACAGAACCTAGTGAAACAATATACAACAGCGATACATAGAGTTATATTAAAAATAAAGAAAGCATTTCCCTACCAGGAGCACATGTGCTTTTTAGAAGGCAGAGCGCCATCTAGTGGAACAGAAATCAACTAAACGTTGATTTAACCTGTTCCCTGATATGGGGTTGTATTTAAGCTAATATAGATTTCTAATATGTGTGAGGTAATTTATATAAAGAGTTATTATTAGAGAGATAAAGAATGTTTCCCAGAAAATCTAACTTAAATATATTTAAAAATGTATGTTCATTTAAATTATTTAGTTTCTACCTGCAGGTGGGACAAGCACTGGTTCTGTCCTCCCAAGAGAACAACAGTCTTTGATTTCCAGACTTAAGTCTGGTCATCTACGGACAATGTCTTTCCAGAATGGTTGCAAGGTTTTCCCACTATGTACTAAGTGCAATTCTTAGCCTGCAACCCAAAAACACATTATTGACTTATTGACTCATCCATTGATGAGCTCTACTCTTCCCGGGCAGACAACATAAAAAGTCCCAAGCTTTACAAGCTTGATACCCTTGTGGGATGATTGCATGCGTGTTGGTGTGGCTTGTGGAAAGGCCGCTGATAAAATTATAATTATTTTATAAAATAAATTAATTTATTTAAAGCCAGAAAAATATAAAGAGAAAAGAAGTAACGGCCGTTGGAAGCAAGTCTTGTTGTTGACGACGCGCGTGGCCAGAGTCCCGGATGCCGCCCGCGCATGCGTAGTCAGGCTCGCGGTTGCCGAGGCCGTCACACTACTGCCAGTATGTTTAGTGAAGCTTTGTCTCAGTTCGCGCTCGCTGAAGCAAAGTGTGGTCGCCACACCCTAATATGATTGAGTGGAGATAAGAACGAAGAGTTTCTATCTTCAATAAAGGTGATCTTTATTTTAAAAGAGTAATAATTACGATCCAACCAACATCTGTTCCTCTTCAAATATCCGTCGTCATAAATTGGACAAAAGAATCCATAATCACGCTTGATAAATTTTAAAATTCTGAAGATATATACAACGTTAAATGTCATTACCACAGAATCAATTCACAAAGACTAAAAGATTATTCTAAATATATTTCATCTCATCTGTTATTCCCAGCATCAATAGAAAACTGGATCAGAACTACCTACATAATAAAACGTGACCTGTTTAATTCCCAAAAAATTACGTTTCAATTCCTATTTTTCTTTTCCCCACATCCTTATATTCTTTTTTTCTGCCCGAAAGTTCGTTATATATTTATCTTATGTTAAATACAACAACAAAAAGCTTTATTAAGACATTCCAGTCTTACGCGGATTCTCCAAGCACGGAAATGTAAGGTACATACAAGAATAACAGTAATAACAACAACAAAAGTCCCTGTTATGACCCTTTGGTCTTATTCAACTTCTCCAAGTAGAAGAGGGTATATACAATAGTTACAATAATGTTATTTACAATGTGTCAAGGGGGATAGAAGGGCTTGCTGGGGAAGCTATACATAAATCAATGACCGAAGATAAATGACAAATAATATAGTTTATTGACATCCCGTCAAATATTTCTATATACAGTTACGAGCGTCATGCGTTCTTCATCTCTGTCACCGTTTGCTTTTTTTTCTGGAATAGCGCTCTCCTATTGGTTCGCTACGATGGCGCCGCCACTGCGCGAGACACTTTGCCCCCCCCCCACTCGCTTTTTGATTTATGTAACTATTGTGTTGGAGCGGGTCGCTCCTTAAATAAATGCATATATTAGTTAATAACTAAATGGAATCCTCTCTTTCTTTTTCCCAGTAAGAGACGCCTACGGAAGCCAACAGTACATAGACAGATAAAGCACATAGGCTATAGTTATTGACTGATATATGCATTTATTTGAGGCGCCAATTTATAAGTGTAACAAATAGTATTTGAATAAAAACATTCAATCGGGTAAAACACGGGCGTTAATGATCCAACAGGTCCACGTGTCTAAATTAAAACACGGGCGTTGCCCGGGTCATTCGGCTAGTGTTAAACATAGAACAAGACATGAGTATTATTAAACTAAAACGATTATTTTTTATTAAATATTTTATTGGAAGTTTTTAATATTTCGACTTGGGTAATCGCCTATCTACTCGTAGGAAAAATATCTCTAGAATCTCACTACCAATTTCTGAAGAAGTAATTATTGTATGAAGATATTAGCCTTTTTTACAAATATTGGAAAACTCCAATAACTTAGTTGATCCATAATTGACGTTTCATCATTTTTAAAGATACTTTTCCACGGATTAATTTTTTTCTCTCGAATTATATTGTTGTGTCGTAATTAGATGTACACAACTCAAACTTGACCATGACTCTTTATTTAGCTCTTATTCTTCAGTCTGGCCAACAACAAATGTTCAATTTATATACACATATATGTAATATTGTTGCAAATGTCGATGTATGGATAAGCTGGCAGTCGTGTACGTGAGGCGAGTGTTGATATTCTTCCCACACGCGGACAAAAAAGAAGCAGAGGCAGGGCTAGATGTTAGCACCGAGAGTGGTCGGGGACAGCCCACGGGACAGAGGTAGAGGCCATGACACAAACTTGGATGCTTATCACTGAGACATGGAGAGCGAGTGTCTGTCTGCGAGAGAGAAGCCGTATATCGATGGCCACACCTAGAACCATCTGCTGCTGATCCCCTGCCAAAACCTGTCCTGTTTACAGGGGTTGTCCATAAAAATCCCTGGGAGCCCCACATGGGCTGGGCGTTGCCTTTTTTCCTCCCCTCTGTCCCTGCCACTAGCTGACCGCTCTCTCTTTGGATCTTTATTTTGACGTCAACATTTTTAGTTTTACATAAAAATAGGGGGGTTAAATACAGATAGTTTGTTTATATACAAAATATGGGGTGGTAGTAAATAGAAATAGTGTACATTTCAATAGAAGGGTAGGTTATTATAAGGTATCGGCTTTAACTAATTGGAAGATATGTGACATATACTAAAAGTGTCATACAGTTTAAAATATACTATATATTTTTTTACATAATGAGGCTTTAAAGAATGCTAATAATCTTCATTTATTTACATACACAACATATATTATACAAGGGAATATTATTTTTAGAAATGAAACCTAATGTATATATAATGAAAATTGAAAGAACACCTTTACCTGTATATATGATTTTTATTCTCACAAATCATTAAAATTTAACATATAAGGTGAGATGTATCTAATTTCTATATGTGTAATGTAGTATAATTTATTTCATTTCTCTATTTGATAATCAACAAATAGAAATTAAAGATACATTACACTAGATAACCCAATTTCAACTCGCATCTGAAAATCTTTCAAATATATAAATTGGAAAATAACAAAATTGGTCCTAAAAGGAAGACATAGTTAATTTCTATCAATTCATGGGTGAAAATGTTAAAAGTTATTCAAAATTTTAATTTTTAAAACTTAATAATACATATATTTTTATTATGAAAAAGGCATCTCCTTATCGTGCAACTGAAAGTTGCTGATGGCTTGCGCCAACTATCGGAATAAATATCATCTATTCTCGTTGATTTCTAATTATTCCAGAATTGGCCAAATACCCATTCTTGATTAATCAAGAAAAGCTAACCACGGACGCGTTTCGGGCTGTTGGCCCTCATCAGCGTGGTGCAAGCTGTACCTCAACGACCAAATAAAAAAACTGTTCCTTCAGGCATCTTGAAAATCATGAAACGGGTAGTTAAGTCCTGATTTTTCAATATGCCTGAAGGACCAGTTTTTTTTTTTTTTTGTCTTTGAGGTACAGCTTGCACCACGCTGAAGAGGGTCAACAGCCCGAAACGCGTACGTGGTTAGCTTTTCTTGATTAATCAAGAATGGGTATTTGGTCATTTCTGGAATAATTAGAAATCAACGAGAATAGTTGATATTTATTCCGATAGATGGCGCAAGCCACCAGCAACTTTCAGTTGCACGATAAGGAGATGCCCTTTTTCATAATTTATGAACCTTATCCCAGTACAATATCAAATTTGTACTATTTTTTCATATTTTTTATTGTTCAAAATTAATCTGTTTTACAAACAGTTTTTATATCTCCATTTATAATTGTTATGTCGTTTTTCGAAAGCTTTTTCACCATAAAAGATAATGTATTGTCAATCTTTTAATTAATTTTGAATAATTTTAATAAATTTATTTTCGAACTTGTTATAAAACCAGAACCATAATACCTAGAGAATAAATTAAGTTTTATATTTAAAATAAATTTATTCAGAACTTTTAATAATGGGGTGTTATCAAATTATTGAAGGTGACAACTTTTTCTATTCATTTATATTTTAATCTTATAATATTATAAATAATAATAAACAATTACAAAACTATTTAAATTACAATTTATCTCACAATGAGTATCTTTTTTATTTAAAAAACGCTAGCTTTCAAGCGTTAATCTCTCATTGTGAGAATATAATTGTAATTTTAATACTTTTCACAATTTTATGATGAATTACAAAACTATATTTATATATGAAATTGTTGTGTCTCTACACTACACCAGGTCACCGAGATCCACTAAGTCTGAGATAAAATCTTTATTGGCTCATAACACTAATCTGACTGAATATTTACAATTTAATGATACATATATATACATAAAAATAATTAACATAATAACAACAAACAAACACTATGCAAAACCTTATTTGCATATCTCGACAATTTATCCAAAACATAACTATTGTTATGCAAAACACCACATCTTCTCACCCCCAATTTGTTACACGATCTTTTAAGTATTCGGGGAGTCTCCGGTTTCTTATTGGTCTACTTGGCCCAGGTGTTTCCTCCAGCCTTGGTGGGTCCCTCCTGATCGGCATAGTATCCAGGAAGCTCCTGTTGTCCGCATTGGAAGCTGGTCTCGGGGCACCGAGGCGAAAAGTGGGAAGTCCACGCCGGGGTTGCCGTACACGCTCAGCCCGTCACCCTCACTGTACATGCCCTCCCCACCGTTCATGTAACCCGCGCCCATTCCATTAGCTCCGCTCATCATTCCATTGGCGGTTCCATTCATAGCCGCGGCCATTCCATTACCGTTCATCGCAGCGGCCATACCATTTCCATTCATTACCTCATTGATTTGACATACACTGTCGCCATAATTCATCCATTCAAGACCAATTCCAATCTGGTCAAACGCCTCCCTTCCCATCAGATTTGGGCCCGGACCTTCGATCACAAGAAATTCCATTGTGATACTTCTCTTGTTAACTTTTACGTCGGCTTTTATTTTACCCAGAATGGATAACCTCTGTCTGTTCCATTGCACCAACTTGGTAGAATCCTTCTCTATTCTAGGCCTTTCTGACTTCACCCAAGTTCTTATATACGTCTTCTCAGAAATAATATTTTTTCTTGTTCCTGAGTCAATGAGCATATTCATATCTCGACCGCTAGTCCGTACTTTTACCATATAATTCCGCATGTTACTGGTGTCCTTCACTTGATTTATATTAAAAAGGCCATTAGTTGCCTCTGCCTCCTCATCTATCGAGCAGTTATTATTACGATCGCTCCTCCAGTTCCCGTTCTTACAGACCCTAGATATATGCCCTAACTTCTGACATTTAAAACATCTTTTCTCTTTAAAGAAACATTGCTCTTCTCTGTGGTTTGTATATCCACAGCGGAAACATTTAAAAATCTTCTCATTCCTCCGTCTCACCTTAACAGCTCTTCCCATTACATTAATTTCTTCCTGAGGTTTTCCGTCTTTAATTTCTGCAACGTTCCTTACCGCAGCCTCATGTGCCAATGCCATCTCTTGAGCCACTTTAAATGTTAGCATACTGTTCATTAACAGCATTGATTGTATCTCTTCGCTTAGAATGCCGCATACTAGGGCATCACGCAACCTATCTTCCACATCAGGGAATTCACACTTCTCGGCAATTTTCTTTAGAGCTGTTATAAATTCAGATATTGTTTCATTTGGCATTTGAAGCCTTTTCGCAAATTTAAAACGCTGCACTATTATATTTGGCGTTGGATCAAAATATTTTTTAATCCCTGCTACTATCTCCTCCCATTCTGTTTCCAATGGATTCTTGGGAGAGGTCAACGTCCGTATTATATTATACGTTTCTCTTCCGCATAGCGAGAAAAATGTTGCCTTCTTTTTAACGATCTTTACTATATCATTCGCTATGCAATAGGATTCAAAGCGTTCTAAATAGCTTGAGATTTCATTTCCATTGTTTGGGTTGAACTGTTCAATATTCATCATTGTTCGCTTACTTTTCCTTCGTCTCACCTTAACAGCTCTTCCCATTACATTAATTTCTTCCTGAGGTTTTCCGTCTTTAATTTCTGCAACGTTCCTTACCGCAGCCTCATGTGCCAATGCCATCTCTTGAGCCACTTTAAATGTTAGCATACTGTTCATTAACAGCATTGATTGTATCTCTTCGCTTAGAATGCCGCATACTAGGGCATCACGCAATCCCATCCTCGTCGCCACTGTTGTGTCTCTACATTACACCAGGTCACCGAGATCCACTAAGTCTGAGATAAAATCTTTATTGGCTCATAACACTAATCTGACTGAATATTTACAATTTAATGATACATATATATACATAAAAATAATTAACATAATAACAACAAACAAACACTATGCAAAACCTTATTTGCATATCTCGACAATTTATCTAAAACATAACTATTGTTATGCAAAACACCACAGAAATTATTTTAAAATAAAACATTAAAATAGTTAAAATGATTGAATAAAACCTTATTTTTGGTATTTAATGGTCTATCAAGAGTCAAAATTGATTCTTAGCAATAGAAAATGCGAATGTAATATAAAATGTCAAAAGGTTTTTATTATTATTATAATTTAGCTTTAGATGTATTTGAAACATTTATTTGAGCTGCACTTTTTCGTTCCATAATTTGTATGTAAGCATTTCTTCTCTTTTTCTTCCTTATCTCCACTCAACCATCATGACTGGGTGAAGTAGAATGCGTCTGCCTTTGTCATTAAGACTGGGAGCACTACTCAGTGGCAGGCCGACTTAGTTCCAAAAGAAATGGCCGCCTCTGACATGAGGAACAGACGCCATGTGCAGCTGCTCCTAACATGGAGTACAAACGCTGCTCATCCTGTATCCCTGGATTAGGAGCCCTTACAGGGTACTATCAGCCGGACCAGCTGAACCCAGGCTTTTTAGCGAGCTTGTTACTGCTTCCCCTCCTCCTTTTTCATCCGGGCTTGAGACCGGCAAAGGCGGAGTTTATGTAAATATTTAATTATGTAAATATAATACACACAAAAACAGTTTTAAATAAATTTATTGATCTGAATTGAGATATATATAGGTCGTCTCTCCCGACTATTGACCGTCTCTATAAACTAGCGGACTCAGTTCAGTCACAAAGCCACAACACCAGCTTTGAGAAGCGTCCACCTGAAGATCATGGTTTCGGACTAATGGCGCTCTTCCGTCGTGATTTTGTCACCGACCCGAGTTGCTAGTTTGCGGAGACGTTCAATAGACGGCTCAGTTTTAGCTTCTGTTTTACCAGACCTTTACTTTATGGATCAATTTCCTCCCGGCAAAATTTCTATCTATATATTTTATTTCTTAATAGAGCACTTTATAAATAGATCTTCAATTAAAAAGGCATATATTGGATCAAAATATAATTTATTTTATTAATATTTCAGTTGTCTGAACGCCAACATTTATCAGGGTATTATAACATATTTAATGTATGTCAACAACAAACTCAGCGCTACATAACTTCAATAAAATCTATTGACGTTATGTGGCGCTGAGTTTGTTGTTTACACACATTAAAATGTTATAACACCTTGATAAAGGTTGGCATTCAGCCAATTGAAATATTGGTAAAATAAATTATATTTTGATCCAATATATTCCTTTTTAATTAAATATTTTATATATGTATGGAACCTTTCAGTTTCTCTCAACACGATCAGGCTACTTCACCTATTATTAAGAAAAAGGCATCTCCTTAAGGTGCAATTAAAAGTTGCTGATGGCTTGCGCCATCTATCGGAATAAATATCAACTATTCTCGTTGAATTTTAATTATTTAATAATATATGGAATAATTAAAAATCAACGAGAGTAGTTTATATTTATTCCGATAGATGGCGCAAGCCATCAGCAACTTTTAGTTGCACGATAAGGAGATGCCTTTTTCTTAATTTATGCACCTTATCCCATTGGTATCACATTTGTACTATTACTTCACCTATATTATACTTATATTTTCATGTTTAAATCCCAAATTTGTAAGCTTCCGATTCACAGAGTTATGGCTTATTTTCTAC
Source organism: Cordylochernes scorpioides (assembly GCA_030710605.1). Classification (NCBI taxonomy): domain Eukaryota; kingdom Metazoa; phylum Arthropoda; class Arachnida; order Pseudoscorpiones; family Chernetidae; genus Cordylochernes; species Cordylochernes scorpioides. Next base: position 69,756,298 of record CP092876.1, read on the forward strand.
GATAAATAATAAACATCCCCTTCAACCGGGTGGTTGGCGTTTCTTGCGCTCCAGGGGCCTGGGTTATCCTTATTTCTCTCTATCCCCTTCATATATGTCTTATATTCCAATAAATATACGCTCCCTTTGTAAACTACTGTAGTTCTCAGTACCCGAAAGTTTGAAAGAACGTTCAATAAAAATAAGAACCCCATCCTCGGAGGTTGCGTTTTTTTATTTTTGTATTTAAATATATTCTCATTACAAAATTTAAAATATTTATTCCAAATCTAAATACGAGGGGCATTCAATAAATAAGTTTCCCTATTTTTTTTTCGGCGAACGAAACGTTGTAAAAATTAGTTAGTAGGTAAGAAATGGTCACTAGGATGCGTTGGAAGCTGGTGACCTTTCAAAATCACTCTACTCGTACGCGCAAGTCCGTAGCGCTTCAGTTTCCATGGAGCTACCACTGGTGAACGTGTCCTCTTGCGAACTCCGTTCTGTAATTCGTTTTTTCACAGCGAAAAATGAAACTGCGGTCAATATTCATCGCAATTTAGTGTCAGTGTATGGTGAAGGATGTATGAGCATCCAAATGGTTCGCCGATGGCGTTCATGGTTCTTGGAAGGACGGCAAAACGTGCATGATGACGAGCGAAGCGAAAGGCCCGTTACTGCTACGGACAATGCAGCCGTGGCTGCTGTTCGGAATGTGGTGGAAGCAAATCGCCGCGTCACCATTGACGAAATAATGATTCGACTGCCTCCTGGAATCGAAATTGGATGCTCTTCGATTGGAACAATCATGTCAGATGTTTTTAATTTGAATTGAAAACAGGCGGAGGCGAACCACTGGCTACGAAGACAGGACACGGCTTGGTACAACAGTGGTATCAAAAAATCGCTACAATGGTACCAAAAATGTTTGGACAGAAATGGTGATTATGTAGAGAAGTAGTCTATGAGTTGTATAATGAAAATAAAATAACTGCATAATTGTAAATAAAGTTGTTTATTTGTTACAAAATAGGGAAACTTATTTATTGGATGCCCCTCGTATTTTTAAAATTGACTTCAATCCTAATTCACATAGGTATTTAAGGTGTTTTATTATTTGAAAATAATATAATTTGTATATAAAACATAATGACGATACCACTTGTAAACCTAGTATAGTAAATTTTACTACCTTACGTTTCGGCTACCCTCTGTCCCCATTTATCAAGCACGTTTTACTTTGCGGTGCCTAGAGCATCGCCCTCCTCCTGGATCGTGGAGAGGGGTGTGACCTCCTTGGAGTTTTGAGAGATTGCTAGGTGTAACGACTGGAGCCGCCGTCCGGGTGGAGAGGGCGGGTGTGTGGCGTCCCCGTCCGGCCCGGGCACAGAAAAAAAAACGTTTTACTTTTAAAATGGTGACAGTGGGTCGCTTTGCTTAGTGAAAATTTACCAAAGATTATAGATAGGTCTTCACCAATTTATCAGAAGCCAACATGTAAAGAAATTCTTAGTTGCAACTTAGTCTCAACTATGATTCGCTTGATAAAAGGTGCACGGATAATCTTTTGAGAGTCTTCGGCTTTACCAAAACAACAGGTTTATATTGTCTTGGGAATAGCAAGTGAGAACGAGGGTGAATATTATAGTAATATCTGAAACAGACTTAGTTCTGTATCAAAATAGGCATCTCCCCGGTTAAAAAGGCGTTAAAACAACGCATTCTATTTCTTCATCCCAGTACAGAACGTTATGCTGGTGAAGGATAATGTACCATAACACCAGTTTTGAAGAATTAAGACATAAGCCAACCTGTATACCATGTTTTCGGGATATGGACCTCATTTTGTAAAATTCGATAGATTTCATAACTTTTTTGTTGAATGCTATTAAATCGAAGCTGTCCGTGTACTGATGAGGGTCTATGCCCGAAACCTTGTATACAGGTTTTATTTTGTCTGAATTTTCTGAATACGGTGTTGTGGTACATTTTTTATCTCCCACCTTAACGTTTTGCACAGAGGCGTTTAACCAAAAATGCATTTTTATAACGCATTTTTAAAAAGAAAGGTGCCACTTTTTGGTACATGAATACCATAACTCGCAACTTTATGTTGTAGGGTTAGGTCTATATTGACATTTTAATATTATATTCGTTAAATCATAGGAATACTTGACGAATTTGAAGAATTGGCGAAAGTTGATGCAAAGTGTCCTGACTCCTAGACGTTGGCTGCTGCACGCTTGCAAACGTCGTCACCCTGACTCCTAGACGTTGGCTGCTGCACGCTTGCAAACGTCGTCACCCTGACTCCTAGACGTTGGCGCCTGCACGCTTGCAAACGTCGACACTACGACTCCTAGACGTTGGCTGCTGCACGCTTGCAAACGTCGTCACTGCAACTCCTAGACGTTGGCGGCTGCACGCTTGCAAACGTCGTCACTGCGACTCCTAGACTTTGGCGGCTGCACGCTTGCAAACGTCGTCACTGCGACTCCTAGACGTTGGCTGCTGCACGCTTGCAAACGTCGTCACCTTGACTCCTAGACGTTGGCTGCTGCACGCTTGCAAACGTCGTCACCCTGACTCCTAGACGTTGGCGGCTGCACGCTTGCAAACGTCGTCACCCTGACTCCTAGACCAGGCTGATGCACGCTTGCAAACGTCGTCACCCTGACTCCTAGACGTTGGCTGCTGCACGCTTGCAAACGTCGTCACCCTGACTCCTAGACGTTGGCGGCTGCACGCTTGCAAACGTCGTCACCCTGACTCCTAGACGTTGGCGGCTGCACGCTTGCAAACGTCGTCACTGTGACTCCTAGACGTTGGCGGCTGCACGCTTGCAAACGTCGTCACCCTGACTCCTAGACGTTGGCTGATGCACGCTTGCAAACGTCGTCACCCTGACTCCTAGACGTTGGCGGCTGCACGCGTGCAAACGTCGTCACCTTGACTCCTAGACGTTGGCGGCTGCACGCTTGCAAACGTCGTTACCCTGACTCCTTGACGTTGGCGGCTGCACGCTTGCAAACGTCGTCTCTGCGACTCCTAGACGTTGGCGGCTGCACGCGTGCAAACGTCGTCACCCTGACTCCTAGACGTTGGCTGAAGCACGCTTGCAAACGTCGTCACCCTGACTCCTAGACGTTGGCTGCTGCACGCTTGCAAACGTCGTCACCCTGACTCCTAGACGTTGGCGGCTGCACGCGTGCAAACGTCGTCACCCTGACTCCTAGACGTTGGCGGCTGCACGCTTGCAAACGTCGTCACTGCGACTCCTAGACGTTGGCTGCTGCACGCTTGCAAACGTCGTCACTGCGACTCCTAGACGTTGGCGGCTGCACGCGTGCAAACGTCGTCACCCTGACTCCTAGACGTTGGCTGATGCACGCTTGCAAACGTCGTCACCCTGACTCCTTGAAGTTGGCGGCTGCACGCTTGCAAACGTCGTCACCCTGACTCCTAGACGTTGGCGGCTGCACGCTTGCAAACGTCGTCACTGCGACTCCTAGACGTTGGCTGCTGCACGCTTGCAAACGTCGTCACTGCGACTCCTAGACGTTGGCGGCTGCACGCGTGCAAACGTCGTCACCCTGACTCCTAGACGTTGGCTGCTGCACGCTTGCAAACGTCGTCACCCTGACTCCTAGAAGTTGGCGGCTGCACGCTTGCAAACGTCGTCACCCTGACTCCTAGACGTTGGCGGCTGCACGCTTGCAAACGTCGTCACTGCGACTCCTAGACGTTGGCTGCTGCACGCTTGCAAACGTCGTCACTGCGACTCCTAGACGTTGGCGGCTGCACGCGTGCAAACGTCGTCACCCTGACTCCTAGACGTTGGCTGATGCACGCTTGCAAACGTCGTCACCCTGACTCCTAGACGTTGGCTGCTGCACGCTTGCAAACGTCGTCACCCTGACTCCTAGACGTTGGCGGCTGCACGCGTGCAAACGTCGTCACCCTGACTCCTAGACGTTGGCTGATGCACGCTTGCAAACGTCGTCACCCTGACTCCTAGACGTTGGCTGCTGCACGCTTGCAAACGTCGTCACCCTGACTCCTAGACGTTGGCGGCTGCACGCTTGCAAACGTCGTCACCCTGACTCCTAGACGTTGGCGGCTGCACGCTTGCAAACGTCGTCACTGCGACTCCTAGACGTTGGCTGCTGCACGCTTGCAAACGTCGTCACCCTGACTCCTAGACGTTGGCTGCTGCACGCTTGCAAACGTCGTCGCCCTGACTCCTAGACGTTGGCTGCTGCACGCTTGCAAACGTCGTCACCCTGACTCCTAGACGTTGGCGGCTGCACGCTTGCAAACGTCGTAACCGCGACTCCTAGACGTTGGCTGCTGCACGCTTGCAAACGTCGTCACCCTGACTCCTAGACGTTGGCTGCTGCACGCTTGCAAACGTCGTCACCCTGACTCCTAGACGTTGGCTGCTGCACGCTTGCAAATGTCGTCACCCTGACTCCTAGACGTTGGCGGCTGCACGCTTGCAAACGTCGTCACTGTGACTCCTAAGACGTTGGCTGCTGCACGCTTGCAAACGTCGTCACCCTTACTCCTAAGACGTTGGCGGCTGCACGCTTGCAAACGTCGTCACTGTGACTCCTAGACGTTGGCGGCTGCACGCTTGCAAACGTCGTCACTGTGACTCCTAAGACGTTGGCTGCTGCACGCTTGCAAACGTCGTCACTGCGACTCCTAGACGTTGGCTGCTGCACGCTTGCAAACGTCGTCACCCTGACTCCTAGACGTTGGCTGCTGCACGCTTGCAAACGTCGTCACCCTGACTCCTAGACGTTGGCGGCTGCACGCTTGCAAACGTCGTCACTGCGACTCCTAGACGTTGGCTGCTGCACGCTTGCAAACGTCGTCGCCCTGACTCCTAGACGTTGGCTGCTGCACGCTTGCAAACGTCGTCACCCTGACTCCTAGACGTTGGCTGCTGCACGCTTGCAAACGTCGTCACCCTGACTCCTAGACGTTGGCGGCTGCACGCTTGCAAACGTCGTCACCCTGACTCCTAGACGTTGGCGGCTGCACGCTTGCAAACGTCGTCACCCTGACTCCTAGACGTTGGCTGCTGCACGCTTGCAAACGTCGTCACTGCGACTCCTAGACGTTGGCTGCTGCACGCTTGCAAAAGTTGTCACTGTGACTCCTAGACGTTGGCGGCTGCACGCTTGCAAACGTCGTCACCCTGACTCCTAGACGTTGGCGGCTGCACGCTTGCAAACGTCGTCACCCTGACTCCGGAATTCTCGGTCGGCACTTGTTGCAGGGCGGTCCAAGGCCAGGCGGATGACCCAGTTTCTCTTGGCGCACCTGTAGGCTCATCGATCCGCTCTGACGTCACACCTGTTGGTGCCTGCTGCCTGATCTCTTCAGAATGTGAAGGGTTACAGGGCCATTTGCATTATTTCCCTTTATTCGGTCATATTTCCTAAACTTTGATAATGTGAAGGTTACAGGGCCATTTGAATCCTTGCCCTAGTCGTTTATCTTCCCCAATCTTTTAAAAATGTGAATGGTTACAGGGATATTTGCATTGTTGCCCTAGTGGTAAATCGTCCTAAAACTCTAAGAATGTGAAGGGTTACAGAGCCATTATCAATCCTGCCCTTGTCAGTGATCTTTCTTAAACCTTGAGAAAGGTTAATGGCTATTCCTTCTAACTTCCCAGATGGTCAACTTCCAATACCTTCAAATAATGGAGGTTCACATGATCATTTGGATTCCTTCCATCGCCCTTGTCGATCATATTTCCCATACATTTATAATGTAAAAGGTTAGAGAGTCATTCCTGCTATCGCTTCAAATAGTGATATCTCCAAATCTAAAGAATGTGAATAGGAGTTTCAGAGTCATTATCCTGCCATTTCACTAGGCAATGATCTTTCCCATATTTGCAGAATATGAAGGATTGCTTTGAATGCGTCATACATTTCCACTTCTCCCATCGTTCTATAAATAGAGGATTATCTTCCCCTTTCCTTCAGAATAAGTCGGGTTACTAAGGTGATAGAATATGCCTAGCTAACAATTACCCCTTACCATTGAAGTGTTACAGCAAATTCTATATTTCTGCCACCATCCTGGTTTGTAATATCGACCGCTTCTTCGAAATGTTAGAATTTTCCTCAGACGTGGTTTTATACCTGGCTGTGATTAGCTTAATTTCATCTACAGAGTAACAGGATTTCCTCAAGACGATGGATTAGCTTAATCTCAACTTCAAAATGTTAATTTATATTTTGTATTCATATGTATATGTGATTAGCTTAATCTCACCATCAAAATGTGTTAGGATTTATCCAAATCATGGTATTTATACCTAGCTGGGATTAGCTTAAACACCTATGAAATATCAGGCTTTCCCTGAGATGTGTAATTTATACCTGGCTGGAATTAGCTTAAACTCACCTTCAAAATATCAGTATTTCCTAGACGTGGTATTTAAACCTAGATGTGATTAGCTTAATATTATTCTAAAAATGGAGAGTATTACCATATGAATTTTTAATCAATTTTAGGTAGAAATATCGAACAATGTTTTCATATTATATTCACACTGTACCTGTGTCACTTCTTTCCTTGGATAAAATGCATTGACTCGAAAATCTAATGTGTAGAACACTCTGGATCAACTCAATGAATAAGCCACAAAAATATATTTGGATATTTCAGCCAAATTCAAGCCTCAATGACATGAATTCGGACAATGGCTCTCTTCAGTACACACACAAGTGCTAGCAAAAGTGCTAAGGTTAGAAATAATCGTTATTTCTCCTTAAAAATAAATTTCAAATTTTCGTTCAAAAGAAACACATGCGGGATATTTTAAAATGTCGTTCTACAATCATAAGCCGCATTATATTGTATTATACGATTCTTGTGTTTGTAGGTAATTCTTTAAGAAAAATAATATTGGTTCTTTTTGAGGTTATTGAAATAAATTTTAGAAATGTGTTGTGCGTGATCTAACTGTTTATTAAAAACAACATTTTATTCTGCTACATTTTATTTTTAATTTTTATCCATTTTTATACCAAAAGAGAAATTCAAACTATTGGATTTGACGGGCTTATCAGAGTTTTATCTTCCACAAGCTGTTTTGTAAGTTTGATCATAATGGCAGATGTATACAAGCCTTTCATGATTTGGTTTATTTATATAGCAAACCAAATCATGAAAGGCTTGTATACATCTGCCATTATGATCAAACTTACAAAACAGCTTGTGGAAGATAAAACTCTGATAAGCCCGTCAAATCCAATAGTTTGAATTTCTCTTTTGGTATAAAAATGGATAAAAATTAAAAATAAAATGTAGCAGAATAAAATGTTGTTTTTAATAAACAGTTAGATCACGCACAACACATTTCTAAAATTTATTTCAATAACCTCAAAAAGAACCAATATTATTTTTCTTAAAGAATTACCTACAAACACAAGAATCGTATAATACAATATAATGCGGCTTATGATTGTAGAACGACATTTTAAAATATCCCGCATGTGTTTCTTTTGAACGAAAATTTGAAATTTATTTTTAAGGAGAAATTGTTGTAAGATTTAGGTACTTACAGCTTGTAGGAAGGCATGAGGACGTTGAGGATTATATGATAATAATCTTTATTATCCATTTAGCAAGAAAAAACAAAGTTATGGTAGCGAACAGTTATTGTAATATAGAGAAGGAGGTAAACAAACAGTTGTGATGATGATAGGTCCAGTGTGGCGCTAGCTGTCGTAGCATTCAGTTATCCAACAAATCCCCGGCATGAATGTGGAGACATCACGAGGTTGTAGCGTAACTTCTCAAATGTCGGCCTTGGTAGCGGCTTGGTCAGAATGTCCGCCTTCATGTCGCCAGTTGGGCAGTAGATCATTTTTATCACTGTCTTCTTCTGAAGATCCTTCAGGTGATGGATCTTGGTTGCGATGTGCTTGGTTCTAGAAGACACTTTTTCGGATGAACATATCTTGAGACATGATTGATTGTCTTGGTGGAAGTAGATTGGAGCTTTCTGTTCCAGTTCGAGATCCTTTAGCAAGTCGAGAAGCCATAACAGTTCTTGTGAGGCTTCAGCTGCGGAGATTAGTTCCGCTTCGGTGGATGAGAGAGATACGCAACCTTGTTTCCCAGTCATCCATGAGATGGGGTTTGATCCCAGTAGGAACAAGTTTCCGCTTAGTGATTTTCTGTCGGTGTTGTCGCTTGCCCATGTGGCATCACTGTATGCTTCCAGTGTGGGAGGTTTTTGGTTAGATATGCGTAGCTCGAGTTCTTTAGTAGTTTTTAGATATCTTACGATTCTTTTTGCTGCATTCCAGTCACAATTTCTAGGATTCTGGTTTCTGCTGCTAAGTATGCAGACTGGAGCTGCGATATCTGGTCTGGATACTACGCTTAGGTACAATAGTGAGCCTATCAGTTGTTGGTATTGGACGTTGTTTGGTAGAAGTTTTTCATCAGATATACCGGGGTATCCGCTTTCCATGGGAGTGAAAGTAGGTTTCGCTTCTTGGAGATTGTACCTTTCAACTAATTCTTGGATTTTATTCTTTTGGCTCAGAAGGAGTTCACCTTCTCTGTTCCTTGAGATTTCTATACCAATGAATTGAGTGGGGTCTCCAAGGTTCTTTATTTCGAATTCTTTTTCGAGAGTTTTTACAGTGTTTTGGATGATTATTTCGGAATCGCTTGCAAGGAGCATGTCATCCACATATAGAATCAAGTAGATGGAATGGTTTTCTTCATTCTTGGTGAATAGGCATGTGTCTACAATGCTCTGTTTGAAGTTATTTTTAATTAGAGTGCTTGCAATTTTTGTGTTCCAAGATCTTCCAGCTTGTTTTAGACCGTAAATTGCCTTCTTTAGTTTGCAGACTTCGTTTGTTTGTTTTGTATGGAGTCCTTCTGGGAGTTCCATGTAGAGTTCTTTATCTAGGTCGCCGTGTAGGAACGCTGTCTTGACATCGAGGTGGATCACTTGCATCCCTTTGTAGACTGATGCAGCTAGGAAGGCTCTAATTGTAGAATGCTTCACAATTGGTGCAAAGGTTTCTTCGTAGTCTCGGCCAAATTTCTGATTGAACCCTTTTGCTACGAGTCTGGCTTTGTACCGCTCTATTTCTCCTTTGGAATTGAGTTTTTGTTTATAGGTCCATTTACATCCTATGATCTTTTTGTCCTTAGGTAGAGGCGTTAGTTCCCATGCATAGTTCTTCTCAAGAGAATTTAGTTCTTCGTTCATTGCTTGTAGCCATTTTTCTCTTTCTATTTTTGGTAATTGTAGGACTTCCGAGTAGTTGGTGGGTGTCTGAATGTCTTGAGCTTCAGTTTTGTACAGCATGTAGTCATTTCTTATGGGAGGTATTCCCTTTGTTGGTCTCGTGGATCTTCTTTGTGTGACCACTTGTGTTCCTGTGCTTGTACCGGGTTGAAGGTAATCCTCGGTTTCTGAGTCCTCAAGGTTTTCGGGTTGTGTTCCTGGTTCCTGACTTTCCTCTGCATTACCAATATGATTGGAGGAAGTTAGATCTGTACTTAGTACTTGTGGTGAAGTTGTTTTTGTGGAAGCGAGGTGAAACCCATTTTCTTTTTCTATAAATTTCACGGATCTGCTGATTGTGATGTTGTCTGTATCGTGCAGGATTCTGTATCCTTTGCTTCGATCATCGTATCCAAGAAAGATCCCTTCGATAACTTTGCTATCCAACTTGTTTCTTTTTATCTTGGGAATATAGGCGAAGGCTTTACATCCGAATCTTTTTAGATGCTTCAGACTGGGCTTCCTGTTGGTCCATAGTTCAAATGGAGTCTTGTCTGTAGCTTTCGAGGGTATTCGGTTGTGTAGGTAATTAGCTGTGGTAACCGCTTCCGCCCATAGAGATTGTGGGAGTCCTGAGTCAAACAGCATGCATCTTGTCATCTCCATTAGTGATCGATTTTTCCTTTCGGCTACTCCGTTCTGGGCTGGTGAGTAGGGGACTGTTAGCTGATGTTTGATTCCGCTTTGGTTCAGGAAATCTTCGACTTGTCGGTTTACGTACTCACGACCGTTGTCTGTCCGTATGGTTTGGATATTTTTTCCAAATTCCGTGTGTGCTGAGATGACGTAGTCTTTTATTTTTTCATAGACTTCGTCTTTTCCTTTCAGGAGGTAGGTCTTCGTGTATCTGCTGTAGTCATCAGTGAAGGTGATGAAGTATCTCTTACCGCTGAGAGAGTTAGTTGGTAATGGACCGCAGATATCACTGTGGACGAGTTGAAGCGTTTCAGTTGCTCTGTACTCTGTCTTCTTTGGAAATGGGGTTTCGGTGAGTTTTCCTTGAATGCACTGAACGCAGTCTGTGCTGTGCGAACAGTTATTTAGACTTAGTCCTCTTGCTAGGTTCTCATTTCGAATCTTCTTAATTGATTCTATATTTCTGTGTCCTAGTCTGTCGTGCCAGAGCATGAGGCAATTTTTGTTCTTGCAGTGGTTTTGTTTTGCAACATTTGCTTTGAATGTGCGAGTTTGGGGGTTGTCATCCAGGTGGAGTCGGTACATTCCATTGTCAAGTATACCGTTCGCGAGGGCTGTGTTGTCTCTTTCGATGGTACACCAATCTCTGTTGAACGTTACTTTACATCCGTTGGAGGTGGCCGCACTCACTGACAGAAGGTTGTCTGTTAGTTCCGGGATGTAGAGAACTTTTGTGAGAAGTAAGGTGTCAGTCTTTCCTTGGGGTGTGATGACTTTGATTTCTCCTTGTCCTATCCCTTTGACCTGCAGCTTATTGCCATTAGCAACCACAACATTTTGTGTTTGTTCTCTGTTAAGTGCAGTGAAGAAGCTTTCGTCGTACGCCATGAGATGTGGCTCCAGAGTCGATGAACCAGTTGTGTACACTTGCTTCTCGTTGAGTGCAATTGAGAGCTTTTGGGTTAGGTCCTTTTGTTGTTCTCTGATTTGTTGATTGTTCTTGGGTGACACTCGACTGATTTGTGTACTTTGGTACGTTTCCTCTTCTGAAGTTTTCATATTTGTACTCTTTGTTGCTGTTGTTTCGCTTTTGATAGTGCCAACATTCTTCTTTGGAGTGGTTTGGTTTGTGGCAGAAAGAACAGAATTTCTTCTCTTTTTCTCTTCTTTGGCTTGAAGCTCCGTGGAGGCTTTTTAAGGCTTTTGATGCGGTGCTTTCGTCTTTCGAGCTTTCTACTCTGCGTGTGTGTTCATCAAGGAGTTTGTTCTTGGTAAATTCAAGCGTTAGCTCGTCATCAGGCCTTGATTCCAACATCGTGATGAGATTTGAGTAGCTCTTTGGAAGCGAGCAAAGCAGTATAGCCGTGATGTGAGAGTCCTTTAGTATTTCGCCAATGGTTCGCAGTTTGTCAACAAGTTCCATCATGGTAGTGATGTGCTGTTGCATGTCCTTGTCTTCTTCGAGTTTTAAGCTGTATAGTTTCCTTAGCAAATAAATTTTTCCTGAGAGTGTTTTTCTTTCATAGATATATTTAAGAGTGTCCCAGGTAGCTTTGGCTGTTAGTAGGTTTTTGACATGCACTATTTGTGAGTCGGCGATGCTTAGATTAATGATAGCTCTAGCTTTTGAGTCTTTCTTTTTCCATTCGACTTTAGGTTCATCTGGAATATTTTCGGTGACAACTTCCCAAAGATCTTCCTTTTGCAAGAGCATTTCAATTTTGAAAGACCATAGTGAGTAGTTATAGCCGTCGAGCTTATTTAGGGTTACATCGTGGCTCGGGAGTGACGCCATTTTTGCTAAGCCTTTTTTTCTTTGTCTTAACTCGTTAGTTGAATTTCATGCAATATTCAGTCTCATAATCTAATTGTTGTAAGATTTAGGTACTTACAGCTTGTAGGAAGGCATGAGGACGTTGAGGATTATATGATAATAATCTTTATTATCCATTTAGCAAGAAAAAACAAAGTTATGGTAGCGAACAGTTATTGTAATATAGAGAAGGAGGTAAACAAACAGTTGTGATGATGATAGGTCCAGTGTGGCGCTAGCTGTCGTAGCATTCAGTTATCCAACAGAAATAACGATTATTTCTAACCTTAGGGATGAAGTAAAAGAGGCTGAATTTTTCGTTTATCATTACTCTTCACAATTCATCGTTTCATACTTCATCCCTAAGGTTAGAAATAATCGTTATTATTCCTTAAAATAAATTTCGATTTTTCGTTCAAAAGAAACATATGCGGAATATTTACAAATGTCGTTCTACAAGATTCGTACATTCTCATTTTAGATATAAAACAAAGAATGTAGAAAGCTATGAAAATGGTAGTTATATTCGGATTTATTAGAATGCATATTACTACATATTATTATTGTGTGTGCGTGATATGAGTATTTTTCTACACGAATTTTAACCACGCTTTGAAAAACAACCACACACCGGACTTTGATAAAACAGATATTTTATACCAGGACATAAATCAAAAACATTGCCGATTATTTTTGGAAAGTTGGACCTCCGCAGTAGACAAAGATAGTATTAATAGGAAAATTGAACTACCAGAGATATATTCGCAATTTAGATCGTCATAAAATATTTAAAGTTTAATTTTTCATTCATTTTTTTACTTCAAATTCCCGATATCTTAGGTCTATATTTTAATTAATTTTATAGGGAGAGGTACACATTTAGAAGCACGTAAAAATGTTTTAATGCTCAAAACTCATTTTTCCTTTTATATATCTTTCTTTTAATTTATGCAACATCGTTTAAGTTTATTTCAAATACAATCACACGCTTATTTTATATATATGTATTATATTATTATATATATTTATAGTTCAATGTCTTCAATGTTTTATTTGTGTGATATCATTTTTTCCCCCATTTTCACTTATATTATATTTCGAATTTCACAATTTTACATTTATATTTTTTAAAATTTTATTTCAACCAACTTTTCAAACATTTTTTTACGCTTTGTGTTTTCAGTAAAAATTTTAGTTTAACATTTATTTTATATATAAATATATTGTTATTTTTATACGAAAAATCTTTTTACACATAGTACAAATAATTTTAAAATATAAAATAGGCGTTATTGTTAATTTTCAAAATATTCACACCCATATTTTACAAAAATTATTTTGTTCATAATATAAATATATTTAAAAAATTTTCTCCCCATTGAATATAACAAAATATTTTTAAAAAACTTAATACTGTTGACGTTATGTGCGCTGAGTTTGTTGTTGACACACTTTAAAATGTTATAACACCTTGATAAAGGTTGGCGTTCAGCCAGCTGAAATATTGGTAAAATAAATTATTTTTTGATCCAATATATGCCTTTTTAATTAAATATTTATATATATATATATAAATGGAAATTTTGCCGGGAAGATATTGATCTAAAAAGACAAAGTCGCCTCTCTCGTCAAAATAGAAGTCAAATTAGACCCCATTTATTGACCGTCGCCGCAAACTAACTGACTTAGGTCGGTGTCAAATCCGCAACACCAGCTTTGACAAACTGAGAAGCATCCACCTAGAAACCATGGTTTCGGGCTAATGGCCCTCGTCAGCCTAGGGCGAATTTATTCCGCCTTTATTCTTTGACGTTTATTTTGACGGGAAAGGCGACATTAGTCTTTTTAGATTTATATATATACGATTTATTGTAAATTAATATTTTTAGTTTTCACTGATATATATTGAAATATATATTTTTTATTTTTTTATTATCTATATTTCTGACCATCCTGTCATTACTTACCATTGCTTCGAACGTTGACGCGAAATATTTTGGAAGTAGTCGCTAACGAGATTATCTTTATATAGCCACACATCTGCAAGGGAGAGACTCAATAAATGAACTTATCTATATGGTAAATGTAAACTCTTTAATCCTTCCTCCTCCTTCAATGCCTTCATCTATTGAGGTTGGGCCTCAGGGTCTCTCGATACTTCCTCCTTCAATGCCTTCCTCTACTGAGGGTGAGCCACATGGTCTCTCCATATATCCCTCCTTCAGTGCCTTCCTCTACTGAGGGTGAGCCACATGGTCTCTCCATATATCCCTCCTTCAGTGCCTTCCTCTACTGAGGGTGAGCCACATGGTCTCTCCATATATCCCTCCTTCAGTGCCTTCCTCTACTGAGGGTGAGCCACATGGTCTCTCCATATATCCCTCCTCCAGTGCCTTCCTCTACTGAGGGTGAGCCACATGGTCTCTCCATATATCCCTCCTTCAGTGCCTTCCTCTACTGAGGGTGAGCCACATGGTCTCTCCATATATCCCTCCTTCAGTGCCTTCCTCTACTGAGAGTGAGCCACATGGTCTCTCCATATATCCCTCCTTCAGTGCCTTCCTCTACTGAGGGTGAGCCACATGGTCTCTCCATATATCCCTCCTTCAGTGCCTTCCTCTACTGAGAGTGAGCCACATGGTCTCTCCATATATCCCTCCTTCAGTGCCTTCCTCTACTGAGGGTGAGCCACATGGTCTCTCCATATCTCACTCCTTCAATGCCTTCCTCTACTGAGGGTGAGCCACATGGTCTCTCCATATCTCCCTCCTTCAGTGCCTTCCTCTACTGAGGGTGAGCCACATGGTCTCTCCATATCTCCCTCCTTCAATGCCTTCCTCTACTGAGGGTGAGCCACATGGTCTCTCCATATCTCCCTCCTTCAATGCCTTCCTCTACTGAGGGTGAGCCACATGGTCTCTCCATATCTCCCTCCTTCAGTGCCTTCCTCTACTGAGGGTGAGCCACATGGTCTCTCCATATCTCCCTCCTTCAATGCCTTCCTCTACTGAGGGTGAGCCACATGGTCTCTCCATATCTCCCTCCTTCAATGCCTTCCTCTACTGAGGGTGAGCCACATGGTCTCTCGATATCTCCCTCCTTCAGTGCCTTCCTCTACTGAGGGTGAGCCACATGGTCTCTCCATATCTCCCTCCTTCAGTGCCTTCCTCTACTGAGGGTGGGCCACATGGTCTCTCCATATCTCCCTCCTTCAGTGCCTTCCTCTACTGAGGGTGAGCCACATGGTCTCTCCATATCTCCCTCCTTCAGTGCCTTCCTCTACTGAGGGTGAGCCACATGGTCTCTCCGTATCTCCCTCCTTCAATGTCTTCCTCTACTGAGGGTGGGCCACATGGTCTCTCCGTATCTCCCTCCTTCAGTGCCTTCCTCTACTGAGGGTGAGCCACATGGTCTCTCCATATATCCCTCCTTCAGTGCCTTCCTCTACTGAGGGTGAGCCACATGGTCTCTCCATATATCCCTCCTTCAGTGCCTTCCTCTACTGAGGGTGAGCCACATGGTCTCTCCATATATCCCTCCTTCAGTGCCTTCCTCTACTGAGGGTGGACAACATGGTCTCTCCATACTTCCTCCTTCAATACCTTCCTCTACTGAGGGTGGGCCACATGGTCTCTCCGTATCTCCCTCCTTCAGTGCCTTCCTCTACTGAGGGTAGGCCACGTGGTCTCTCCATATCTCCCTCCTTCAGTGCCTTCCTCTACTGAGGGTAGGCCACATGGTCTCTCCATATCTCCCTCCTTCAATGCCTTCCACTACTGAGGGTGGACAACATGGTCTCTCCATACTTCCTCATTCAATACCTTCCTCTACTGAGGGTGGGCCACATGGTCTCTCCGTATCTCCCTCCTTCAGTGCCTTCCTCTACTGAGGGTAGGCCACGTGGTCTCTCCATATCTCCCTCCTTCAGTGCCTTCCTCTACTGAGGGTAGGCCACATGGTCTCTCCGTATCTCCCTCCTTCAATGTCTTCCTCTACTGAGGGTGGGCCACATGGTCTCTCCGTATCTCCCTCCTTCAGTGCCTTCCTCTACTGAGGGTGAGCCACATGGTCTCTCCATATATCCCTCCTTCAGTGCCTTCCTCTACTGAGGGTGGACAACATGGTCTCTCCATACTTCCTCCTTCAATACCTTCCTCTACTGAGGGTGGGCCACATGGTCTCTCCGTATCTCCCTCCTTCAGTGCCTTCCTCTACTGAGGGTAGGCCACGTGGTCTCTCCATATCTCCCTCCTTCAGTGCCTTCCTCTACTGAGGGTGAGCCACATGGTCTCTCCATATATCCCTCCTTCAGTGCCTTCCTCTACTGAGGGTGAGCCACATGGTCTCTCCATATATCCCTCCTTCAGTGCCTTCCTCTACTGAGGGTGAGCCACATGGTCTCTCCATATATCCCTCCTTCAGTGCCTTCCTCTACTGAGGGTGGACAACATGGTCTCTCCATACTTCCTCCTTCAATACCTTCCTCTACTGAGGGTGGGCCACATGGTCTCTCCGTATCTCCCTCCTTCAGTGCCTTCCTCTACTGAGGGTAGGCCACGTGGTCTCTCCATATCTCCCTCCTTCAGTGCCTTCCTCTACTGAGGGTAGGCCACATGGTCTCTCCATATCTCCCTCCTTCAATGCCTTCCACTACTGAGGGTGGACAACATGGTCTCTCCATACTTCCTCATTCAATACCTTCCTCTACTGAGGGTGGGCCACATGGTCTCTCCGTATCTCCCTCCTTCAGTGCCTTCCTCTACTGAGGGTAGGCCACGTGGTCTCTCCATATCTCCCTCCTTCAGTGCCTTCCTCTACTGAGGGTAGGCCACATGGTCTCTCCGTATCTCCCTCCTTCAATGTCTTCCTCTACTGAGGGTGGGCCACATGGTCTCTCCGTATCTCCCTCCTTCAATGTCTTCCTCTACTGAGGGTGGGCCACATAGTCTCTCCATATCTCCCTCCTTCAATGTCTTCCTCTACTGAGGATGGGCCACATAGTCTCTCCATACTTCCTCCTTCAATACCTTCCTCTACTGAGGGTGGGCCACATGGTCTCTCCGTATCTCCCTCCTTCAATGTCTTCCTCTACTGAGGGTGGGCCACATGGTCTCTCCATATCTCCCTCCTTCAATGTCTTCCTCTACTGAGGGTGGGCCACATGGTCTCTCCATATCTCCCTCCTTCTAAGCCTTCCTCTACTGAGGGTGGGCCACATGGTCTCTCCATATCTCCCCCCTTCTAAGCCTTCCTCTACTGAGGGTGGGCCACATGGTCTCTCCATACTTCCTCCGCCATCCTCTTCATCTCCTCGTAGGTGTGTCGTCCAGTCCATTGTTCTATATCGTCTGTGTATCCTTTTCGTCTCCTTCACCTCGATCTCTTCCCCTGGAGCTTTAGTCCTTACTGACTATTATCACATTATTATTACTACTACTATTAGCTGCTATTGTTTGATAGTGGAAACTATCTCGGGAAAAACATGAGAAAAACATGCGTGAGAAAGAAAGTAATACTGACATTCCAACCAATCCACTGCTTGTTGTAACAATGGCACTAAAAGGTAAGCGATGATTCTGACTTAGAAATTCTCAGTTGTTGTCACGTGATACTCTTTACATTCTCTGATTAGATGGATTCCCACTAATCACGTAACGTGACGACGACAACGCCTTCAATTGTCAATATTTGGTTACCTACTCCTCAATCAGTTTTGAGATTGCAAAGATAAAGGTTTGTAAACAGTTATCTCGTGTTATAAAAAGTTCTACATTTCCTTAAAAACATATAATGGTAAATTGCAGACATTTCATCTGAAATATTACACACTTCGTCGTTAAGAGTCTCCTTTAATCGTTAAAATATAATTGTACTTGAAGAGGCAATTCTCCCTTTAATTATAGAAGCACGATTTCTCAAGTAGGAAAAAAAACTCTTTCTCTCTTCTTTGATACTATTTTTAAAAGGTTTTGCAATTATTTTCAAATAGGTCAAAAAAGGTGTTTCTTATATAGTAAAAAAATGTTTTTAATAATAATCCTTATGTGATAGTGCCACGTGGAAAATTGGGAAAGACAAACTTCAGGATGTCTCAGCTCTCTCTCTCTTGAGTAATCTTTGTAATCAACCCTATATATTCTTATATGTACATTGTAATAAATCAGTTTCAATCTCAATCTCTCTCTCTCTCTCTCTCTCGAGTAATCTTTGTAATCAACCCTATATATTCTTATATGTACATTGTAATAAATCAGTTTCAATCTCAATCTCTCTCTCTTGAGTAATCTTTGTAATCAACCCTATATAATCTTAAATGTACATTGTAATAAATCAGTTTCAATCTCAATCTCTCTCTCTTGAGTAATCTTTGTAATCAACCCTATATAATCTTATATGTACATTGTAATAAATCAGTTTCAATCTCAATCTCTCTCTCTTGAGTAATCTTTGTAATCAACCTTATATAATCTTATATGTACATTGTAATAAATCAGTTTCAATCTCAATCTCTCTCTCTTGAGTAATCTTTGTAATCAACCTTATATAATCTTATATGTACATTGTAATAAATCAGTTTCAATCTCAATCTCTCTCTCTTGAGTAATCTTTGTAATCAACCTTATATAATCTTATATGTACATTGTAATAAATCAGTTTCAATCTCAATCTCTCTCTCTTGAGTAATCTTTGTAATCAACCTTATATAATTTTATATGTACATTGTAATAAATCAGCTTCAATCTCAATCTCTCTCTCTTGAGTAATCTTTGTAATCAACCCTATATAATCTTATATGTACATTGTAATAAATCAGTTTCAATCTCAATCTCTCTCTCTTGAGGAATCTCTGTAATCAACCCTATATAATCTTATATGTACATTGTAATAAATCAGTTTCAATCTCAATCTCTCTCTCTTGAGTAATCTTTGTAATCAACCCTATATAATCTTATATGTACATTGTAATAAATCAGTTTCAATCTCAATCTCTCTCTCTTGAGTAATCTTTGTAATCAACCCTATATAATCTTATATGTACATTGTAATAAATCAGTTTCAATCTCAATCTCTCTCTCTCTTGGGTAATCTTTGTAATCAACCCTATATAATCTTATATGTACATTGTAATAAATCAGTTTCAATCTCAATCTCTCTCTCTTGAGTAATCTTTGTCTTCAACCCTATATAATTTTATATGTACATTGTAATAAATCAGTTTCAATCTCAATCTCTCTCTCTCTCTTGAGTAATCTTTGTAATCAACCCTATATAATTTTATATGTACATTGTAATAAATCAGTTTCAATCTCAATCTCTCTCTCTCTCTTGAGTAATCTTTGTAATCAACCCTATATAATCTTATTTGTACATTGTAATAAATCAGTTTCAATCTCAATCTCTCTCTCTTGAGTAATCTTTGTAATCAACCCTATATAATCTTATATGTACATTGTAATAAATCAGTTTCAATCTCAATCTCTCTCTCTTGAGTAATCTTTGTAATCAACCCTATATAATCTTATATGTACATTGTAATAAATCAGTTTCAATCTCAATCTCTCTCTCTTGAGTAATCTTTGTAATCAACCTTATATAATCTTATATGTACATTGTAATAAATCAGTTTCAATCTCAATCTCTCTCTCTTGAGTAATCTTTGTAATCAACCTTATATAATCTTATATGTACATTGTAATAAATCAGTTTCAATCTCAATCTCTCTCTCTCTTGAGTAATCTCTGTAATCAACCCTATATAATCTTATATGTACATTGTAATAAATCAGTTCCAATCTCAATCTCTCTCTCTTGAGTAATCTTTGTAATCAACCCTATATAATCTTATATGTACATTGTAATAAATCAGTTTCAATCTCAATCTCTCTCTCTTGAGTAATCTTTGTAATCAACCTTATATAATCTTATATGTACATTGTAATAAATAAGTTTCAATCTCAATCTCTCTCTCTTGAGTAATCTTTGTAATCAACCCTATATAATCTTATATGTACATTGTAATAAATCAGTTTCAATCTCAATCTCTCTCTCTCTTGAGTGATCTTTGTAATCAACCTTATATAATCTTATATGTACATTGTAATAAATCAGTTTCAATCTCAATCTCTCTCTCTTGAGTAATCTTTGTAATCAACCCTATATAATCTTATATGTACATTGTAATAAATCAGTTTCAATCTCAATCTCTCTCTCTCTCTCTCTCGAGTAATCTTTGTAATCAATCCTATATAATCTTATATGTACATTGTAATAAATCAGTTTCAATCTCAATCTCTCTCTCTCTCTTGAGTAATCTTTGTAATCAACCTTATATAATCTTATATGTACATTGTAATAAATCAGTTTCAATCTCAATCTCTCTCTCTTGAGTAATCTTTGTAATCAACCCTATATAATCTTATATGTACATTGTAATAAATCAGTTTCAATCTCAATCTCTCTCTCTTGAGTAATCTTTGTAATCAACCCTATATAATCTTATATGTACATTGTAATAAATCAGTTTCAATCTCAATCTCTCTCTCTCTTGGGTAATCTTTGTAATCAACCCTATATAATCTTATATGTACATTGTAATAAATCAGTTTCAATCTCAATCTCTCTCTCTTGAGTAATCTTTGTCTTCAACCCTATATAATTTTATATGTACATTGTAATAAATCAGTTTCAATCTCAATCTCTCTCTCTCTCTTGAGTAATCTTTGTAATCAACCCTATATAATTTTATATGTACATTGTAATAAATCAGTTTCAATCTCAATCTCTCTCTCTCTCTTGAGTAATCTTTGTAATCAACCCTATATAATCTTATTTGTACATTGTAATAAATCAGTTTCAATCTCAATCTCTCTCTCTTGAGTAATCTTTGTAATCAACCCTATATAATCTTATATGTACATTGTAATAAATCAGTTTCAATCTCAATCTCTCTCTCTTGAGTAATCTTTGTAATCAACCCTATATAATCTTATATGTACATTGTAATAAATCAGTTTCAATCTCAATCTCTCTCTCTTGAGTAATCTTTGTCTTCAACCCTATATAATTTTATATGTACATTGTAATAAATCAGTTTCAATCTCAATCTCTCTCTCTCTCTTGAGTAATCTTTGTAATCAACCCTATATAATTTTATATGTACATTGTAATAAATCAGTTTCAATCTCAATCTCTCTCTCTCTCTTGAGTAATCTTTGTAATCAACCCTATATAATCTTATTTGTACATTGTAATAAATCAGTTTCAATCTCAATCTCTCTCTCTTGAGTAATCTTTGTAATCAACCCTATATAATCTTATATGTACATTGTAATAAATCAGTTTCAATCTCAATCTCTCTCTCTTGAGTAATCTTTGTAATCAACCCTATATAATCTTATATGTACATTGTAATAAATCAGTTTCAATCTCAATCTCTCTCTCTTGAGTAATCTTTGTAATCAACCCTATATAATCTTATATGTACATTGTAATAAATCAGTTTCAATCTCAATCTCTCTCTCTTGAGTAATCTTTGTAATCAACCCTATATAATCTTATATGTACATTGTAATAAATCAGTTTCAATCTCAATCTCTCTCTCTTGAGTAATCTTTGTAATCAACCTTATATAATCTTATATGTACATTGTAATAAATCAGTTTCAATCTCAATCTCTCTCTCTCTTGAGTAATCTCTGTAATCAACCCTATATAATCTTATATGTACATTGTAATAAATCAGTTTCAATCTCAATCTCTCTCTCTTGAGTAATCTTTGTAATCAACCTTATATAATCTTATATGTACATTGTAATAAATCAGTTTCAATCTCAATCTCTCTCTCTCTTGAGTAATCTCTGTAATCAACCCTATATAATCTTATATGTACATTGTAATAAATCAGTTTCAATCTCAATCTCTCTCTCTTGAGTAATCTTTGTAATCAACCCTATATAATCTTATATGTACATTGTAATAAATCAGTTTCAATCTCAATCTCTCTCTCTTGAGTAATCTTTGTAATCAACCTTATATAATCTTATATGTACATTGTAATAAATCAGTTTCAATCTCAATCTCTCTCTCTCTTGAGTAATCTCTGTAATCAACCCTATATAATCTTATATGTACATTGTAATAAATCAGTTTCAATCTCAATCTCTCTCTCTTGAGTAATCTTTGTAATCAACCCTATATAATCTTATATGTACATTGTAATAAATCAGTTTCAATCTCAATCTCTCTCTCTTGAGTAATCTTTGTAATCAACCTTATATAATCTTATATGTACATTGTAATAAATAAGTTTCAATCTCAATCTCTCTCTCTTGAGTAATCTTTGTAATCAACCCTATATAATCTTATATGTACATTGTAATAAATCAGTTTCAATCTCAATCTCTCTCTCTCTTGAGTGATCTTTGTAATCAACCTTATATAATCTTATATGTACATTGTAATAAATCAGTTTCAATCTCAATCTCTCTCTCTTGAGTAATCTTTGTAATCAACCCTATATAATCTTATATGTACATTGTAATAAATCAGTTTCAATCTCAATCTCTCTCTCTCTCTCTCTCGAGTAATCTTTGTAATCAATCCTATATAATCTTATATGTACATTGTAATAAATCAGTTTCAATCTCAATCTCTCTCTCTCTCTTGAGTAATCTTTGTAATCAACCTTATATAATCTTATATGTACATTGTAATAAATCAGTTTCAATCTCAATCTCTCTCTCTTGAGTAATCTTTGTAATCAACCCTATATAATCTTATATGTACATTGTAATAAATCAGTTTCAATCTCAATCTCTCTCTCTCTCTCTCTTGAGTAATCTTTGTAATCAATCCTATATAATCTTATATGTACATTGTAATAAATCAGTTTCAATCTCAATCTCTCTCTCTTGAGTAATCTTTGTAATCAACCCTATATAATTTTATATGTACATTGTAATAAATCAGTTTCAATCTCAATCTCTCTCTCTCTCTCTTGAGTAATCTTTGTAATCAACCCTATATAATCTTATATGTACATTGTAATAAATCAGTTTCAATCTCAATCTCTCTCTCTTGAGTAATCTTTGTAATCAATCTTATATAATCTTATATGTACCTTGTAATAAATCAGTTTCAATCTCAATCTCTCTCTCTTGAGTAATCTTTGTAATCAACCTTATATAATCTTATATGTACATTGTAATAAATCAGTTTCAATCTCAATCTCTCTCTCTTGAGTAATCTTTGTAATCAACCTTATATAATTTTATATGTACATTGTAATAAATCAGTTTCAATCTCAATCTCTCTCTCTTGAGTAATCTTTGTAATCAATCTTATATAATCTTATATGTACCTTGTAATGAATCAGTTTCAATCTCAATCTCTCTCTCTTGAGTAATCTTTGTAATCAACCTTATATAATCTTATATGTACATTGTAATAAATCAGTTTCAATCTCAATCTCTCTCTCTCTCTCTTGAGTAATCTTTGTAATCAACCCTATATAATCTTATATGTACATTGTAATAAATCAGTTTCAATCTCAATCTCTCTCTCTTGAGTAATCTTTGTAATCAACCCTATATAATCTTATATGTACATTGTAATAAATCAGTTTCAATCTCAATCTCTCTCTCTTGAGTAATCTTTGTAATCAACCTTATATAATCTTATATGTACATTGTAATAAATCAGTTTCAATCTCAATCTCTCTCTCTTGAGTAATCTTTGTAATCAACCTTATATAATCTTATATGTACATTGTAATAAATCAGTTTCAATCTCAATCTCTCTCTCTTGAGTAATCTCTGTAATCAACCCTATATAATCTTATATGTACATTGTAATAAATCAGTTTCAATCTCAATCTCTCTCTCTTGAGTAATCTTTGTAATCAACCCTATATAATCTTATATGTACATTGTAATAAATCAGTTTCAATCTCAATCTCTCTCTCTTGAGTAATCTCTGTAATCAACCCTATATAATCTTATATGTACATTGTAATAAATCAGTTTCAATCTCAATCTCTCTCTCTTGAGTAATCTTTGTAATCAACCTTATTTAATCTTATATGTACATTGTAATAAATCAGTTTCAATCTCAATCTCTCTCTTTTGAGGTAACCTGGATTTCTGGATAAGATGACACAGCAAATTATTTAAGGCAAGAACAAACTATGATTTATAAAATACAAGATAAACAAAGAGGGAAGTTTACAGAGTAAACAAAATATCAAAATTGAAACTGTGTTAAATAATTACTTTGTTACAATAGTAAGATGAATATATTACAAATGTGTTATATTGTGTTTTGAAGATATTTAATAGTTATGTAGTGAAACTTTGTCCCAGTTCGCGGTCGTTGAAGCAAAATGTGACGACAACAGATTGTAGGAAATATATTTGATATAGTTTAGGAATACTGTTTGCGCCTAGTTATGTAAATAACTTTCTAGGCTGCATTGATTTATAATCATGTAAATTTTTCTTTCTTTTAATTATGTAAATATATATGTATATAAAATGAGTGAAAGATTCAATAAAGTCAGTAAGCAAAAACGAGTGAGGCGTCCTCCCTCTATTCAAACAGCTTGCTACATCGCATTCTTGCGAAGAGACAACATTCTCGGTAGTCAATCCGCCGGTCTGGTCTCATAAAGTACAGTCACCAATAAGCTCTGCCACATATCGTCATCACCTGAGACCAGACTAGAGGCTGAAGGAGCGAAAGGAAGTCCTGGCTAACATTGTCAGGAACCAAGCTCCAACAAATACTATAGTCTTCCTCACAGCACAAATATGGAAATTTCCATGTTTGTCTTAAGTTCATTCTCGCGGTGCAGCCATTTGGAGAATAGAATGTGTTTATTTATATTTACACAATCTACATGTATCTATACGAGTACGCTTAATTGTGGAGACGGCCAAAAGATGGCGTTATTTTAGCGTCTATTTGTATATATTGTACCTTTTAGCATGTATTTCGGGATTCATACAATAACTCTGTAAGATACACTCATGGACAAAACTTAAGGAAGTTGTACCTTTTAGCATGTATTTCGGGATTCATACAATAACTCTGAAAGATACATTCATGGACAAAACTTAAGGAAGTTATACCTTTCAGCATGTATTTAGGGATTCAGATAATAAATTTGAAAGATACATAATGGACAAAACTCCGTAAACGATGGAATGCCAGAGATTATTGGAAGCTAGACAGGGACAAATGGAGAGACCAGTAGAAAATAGACTTGGGAAGAAGAAGAAAGAATTGCTGCTCCCAATTTCACAGAAGATTCTATTCCAACCTAATTATTCGGAGCAAGTTTCCCAATTTTCTCTTCCCGTAAAATTATCCTCTAGTTTCCCACTTAGAGAGATAAAGAACTACTAAAGAAAATAAAACGTTAATTATTATATTTAATTTATTTTTTCATTGAACAGGCTCCTTCCTTAATTAACTTTCTTCTTTTTTAGATATTTTTTCTCAAATCTCACTATACAGATTGTAGAAAAAAAGCGATAAATGGAGAGAAAATAAGTTCATTTAATTGAAAAGATGAAAATATTATCCCTGAGTATTGGCCACAATAGTCATGAATAAAGTTTTTTTTTTAATCAATGTTTAGTTGATATTTATTCCGGTAGATGGCACTCCATGATCTTCAAATGTAATTTTGAAATGTCCTGTTTCATCCACATGCTGGTTGAATATTATTATTTTAATATAATAAATCAATGATGAGTTGATTTCTGTTCCACTAGATGGCACTCTGCCATCTAAAAAGCACATGTGTTTTTGGTTAAGATATGCCTTCATTATTTTTATTATTTTGAATATTAATATATTATTATTATTTATTAATC
This sequence comes from Cordylochernes scorpioides, assembly GCA_030710605.1. Classification (NCBI taxonomy): domain Eukaryota; kingdom Metazoa; phylum Arthropoda; class Arachnida; order Pseudoscorpiones; family Chernetidae; genus Cordylochernes; species Cordylochernes scorpioides. The sequence goes on from CP092876.1 coordinate 69,781,944, forward strand.
AATCCCCCAGACGCGATATTGAAATATTTGCGCCTATAACAGAGGAAACAAACAAACACAACAAAATAAAACATAGAATTAAATATTTACAAATTTAAATGTATTAATCCACTGAGTTCATGAAATTTATATAGACAAAGTGACTTATGTAAGAAATTTGAATCATTTAGATCAGAGAACAATCGATGTCTCACTTCGGCAAAATTAGGACAGTCATAGATAAGGTGAAGAGCAATAATAATTTTAATATACAGGGTGATCCAAAAGTCCCGCACAACTTTAAAAATTAATAACTCCGCGAATATTTGCGCTAGAGCAATGCGGTAAACACCATTGTGTTCAGGATGCAATGGGATTTTTTATGGCAAATAATGAAAAATTCGAAATTGATTTTAGTTACAACTTTATTCGCTAGATGGCGCTCTACCAGAATCAGAGATTCAGCAGCCATATTGTTTGATAAATTGAAAAATATAACTGAACGACACGTATTTTTCCTTTTTGAATACCAGGAAAGAACCCTAATAATATCAAATGATAAATTAATAAAACACCATTTCGCCAAAAGTTAGAAGAATTGGTTGACGATTTTTAAATACAATCTGAGATATGTAAAATAGGTATATGCAAATTAAAACATGTAGCAAAAAATATTTATATTTTAGATGGAGTTTTGTGAAATAGATTGAATGTTTGAAAATTGTTATGTATTAATATTCATTGATATTTATTTATCATCATCATTTATTGTATAAAGACTTTGTTTTTTAATTAAAAGTTGAGTATGTAAAAATAACTAGCGTTGCGTCATAATTCTTTAAACTAAATACATAATAAATTGGCGACGAAGGTAAATCTTTTTTTTTTAGTTAAAGCTAAAGAAAATCTTTAAATTTGTACTAAAGTTAAAGCTTAGGTAAGTGAATTTTATTTTTAAAATGGCAAATTTTGGAAACATAGAAGCTTTTGATCCTAAAAATCCAGAGAAATGGATAACATACTTGGAAAGAATGCATTTTTTCTTCCTGGCTAACGATATTGTAAAACCTGAAAAACGAAAGGCTATTTTTCTTACGCTAATAGGCGCTGAAACTTATGCGTTAGCAAGATCGTTGGCCTCGCCAAAAGAATTATCTTTCGTAGAATATGATAACTTAATTAAATTAGTGACTGATCATTTCTGCCCTAAGCCAAACGTAATAGTACAAAGATACCATTTCAATAAAAGAAATCAAGGCACAGAATCGGTATCCGCCTATGTGGCTGAACTAAGAAAATTAAGCGAGAACTGTGAATTTGTTGATTTAGATGATCGCTTGAGAGATAGGTTAGTATGTGGCCTGAGAAATGAATCTCTTGTTAAAAGACTATTGTCTGAAAAGGACTTGACCTTTGAAAAAGCCATAAATATAGCAATATGTGATGAATCGGCTAGTGCAGACGCCAGTGTTTTGCAAGAAAGGATCACAGAAGTAAATGTGATGAAAAAAGCTAGCAAAGCTGAACCGCCTAATTTTAAATCGGGCAAAGTTCATTTTAAAGATTTCAAGAAAATGAATAATAAAAGAATTATTTGCATACGTTGTAAAGGAAATCATATGCCAAATGTATGTAAATTTAGAAATGCAAAATGTTTTAAATGTGGCAAAATTGGTCATGTACAAAAAGCTTGCTTAACAAATGTTGGAAAATCTGGAAACCTATATAGGGCTAATAGTAATCCAACTTTATGTTGCCTGAGAAGGGAAGAGATAAACAATCCCTTTTATATAACAGCAAATTTAGATAACCATGATGTACACATGTTAATTGATTCGGGAAGTGAATACTCATTATTAAATAAAGAAACCTTTCTTGAATATTGGAAATTGACGCAACTTAAAAGATCCGAGATACTTCTAAATACTTGGTCATCCAGTCAAGTAAAAATTCTTGGGAAAATCTATGTTAAAGCAAGGCTATCCCTTGGTAGTAGAAGTTTGCAAATTTTAGTGGCTGATGGTTTAGGTCCCAACATTCTGGGAAGGCAATGGTTTTCTGCTTTTCGCCTGAAGTTAAACTTTTTAAACTCATTGGAAACTAATCCTATTTCACCTGATTTCGAGGAATTGTTTAAGGAGGAAATTGATGCCTATAATGGACCTTTGATCCATATTGATATTCCTGATAATGCTGAGCCCAAATTTGTGAAGGCCAGAACCGTGCCGTTTGCTCTACGAAATTTAGTAGATGAAAAATTGAAAGCATTAGAGGAACAAGGAATTATTGAACCAATAAAAGTTTCTAAATGGGCATCACCAATTGTTACGGTTCTAAAAAATGATGGAACAATAAGGATTTGTCATGATTACAAGACAACAGTAAACTTATATACCAACCCAGATAAATATCCACTGCCCACAATTCCACAACTTTTGGACAGGTTAAGAGGTGGTAAGGTATTTACTAAATTAGATATGGCCCAAGCCTATCAACAATTAAAGGTGGATGATGAATCTTCTGAAATTCTTACCATTAATACGCCCAGAGGATTGTATAGAGTTAAACGGCTTCCTTTTGGATTGAATTCCGCAGTCGGAACCTTCCAAAGATTTATGGACACTCTTCTAATGGGGATTGATGGAGTAGCAGTTTATTTGGACGATGTCCTTATATCAGGAATAAATTGCGGTGACCTTATGAAAAAAACGGAAAAAGTTCTTTTGCGTTTCAAGGAAGCAGGACTCCGTCTTAAAAGAAACAAATGTAAATTTTATGTTTCAGAAATTGAATTTTTAGGAATGAAAATTGACAATAAAGGAACTCATCCATCCGAAGAAAAGCTTAGAGCAATTAAAGATGCCAGACCACCATCTAATAAAAAAGAATTGATGTCTTTTTTTAGGACTTTTAAATTATTATGAGAGGTTTTTAAGAAATAAAGCCACAGTAGTTGAACCTCTTCATAGACTTTTAGACAGTAATAATCCTTGGAAATGGAACAGAGAGCATCAAAGAGCCTTTAAAGAAGCTAAAAGCTTAATCAGTTCTGAGTCTGTTTTAGCTCATTTTGATGATAATCTGCCTATTCTGGTCAGCTGTGATGCTTCTGAGTATGGCATTGGAGCCATATTGTCCCAAGTAGATCATGAAGTTGAGAGACCGGTTGTATTCGCCTCTCGAACTTTAAATAAAACCGAAAGAAGATATGCAGTAATTGATAAAGAGGCATTAGCGGTTATTTTTGGTGTATCAAAGTTTTCACAGTATCTTCTAGGGAGAAAATTTAAAATTTTGACGGATCATAAACCCCTAGTTGGAATATTCAACCCCAAAAAGCCGATACCTCAAGTGCTATCACCACGCATGTTGAGATGGTGTTTGACTCTGGCCGCGTATACTTATGCTATAGAGTATAAACCGGGAAAAGTAAATTGTAATGCCGATGCACTTAGTAGACTGCCTTTAAATGAATGTCCAAGTGTAGTTCCGAACCCTTCAGAGGTGTTCTTTATAGAATCGGAACATGCTGCAATTAATTCTTCGGAAGTGGCAAAACTAACTAGTAGGGATCCAATCCTTTCTAAGGTTAAATTCTGGGCAATGAATGGGTGGCCTGAAAGGAAAGTTGATGATAAATATAAAGATTTTGTCTCCAAATCTAATGAAATTTCAGTTCACAAAGATTGCTTGCTGTGGGGGAGCAGAGTGATAATTCCTGAAAGGTTGAGAAGAGACATCTTAAATCTCTTGCATGATACTCACATTGGCATAGTCGGGACAAAAGCGTTAGCTCGAGGATTATGCTGGTCGCCCAAGATGGATGGAGATATTGAACGGATGATATCCAGTTGTTCGGTTTGTTTGTCGTGTAGTCACGATCCGCCAAAAACTGACGTATATCCTTGGATTTGGCCATCAAGACCTTGGTCGAAACTACATATTGATCATGCGGGTCCCTTTCAAGGAAAAATCTTTCTGGTTGTAGTAGATGCCTATTCTAAGTGGATTGAGGCTAAAATCGTGTCTACAACATCTACTGAAACTACCATCAATTGCCTAAAGGAAATATTCGCGACCCACGGGTTGCCGGATGTGATAGTTTCAGATAATGGTACATCCTTCACATCGGAACTTTTCAGGACTTTCTTAAAAAGAAATGGCGTGAGGCACATCTTGTGTGCGCCTTATCATGCAGCGTCAAATGGGCAGGTGGAAAGAGCTATTCAGACGCTTAAAAATCTGCTAAGAAAGAACAGCTCGGGAAATTGGACGACTAGGTTATCTAGATCGTTGTTATCCATGAGAATAGCTATAAACAGCACGACGCAGAAATCCCCAGCACAGTTGTTGATGAACAGAAACCTGAAGAGTCTCATAAATAAATTTCATCCTGAAGGTGTGTCGGAGGGAAGGATACGACAGGAAAACAGGTTCATAAGAAATTGGAAACCCCATAGAGTGGTAAATGAGGGACAGGCAGTTATGGCACGAGGGTACCATGGCCCCAGATGGCTACCAGGTGTAGTGCAAGAAAAAACTGGTCCTGTTTCTATCAAGGTGGAGACTGATGACGGAAAGATCTTAAACAGGCATTTGGATCAAGTTCGAGATTGTGGAGAAAGAGAAGCAACTCCGTCTACATCGTCAACTCCACAAGAGTCATCTAATATTGAAGACCTCCAAGCTGGTCAGGAAATAAATCCTACTGGTGAAGCGTCGAGTCCTATCTTGAGAAGGTCCTCAAGATTAAGAAGGCCTTCGAAGTTTTTTGAAATATAATTTTTTGTTGTGGGGAGAAGTTGTTATGTATTAATATTCATTGATATTTATTTATCATCATCATTTATTGTATAAAGACTTTGTTTTTTAATTAAAAGTTGAGTATGTAAAAATAACTAGCGTTGCGTCATAATTCTTTAAACTAAATACATAATAAAAATAACTACTGATATCAATACACGATTTTTTAAAATGTTAATATAGTACCAAAAATTATGATGGCACTACTAATAGGATTTCGTGCTATAAGGAATGTATATTTTCTTGACTAATTGGCGACACTTGACTATTTAACTGGATATTTGTCATGATCCAAAAATGAAATATAGAGGGGAGTGACAAAATATATTTGTCGTACTTTATTCCAAATATCCTATGGGTTTGTCAAATGTTATCATTGTTTATTATACTCTACATAATTTTGAAAATGTATCCCCTAAAAAAATTCATTGTTAAATCGACCTTTTGCGTTGAAAAACGTGGTAGTAAAATCATTTTGTATTATTTTTTGCGCAAAATTTCTAAAGTTCGGGGGGGGGGGGGATGGGGAAACGGAGAATATTCCTTATGCTATTTCTTCTAATGAGCGAAAAGCGATAAATATAAACATAAGAGGTAAAATTGTGTATACCAGTGTTATTCGAGAAGTTATAACACTTTGACTGCACGACCTAATATAAGATGTGGGCAAATGACAAACAAAAAAATTACTGTTCACAGAAAAAAAAAAAGAGTCAAGATGCGAGGACAGCATTTATTATTCCCATAACCCAAAACAAAGAGCTGCAAAATATAACACATGAGGTAACTGCCTTCACTATTGTATTAGGTCACAATACTTGCTCAATGTGGCGCTCTTCATTCTCAAACACCGCCTGCAGACGATAGATGATAGAATGGTCACAATTAAATAGTTGAAATTTATAAAACGTGCCATCTGATAGAAGCCTTCAACATGGCCAATGTGGTAGGCCGGCATCGATAAAAACGCGACTTAATGTACCCCCATAACCGAAATTGTGAGGCGTCAAGTCTGGTGATATTGGAGGCCACTGGTATATAAAGTGGCGACTTATCAACGAATTTCACCGAACGTATCCTTCAGCAATTGTTTGGCACCGCGGGAGATATGGGGAGGTCCTCCATCTTGCATGAATGTTATTTCGCTTAGTGCTTGTCTGTCCTGCAATATGGGAATAACCTTTTCTCTCAAAAGTTAAACATAACGTTCACCAGTTACAAAAACGGTTTTAAAAGTTCTTCCATTGATTTTTTCAAAGAAAAATTGCTCACTAATAAGAGAAGAAGTGAACCCACACCAAGCTGTAACTCTGGGCTGATGAAGTGGCATTTATGTAAGAGTCCTAGGGTTTTTTGTTGTCAAAATGAGGCAGTTTCGAATGTTAAATTCTCCCTTTAGATAAAAGTGAGCATCATCTCTTCTTAGAACATTTGACAGCCAGTTTTCATCAATATCAATTTGCTGGAAAACCCATGCAGCGAATTCTTGACGCTTCTCAAAATCGCTGACTTTCAACTCGTGAAAACTTTGAATTTTGTTAGGGTATTTCTATAGAAAAATTCTAAATGTGTGTTCTCTCCAAACTGTTCTATATGAAATCCCCGTTTGTCGAGAAACTTGTCGAGCACTTACATCTCCATACGTGGATAACGTGTCAATAGCTTCAGCATTCTGCAAAACCGTAACAGCCACTGACTTGCATGTCGATGGTCTTCCACTCCGAGGTTTCGCTTCCAGAGATCCAGTTTCCTCAAAACTTTTAATCAATCGCTTTAGAGAGTAGCAACTCATTGGTACTCTACCGCTTTGAATATCTTTAAAGGAACGAAACGCTCGTAAAGCTTCAGTGGCAGATTCTGAATCACAATTTTAAAAAAATCACCAAGAGTGCTTTATCCTGTAGTGACGGCATTCCAGGGGGAAGGGGAGAAGTCCGCCCACACTTCCTTGCGGTCCCACCTGGACCCTTGGAATATTTGACCAAATATTGGTTCGTTTCCAAGATGACTAACGTTGCAACGGCACCCATTTTCAAATGAAGAGCAAAACTGATATCTCCAGTAATGCTACCGCGTCTGGGGTAACCGCCGCGTCAGGAGCTGCAGCTCGAGCTCATGATGAGAAATCTACTACGAGGACAAAATTCAATCTACTACAACTCAATATAAATGGTACCCAGAGGAAAATAAAGAGCTGACTTGTCTTCTCTGTGACAGCAATTTACATATTACTTGTCCTCAGGAGACAAAATTGAATCAGAATCTGAGATTCAATATCAAAGATTATACAACACTACGAAAGGACAGACCGGGAAAATTTGGAGGAGGACTTGCCGTTTTGATTAAAACTCTAGAAATCAAATTTAAGGAAATCGCCTATAATCAGAGTAAGCCTAGAGAAAGCACGACAGAAGCTCAGGCAATAGAAATCTATCTTACAGATAAAACAATTCCAATCATAAATTTTTATCACCACGATAATACTAGCATCAATACAGGCCTGATAGAGACATTAAATGAAGCGTCTTCGGATATCGCAATCATACTTGGTGATTTTAACGCCGAAAGACCAACTTGGGGATCACCTGTCCAAGATAACGAAGGTCAGCAGGTTGAGGACATGCTAACCGACCTCGACCTTACACCGTTAAATAACGAAAAGAACACCTATCTATCCAAGTCCAGAGGCACAGAATCCGCAATAGACATCACAGCGATAAATTACAACATCGCACCCACAACACAATGGAAAATTCTGAAAAGTGCAATCAGTTACCACGGACAAATTTTAACAACCCTAAAATTCAAAATTGAGAATTTCCAACAGAATAAAAGAACACTGGGAAAAAATTCACAGAAAAGCTTGAAGAACTGCAACGAAGAAATAAATCACAGAACGATTGACAAAAAATTGGAAAAATTCTCTTTGAACATATCCAAAGTTGCAAAAGTATCGATACCTAAAGGTAGACGTAAAGACTTGTGAATACTTTACTGGAAGGACCACAATATCGAGGCAATGATTGCAGAGAGAGAAAATATCAATGAACTTCTTAAAACAAATAAAACAGAAGAAATCATAAAGGAACTCATTGAAATTAGTCACAAAATAGAACAAGAAATTTGGATATTCAAACAAGAAAATTGGGCAGAATTCTGCGAAAAAAATGGATCCAAAAAAGGAAAGCCATCATTTGAATATAATTAGTGTTATAAAACAATCAAAACCAACACTAATCCTCCAATACTCTAACCGATATGAATAGCGAGAACGAACAAACAGATGGCTGAAATAATTGCTGAATATCTTTCAAGCACTTCTAGACTCAACTACACGAATTAAGGCAGGACTCTAAAAATAATGTAAACAGGTTAGTTAAACAAGCAATAAATAACCATCAACAAGATATTTACTCGAGAGAATTCACACTGAATGAGCTAAACTCATCAATAGGAAAGTTAAATCCAAGATGTCACCTGGAGATGCTCTAATCTTTGGTCAAATGATTAAACACTTTGGAGACGAATCTAAAAATCAACTCCTACGAATACTGAAGATTTCATGGCAAACTGGTAAACTACCAAAGAATTGGAAGATATCAATCATAGTGCCAATACTGAAACCAAACAAAGATGCCAAGGAATACAAGAACTATCGGCGAATTGCTCTTACCAGCATACTTTGTAAAATAACAGAATGAATTATCCACTCTAGGCTCATAGTCTGGCTCACTAAAAATAATAAAATAAACTTCTACCAAACTCTCTAAAGATCCAGACACTGTACAACTGATAAACTGTTCTACTTCTGTCAATCAATAATAGATTTCTAGGAAAAACCGCCAAAGAAGACAACGGCCGTATTCCTGGATATGACCTCAGCTTTTGATCGAGTGTAGAAATTATTTGAAAGGATGCACAACATCGGAGTAAGAGGAGAAACCTTAATCTGGATTGCAGACTTCTCAAGGGGAAGAAGGATAAAGGTTCGGGTCAATGGAACATTTTCCAAGGACCGAAGAACATGGACTGGTGTACATCAGGGATCTGTGCTCAGTCCTCTACTCTTCTCGCTATATATTAACTGTTGTTTATGTAAATAGATGAATATTATTTGTATTATTTAAAGCCTCATCATGTAAAAATATGTGTATATATGAATTGGACATTTGTTGTTGGCAATGGTCAAGTTTGAGCTCTTGTACGTCTAATTACGACACAACAAAGGTGGCGACGAGGATGCGCGATCTACAGAGCCAGTAAAAAGCTGAGGAAAACGGCGTCTATGCAAGTATAACAACTACATCTTTTAAACTATCTGGATCAAGAAAACAAAGGACTAGAAAAGATCAGCAAGACAAGTTCAAAGTTAATAGTACCTTTTAGATGCTATAGCCCAGTGGAAGACTCTTCGATCTTTTTGTACAAAAATTTGAGGCTTTCTTTTTAGCATCTGAAGGAGGAGATTAAAGTGCTGATTTTTACCTCGCTACCAGATTCTGAAACTTTGAATCAGGGAAACGACATTTTCTTCCTGGTCTAATGAAAGATCAACCCTATGATACTATCATTCAAAGAATTAAACTGCATTTGGATCCAAAGGAGAAAGTGATACCACAGCGATGCAGATTTTTAAAGAGAATTCAACAGGAAGGAGAATCAATTTCGGAATATCTTAGAGAATTGAAACATTTAGCAATAAATTGTAATTTTGGCTTCTAGAAAATTAACTGAAGCGGAAAAACGTTTCTCTCAACTAGAAAAGAAAGCGTTGAGCATAACCTTTGGCGTTGTGAAATTCAGACAATACTTACTGGGACGAAAATTTGTATTGGTCACAGACAACCGACCCTTAATTCATATATTTTCACCTCATAAACCAATTCCCATATGTGCATCATCCAGAATTAAAAGATGGTCCTTAAAATTAGCTGCATTTAATTATACTGTGAAATTTCGAAAAACTAGTGATAATTCCAATGTTGACGCATTGTCACGTCTTCCTTTAGAATCGAGTGTCAGGGAGTCTCTTGATGAAGACCAGGTACTTCTCAGGAAGTTGAATGAGGTACCGTTCTCTTTTATGGAGGTGGCATATGAGACGCCCCAAGATAAAATACTGTCTATAGTATTAAGGAATGTTAGAGAAGGCAACTAGAAATTCACAAGGGTACCGAGAGAAAACCCACTAGCTCCTCATTATAAGATCAATGAGGAATTAAGTTTGGAGTTTGTTTGTCTTCAATGGCGTGAAAGAGTGGTAATTCCCCAAAAATTAAGATCTATAATTTTAAATGATTTGCATGAAATACACATGGAAATTGTTAAAATGAATATGATTGCCAGACGGTATTTTCTGGTGGCCAGGCATAGACAGTAACATCGAGGATTTAACTAGAGAATGTAGAGTATGCCAAGAATCGGCAAGCATGCCCCCGGCTACCATCTCGGAATGGACTTGGCCCGAAAAACCGTGGCATCGACTTCATCTTGATCTAGCGGGTCCGTTCATGGAAAGAATGTTTTTGGTTCTCGTGGACGCATACTCAAAGTGGATAGAAATTTTATCATTAAAGATATTACCAGCAAAACGATTATAAATCATCTTAGAGAAAATTTTGCCAGATTTGGATTACCCTAATTTCTGGTTACAGATAAAGGAAGACAGTTTGTCTCCGGTGAATTCGAGCAATTTACCAAAATGAATGGTATACAGCACACTAAGACCAGTCCGTATAATCCTAGTAAAAATGGTTTAGCTGAGAGATATGTAAGAGAGTTTAAAAACCTTTTGAGAAAGAATAATAAGAAGGATGATTTAGAGACGAATCTACAAAGATTCCTATTTGCTCATAGAGCATTCCCCCAAACTGTAATAAAGGAATTTCCCCGCGGAACTGCTAATGAAGAGAAGTTTAAGATCAAGATCCTCGAATTTAATACCAAGATGGGAAATCCGCGTGAGGTATTTTATGAGGTCGTAAGAAGGCAGGAGCAGTTTACTACAGGTTGCGAGGTTTATTTCCGCAGCTATGCAACTGGACCTAAACGATAAAAAGGTACCATTTAGAAATTATTGAGCTACCGTCACTATCTTATAAGTTGCGAGGGCGTCGTGTTTAAGAGGCATATCAATCAATTGCGACCTGGAAAAAAGAAACAAGTGGAGACAAGAAATTTGATACTTCCTCGAACATCAGGAGAGAAGCCTATAGGTGGAAGTCAGAAATAAAGTGAAGAGGAGGTTCCAGAGGTTACATCAGGAAACAAAGAGGAGACTGCTTCTGTGCACGTACCCTCTTGCACTCCTAGACCAGGGCCTGTTGCTGTGCACGTGCCCTCTTGCACTCCTAAACCGGAGCCTGCCGCTGTGCAAGTGCCCGTCCGCAGTTCTAGACCTCAGAGAGCCAGGAAACCCCCAGACCGACTAGAGTATTATTAAGGGGAAAGATGTGTTGTGTATGTAAATAGATGAAGATTATTTGCATTCTTTAAAGTCTCATTATGTAAGAATATATGTGTATATAAATTGGACATTTTTTGTTGGCCAAACGAAAAGAATAAGAGCTAAAAAAAGAGTCATGGTCAAGTTTGAGTTGTTGTACGTCTAATTATAACACAACCTTAACAACATCCATCCTCACTGAAGACACAAAAGTTGCCTTTTATGCAGATTATATAGCCATATGGGGCACACAAGTAGCAGTATAGAAATATCAGAAAAATACTGAAAATATCAATGAGAGGACTGGAGAAGTGGGCAATGAAACTCAAAATGACAATAAACCCAATAAACACAAACCTATAGGTCTCCTTCACTGACAGGAAAAAATGCATGAATTTAACTCCAAAATAAGCATAAACAATCATATAATTGATAAAATTTGATCTCCAAATTGCCTAGGTGTGATGCTTGATGAGGAATTGCGATTTACAGAACACATAATTAGCACCTCAAATAGAGCTACCAGAAACCTAAACATTCTGAGAAGGCCATGTGGAACAAATTGGGGAGCAAACCCCAAAATTCTCAGAACAACATATATCACCTTAATAAGGCCAATAGTGGAATATGCAACACCTGTTTGGGTTCCCTCAAGTTCATCATTAAAAAGAAGACTAGATAGTGTTCAAGAAAAAGCGGCCAAATTAATCACTGGTTCTGTTTCAAATACCAACAATTGGAAAATTCAGATAGAATGTGGTCTAGACCTACTTGAAAGCAGAAGACAATTAAAAACAATAAAATTCATTAATATCTTAAAAACTAAAGAAACCGAACACATATCCCATAGAACCTATTTAAACTGGACACAAAAAGAAAGGCTCAAAAGATCTTCAACACTTTAGTACGACAACAATATTAGAAAGAGCATAAATATGAAACATAATGAATTTCAAATTCGAGAATAACCAATATTTCCTACCCCATTGCCATCAAATGTAATTATCAATCTTAACCTGAATGAACCCTGCAATAAAAAAGAGAACAAAAACATACTCACAAAGTATGACTTGACACAATTGGTTTATGCGATCAGATAAATTATTTAACAGCATATACAGATGGATCATCAGACCTTACCATAGGTAATGGAGGGGCTGGAATTAACATAATACTACATAATGGAACATACATCAAAATCAAAGAAGGAGCAAGAAAGATTTCGTCAAACTTCACTTGTGAACTGACACTTATCTGGAAAGCTCTTGATGTATGCCTTAACCAACCATCCCTGCATCAAGCAGAAAGAATTATGATATACCGTACAACGACTTCATATCCGATCTAGAAGCAATTCAGAAGGGCAATACTATAATCACACAGAAAATACATTCGTTACTTACTCAACTGATATCAATGGAGAATAATTCCATTTTACAATGGATTCCTGCCAGTGTTTGGATCGGGGGTAATGAAATGGCAGTTGAATTTGCAAAGGAAGCCAGAAAGTTGAGCCAAAGGAAAGAACAAATGTCATTATTTGACGCTAATGCTTTTGCAAAATACAAGATAATTAAACAAAAAATAAGAAAAGATCAAAATGTGAAATAAACTCCGAGAGAAAAATGACAAAACTATAACAAGATTTAGAACAAAACATTATAAAGGATGACAATACATCCAGATGGCACAAGAGCCTATAGAACATGCAACAACTGTCCTGGTGTGGAACTAACACCTACCCACATATTCTCATGCCCGCAGCCTTGCAGAAAATTGACATGGACCCAGAGCAGCTGCTTTACACACCCAAGATAGTGGACAATGCTGCTGCTTCTGTGATAGAGATGCATGGAGATATCTGAGGCTCTTTATTGGACACGACAAAAACAACAACGGCATTCCAGAGTAAAATAATTCATCAGAGATAGATAAATATTTTTCAAATGAATTAAAATAAATATAATCGATACTGAGAAAGAGTTGAATTAAAAAAAAATAGAAAATTATTATTTTCGAAATTTTTAAATAGCTGAGAGGATTCCAGCAAACCGCATCTTAAATATCAGTTTTTTTTTTTGCTACATGTTTAATTTGCATATACCTATTTTACATATCTCAGATTGTATTTAAAAATCGTTAACCATTTCTTCTAACTTTTGGCGAAATGGTGTTTTATTAATTTATCATTTGATATTATTAGGGTTCTTTCCTGGTATTCAAAAAGGAAAAATACGTGTCGTTCAGTTATATTTTTCAATTTATCAAACAATTTGGCCGCTGAATCGCTGATTCTGGTAGAGCGCCATCTAGCGAATAGATTTGTAACTAAAATCAATTTCTAATTTTTCATTATTTGCCATAAAAAATCCCATTGCATCCTGAACACAATGGTGTTTACCGCATTGCTCTAGCGCAAATATTCGCGGAGTTATTAATTTTTAAAGTTGTGCGGGACTTTTGGATCACCCTGTATAATGAATGAAAATAATCCCTCAAATTCTGTGTAGAAAAGATTGATAAACAAAAAAATGCACATTCATGGACAAAACTAAAGGAAGTTGTACTTTTTAGAATATATATCGTGTTTCAGACAATAACTCTCAAAGATATTTGATACACAGCGACCTTTATTGAAGACACACGAGATAACCAAGTGTAATCAAAATTCCCTCTGTTTCCTTAAAAAAAAGGTAACAAGCGACGTAAGACTTTCCACTTCCTTATATTTTGTCCATGAGTGTATTTGATGAATTACAGTACAAAGGTCGAATGATTTAGTATACTTTTAATATTCAATTATTTTTAAAAAGATGAAGTTTTGACCATATACACCTGTTCATAACGTGATTCCTTTTACATAAAGTATTCAAATTCTTGTTAAGAAACTAATTTAATAAACAACATTGACAAAACAATCGTAAAGATTGTAAAAGAAACATAATCATATGCAAAGAAGCTTTCCAGATTAGGAAAAGACCTTTACTGATTCTGAAAATGAATATATTACTGATGGCAATCACCATTTATCACAATACATATCTTTCAATAAACGTTAATTTGCATCATGTTATAAACGTTAATTTGTTGTTATTTCAAACTATTTGACAAAACTCTTTTCTACATCACACCAAAGCCAACAGCACGGAACGTCATCATAGATGGCTTATAAAACAACACTTGAAGTTACACCGCATGAGTTTCTTTTCAATGAAAAATCAAAATTTATTTCAAGGTGAAATATTGACTATTTCTAACCTTTTTGGATGAGGTATGAAAGGGTGAATTATGAAGAGTAACGATGAACGGAAAAATAAAAGTTTCCCATCCCTGGACACTTTTATTTTTCCGTTCATCATTACTCTTCATAATTCACCCTTTCATATCTCATCCAAAAAGGTTAGAAATAGTCAATATTTCACCTTGAAATAAAATTTGATTTTTCATTGAAAAGGAACTCATGCGGTGTAACTTCAAGTGTTGTTTTACAATCACAAGCAGCAGTGTATCAAATAGATGGCTTATCTTTATTTATTAATAAAACTTTATCGTTTAAGGGATTTCTATCTCAAAATATGGTACATGCCATCAGAAACGTCTAAATGAATCATTAGAAGATACATTTTTCTTATTTGTACCATATGATCTTCTCGTATTAGGGGATAATATGATCAGTGTGTGTGAAAAGGCTAAGTACTGTAGTTTTGATTCTATATGTACAAGATATCTGTTTACATTATGTACGAAAAAAACAGAGAGAAAGAGAAGGCGTTGACATCGCAGACTTGTATTGCTTCGTTGTAAATAAGTGAAGTTATTAAAAAAACCTTCTGATTGTGTAACCGGTTTACCCACCTGAGAGAGATCCCGGTATTATTTTACTTCTGTACTATTTCTTAAATAAATGTATGTAATATTTAATAAGTTGTGTAATACCTTTATGTTTTTGCTTTTATATCGATTGAATTTTGGCTATTAACAAATATGTTATAATTGTAAATACTTTGATGAAAATAAACCTAGCTAGTCGTCAGGCAATTTTAGATGTATTGAATACCTAAATTAATCCAAATGTTGATATATGCACTAGCGCATTTTCTGTTAGCTAGTATATATATTATTATAGGTTTTTTCTCACTTTAAATCCATTCTAACTTTAGCCATCTTATAAAAGACCTATATACACAAAGACCTCCTCATACTTACGTCTTTTTCCTTAGTTCTCATTGGTTTCTATCCTCGATAGATTAGAATTTTCTGGGACGTAAGGGCGTCATTTGCCTAGAGAGTTTCAGACCATGCCCTTAGAAAAGGCTCAAATTCACAACTGAAACGTGAGAAGCACCTGAGTAAGAGTTCAAATACACAAGCTAGATCGTGAGAGACACTTGAGAAAGGGCTCAATTCAAACGCTGTAGCGTAATAAGCACGTGAAAAAAAGCTCAGATTCACACAATATGGAACTTTGGCATTACCAATGGCGTTCCTCGTTGGCTTACCGAGCGATTATTAACCTGGAGAAAGCGGTTATTTTACAGCGCGGTCGCGGGAGGCGTATCGGCTGGGTTGTGCGAACTCGCGTCTGGACCGATGCGTGGAAAGTGCCCGGACCAGTGGGTGTCGGCCTTTCCGGCGGAACGGGTCAAGGGTGCGGTGGCCGCCACGGAGAGGCGGGCGCTGCGTCCCTAAGCGTGGTCCCGGCGAGGCGGCCCGAGGGCGTCTCGCGGCGGGGACTGGCGAAGATACCTGGTTGATCCTGCCAGTAGTCATATGCTTATCTCAAAGATTAAGCCATGCATGTCTAAGTACACGCCCTAGAAAGGCGAAACCGCGAATGGCTCATTAAATCAGTTATGGTTCCTTAGATCGTACACATTTACTTGGATAACTGTGGTAATTCTACATAATATGGAACTCTAAGAGATGCCTAATAAAAGGCTCAAATTCACACGCTGGAGCGTAAGAGCCACCTGAAAAATAGTTTAAATACACAAGCTAGAGCGTGAGAGGCACCTGAAAAAGCTCAATTCCACACGCTGGAGTTTGATAGGTACCTTATAATGGCTAAAATTCACACGCTAGCCTGTAAAAGGCCTCTTAATAAATAGAGGATCACTATAACACAGAAGCATATTTTAGGCGCAACACGCCCGTGAATAGGTTAATAAATACCACATAATAAAATAATCAGTCTATATAAAAGACGCTCGTCAAATAGATTGTTGATACTACAATACCAGGTAGGCGATAAATATGTATATATATATATAGTGAGAATTGAATAGGGAACAGCGAGGTTATTCAATAATGAGGCGCCATATCAAATATTATCCCATTCCCAGAATCAATGACAGGGCTTTAGACAATTCATTATGCAAATATCGGTCAGCCCTCGGGCGACTAGCTCTAATTCCGATATCAACCTCGACCTAGGGACTCCTTAATAAACTATTAATGGTTAGACAGTCTTGTGAATGGTTTATAAACTTAAGTTCTATTAGAAATAATCATTCTTATATAAGTTGTTGCATTGCATATTTATTACTAGTTATATTTATATATCAACCCTATTATAATTATTATGAGAGACAAATGATTACTATCCAAGTCTTATTTAACAATATAATGTCATTTACTATCTTAGTCTGTTGTGTGTTGTGATTTCACTATAGAAGTCCGTTATTATGAGTCCGTAAATAATGTATGTAGCAGCTGGAAAAAAAATGTTGTAATTGTTATAATCTAATTATGGTGTGAAAATTATTTTTTTATTTTATTAAATAAAAAAACTAAATTACTCTATGAAATGTAAATAAAAAATGAGTAAATGTTTTGAATAGGAATGATACTATATATGTCTAGCTTGCTATAGTTTTGTATGGCTAAAAAAAGAACAAGATAATTGGCATGTATATAAATTAATAAATAAACATTTTTTCTAACCAAAGGTGAATGAATTTCTGATTCTGAATCCCTGATAATACTTACATGTACAATTGTGACACATTATACTTGATATCCATATGTATTATAGTTATAGTGTAACCGCCAAAAATATAGACACAATCTAATCGCCAGTTTGGCTATCATGTAACACAAAATGTAATAATAAAGTTTGAACGACAGCCGGCGCCCAGACAGGAGAAAGGTCTCCGATTACACAGCCGGTCCGAAAAACATAGTCGGATTACAGACTGTTCCCCTCTGGCTCTATAATAGATCAGACCTCCTCGAGCGGCGCTGGCCGCTCTCTCTGAGGTGACATCCAACATGCCTCGTCCCTTTGTGTTTTCCCTCTGACGCCTGAAATCACTCTGACCATTGTGGCCATCACGACTGAATCTAACCAAACATACCACACTACAGTCATCCGGCAGGATGAAAACTCATCACGACAGTCAGTCGACAGAATAATCACATCACGCTATGTATATGTGTGTGAAAAACAATAAAAAATACAAATACAAAATAAGTCAAGTGTTGATATTAAAAACAAAAGAGGCATATCCTGACCAGGCTCACATGAGTTTTTCTATATGGCAGAGCGTCATCTAGTGTATAAAAAAAAAACTAAACGTTTATTTAACTTGCTCCGTGATATTTGACCAACCCAATTGTTTAATTTCAAGAAATTGGGTTGGCCAAATATCACGGAGCAAGTTAAATAAACGTTTAGCTTATTTTGCTCCACTATATGGCGCTCTGCCATCTAGAAAAACTCATGTGAGCCTGGTCAGGATATGCCTCTTTTGTTTTTAATATCTATGTGTTATTTTTATTAGAATGTTGTATTTTTTATAATCTTTACTTAGAGAAAAACTCTTCATTTCTAAATAAAAGGCAACAAACAATATAACGCTGATATCACTGTGTGTTTGATGTGTGTGAACAATCTCTATTATTTTAGAGAGTGTCTTTTAATACAATATACTTGTGATGGCTTACACACTCTACCGTTCTTTTCTACAGGTATTCTCTGATTATATTTTATTAATTATATACAAAATATTTTCAAATAGAGCTTAGTATAAAGTTTTAAACCAACATAAAATAAATCAATTGATTAACCAAGAAAAACCAAATAGGTACGCGTTTTGGGCTGTTGGCCCTCGTTAGCGTGGTGCAGATTCTGGAAAAACCAGGTCTAAGAGGCTTTCTGAAATATCAAAGAATGGATATTCAAGGAAATACGCAAATATTCTACAAAAGGCGAAATTAAAAATAAAGTATTAGCATGCCCTTTTTATAAGAATTTATATTACAATAATTTGTAATACAATATAATATAATGCGGCTTTTGATTGTAAAACGACATTTTAAAATTATACCGCATGTGTTTCTTTTCAACGAAAAATCCAAATTTATTTTACGGAGAAATAATGATTACACAGGTCTACAAAAAAAAACTTTTTTTTTGCCGGAGAAAACCTGATGTTGATTCTAATGTAACTTTTCATGCTGAATTCAAAAATGAAATCAGAAGTTTTCCATCACCCACAGTTCTTGCAGGATAACCATTTTTTCTATAAATTGGTATATGCAGAAAATGTTACGTAAGCATTTTTTAAGTTAACATCATTACATTAGCTAGCGCTTTATTTTTGAAAAGGAAAGTTGATATGTGAAGCCAAAAGCTTTATTTTATTTTTTATTAATTAAATTTGCTCTTTAAGAATCATAAATATTAATTTAAATAACAAATTATTGTATTTTTAATTAAATATGTTTATTTTATAATGCAATCTGTTTTGCTTTCAACTCAAAAATAACGACAAGCTCTGGAATGCTATTTGCTGAATAACAGTTTTAATATATTGTTAAGAAGAGTTTGAAAGTACATTTTATTTTATCCATTATTGTAAATTTGCCTAACATAATTTGCATTTATGCTTTTAATTTTCTTTGTTCGCCTGTTTTACATGTTTCTTATTTTTTCACCATTATAAATTCCATCTTAACGATCATTAGATTAGATTTTTCCTCGACTTGTCCAGTGGACGGTTGTACAATAAACAAAATAAACAGTTATTTCCCGCTGTCTCCATGTTTCCTCGCGGCACCCCAGAACACCATCGCAACACTGGTGGAGATGCTGATCCTACCATCAAAAATGAAGCTACCTTAAGAAGAAGCCGTCGTCTACGAGGACAACCTCCAATGAGATCCTTCAGTGCCTCTCCAACAAGACGCGCCATTGTGAATCAAGATGACGCTACACCTTGCAACAACATTTTCTTCTGCCAGCCACCTCCTCCAAGTCTGGAAGTATTTGGCGGATACTCAGACGAAGATCCTTCAGAATGGCTGGAAGAAATCGAGTTGTTAGCAAGACAACAACGATGGCCAGACGATGTCATGCTGGCATATGCCCGGAGCTACATGGACGGACCTGCGAAGAAATGGGCAAAACTCAACAGCCCTCACATTTTTTCGGCCTGGAGTGTATTCAAAAAGGCACTCCTGAGAGATTTCAGGAGGGCAGATACTGCCAAATTTAAATTAATAATGGACCTGCAAAACAGAATCCAGCAGCCCAATGAGTCAACTCTGCGTTACGCCGAGGATGTCCTCAACCTCTGTAACAAGGTCAACCCCAAAATGACAACGGACGATAAATTATACTACATGAAGACTGGTCTAAACAAATACCTGTCACTCATTATGATGATAACACCTTGCAGCACGGTCAAAGACTTTTTGGAACTAGCGAGGCGAATAGATCAACATCTAGTGGATTTTGAGCAGCGAAGAAGCTTCAGGCAAAATAACCGCCCGACCAGACCATTCCCTCCTAGGAGAAACTACAACAACCAAACAGACCATAGTCGTGGTTTCGACATACCTCGATTCCAAAAAGGATCGTTCGCAAATGATAGAAGACCAATCGCAAGTGACAGTAGACCAACCTTCGCCCCAGGTAGATTCGAGAGGGCTAGACCTAATGACACAGGGATGGAACCGGTTGGAAACATTTATAGGAGCTCAGCACCAACCCCAACCAACAGAACCCCCGAGCAGTATCCCAGGAGGCAGACGTACACGACGCCCCCAAGTAACAGGCGTTATCAAAGGCCATTATACCAGGATCGAAGAATATGCTGGAACTGCTCCGAACAGGGACACATATCGAGGTATTGCCCTCGTAACACTGAACGACCGACTTACAATATCAGACCAATACAGCGGCAGTTTTCAAGGTCCATGGAGAGAGAGAGAGACGAAACCAACTCTGTAAATGAGGACTATTTAAAAAATTGTAGAGGAATCGATGATTCGAGGCAACAGGAACCGGACTTTGATGTGAATAGCGAAGACGATTTTCCTACTTTGGGAGAAGCGTCAAAAAACTAACCCGACTGAATGGATCTCGGGCTTCTGGTGGTCGAATAAACTTGGTGATGAATCTTCAAAGAAATAAAACGACTCAGATAGAAATCAATGATTATACGGTTGAGGCATTAATCGACACCGGAGCGGTGGTTAGCTGTATTGACGAGGAACTCTCATATAAACTAAAATTAAAAGTTGTCAAAGATAATAATCTGAATTTGAAAGCTGCAGGTGATCAGAAACTTAATGCAAAAGGAAGGTCGATGGTATCATTCAATATGGATCAGGAAAAATATACAATTCAGATGATAGTGTTAGAAAAATGTAACCCCAAAATAATTCTGGGAGACGATTTCTTAAGCCATTACAAAGCCTTAATAAACTGCCGAAACAATACTTTATGGATTGAATCCCCAAATAATATGGACCAAGATGATACAAGTTTAAAATATGCTAGGGCGGTTGAAGATAGAATAATTCCTGAATTTAGCCTATGTCTGGTTAAGGGCTATTGCGAACCAACTACTGATGACAAAGAAATATTGATAGAGAATCTCTCATCGCTAACATCGAAATATGGCCTGATAACAACAAGATCTTTGCTGAAAAATACAAGGTTCCCTGATATTTGGCTTTTGAACCCTTCTTCAAAACCTATAAAAATTCATCGGCACATGAAAATAGGGATAATATCGGAAGTAGACAGGATGTACAAGACAGACCATCGAGCAATTTCCTCCATTGATCTTAATTTTGACATAAATCCCGATTTATCTTCCGAGGAACGTAAACAGGTTTTGATGCTACTCTACGAATACAAAGAAATGTTCGCCGCACCAGACGATTACAAAGGGAGAACTCACCTTGTCAGACATAAAATCAAAACAAACAGCGATATTCCCATAAGAAAGAACCCCTACAGAGTGTCTTTGAGAGAACGCGAAATAATTAATAATCAAATAGATAAGATGTTGAAAAAAGGTATAATTTCTCATTCATCGAGTCCATGGGCATCTCCTGTAATTCTCGTTAAGAAGAAAGACGGAACATTTAGATTCTGTGTGGACTACAGAAATTTAAACTCTATCACTGTTAAAGATCAATATCCGCTTCCTCGTATAGACGACTGCTTCGACTCTCTCCATGGATCTAGATACTTCACATCACTGGACCTGTGTTCAGGATACTGGCAGGTGGAAGTTGAAGAACAAGATCGGGAGAAAACTGCTTTTGTGACACCTGACGGACTTTACCACTTCAACGTCTTACCTTTTGGTTTATGCAACGGCCCAGCAACTTTTGAAAGACTAATGGATAATATATTGAGGACCCATAAATGGAAAATCTGCTTGTGCTACCTTGACGATGTGATAGTTTTCTCTGAAGATCTACCATCGCATTTGACAAGATTGAAGACCATTTTGGGATGCTTAAGAAAAGCAGGATTGACACTCAATCTTTCAAAATGCAGATTCGCTTATGAAGAGCTCCTTTTATTGGGGCACGTTGTGTCGAAAGAAGGAAATACACCCGATCCAGAAAAAATTGCGAGCATAAAGGATTTCCCAGCCCTCAAAACAATTAAAAATGTCAGAGCTTTTCTCGGACTATGTTCTTATTATAGAAGGTTCATTAAAGAATTCTCAAAAATAGCATATCCATTACAAATTCTAACTCGTAAAAACCAGCCGTTTGTATGGGGAAAAGAACAAGAATCATCTTTTCTAACTTTAAAAGAAAAGCTGAGTTCACCGGAGGTCCTAACTCATTATGATCCAAATAAACCCATAGGCCTCCACACCGACGCAAGCGATCAAGGACTTGGGGCAGTGCTCATTCATGTTGAAGACAATGGTAGAGAGCGTCCAATTTCATATGCCAGCAGAACATTGCAGAAGGCTGAGACCAACTATTCAACTACGGAAAAGGAATGCTTGGCTATTATATGGGCAATTGGGAAATTCAGGCCTTATCTTTACGGCTGTAAATTCATCGTCTATACCGATCACCATAGTCTCTGCTGGATGGCCAAAGCAAAAAAACTATCTGGACGTTTGGCGCGTTGGTCGTTGGAATTGCAAGCCTACGATTTTACTATAAATTATAAATCTGGAAAAACACATTTAGATGCTGATGGATTATCGCGGTGCCCAATTCCAGGTAAAATTAAAATTTTACAAATTAATTATAACACCGAAGACTACGACGCTTACATTAAGAAAATTAACAACATGATCGACCAACACCCAAACAGCTACGGAGAAAACTTCACCAAACATAACGGAAAAATTTATAAAAAGAATCCTACCCCAACAGGCAACCCGTGGTTACTGGTCATCCCAAAGACCAAACAACTAGAACTCTTGGAACAGATGCATGATCATCCTACATCGGGCCACATGGGTATAAAAAGAACATACAGCCGAATAAAAGATAAATATTTTTGGCCTTCAATGTTCAAAACAGTGGAGAAATATGTTTCCAGTTGCCCTGAATGCCAGTTTCGTAAGACCCCATCCCAACAACCATCGGGACAATTGCAACCGATACCACCAGCATCTAGACCGTTCGAACGAAAAGGAATAGACCTTTTGGGTAGATTTCCCAAGTCCATCAACGGAAATAGGTGGATCGTTGTTTGCACAGACTATTACTCAAGGCATGTTGAAACAGCGGCGCTACCTCGAGGAACTGCCACAGAAATTGCCGATTTTTTCTTGAAAAGAATAGTACTAAGACATGGAGCACCGAAAATTTTAATTTCTGACCGCGGGAGTTCTTTCTTGAGCAAACTACTCACACAAGTTTTGAAAATTTGCAATACGATACATAAGAAAACGACAAGTTACCATCCACAGACAAATGGCCAAACGGAAAGAATGAACCGTACGCTGACAGATATGATATCAATGTACATTGACGAGAAGCACCAAAATTGGGACGAGATTCTCCCGTTTGTGACTTTCGCCTACAATTCCTCGGTACAAGAGACGACCGGCTATTCCCCATATTTTCTGATTCACGGAAGAGAACCGTTGACATTTCTGGACTCTACATTTGACTGGCCGGAAGTACCGCCTAAACCCGGAGACTTTGATGACTACATATCAAATCTCCTAACCATAGTTGAAGAATCAAAAAAGATTTCAATGGCTAGAACAATGGCACGGCAAGATAAATCCAAACAAGTATACGACAAACATCGCAGAGAAGTTAACTTTTCACCAGACGACCTAGTACTGATTTGGACACCGATAAGAAAAGTTGGAAGAGCGGACAAACTACAGAAAAATTACATCGGATTATTCAAGATAATTAGGAAGACATCACCAGTAAATTATGAAGTAAAAGAAGTCACGGGAAGAGGCAAGAAAATTGTACATGTGTCAAGAATGAAACTGTACAGGACCGCAGACTTGAGGACAAGTCTTTTTCAAGGGAGAGAGTAATGTTAAGAAGAGTTTGAAAGTACATTTTATTTTATCCATTATTGTAAATTTGCCTAACCTAATTTGCATTTATGCTTTTAATTTTCTTTGTTCGCCTGTTTTACATGTTTCTTATTTTTTCACCATTATAAATTCCATCTTAACAATCATTAGATTAGATTTTTCCTCGACTTGTCCAGTGGACGGTTGTACAATAAACAAAATAAACAGTTATTTCCCGCTGTCTCCATGTTTCCTCGCGGCACCCCAGAACACCATCGCAACAATATATATTTAAATTGAACCTAATAATTTTTAAATCGATTTGCATCATAAGTGAGAGGTAAATTTGAAGTGATCAGTTTATTCTTCTCTATCGATTTGCTTTTATAAATCGTGTGCACTAGACTGTGTCAATATGCCGAGGTGTTGCATTAATATTCCTGATATTTTCTGTTACATTTGTGGCGAAATAAAAGTTCAAAGGCGAAACTTTACACCGCTCATCAAAAAGTTCTATCAAATTTATTTTGGCTGTAAAGTCGGTGACCAAGATAAGACTTGGGCTCCTCATCATTGTTGTGAAATTTGTGCTCGATGTCTTACAGGGTGGATTAAAGGTGAACGTCATATGCCTTTTGCGGTTCCAATGATATGGAGGGAACCTAAAGACCATTCTTTATGTTGTTATTTTTGTTTAACAAAGACTACAGGTATTACATCCAAATCAAGACAGTTGAATATCCAGATTTGCCTTCTGCTATGAGACCGGTTCCTCATAGTGATATTTTACCTGTGCCACAGCCTCTTGAAAATGTAATATTTAGTGACCATGATTCAGATAGACAAGAGAAACAGGCGCATGACACAAATTTTGAAGCAGGTGCTTCATCCGAACCTCATTTGTTAACCCAAGGAGATTTGAACGACCTCGTACGTGATTTAGATTTATCCAAAACACAGAGTGAACTTTTAGACCCTAGGTTAAAAGGCTGGAATCTGCTGCATAAAGGCAAAAAAGTATGCCTTTTTAGCAAGCGTCAAGATGAATTTCAAGACTTATTTTCACAAGAGAATGATTTAGTATATTGCAATGATGTATTTAGTCTAATGGAAGTGCTTGGTCATGACCATGATACAGAAGAGTGGCGTTTATTCGTTGATTCTTCAAAAATTAGTTTGAAAGCTGTTCTCCTTCACAACGGAAATAAGTTCCCATCGGTGCCAATAGCACATGCATCCAACATGAAAGAGACTTACGAAAACATGAAACTGCTTTTGAAAAAGATAGAATATGAAAGATACGGTTGGAAAATATGCAGTGATTTGAAAGTCATTGCTCTCATGAGTGGATTACAGTTTGGATATACAAAATGTTTTAGTTTTCTGTGCGAGTGGGATAGCAGAGATAGGGAAAGGCATTACATTAAAAAAAAGCTGGCCAATCCGTGAAATATTTACTCCAGTACATAAAAATATTGTAAATCCTCCCCTGATTGATTCAGAAAATATTTACTTACCACCATTACATATTAAACTGGGATTAATGAAGAACTTTGTCAAGGCAATGGATCGAAATGCCAGTAGATTTGCCTACCTAAAACAAAAATGCTCTAGCAAAAGTGATGCGAAAATTAAAGAAGGCATTTTCGTTGGACCTCAGATTCGAGAATTGCTGCAGGATGAAAATTTTCAAAATAGTATGAATGAAGTTGAAGCAGCAGCATGGAATTCCTTTAGAAACGTTTGCAAGAACTTCTTAGGAAGTGTCAAGATTGAAAATTACCGAGACATAGTTAATGATCTGTTTCTTTCCTACAAGGCACTGGGATGTAACAATTCTCTCAAAATCCATTTCATGCATTCACATCTGGATTTCTTTTCAGACAATCTTGGTTCAGTTAGCGATGAGCATGGTGCGAGGTTTCATCAAGATATATCAAGCATGGAGAAGCTGCACCAAGGTAAATGGAGTCCCGTTTTGCTTGCTGACTACTGGTGGAACTCAAGAGGGATTTACCACAAGCAAAGTATAGAAGAAAATCCACTGTCACTACTTTTCAATAAAATAAATATATTTCGTTCATATAGGCCTATATATGAAAAACATTTCCAAATTTCAAGTAGGTGTATCTCAAAAATCTTGCGTGATAGAAAAACCCTAACGGTATATTTGGAATCAGCACAAATAGTTAAATTTTGATAAGATGCTGTTTCTTTTGGGACAAAGAAAAATAATTTTTGATAAACCAGTGTAATGTAATAAGGTTTATGCAAAATGCTTTCGTAATATTTCTTGCATTTTTTGCTGTATTTATCCCAATACCGAAAAAAGGCTGTCACGCAAAAACCATGGGTGATGGAAAAATTCTGATTTGATTTTTGGGTTCAGCATGAGAAGTTACACTAGAAACATCATCAGGTTCTCTTGGGCAAAAATCTTGTTGACCAGTTTTATTTCTAACCTTAGCGATGAGGTATGTAAGGATGAATTGCGAAGAGTAATGATAAACGGAAAAATCCCTGGACACTTTTATTTTTCCGTTTATCATTACTCTTCACAATTCATCCTTTCATACCTCATCCCTAAGGTTAGAAAAAAAAAATATTTCTCCTTAAAATAAATTTGGATTTTTCGTTGAAAAGAAACACATGCGGTATAATTTTAAAATGTCGTTTTACAATATTTGTATTTGATTATCATTATTTATTTAAAATACACTTGTTTAAAAAATTAAAAAAGTATTTTCTCACAATGAGTTTCTTTTTATTTTAAAATGCTAGTTTTATAAGCGATAATCACTCTTCAACGGGCTTAATAAAAAAACATATTTGTAAATATTTCATGTAAGATATAGTCGATGTTTTTTATTAAGCCCGTTTAAGAGTGATTATCTCTTGAAAGCTAACATTTTAAAATAAAAAGAAACTCATTGTGAGAAAATATATTTTAAAATTATTTTTAAAGGTTTCCACTATTTTATCATAAATAAATACACTTGTATATTTCACGATTTCTCTTTCCCATTTTTTCTTCCTGAAAATTTTGAATATTTATTTAAATTGTGTATATATCCTGATAACCCTGCATATATATGTTGTAATATATTCCAATATATCTATGTTCCCATGTGTTGTATAGTTATAGTGTAATTGTCAAGGTAACAGAAATAGAATTTCGAGTGAGTTACAGCCGGCGCCTGTAGAGGAAAAAGGTCCGAAAAACAAGTCGAGTTCACAGGTGTGCCCCCTTCTTGTTCAAACAGATCAGTCCGCTTTGAGACACAAGGATTGACAAACCCCTCTTAACAAATCTCCCCTGACCGGTGTCGGCTTCACTTACTCTCTCGCCATCTCTATGGTGACATCCAACATGCCTCGTCCTTTTGTGTAATCCCAATCACGTCTGAACCCACTCTAAACCATGTGGCCACCACGACTGCAACCAACATGCCACACTGCATTCATCCAACAGAATAACAACACTACAATACTACATATATGACTTAATATGCCATATATCCCACGAAATATTGCATATTATAAAAGTTAGGCGATACATATATGTGAATTATATAATAAAAAGGCATATATTGGTTTGAATAAAATATTTATTTGCCAATATTTCGGCTGGCTACACGCCAACCTTTATCAAGGCTTTACATTTTTTGTATAAACAAATTCAGCGCCGCATAGTGTTATAATATCACAGTTGAAATAATTTCAAAAATACAAAATAGGTGGGGGAAATTTGTGCAAGGAAAAAATTATTATAAAAATTACTGTCAGAATGAGTTAAATATCTTAAAATATTAAAGGAGAAAATTTAATAAGGTCTATCTTTTGCTCGCGAGCTGCGCCTCTAGCGGTGAAGATGGGAGGTAATATCAGCTGACCTAATGTACATGTAAAGTTTGGAGCGGGACGTTTCACAAGAGTGACATCCACGGCGCCAATTTATAATTGTAACGAATAGTGTTTGAAAATCAAAATAATAAAAATTTCAAAAATTGTTGTGAAAATTTACATATTTATGTTTATATTTTGAAAACACACAAAGTTTGGAGCGCGACGTTTCACAAAAGTTACATCCACGGTGCCAATTTATAATTGTAACGAATAGTATTTGAATAAAAACATTTAATCGGGTAAAACCCGGGCGTTGCCCGGGTCATTCGGCTAGTAAATACATAAAATATAAACCATCAATAATTCATCAAGAGATAAATGTAAAATTATATGTATCTATGTATAATATATGAATATACATAATACTAAACCTGACCATGAAAATACCAAGATTCCCTCCAGCTTAGAAAGCCAATATTTTATTTAATTTCCACCGACATGGAAAAGAAATGGATCCCCCAGAAAATATCTAATATAAACCTGAGGATAAATCTGAAAGCAAATTTAATAACGCCAGCAGCCCCGTACAAAGGGAAAACTCCCTTTGAATAAACCAAATATGAATTGCACATTTTACCTCGAGGAATGCGTTTCTTTGTGATGTCCAGATTTTATTTTTCAGAGCTGAAAAATCAACAATAATATTTATTGAATATATTTATTGGATTAGTGTGCTAGCTCTCTCTACAATTTTCATGAAATTTGTATAAAGGAAGATTTAGTAGTTGTCAGACTCTGTGATGTTCATATTTGACCATTTTAGATAGGGAACTAATGCTATGTTTTATGTATTGAATAAGTTTCGAAATATATATATATATATATATATATTGCTTATCCCTAGTACACGCGGTACAGGCCATGATAATCATGTTGGGTAGAAGTAGGCGACCACTTTTATTATCAGTGCACCACATGTCTACACATGTGAAAAGCAGTTCGACTTTGCACTTACAAATGTGCCAGAGCCCCGTACTTGTACTCGCTGGTGGGGTTGACCTTTTGCAAGAATCGGGGGCCATTGGAGCATTTATTTTTTAATCAGAAAAAAGGGCCAAATGCGGGAATCGAACCCGGGGCGTAGTGGTCGAAAACCAAAGGTATAGACCATCCTTCCACCGACCCCCGTTTCGATATATAAAATTCTCTAATATGTAAATAATGATATCAAACGGCTCATACGATGATAGGTTTCTTTCTCTTTATATATATTCTCTTAATCCTTCGGGTATCATAAAACCCTTCTATATAACAAAATGAATCTTAATCTTTAACTATTATTTATATCTTGTATTATTTACATATTTTCAAATTTATATTTTAAAAAATTATAAATAATACAAGATATACAATGTAGGATCAAAATGTTCCCGAATTCTTTTTTTAATTAATTATTTATTCATAGTATAGTAATTTAAACATAAAATTTTCAAAAGGAGCCTTGTTTATCTATGCATTTTTTCCAACGTGAAAAAAGCTGTTGAAATGCTAGTTAAAAGTCATTTTTTCTAAGCTTGTTTAGCTCCACCTTCGCATTTTCAATTACTTCTGGTGACGATGAAAAGCGCCTCCCTTTTTAAGTCATTTTAAGTTTTGGAAAGAAGAAGAAATCACATGGGGCGATATCCGGAGAGTAAGGAGGATGCGGCAAGACAGATACAGAGTGTTTGGCTAAATAGACTTGAACATTAATGGCTCTATGAGCAGGGGCATTATCATGTAGCAATTTCCACTGTTTTGATTTAAAGAGATGGTTTCTTTTTCTTCTTATCGCATCACGAAATATTTCTTTGTATGCCAGTTTATTGATAGTAACCTCTTCTTTAATAAATTCATAATATAAAAGTCCTTGATAATCGAAAAACATTACAACCATTACTTTTCCTTTGGACTTGTCAAAACGAACTTTCTTCTTCCTAGGAGAACTTGGTGTGTGCCATTCGATTGTTTTATGGGTTGTGGATCAAAAAGTAAGCACCATGTTTCATCACCAGTTATTATTGTTTTTAAAAAATCGGAATCATTATTTGCAGTTTCAATTAAATCTTTGCAAATTGATAATCTGGTTTCTCTTTGTTGATCTGTTAAATTTCGTGGACAAAATAACCACAAAGTTTTTCATGTTTAAATGTTCATCAATAATTTTTTGGCAACTACCATACGAAATTCCAAGTATTTCTGATATATCATCAATAGTAATTTTTCTATCAGCAACAATTGAATCACGTACCTGTCCAATATTGCGATCCGTTGTTGACGTCAGTGGCCGACCCGACCTTGAATCATCTGCGATGCTCTTACGACCATCTTTAAAACGTTTATACCAGAAATAAACTTGCGTTCGTGAAAATGTTTCGTCTTCATAAGCTTCATTCATCAATACTAATGTCTCTGTGAAAGACCTTTTTAATTTTACACAAAATTTAATATTTGTCCTTTGCTCAAATGATGGCATTGCAGAAACCGACGCGAGCTAAATACTTACAACAAAAATATACCTAAAATGAAAACTACGCATGCGTATTTACTGGCGTTGCAGAATTAAATTATAGTTTGGGCTTTGTTCTTTACATTAAAAATTATTTTACATTTTTGAAAAGTTGTTTTATATTTTATTTTCTAAAGGTTCGGCAACTTTTTGATCCTACCTTGTATATAGTTAAAGAATAATATTCATTTTGTCCTATACTCCTATAGAAGGGTTATAATTCCCGAAAGCTTGAGATAATATGTAAATAGAAGTAAGAAACTTATCTTGGGGGACTGTTTTTTATACTGTCTTCGATTCCATAAATATTTAATATAGTTATATATTTTCCAGTCTTATATACATATATACATATTATAAAACAAAAATATATTTATGTTGTATTTTAGAATTGTTGAGATTATGCTATGGTAATGCAGTCGTGGTTAAAAATCTTGAAATAAAAATAAGAATTGTTTTGATCACAGAGGTTGCTTTAATTGAGCTAAGGAATGTATAAAAGACATAATTTGGTAAAAGTACTGCCTGGCTTAAGGCGTAAGATTAAAACAAATGAAAAGCTCATTTACATAATGTACAAAAGATTTGAGCCGG
Organism: Cordylochernes scorpioides; assembly: GCA_030710605.1. Classification (NCBI taxonomy): domain Eukaryota; kingdom Metazoa; phylum Arthropoda; class Arachnida; order Pseudoscorpiones; family Chernetidae; genus Cordylochernes; species Cordylochernes scorpioides. The sequence continues at coordinate 69,812,920 of CP092876.1, forward strand.
CCAACGGGGAACAACAACAATGAGTATTTATAGGGAAAGCGTGACTTCTGGCGGTCGATTTAACAGAGTATTTGAATCGATGAAATATAATTTTAAATAAAATAATATTTTAATATAACATACATATATACGTCCTTATATACATAGTTAAATCACACATATATTACCCTTATATACCTTTATAAATACAGAGTATATTAGAAATTCAGAGCCTAAGACAATTGTAGAGAGAGAGAAAAATCAAGTGAAAAAAAATATATTCATTTTCTTTTTTCTCATATAAACATTTCCCGTTATACTTACTGCAATTCAAATATATTGGAAGGGCCTGGCTCATCAGAGGTCAACCTTCCCAACTGTTTGTCCGATTTAATCTACTAATATTATTTATATCCACTTATGGAGACAAAACTTAAGGAAGTTTTACATTTTACCATGTATATCGGGATCCATGCAATAACTCTAAAAGATATTTGATACACAGTGTCCTTTATTGAAACACACGAGATAACCAAATGTGAACAAATTTGCCTCTGTCTCCTTCAAAAAAGCAGACAATCGGCGGCATCGAAGACTTTAGACGTCCTCAAGTTTTTCAATGAGTATATTAGAGCTCTAAAGAAGCGGTCTGGTAGATTAAATTGGCCGAACCGCTAGGAGGGTTCACCACTAATGAGTCAAGCCCTCCCAATATTTTTTCATCGCAGAAGTTTGATTTATTTGTGAAATAAACATTCGTCTCTTAATATTTTCATTTGTTTTATATAGATGGCGTGTTATTGCTTTATATTAATTTATCCCTAGCTGGCCTTGTCCTTATTGTTTGCGGAAGAGCATTGCTCGATGCAAATATTTACATGTGATTCTACTGTCCTAAAACCTTATGTCCATAGTTTGCTTAAATACCATTTCTATGATCCCACCCTTCTGTGTAGCATATAAAATCAGAATGATACAATACAGTTTTAGAGCTCTAAAGAAGCGGTCTGATAGATTAAATTGGCAGGACCGCTGGGAGGGTTCACCACTGATAAGCCATGTCCTCCCAATATTTTTTCATCGTAGTAAGGACAGTAGAGATTTGATTTATTTGTGAAAAAAACATTCGCGTCTTAATGTTTTCATTTGTATTAGTATATTCTAAGTTAAAACATTAGCACAGATACATGCGACGTAAAATTTGAAAAATAATTAAACTTGAATTGTAACGGTTTAATAAAACTTAACTAGTCTAACGTGACTAAAACCTTCCTTCACGGACAAAGAAGATCAAGCATCAGTTCCCTATTGCACAAATATAAAATCCTAATATCAATATGATTCAAAAATACACATTGAAATATTTTCTAAGAAAAACAAATAGAATCATAAAAATAAAAGCATTTTAGTGTTGTAGAATAAAATGGAATTCCTATGTTTGGGCGCACAATCTTATATATTCAATATTGTTCTTCGTGGCTCAATGCAACCACTTACATATTGTAATCTGATTGGCTAATGAATTTAAACATCTTGGTAATTGAGGTCATGTGATGGTATATAATGAACCAATCAGCAAGTATATAGACTAGACACCATATATACCTATACAATATGAAGTTGCGGGAGAATGATATTCATGTACCAAAAGAAGCACCTATCCCTCCAAATATGCATTAGAACGATAGCACTACTGCATCACCCTAATAAAAGAAACCTTACTAGTGATTATAAATAATGAGCCTCAACACCAGTTTTGGCAAATTCAGACAAAAAACCAACCTATATATATTGAAGCGGTTCAGAAAAGAAGATGTAGAGAAGATGTGGGCAAGCCAAGAAAAGAAGGTATGCCGGGCCCCCCCTTGACAAGGAAGTGTTTATTGACAGATTCCAGAGGAGAGGGCGGGAGATAAACATTCCAGCTGGTGCCGTGTGAAGGGAAGGAGCAAAGATAGCAGTCGGCTGAAGGAGGTTTGTGTGCCGAGAGGACATCACAGTCTGGAAAGGAACGTCAGTCTGGTGACATCGAGATCTGCGGCAAGGTGAAGACGGTGACGAGGAGGATCCCTCTAGTGGCGGACAATGAAGGCATCTACTGTATATAGCTATTAATCTACTTTTTAAAGCTCTGGGAATAAATATACCGTACTAAGCTGTATCCACAAAGAATCCACATTGTTCTCTTAGACATATTGAACGCAAACATCGACGGCTGAGAAGCATCGTAACAATATCATGGTTTCAGGCTATGGACCTCATCAGTACAGGGGCGGCTTCGATTTCATAACATCGTACGAGATAGTTTAGAAATCGGTCGAATTTACCAAACAAATGGTTGAGCTTCTGAAATAGCAAGTGCCGATTTTCACGCACACACAAACAAGATTATAACATAAATTTGCGGGAGGATGGTATTCATGTACCAAAAGAGACATCTCTCTCTTGAAATATACATCAGAACGATGGTAATGCTACATCACCCTAGTAAAAACTTTACTAGTGATGATAAAGAATATATATGCCTATATATGTCGTAAATGTGCGAGAGGATAATGTTCATGTACAGTAGAGAGACACCTCTACATTTATCAAATACAATAAAACAATAAATTTTGTTGTTGCATATTCTTTACATCCCATTCTGTGGGCTCTGAGGAGATGACGATCTATCATATTAAAAGAAACTCAATGCGAAAGGTTGTATTTTAATTTTTCTAATTTGTAGTGCAATTTTTTCGTTTACTTCAACCTATATATATTGAAGCGATGCAGCAAAGAAGATGTAGAGAAGATGTGGGCAAGCCAAGAATAAATATTGTTACGACGCTTCTCAGCCGTCGATGTTTGCGTTCAAGGTTTCTAAGAGAACAATGTGGATTCTTTGTGGATACAGCTTAGTGCGGTATATCTATTCCCAGAGCTTTAAAAAGTAGATTAAAAACTATATACAGTAGATGCCTTCATTGTTCGCCACTAGGGGGATCCTCCTCGTCACCGTCTTCTCCTTGCCGCAGATCTCGATGTCACCAGACTGACGTTCCTTCCCAGACTGTGATGTCCTCTCGGCACACAAACCCCCTTCAGTCGACTGCTATCTTCGCTCCTTCCCTTCACACGGCACCAGCTGGACTGTTTATCTCCCGCCCCCTCCTCTGGAATCTGTCAATAAACACTAAACACATAATGAAAATGTTAAGACGCGAATTATTTATAATCACTAGTAAGGTTTCTTTTATTAGGGTGATGCAGTAGTGCTATCGTTCTGATGCATATTTGGAGGGATAGGTGCTTCTTTTGGTACGTGAATATCATTCTCCCGCAACTTCATATTGTATAGGTATATATGGTGTCTAGTCTATATACTTGCTGATTGGTTCATTACCATCACATGACCTCAATTACCAAGATGTTTAAATTCATTAGCCAATCAGATTATGATAGATAATAAAATAAACTCAATGCGAAAGGTTGTATTTTTATTTTTATAATATATAGTTGGCTTTTTTCAGTCTTATAAACGTATATGCATAGTTCAATTAAACATCTTTTACCTTTATATACCTTTATAAATACAGAGTATATTAGAAATTCATAGCCCTAGACAATTGTATAGAGCCATATTTCACGAATTTACTAAAGTTAATTTGAAGATATATCGTTCAACCAGCACGTATCATCCACCATGCACGTATATATCCAATAAGTTGTTTTCAAACTGAAATAATGTAATATATTTTTCTCTCAATATATAATAAGTATTTAAAATATGTAAATAATAATGTGTATAGTATTTATTATTAATTTGTTTACGTGATAATTTACGTGATTGACTTCTAGTTAACCAGGCCCTTCCAATATATTTGAATTGCAGTAAATATAAAGAGGAGTGATTATTAAAACAAAAAAATCATATGTACGTAAGTTGTTTATAATATTTGAAAACCATATCCTTCTTCAATTTTTAGTGAAATATTAAAAGGGGAGAGAGCACAAACATACATGGCTCATCATTAGTGGACTTTCATAACAATTAAATATCTTTTTTATAAAATAAAGGTTCCAGGACTAAGTTTCTTGTATAACCTTTTATTTTAAAGCTCTGGGAATAAATATACCGTACTAAGCTGTATCCACAAAGAATCCACATTGTTCTCTTAGAAACCTTGAACACAAACATCGACGGCTGAGAAGCATCGTAACAATATCATGGCTTCAGGCTATGGACCTCATCAGTACAGGGGCGCTTCGATTTCATAACATCGTACGAGATAGTTTAGAAATCGGTCGAATTTACCAAACAAATGGTTAAGCTTCTGAAATAACAAGTGCCGATTTTCAAACAAGATTATAACATAAATTTGCGGAAGGATGATATTCATATACCAAAAGAGGCACCTTTCCCTTCAAATGTGCATCAGAAAGATGACACTACTGCATCGCCCTAGTGAAATACTTTACTAGTGATAATAAAAAAATATATGTCTATTGAAAATAGAGTAATCCATAAATAAATCCTTAATTAAAAAGGCATATATTGAATCAAAAAATAATTTATTTAACCAATATTTCAGTTAGCTGAACGCCAACCTTTATCAAGGTGTTATAACATATTTAATGTGTGTCAACAACAAACTCAGCGCCACATAATTCTTAATTGAAAAAACCTTAATTCTGTTAACGTTATGTGGCGCTGAGTTTGTTGTTGACACACATTAAATATGTTATAACACCTTGATAAAGGTTGGCGCTCAGTCAACTGAAATATTGGTAAAATAAATTATTTTTTGATCGAATATATGCCTTTTTAATTAAATATATGCCTATGTCGTAAATGTGCGAGAGGATAATATTCATGTGCAGTAGAGAGGCGTCTCTACATTTATCAAATACAATAAAACAATAAATTTTGTAGTTGCATATTCTTCAAATCCCATTCTGTGGGCTCTGAGGAGATGACGAACAAAATGAAATTAAAGAAATCATTTCCCTGAAGAAGGCCACAGTGAAGAAGACCGTGGTATTTAAGAAATGATTCTGCCGAGTAAGAAACAGGCGGGCGAGAAAAGGCAGTCCTGTGACAGCAGTTCGACAGCAAAGATTCCTGAAGAAGGCGCCGTCGAAAAAGGTTCAATGGATGACAGCTGTTGCCCTGAAGGCGGGAGGTAACCTGAATCTGACCAAGCTGGGTTGGAGGATTGCTCTGTGGAAGTGGATACCGGAACTCGTGTGTTAGTTGGCAACGGATCAGTCTACAAGTCGGAGTAGCCCAGGAGCGTACAATGGGGAGCGGGACGCTTCATAAGAGTGACATCCATGTGCCAAGGATCCTTCTGTTGTTGTTGTTGTCGTGTCCAAAGAAGAGTCTCAGATGTCTCCATGCATCTCCATCACAGCAGCAGCAATATCCACTATCTTGGGTGTGTAAAGCTGCTGCTCTGGGTCTAAGTCAATTTTCTGCAAGGCTGCGGCCATTGCTGGGCATGAGAATATGTGAATAGGTGTTAGTTCCACACTAGGACAGTTTTTGCATGCTCTATAGGTTCTTGTGCCATATGGATGTATTGCCATTCCTTTATAGTGTTTTGTTCTAAGTCTTGTTATAGTTTTTGTCAGTTTTCTCTCAGAGTTTATTTCACATATTTGATCTTTTCTAATTTTTTGTTTGATTATCTTGTATTTTGCCAAAGCGTCAGCGTCAAATACTGACATTTGATCTCTCCTTTGGCTCAGCTTTCTGGCTTCCTTTGCCATCTGTCATTTCATTACCCTCAATACCAACATGGGCAGGAATCCATTGTAGAATGCAGTTCTTCTCCAATGTTTCCAGTTGGGTAAGTAATGAGTGTATTTTCTGCGTGGTTCTAGTATTGCCCTTCTGAATTGCTTCTAGAGCGGATCTGGAGACGCTGTATATTATGATTCCTTCTGCTTGATGCAGGGAAGGTTGGTTAAGGCATACATCAAGGGCTTTCCAGATAGCTGTCAGTTCCCAAGTGAAGTTTTTGACGAAATCTTTCCTGCTCCTTCTTTGATTTTGATGTGTGTTCCATCTTGGAGTATTATGTTAATTCCGGCCCCTCCGACCCCCATTACTCAGGGTAAGGTCTGATGATCCATCTGTGTATGCTAATAAATAATTTTTATGATCATATAAATCAATCAAGGATCCTTCTGACAGCGCAGATTGAAGACAAATTCCGCCTATTGTATTCCTTCCATTTCGTATCAGTGTAATAAAGCTCTAGCTCCATCCCTTTACGAACTCACGTGCTATATTTGTACATCCTGACTAGATAAAGAACACGAAAGGCATCTGGGTGTGTATGTGACGCAAAAATATAATCCGATGTTTCTAAAAATCCTTCAGAGTTAACAACATGTTGATCATACTGTTGATGGACACTGTAGCCAGGACCTTCATAGTGGTCCACCTATCTTTCTTTGGTAGTGATTCATCACTTGCTCGCTATTCACCGTTTAACAACTTATCTTCGGTGTTTAAAGTGGCAACACTACGTCTAACTACCTGTTACTGTATATATCTAGATAAATTTCACATAACAACAAAATCCTTAAAATCTTTCAACGCAGCCACTTAACATTGTCGCCGATGGTGGTCAAGTAATTCATGAGGCATCCATAGAAACAGCAATCTTTCTTCCATTTCAAACGCGTTTGGGTAAGAATTTAGTGTCCATAGCGAACCTTTCATTCTAAGTTAATTGGTCATATACGTATCCGTCGTATTCTTATACGTATACTCTTCCGTTAACAATCTGACCTCTTTAACAATGTATTCTGTAGAGATAGTTGTTCGTTTAACTAAGACTTTCCAGATTTGAAGGTGATAAACATTAGATGTTTCTTCATTTAAATCGTAATTCCTATTTATAAAGTAGGTTAACATTCGGAATAAACGATCCCACACATGTTTGAAAGCGATACACAGCTAAATATGTTTCTTTATAGAACCTTCGTGTCAATCTTCCACGCTAAAAGCCCGATTTAAGGTTTAATGGCCTGTAGAAGGGCTTTCAGGACGAAATTTAGTCACGCAGAAACATTGCCCTCAATCGTGCATTGAATCGTTCATTTTTGAATCTTAACCTACTTGATAAACAGTAGATTTATTTACCTGGGTTCCTGAAAACACCTTTTAGCTGTTTGCAGATGTTAATTTTCAGTACTTCCTAGCGTTGCAAAAACCTCCTTGGACATAATGTCGATTAATAACTGATTTCGGAGATAAGCCCTCTATATTACAGACATCAATCCAAAAGAGGACTTCCATACGGATAAGGCATCTTTGTTGGCCGGTATTGTGATCAGGATGCACGGACCTATTTGATCTGCTCCATGGACAAGACACCACCACCACAACTGAATGTGATCGATTAACTTATGTAAATATGAACATGACGACACATGAGCTAAAAATATGTCACATTACCCAAATCCCTTGAATATATTGTGATGATAACATTTTTGAAATTTGTTAAATGTTAGATAAAAATAATAAAATTAATAATACTAAGGAATTGGGTAGTCTTTTTGCTGTCGAATCTTTCAGAGGTATTTTCTGAATCCCGATATACATGCTAAAAGGTATAACTTCCTTAAGTTTTGTCTATGAATGCATTGTCTTCGGAGATAATTAGGAGTAAATAATATCCCCTGATTATTCAACTAAACTTGCTAGTCAGACTGTTTTAGTTTCACAATAAGAATTTTTCTTTTAGATTAAGATTCAATTGTTTCTTCATTATTCTCAAAGTTTCAGCATCCTCTGGCATCTTTATCGAGAGAATTGTAGTTTGACTCTAACCTAGAATTCTACAATTTCCAGTAAGTCGCCGAGACCTTTTCAATGAAAAATAAATAGAATCTTGATTCCTAACTATAAATTTCTGTTCAACAAGGTATTGTTAAAAAAATTAAATATATTTATAATTGTATGTAATTCTGCTGTCCTCAAAGCTTATGTTTATAGTTCATCTAAAATACCCATTCCAAGAGTCTAGCATCAGTATCACTATAAAAGGAAGATCGAAAAATGCAATATAACAGCAGTATAGTAGATTAAACTGGCGAAACCCCTGGGAGGGTTCACCACTGATGAGCTAGGCCCTTACATTAATTTTTCCATTGAGGTAAAGGCAGTAGAAATTGTTTAATTTGTAAAAGAATCATACGCGTTTATAATAGTTTCGAATTTTAAGAACAGATGGCGTGTTAATGTTGTATATATATTAATTAATTGTTCCACAGAGTGTGTGTAAGCTCACAGGTAAATAGGCGCTAACCTAAACAGAAAAAAAGTTCCTTTGTTTTAATATTAGTTTCCCTTTTATATTTTGATCTCTCCCTTGTAAATCAATAAATATAATGTTCAATTAATAATTCTTGGAATTAGTTTCATTAATAATTCTAAGCAAAGTCAACAGTTAATGCATCATAAAATCAGATATACTCTCGTAATTAGAGATAAGTCATATGAAAGATCAAGAAAACTTGGAATGCTTAAAAGAGGAACGGTGGTCATGTTGGTCTACTGTCATTCTCGGAGGAAGTCACGACGGTGGATCGAAATCTCTGAGAGCTTATAGGGGTGTGGTTGTCATGTTGGGTCATTGCTATTTTCTTAGGAAGCATTGAATGAGATGTGACAAGAAAAATAACACACTAGGAAGGCCTTACAAGAGGTCGGTGGTCATGTTGGAGCCTTCTCAATTCTTAAGGAAGTCACAAAGGTAGATCGAGAATACACTCAGAGATCTTACAAAAGGAAATGCTGTCTTTAACTGCTGTTTTTACAACAATTTTAGCCAACTTCATATAGATTCAATATCATAATAGACTCAAATTTTGCATAAGATTGACATGGACCCAGAACAGAAACTTTACACACCCAAGATATAGGATATTGCAATGGCTGTGGAGACATTTGAAGCTCTTCATTGGAAAAGAAACAACAAAGCCAACTTTATTCTAACTCCATATCAAAGCAATTCAACAAGTTGTTTCAACGGATCCTTTCAGTTCCAAACAATATGGTCTGCCGTCGTTCATTTTGCTGAGAATCACAAGTCTTACTAAGCCAATTTTTATTCTGCTTTTTATGCTATTTTGCTTATTTTAACTTTTAAACATTACAGTAGCCTATTAACTTTTGTTTAAAATCTCAGTTTTTTTTCACATCTTTGTGCTTTTATATGTATAATGTTATTTTCGTTTTGCCTTTTTTTCATCAAATCATATGAAATTCCTTTTGAACTATTATAGCCAAACTTTCGATATCTAACATTTCCTCTGCAGGTAATTAGTTCGAATTTTATAATTATATATATTTATTTATCACTACCAAAGAGAGAAAGAGAGATGGGTAATATGAAGATCACTGATGAATATAGTAAGACTTTTTCTGGTAGAAACAGGAACCCAATCCAAGCTAGGCACCAAATTTAAACTTAACTATATATTAGTATACCCCATAGCGTCATTTATGGAAATGAAACTATGACCCATACCAAAGTCATGATTAATGCTTTTGAAAGATTCAGTTTTAGCAGGTACTCAATATTCTAAATCAGTATTATTACATTTTTTATATCACATCTAAGATTCTCACATAGTTTCTTTCCTTCAATTCTCCATGAATTCTAAGATATTAGAGTTATCCATATCAGAAAAGGATTGTTTGGAGAAATCCATTATTGAAGAGATCTTCCTTATAGCTTCGATGAGTCGTATGCGACTCTTTGTTATAATCCGTCCTTGATGGGAGAAACGTCAAATATCTGTGAAATTTGTGAATTCAGGAATCCTGAATGCTGTCTATTCTTATAGCTTTCTAGGTATTACCTTTTACTTCCCAGTGTAATATCAATTCCGATAATTCCTGTTCAAACGATGTTTGAGAGTAAAATAAGATGAAGATAAGAATAATATTTATAATTAAATAAGACTAACAGGGCTTGCCCATAGCCATATTTCAACAGGATAATGCGCGACCACACGTGGCACACATTGTCCAAAGGTTCTTGGTCAATCGCCAGATTGAATTGCTTCCCTGGCCGGCTCGCTCTCCGGATCTTTCGCCGAAAGAAAACATGTGGTCCATGGTTGCTCAACGATTGACCCAGATTACATCCCTAGCTACCACACCAGATCAACTTTGGCAAGGTGTGGGAGCTGCTTGGTCTGCTGTACCCCAAGAGCACATCCAAACTCACTTTGAATCAATGCCGAGGCGTGTGGCAGCGGTGATCTCCAACAATGGCGGCTACTCTGGCTACTGATTCTTGCAGGAACCACACTTCGCAGAAGTCTATAAATTAAATCATTTGATACTTGGTCAACATGTTATCTACAAAATAAATTTTGTTGTGATATCTCTTGTCTTACTTTGTGTTGCAATTTGGGTGGCCAGAAGTGTATTTGAATCGATATATATAAAATTTGTCTAAAAAATCAATAAGATAAATTGATAAAAAGAAAGATATAAATATGACACACAAATAAAATTTCTTTAAGAATTATCTCAATTACTTATTAGAATATATTCTAAAAATTCGTAATTTTCAATCCATCAATACACAGAAGTATTCTCTGCTTATATTCCACCCACTGTAATCACACACAGGGAAATGTAATTCAGATAATTTAGATGGAATTCAAATTATAAAGATGAGAGAGAGAATTCGAATACCAAGCGAATTCATTCCCAAAAATAAGTAAATTCGATAAAACAATAGCTTCCTATCTGCTACCAAAACCAATTTAGCCCAAGTCTGATATAATAGGTATTTCTTTCAACCGACAAATCACCAAGAAGAATAGAACGTTTTTTTCAAAATTAAAATGATAGATCGAAAAATTTCTGTTTTTGTAAAGATATATTGATATTTTTTAACTCCGTAGCGAAACAAAATTAGTTTTTCCTGGAACGTTTGGTAATAAAAGGGTTATTTTTTTTTAAGAAAAATAAATAGATTTCTACTTTTATTCGTATATCTTTTGGTTTAATATCAAAAGTTTATTTGGTGCAAAATTTATTTGTTTTCAATGAGTTATATACGTTTTTAATTAAACTATGTGTAAAATATAGGTTTACTTCTCTAACTAATATTATAGAGAATTCTCCATCAGAAATTAAAAGACAAATTTAAGCATGAAATATAATTTGAATATTTATGTTGACTTTGCTTAGAATTTTTAATGAAACTGATTCCAATAATTATTAATTAAACATTATATTTATTGATTTACAAGAGAGAGAACAAAATATAAAAGGGAAACTAATATTAAACAAAGGAACTTTTCTTTTGTTTCGGTTAGCGCCTATTTACCTGTGCGCTTACACACACTCTGTGGTAACAATTAATTAATATATATACAACAATGTAAGTATTTAAATATACAGTTAAACCTGTCTATAGCTCCCCCTCTAAATAGTGCCTTCCTCTCTATAGCCCCCGATTTTAAACATTAAAATGTAAACATTTCACACTAAAAGTGACCTGATATAGCACCCCCTCTCTATAGTACCCTATTTTGGTGAGTTCCAAGAGGGGGCGCTATAGACAGGTTTAACTGTATTTAGTTTGATATATATACTAAGTATAGAGTGTATGGACATACTAAGGATGTGTTGGCGCGTGTTTAATCCAATTATAGAGCAGAAGACACTATTAGCTATTCACGCTCCAACAATTTGAATGGCGACCAAAAGATGTGTATCTATAAAACAATCGGAAGGTGAGGTCTATATATATATATTCTAAACTGGGTCCACTCCCGTTATTTTAATTCCAAGCTGGATATCAAAATATTATTTTATATGAACAACATAAGGGTTGAAGTAATAAAATGTCAAATTTTATTTCTCTCTCTCTCTCTACAGTATTGTATAAAAACTAGCCGAATGACCCGGGAAACGCCCGGGTTTTACCCAATTAAAAGTGTTTTTCTAATTGGCGCCGTGGATGTCACTCTTGTGAAACATCCCGCTCCAAACTTTGTATGTTTTTAAAATATAAAAATAAAAATGTAATTTTTTACAACGATATTTGAAAATTGTATTATTTTGATTTTTTATATGAATATATTTTAAATCTGATATATATACATAAAATAATGATAGAAAGTGATTTCTTGCCCCTACGCCGTCATTATGTCACTCAAGGTCGTCACTCTTGTAAAACGTCCCGCTCCACCAATTCCCCGTCGCCCCACCTCCTTCCTCAACTTTACTTCTCGAAGTTACCGCAGTGAGGCGCTGGTTGCAAGTGAAATAGGAAAAATGTGTTGATAATTTGTTAATAACTTTAAGGATATTCGAGATAGAAGTCTGAAAATTTATCTATAAGTTTTTCCAGATTCAACTCTATATTCTGTTTAAATTTCAGCCAGATTAGTTACGTATTGTAGACGTGTATTGCCGACATGCATACATACACTGACTTTTATATATATACTAGCCGAATGACCCGGACAACGCCCGTGTTTTACCCGATTGAATGTTTTTATTCAAATACTATTTGTTACAATTATAAATTGGCGCCTTAAATAAATGCATATATTAGTTAATAACTATAGCCTATGTGCTTTATCTGTCTATGTACTGTTGGCTTCCGTAGGCGTCTCTTACTGGGAAAATGAAAGAGAGGATTCCATTTAGTTATTAACTAATATATGCATTTATTTAAGGAGCGACCCGCTCCAACACAATAGTTACAAAAACCAAAAAGCGAGTGGGGGGGGCAAAGTCAAAAACAAAGTGTCTCGCGTAAGGGTGACGTGATCGTAGCCAACCAATAGGAGAGCGCCATTCCAAAAAAAAAAAAAGCAAACGGTGACAGAGATGATGGACGCTCGTAACTGTATATAGAATAGGGATACAGCAAAGATTATACAAGAATGAATGTTTTGTTAGAAGAGACCAAAGATAGACGCGACGAGTTTCTTTTTTTTCATGTTTTATGAATGTTTTACCGGAAGAAAATTCATCTATTAAACAGGGAATACCTCTCCAGTTATGATAAAAGAAAAACCTATGCGCCATCTAATGACCATCTCTGCTAACTATCAGATTTAAATCACATGTGTGATGAAGCCATGACATCATCTCTGGCCATTTAGAAAAGTCCACCTGGGAACGATGGGTTCGGGTTATAGCCCTTGTTATCCAAAGAAAGGTTTAAATTTATAAAGCTTACAAGAAATTAGCCGATAATGTGACTAATCAAATCCTAAGGTCACAATATTGGTGGATTTTAGCCAGGAGGAAACTGATATTTAAAAAGAGCACCTATACCTTTAAAATAGACGCAAAAATCCATGCGTCATCTATTAACTGTCTTTGCAAATTAAAAAGTCTCAGGTAACAGACAACGCCTAAACATAGCTGGTATATAATTTTTTTGCGTCTATTTTGACAGGAGAAATGTCATTTCTTTTTATAGTAAAACTTCGTTACCATGCGCTATACCATGATCAAGGCCAAACGCGTGAAAACGCGTATACAGAAAATTGAAAAAGAAAACGTGATTTGAGGCAGGAATCACAAAAATATATGAATATGCGTTTTAAATATGCGTATTTGAGTAGACTCTGCGCTTATAGAACTACAGAGAATTGATGATGAGTCAAAATTGATGAGGCATGTCCATCCATTATAAATTCTTTTCATGGCAGCATACAATCTGTAAAAAGTAATGAAATAATACTTATAATTATTTTTATTATTTTCACTGAGTGAGCAATTATGTTTTATATAGAGTGGTAATGGTATACCATTGACTGAATCGTCAATTTTTATGAAAACAAGAAATATACTTTACTAGAGAATTAGTCCGTCGCACATTTTCCCGAACATTTCAAGAATAATTTTGAACATAAAAATGTGTTGAAGTAATACAATCGAACCATTTCAACGTCGCTCAAATTTACCATTGCAGAATATGGATGGAGATAAAGCTTTGGATCTCTATAGTATAAAGAATAAATATATAAGCCTAATGTACCAAATTGACATGTATAAATAGGATTTGAATTAAATTGATGAGTATAGATAGAAGGACAAAAGTTACAATATTTTTCTAATATATTAAAAATAGATAAAAACTTCCGAGAGAGAATAGAAGACACGTTCTCTTATATTTAATGCGAAATTTTTGTTTCTCGCTTCAGCTATTAAGTTAAAAAATACTGCACACTGATTGACTAATGAGTTCAACGCTGATTGGTTAATTAAGATACATGGTAGTATATAACCAATTCCAATCAGAGATTGAATAAACTGGACACTTATCACTGTACACAAATACATATTATAAACAACAAAGCATTTGTATTATAGTAAGATTATAAGCTTCATAGATAACCTTTATAGTGCATTTTCATTATCATATTTAATTTGCATAAAATCACAGCTAGAGAAATAAGGAGATATATGTAACTAAGAAGCCGGTATCCCAAAGTCCAGACAAGTGGTATCCTCTTTGAATTATGAAACAGACGAGAGCAAGTGGTGTCGAAAAAGTCCGTTGAAAATATTGTAAAATAGATGACAAGATCTCAGAGAAGCCAAGATTCCAGAATAAAGTTGGGGAAAGATGGGGGGACTCCGGCTGCCCAGCTGCCATGTGTGAGGCGCCAAAATCGAAATTGCAGCGTCGGGGAGGAAAACGGAGAGTCTTTTCATATCTGCGGGAAATAGGATATGTGGGGAGTTGCCTCCAGGACGTGTGGATGATCCTGCAAGATGTTGTCAGGAGAGACTGACATCGGAGCGGCCTACAAGGCCGTGTAAGTTCAGGCTGGACGTGTTAGTGTGGAGCGGAACGATTCAGAAGATTGACAACCAAAGATTCTTCTGACGGGGAAGATAAAAGAAAGTCCCAATTATTCAGTGCCAAGTATAATAAAGCGCTAAATTTTCACTCACGTGTGTATCTTTGTCGCATTCTGATTAGACAAAGAACACGAACCGCGTCTGGGTACGACGTAACAATATCAAGGAATCAGCACACCCATTTGTGTGGATTCTACTGGACTACGAATAAAGGAAATAGGGCGCGCGCGCACTTATATACATTACATTTACATATAGGAATCTCTATAAATAGAATTCACTTACCTCACAGCGCAGCTTTATTTAGATTTTGAAATACGTATTTAGACGTTATGGAAGAAGAAGAAAATCCAATTCAATGAAACTATTGAGATATTGACTCTTGCCGTTGAGGGGACCGAAGATTGGATGCCTTAAGGGGGAAGTTATTGGAATACTCTTTCCCCATCGCTTTTTACCCTAGTTATAGTCTCTCGTTGAAAACCTACTTTAAAACATTCCCCTTTGTTGTATAGAGTGAATGTGGAGGGTACTACTTTCTGCAGAATGAGAGAGAGGTCATTGGATATAGACATTAACTAGAGAGGGCGATAAAACTATACACAAACGCCCACATCGAGTAATACTCGTCCATAAATATCATACAAAAGTTCTCTATTCATGATAAAATTGTTAAAAACGTTTAAAATAAAAAGGAAATCATTGTGAGAAAATTATATTTTTGTCGTATTTAAGTCGTAAATATCCATGCTGTGTACGTATGTATTTGTAAATATTTCTTGTAATATATTATCGATGTTTTTTATTAAGTCCGTTGAAGAGCGATTATCACTTGAAAACTAGCATTTTAGAATAAAAAGAAACTCATTGTGATGGATATTTAAAGGAAAAATCAAAACATTCCCGAAATGCCCTAAATGCGATTCTCAGCCTGCCAGTCCTGAACACCTATTGAATTGTATCAAATCCTCCAAAAATAAAAGACCTCTGGGAAAACCTCATGACTATAATAGAAAAGCTGAGACAATGGAACCTAATGGAGATCGTTTAAAGGACTTGAGGAATAAGCAACAACAACAACACTGTGATAAAATATTTTTGTATTTTTAATACAAAAGTTCATATTTTTAGAAATAAAAGACACTTCGGCCAGTAAATTGTTTTATTATCTTGACTTTTCAACAAAAATCTTTTGCATCTAGCTGCCTTGCCATCTTGAATACCTCGAGACCAAAATTGAACTTGATTAACATGAAGATAAAAGTTGTCCCCTGGCCGGTATTCATAATATAATAAAATTATTTACTGACCGAAGTGTATTTTAATTTTAAAACTATGAATGCTGGCCAGGCAGCCTCAATCTTCATGATACTAAAGTCCAGTTGGCTTATATTATACATAGGTATTACGCATTATCTACATACAAGAAATGTAATCACACACACATTCATTGCACGGAAATTTTTTCCCAATAAAACGCTTGTCACATGATGAACCAGGTCTTCTTGATATTTTGTCATTGCAGTAAAGATAGTAGAAAGCGTTTAAATTGTGTAAAATCAAAATCGTGATAAAAATTGTATTAATTTTTATAAAGAGATTATGCACTTAAGCTTTATGTTAAAAAGATACGATAAGATATTTCGTGCCTTAACTTCTTCTCTCAAATTGTATATTCCTCAAAATTTTTCAAGTAAATTGACATGTGAATGACATTATTCCTCTCTCTAAGTCCTTTATATCTTCCCCAACCATTATTTGATGAACTGAAGAAATAAGACATGATTACCCTTAGACTGTCTTCAATTCGTTGAGAGACGATTTCATCCATTTCTTATGATAGTTTAACCCTTTTGTTTATTGTTTTTCCTTTGTTGTTCTGAGGTTAGACATTTTCCAAGGCCTTGTAGATATCAAGGAACTAAATAGAAACACCCTACCACCATATACAACGATATATAGTGAAAGGCATTTCAATTTCACTCCTAGTTCAATAGTTTGACAACAACCGTTCCATTATTCCCAAAGGTCTCCCCATTAAGAAAATATGATCTCCAAATGACCATAGAAAAGATTTATTGACCTCCGAGACAATTTTAAGAAGCCATCAATAAATATTGGGAAGGATCTAGAAGGGTAACGTGACCTGAAAGGCTGATTGCGTAATCGGATTCTTCCATTTGGCGGAAAGTTCGTTCGTCCATCTAGGTCAATCTGACTTCTTTCTGTAGCGTTATTTCTATAGCTGCCTACATATTCAACTATCCCCTCACCCGATCTATTGATTCGTTCGTCCATATAGGTCATTCTGACTTTTTTCTGTAGCGTTCTTTCTATAGCTGTCTACATATTCAACTATCTCCTCACCCGATCTATTGATTCATTCGTCCATCTAGGTCAATCTGACCTCTTTCTGTAGCGTTCTTTCTATAGCTGCCTACATATTCAACTATCTCCTCACCCAATCTATTGATTCTTTCGTCCATATAGGTCAATCTGACTTCTTTCTGTAGCGTTATTTCTATAGCTGTCTACATATTCAACTATCTCCTCACCCGATCTATTGATTCGTTCGTCTATATAGGTCAATCTGACCTCTTTCTGTAGCGTTTTTTCTATAACTGCCTACATATTCAACTATCTCCTCACCCGATCTATTGATTCGTTCGTCTATATAGGTCAATCTGACTTCTTTCTGTAGCGTTATTTCTATAGCTGTCTACATATTCAACTATCTCCTCACCCGATATATTGATTCGTTCGTCTATATAGGTCAATCTGACCTCTTTCTGTAGCGTTTTTTCTATAACTGCCTACATATTCAACTATCTCCTCACCCGATATATTGATTCGTTCGTCCATCTAGGTCAATCTGGCCTCTTTCTGTAGCGTTCTTTCTATAGCTGTCTGCATATTCAACTATCTCCTCACCCGATCTATTGATTCGTTCGTCCATATAGGTCAATCTGGCCTCTTTCTGTAGCGTTCTTTCTATAGCTGTCTACATATTCAACTATCTCCGATCTATTGATTCCATTAGCTAAACCCTTTCTTTTCTTACATAAAAGTGTGAAGACTACGAGGGGTGTCCCATAAGTCCGTGGCCCGACATATAAATAAAATAACTAAAAAATGGTTATGATTTATTTTTCAACATAATCCCCTTTAAGGTCTATACACTTTTTCCAGCGATGTTCTAATGCTTTTGTGCCCTCCAAAAAGAACGATGTTTCAAGTGACTCAAAAAATGAGGTTACAGAATCAATGACTTCTTCATCTGACATAAAATGGTTGCCAGAAAGTGATTCTTCAAATGAGGAAATAGGTGGAAGTCAGACCGAGCTAGATCTGGTGAATAGGGTGCATGTGGTAAAGGTTCAAAGCCAGAATCATAAATAGCAGCCATGGCTTGCAGCGACCGAAGACTCGGAGCATTGTCTTGATGGTAAACAATCTTCCTGGACAACATTCCTCTTCTCTTTTCCTTGATTGCTTCTCGTAGTTGCTTCACAAGATATTCATAATAATTGCCAGTGATGGTTTGACCCTTAGTCAGAAAGTCTAGAAGAAGTACACCCTCGGAATCCCAAAAGACAGACACCATAACCTTTCCTGCTGATGGAACTGTCTTGGCTTTCTTGGGGGGAAGGGAACCGGAGGTTCTCCATTGCATGGATTGTTGCTTGGACTCTGGTGTAAAGTGATGGGCCCAAGTCTCATCCATGGTAGCAAATCTACTGACAAATTCCTCTGAATTGGCTTCAAATAACGCAAGATTGTCTGAAAATAACTTTCTCCTTACAGCCTTTTGATCGGGTGTCAAAAGTTTGGGAACCCAACGGGCAGAAAGCTTCCCGAGGCCCAAGTGTTTGTAGTCGTGCTCACATATTTTCCTTCGTGTTGATAAGGTAAAGAAATCTCTAGAACCACCATATAAAGGACCCTTTCCAGTTCTGACTAGAGCAAAAAAATACTTTACAATTTGTGTAAAAGGAAGAAACATGACAGTTTCTATTAATAGATTGAAGCCAGCTTATTTATTGGGATATTTTAAATCAGACAATTTTGTTACGACACAGCCAGTTGTGACAAGACCAAATATTTCAAAACAGACTCAAGTACCCTCTGATATCAAGACATCTCGTTCTGGAAGAATCATTCAACTTCCTGTTAGATTTCAAGACTAATAGACTATACTTATTTAATGAGCAAATATTGAGATGTACATCCAAGTAGCTGAGCAGCTGTAAATATACGCAACTTAGTTACTGGGAGGAGAGTAATGTAGTCGTGCTCTTCATTTTTTGATTTGTAATATTTTAAAAGTGTTTAAAAACTATATTTTTATTAAATAAATAATATGCAAAATAATAATACTTCACGATGTTTTATTTTAAAATGAATAATAATTTGTATTTTTTTTATAACTCTGTGACCTAAAAATATAGAAGTTCTATATATATATAATTAGTTCGTTGCTGGTAGATGTAAATATTAGCCACCATTTAATTTGTCAGTTTGTATTTAAATAAAATATAATTAATTTGATTAAAAAAGGCTAAGGCTATTTCTTCAAAACATCTACCACATGTTCTCTCATAATCCAATCCACTGTTGTTTTTAGAATACCAAGGTCTCTTCTATCCGACGAACTGTCATTCTTCTGTCCAACATAACCAAAACATGTATCTTGTCGATGTTTTCCTGAGTAACTGACTCAACAGGTTTTCCTGGTCGATGTTCGTCTTCCGTGCTGATCCTCCCTAAATTAAACGCAGCTACCCATTTTTTTACTGTGCTATAGGAAGGAGCATCTTCCCTTAATGTATCCACCATACCCTCATAGATTTCCTTCGGCGACATTCCTTTCTTACAAAGATATTTTATTACAGCACGAATCTCGTTTGTCTCCATTCTAGATTATTCCTGTTTCTTGTCCTCTTTCAGAACCCATAACAAAAAAACACGGTTAGTTCTAGAAACTTAAAAATTTATACATCTTTATATAAGGCTTTAAGGTATATATGGTAAAATTTATTAGTTTCTAATATTTCGTTCTCATGGTCGGGACACCCCTCGTACATTAAAATTTACATTAATTAAGGAAATAGCACCTATTGTAGGAGAAAAAGATCGCAGTATTCCCAGAGATATTTGAGTTTTAATAAATTATACATCTTCTGAATAAAAGAGGAATTTAACCAAGTCGCTTTATATTGAGTCTTCGATCTAGTAACGTTCTTTGAATGATCCTCTCATTAGATGAAGGGTCTGGCGGCTATATTCAATTTGAAAGTTTTCCTCCATGTATCTGAAATTCGAATTATTCAATAGCTTATATATACATTTTTAGTGTAGATAAAAAATCTTTTATATATATATTGAGATACTTCCAGGATAAAAACGCACCACGAATTATTGAATGCATTTATTCTTGTTGTTGTTGTCGTGTACAATGAAGAGCCTCAGATATCTCCATGCATCTCTATCACAGCAGCAGCAATATCCACTATCGCATTCATTCTTACTTACATTGAATAATTAGATTTCCACAAATTCTGGAGAACTGCACAGACAATAGGCGCAACACAGATGATGGATCCAAGAAATCTTAAAGAAAGGTCGTTCTTAATCTCCGATTTCTGTAGATAATGCATTGTTTACTTCTGTTTTCCTATCTGGGAAAAATCTGTATGGAACGCAAGTGTCCTTAATAAAGGTTTGTTGTTGATGTAAATTACATTGTTTGTGTGAATAATCTATTTAATTAAATAATAGAGGTTTTAAAATGTAATTATACAGAGCTTATCGCATTATTATAGCCTATATGTAGCCTTAAAATTTTATAATTTAATATTTTAATATTGGTAGAAATTTAGCTGATTTCATGGCTAACTTCTCCCGTAGGATGTTATGAAATCATAGCCGTTCCAGTATTGATAGAGACAATGGCCTGAACCCATAGTATTCAAGGTTTTTGTCTTTTATCTGAATTTTCTAAATTGTGTCTTAACCCATTCATTGCTCTTAATACGCCCAAATAAATTCAAAAATGCATTGTTTCTATACAATTAATAAAGAAAATATTAAAAGGGAGAAGTGTCATTTTTTTGCAGACGAATATCATTCTACTGAAACTTTACAAAATATCTGTTATTCAAGATATTTATTTAGTTGCCTCTCTACTCTTTTATGTTAATAAATCGATTTCTCTGGAAAATTTTCCAAATATAAATCTGCTTGGCGTCTCCTCAAAATTTAAGCTCCATATTCCTTATGAATAAAACAAAGGAGCCTTATTCAAATGACACCCGACTTGTTGGTCATACCTGTAAGTCCTCTCAATTTATTCCTAGTACACGTGGTACAGGCCATGATAATAATTTTTTATTAGAAATACTTATTTATTATTGTAATTTACTTTGGCACTAAGCACATTTCGCCAACGTTTTTTTTTTTTTTTTAAGTTTGGCAATGTCCTGCATGTTTTGAAGGTGAGTTTTAACAAGTTTGCGAATGCGTGCCTCGGGTTATTTCTCATTTATAAAGGATTTCTTATAACGAAGGTTGTCAATGGAATGGAGGAGAATGGTGGGTAGAAGTAGGTGACTGATTTTACTGTAAGTACACCACATGTGAAAAGCAGTTTGACTTTGCACTTACAAATATACCAGAGCCCCGTTTGGTTACTTTCACTCGATGGTGGGGTTGGACTTTTGTAAAAATCGGCGGCCATTGGAGCATTTTTTTTTTATCAGAAAAAAAAAAGTGGCCAATGCGGGAATCGAACCCGGGTCGTAGCGGTCGAAAACCAACGGTTTAGACGATCCTTCCACCGACCCCATATAATAATATTAATAATAATATATGATTAAGTGGAGAGAGAGAGATTGTTACGATCGAAACAAATTGGCCCTTGTCAACTTTGACAACTTAACTTGGATCCTTTTCTCCTCCTTTGCCAAACGGCTTGACCCTTATTACCATCATCTGAAGATCTCTTTGCGATTGGATTAACTCAATGAGTAAATGTTTGTACTTAACATAAAAAAAACATCAATTATACACTCATAGACAAAACATAAGAGAGTGGTAAGTTTTTAATGTTTCCGTTCGTCTGTTTTTATTTTTAATGAGTCAGGCAATTTTGTTCTCACTTTGTTAACTTGTTTATCTTCAATAAAAGTGTGTCACTTTAAAATCTTTCAGAGTTATTATCTGAATCCAGATATACATGCTGAAACGTAAAACCTTCTTAAGTTTTTCCCATGAGTGTATATCTATTTTTTAACGAAGTTAACTATAGAAATATGTCTTAGGGACAATATAAATGAATATATAAACAAATATATGCATAGAGATATATAGAAATAAGTTTTTATTTTTATTTTTACAAACACACAGGTCAATACTTAACTAATTTATACTTTTACACTTATTTATGAAAGTTAAATAACAAAATGATTAATATTTGAAAATAATAAATAAAAATGTATAGACCATTAGTTGTTCAGATAGATGTATATTATACCAATCTTCATCTAATGATACAGATAAAAACCCATCGTAATTTTTCAAGCAAGCGACATTCGAGGAGCCAAATTTTCCTTCCATCGTATTTACATATAACTAAGCCGATATGTAATATATATGCAAATTTCCTTTATTATTCTTTCTGTTAAAAAAAAAACATCCCTTTATTTCTTGTTTATTAACCTTTTTCAACACAGCCTGAATACGCGATATATCCCATTAATTCAAAGATAGAGATATTTATTTTTTCACCAACAGTTGTCCAGGCCCGCCTTGCTGATTAACTCTGTATGTGTTGTGTTCTTTAACGTTTTATGGAGCATTTCTGTTTCTTCTCTGGCCGCGTGTCTCCGGGGAAATCACTTAGAGTACACCGAGTCATTCTGAGGAATTTGGGAAGATTCGTGAGGCAGTGTGAGTCTGAAATCAATGTCAACATCAGAGCAAGAATCTCTGATGCAGGGATAGGTACTTTACTGACTTTCCTTTACACCATATTTATCTATCTTGTACCAAAACTTCAAGTTCCGCTTGAGATTCTTTAAATATCTCATATCTTCATATCTTCACCATGGAGCTATCCATAGCTCTCGCAGTCTACCGGTGGCGGAGTCTTTCCCGCGGTGGGCACCACCAATGAAGACCTTGTATATATTTATCAATTATTTTTTATCTATTTATATTTATTTATTCATATATTTATCATTATAAAATCATATTTATTCATATTTATATTTATTCTGTATTTAACCTTATATAATCTTATATGGACTTTGTAATTGATATATAGCTAGCAATAAATATGTATATATATATGTTTCTATGAAAATGTTAATCTGCAAGACGCAGGTTATCATCATCATTGATTTGTTGTTGTCACTTTTTGGCGTTCCGAAAATAAACAATAAAAGGCTGTATCAGACTTTACTAAGACAATAAAGATTTGCTAAAAATAAATGTGTACGAAGATGTTGCATTTGGCGACGAGGATATAAGAGTAAGTACCCTCGAATTTTGAAGTAAATATTTTTAGAAAATATCTTTGATTTTGCATATAATTGAAAGTAAATTTTAAAAGACACAAATTGCAAAGTTTTAGGATGCAAATTTAAGAAAGAGTGAAAGAAAATGGCTAGTTACCAATTTAAGGAATATAATGAGGAACTGAAACTTTTGAAACGTTTTATGAACGATTGGAACAGTTTCTCATATTGGAGGAGGCAGGGGATGAGAAGAAAAAGGCTTATCTCCTAACCCTCATGGGAAGTAAAACATATGGTGTTTTGAAGAATTTGTGCAGTCCTATTCTACCTAAAGATAAAACTTTTGATAACCTAATAGATATCTTGAAAAGGCACTTCTCTCCAAAGCGCTCAATTGTAGTAGAGAGGTTCATTTTTTTTAAAAGAATGCAATTAAAGGAAGAAAGCATCTCGGATTACTTGGTGGAAATTAAGCGTTTGGCTTCCTCATGCAACTTTGGAAATTTTCTGGAGGATTCTTTACGTGATAAAATGGTTTGTGGATTATATAATGCCAAAATACAAAATAGAATTTTGTCGGAGGGCGACATTTCTTTAGCTAAAGTAATTGAGATAGCTTTATCTATGGAAGCGGCCGAGAAAAATACAAAATTATTTCACTTGGAGCAGGGTGAAGATTGTGTAGATAAGTTGAGGATGGAACGCAAGGTTGAATCAAATTTCCAGAATGGCAAATGTAAACATTGTGGTAAACAGCATAAAGAACTATGTAGATTTAAGGAGGCGATATGCTTTAAGTGTAATAAAAAAGGACACATTGCCTCAATATGTTGGAGCAGTAGAAGAAATCTAAGGCAACATCAGAATCAGCCGGGAAATATACATCAGATAGGAGACCAAGAAGAGGAGGAAGAGTATGTCCAGAAAATTATAAGCGTGACGATACCTGAGTATAAAATTAATTTTGCCTCAAGTGACCCTCCCTATCTGATGGAGTTAAAAGTAGAAGGAAACTTTATTAAATTTGAAATGGATACGGGTAGTGGTCTAACACTGATATCAGAAAAGGATTTTAAAAATAGTCTTCAACACTTGAAATTGGAAAAAGCGAGTATTATTGTAAGAACTTATGATGGTACCGTGGTACCCATTCTGGGTAAAATCAATGTCAAAGTGGAGTGTCAAGATATTACTCACAAACTTAGAGCGTTGGTGGTGAAAGGAGAAAAGAGGGCTTTGATGGGAAGAGAATGGATAAATAGATTGAAATTGGGCTGTTTCGCGGTAAAACATATGCCTGTGGAAATTACCATTGAGGAAATTTTGAAGGAAAATCAAGCCCTATTTGTGGAGACAACCGAACCAATAAAAGGTTTCACATTTTCAGTAAACATGTGTGATGTGAATCCAATTTTCCATAAGGCTCGTCCGGTGCCTTTCGCCATTAGGCCAGCAGTTACTGAAGCATTAGACAAAATGGTGGCTAAGGGTTATCTATGTGAGGTGGCGAGCAGTAAATGGGCCACTCCAGTGGTTGTAGTGCCGAAGAAAAATAAAGAGATCAGAATTTGCTGCGACTCCAAGGTAACTCTAAATAAATATTTGGACACTGCGGCCTATCCCCTTCCCACACAGCAAGATTTATTCTCCACATTGGCCAAGGGAAAATACTTTTCTAAATTGGACTTGAGGAACGCTTATCTGCAATTAGAGGTGGACCCAGGCACCCGACCGTTACTAACTATAAATACTCATAAAGGGCTTTTCAGGTTTAAGAGAATGCCATTTGGATTGGCAAATGCGCCCAGTTATTTTCAATCTGTAATGGATAGGGTTTTGTCAGGTATAGGAGGCGTAATTTGTTATATTGATGATGTCTTTATAGCCACAGCATCAATTGAAGAACATCTGGCGTTGTTGAAGACTATATTTGCTCGCTTGGCGAAGTATAATATCAAACTAAAGAAAGAAAAATGCCTATTTTTGCAAAAAGAAATTGAATATTTAGGACATCTTGTCACGGAAGAGGGCATCAGACCTTTAGATCATAAGGTACAAGCAATACAGAAGGCCAAAACGCCTACGAATATCTCTGAATTAAGGTCATTTCTTGGTTTGGTAAACTTTTATGGGAAGTTCATACCCAATTTGCCAGAGCTTTTGAAGCCTCTTCATGAGCTTCTTCACAAAAAACGTCCTTGGGTTTGGACAAAGGAATGTGGAGAGGCCATTGACAAGTGCAAGAATAGCATTACCTCTGAGAGGGTGCTAGTCCCTTATGATGCGACTTTGCCATTGTGTTTGGCCACTGATGCATCGCAGATTGGAGTGGGCGCTGTGTTGTCACATATTATAGAAGGCCAGGAGAGACCGATTATGTTTACCTCACGGACTTTATCGGTAGCAGAACAAAATTATTCTCAGATTGAGAAGGAGGCTCTAGCCATTATTTATGGAGTTACCAAGTTTCATCAATTTATTTATGGAAGAAAATTTATTCTTATTACAGACCATAAGCCATTGGTGACCATTTTGGGCTCAAGATCACGAATCCCCACCTTATCTACTTCAAGATTGCAGCGTTGGGCGCTTATTTTGTCAGCTTATACTTACGATATTAAATTTCGAAGAACTCAAGACCATGGGAATGCAGATCTTCTGTCACGTTTTCCTGTGGGCTGTGAAGAAATTCCAAGATTAAATAATGTCTATGCTTTATCCTATGTGGAAGAATTGCCGATCACAGCAGAGGAAATTGCCACGGAAACTGAAAAAGACGAAGTGCTCTCATGGGCCAAATTTTATACTCAGCAAGGCTGGCCTGAAAAGGTGGCTGATCACCTCAGACCTTATTTTCAAAGGAAACTTGAGCTAACTGTAGATGGGGAGTGTTTGGTTTGGGGAATGAGAGTTGTCATTCCACCATCTCTCAGAATAAAAATGTTGAACTGTCTTCGTGAGACTCATTCCGGTATGAACAAAATGAAGGCTGTAGCAAGATCACATTTTTGGTGGCCAAATCTAGATACCCAAATCGAGTTTTTGGTAAATAAGTGCAGAAGCTGTCAGCAATCCCAGGATGGGCCAAATAAAGGAAAATGGCAACCCTGGAAATGGTCAACCAGACCTTGGCAAAGAATTCACATTGATTTTGCAAATAAGGAAAACATTAATTTATTAATAGTAGTAGATAGTCATTCAAAGTGGATCGAAGCCATCCCAATGAGAGAGACCACCACACGCAAAACCATTGAGCAACTACGGCGACTTTTTTCTTCCTATGGTCTACCGGAGGAACTTGTATCTGATAATGGACCTCAGTTTACTGGTAGTGAAATGAAAGGTTTTCTGGAAGGAAATGGAATTAAACAAACATTGATCCCGGCGTACCACCCGCAAAGTAATGACTTGGCTGAAAGAGCGGTTAGAACAATTAAGACTGCCCTGGATAAAAATAAAAGGAAAATTGGGGATACCATTCAAGACACCTTATCAAAAGTTCTTCTGGCATATCGAAGCACCCCGCATGTGACAACGGGAAAGACTCCATCAGAGCTCTTTATTGGGCGTGCGCTTCGAACCAGAGTATCGTTGAAGGCAAATGAAGTATGATCGGCGAACCCATTTGGAAGAATTCCAGATAGATGATTTAGTGTGGTGTAAAAACTTTAGAGGTGGTGATAAATGGATCCCAGGAAAAATTGTGGGCAAGAAGGGAACTAGAGTCTACACCATTTTGATCCACGGACAGGTAAAGGCCTATCACAGGGATCAAATTAGAAAAAGGTGGAGGAATGGTGAGGAAGATGAGAGTGGAGATGGAGAGCGTCAACCCGAGCACTCAAGAGGAGCATGTCCCAGTGCCATAATCTCGGAGGTTGTACGAGACAGAGGTTATATGGAGTCGCTGTCGCCAGGACTAACTAGCCAGCGGTCGGATCAAGATTCAGAGGTTCAGAGTGATACAGACGATGGAAAGTCATTGGAGCCTCTTCGCTCGCTGGACCCCGAGGCCTTGAAAGAGGAGGGTCCTGTCCTAAGGCGGAACCCACCTCGAGCGAGGAGACCGCCTGTGAGATTTCGTGTTTGAAGAGAGAAGATGGTGATATATAGCTAGCAATAAATATGTATATATGTGATGATTTAAGACCATGGAATTGTTGTAAATAGTCTAGATATCTACTACCACATGTTCCACCCCATGACTGTATATAACTTCTTATGTACTGCACATAGAAAGCCTCAACTAACATCAATCTGTACCGCGTAAGAATCTAATAAAGTATTGCAACTGCACAGATAGAAGGAATGGAGAGAGACAGGAGAAAGTTAAGGTTAAAACAAATCAGGCTTAGAGGATCGTAGAAGTCAAACCTAAGAAGTAGGCCTAGAAGAGAGCCCGACTATTAATAAAGTCACAGTTAACCTTCTGACCCCGGAAACCCTGCGAGCTAAGTTTAAGCCAATATTTCCTGACAAGACAGGACGTATCTGATAACGCAGAAGTTATAAAAGTCGAGTAACGCCCCGTACTTCCTGGCCAAGACCGGACGTATTTTCCATCAAAGAAAGCCGCAAGGCCAATCAGAAGACATCACCTAAATAGGTCAACCAATAGAAAAAGGCCACGTGGCATGGTCCCGCCAATTGGGAAAGAATCACCTAAATAGGTCAGCCAATTAGAAAGAAGCAAGGTCGTGGTGTTAAATCGAGGACCTAGAATTGTTAGTATTCGCTTGGATCCCAACGGTAACACTTGCTCTAAAATCTCTCTCTCCTCATCCCATTCCTTCTTGACGTCAGACGCTTTTAGTGGAATCTCTGTTTGTTTATTTCACCTTTGGCCCAGCTGTGTCGCCTTCCACCACGACTGCACGGTAGAGTTGACATCGAGGGTCGTCTAGCATCAGGTAACACTGGTCCCAGAGGTCCCAAGATATCACAGACTCCCCCGTCCCGAAGAGTCGACAGGATAGTGGACGCCAAGGTACAAGTAAGCAAATAGACCACTGTCTGTACAGAAAGATGGAACAGGGAAGAGAGGAGGACCCAAAGGAACCCATGAAGACCGATCCCGACTACGAAAGTGGCGAACACACCACTTTTCCGAAGAAAGAAAACACTCTCGGTAGGACGCAGGAAATTGTCCCCAGCCAGGAAGACGCAACGCCCCCACCGCTGGTGTCAGATGTCCTGGAGAGGTCGACGACGACGCGACATCAGCTTTCTGCCGTGACCGGACATCGCGAGAGGTGGAATCGCTACGATGGTTCGTACGAGGCGCAGAGCTTCTTCACCAACTACGACGCCCAAGCAGATCGGGCCCAACTACAATACTCTACAAGACTGAGAAAGCCAGCAAACCTCCTGCAAGCGCCCCTCCGAGTTACCAACACGCGAGCGTATGTTACCTGCTCCCCCGACCATCTCTAAACCACGAGCCCAGCGCAAACAATGAACTCTGACTGTCCCAAGGAACCTCCAACCACGGCACAAGACCAGGACTGTCCCGACATACAAGACAACACAACAGTAGGTTCCTCCTTCTATAATTTTTGTTGAACAATTGCTCGTTCGAGCTGAACTATCCAATAATGTAAACCTACCTCTACTACTTGATACAGAAGCATCTATCGCTATAATTATGCAGAATACTTTTAAAATAATAGAAACCAGTTTGTAAAAGAAAATACCTGTCCACCCATTTAACTTAACTATTAATGTCATAGCTAACAATATTTTCACCCTAGATTATATCTTTTTGATCTTAAAAATAAGTAACATAACGCGGAATCTAAAATTCCATATAATCGATACACCATTGCCTTTTGTCATTTTATTCCTTAATTCCATAAAACGATTTCTACTAATTATAAACTGTTCTCAGCTACTCCTGTATCAAGATAATGTACCTCTACCAACTACCTTGTACCAATTCACTTCGTGCAAGCAACACGAGTCCCATGGACAGGGTAATAAAACTGTCCCATTTACTAAATTTTCCCCTCCTATAACGGGTTGCTCACACGTGGTGAACTCCAACACTCTTATTTAATCTTATTGTAATGTTCTTAATCCCATTTTCAACGTCCCTATGTCCTTTTCTTTCATAGCTTTAGACAGAAATAACCTAAGTCACAGCCTTCCAAAACTATTCCAATCGTTAAATTCCCACATAACTACACTCCTTCCTTTTACATGCATAGTTAATCAGCGACAAATCTCTCTCAACAAAATAAACAACACCCTCTCACATCACTTTTTCCAATTGGCAACAATTTTCAATGCGCGACTTCACACTCAAATCTAATTTCGAGCCACACAAGCTTTATTACGTCGCCCTACTAAACGCACACACAAAAAAAATCACATTAAACGTGTCATATCCACTAACAATATAAAAATTATCGATATGTTCGTACAACCAACAACCATGACTTTAGTAAATTTGTTATTCTTAGTGAAACAGGTTAGATTTTGTACAAAACAGAGACTTCACGTGACACCTTTTCATTTACAATTTTTTCGCTTCGTGTCACAGCGCCACACCACTAAACTCTTTCAATTTTCAGGCCAAAGACGCCTTCATCACGCCTGTGACACATTTATTTAACCACACATTGTCCACGTAGATAGTCGCAATTTCATTCAATTCTAACCCGATATCCATGAATAACATTTTTACTAAGTCCGCAAAATATCGAAACACAACAACCAGTCGATTTAATATCAACAGATACAATATCCGAATTTTCGAAATACAAACACAAATCGAACAAATGCTTGAACACAGGATAATTACAACCTCTGTATCTCCCTATATCAATCCCATAACGCTTTTCACCAAAAGTGACAAATCAAAACGCTTTTGCGTTTACAATTATAGAAATAATATCTCCGAACGTAGTTCGAATTAACTTCCAATAAGTTGTAAGCAAGCAAGCCCCCTCGCTCCCCCCCTTGACCTAAATCCGGAATCGCATTAAAAATAGCTTCGCTCCCTCCTCGTCCGCTGGACACGAGCAAACAAACAGTCGACATCTTGTTACGGCCCGTCACCAGGTCTAGATTCTCTCGCCCTCAATTAACTTGTCAACTTAACATCGACACTTAGATCCAAGGACAACATTTTACTTACAAAAATCACACACACCCACATAAGTTTAAAAAAAAACGACAACATTAGGACTCGATGAGTTTCACAGTTGGAAACAATGTGATCCACGAGTCACGTCAAACATAAAACAAATTCGATAAGTTAGAAAAACTTAGGCCAACAAGACCAAAGATATCAATCGAGGACAATTTAAAGCTCTCTCTACCCATCCTAAAAAAAACAGGAACATTACGTTTGGCCTACAACTTTCCATTCTTTCACGATATATAATTTCTATATATAATCTTACTTGCTCTTCTTTCTCGATGAACATTTTTTAAAAATTTTTCATTTTAATATCCTTTATATAATCATTATATAGCTCTTATAATTGTTTTTTTTTTTACGTCAACCAATTAGTTTAGATTATTGTCTTTTTTTTTTATTTTTCTTTACCAAAACTTATTTACTTTTGCTTTATGACTCTATTCTATAATCAACTTTATATTTTATCTTTCATATCATATCTAATAATCTCAAGTTTATATTTCATGTTTATATCACTAATTTGCATTTATCATTTTATATTTTCTCTCACTTTATAAATTAGATGTTATTTACATTGTTTCATCTTCCGCTACCATGTCAATGCTATCGAGTATATTATTGCTCATTATTAATTTTCATTTAATATTTTCACTTTCTATTACCCCTTATATACTGCTGTAGTGTGTTAATCTTTGTATCATATCATCACTATTTTTACTTTTTTTTAAAGATTACTTTGCATTTAACTTCGCAATTCTATTTTCGATTTTTCAAATCCTTTAACGCTATATGCAAAGCCTTAATTTCGCAATTTCATATCTCAATGATATATTCTTTTATAATCAAACTAAAAATCACGATCTAAAAACAGGGCAATCTTCAATAACCGCTTAAACAACCACTTTAAAGGTTACTTCTTAATAAATACTAACCCTTTTCCGCAGGAACTTTTAACTCCTTCGCAGGCTAGACTTGACCTACTTTGATTTCGTAATTAACAATCTTGTCACACCGTCCCCCGGATTTACCTATCCCTACTTCTGGCTTGGATACGTGCAAATTGTATTTTTTTTTATTCCAGGGCACTCTCATGCCACACGCTGGCACATTTTTTTTTTATTTTACTCTTTTTCTCGCTAAGCCCCTGACGACTCTAATTAAAACTTTGATTTCTGGTCACTGATCTTCGCCCTCATTTATCCTGCATGCGTACGTCTTAACGACTAATTACTAAAACCCATAACAATCACCCTTATCTTACTTTTCGATTGTGGTACTGTAACTTTATTCGGTCCTTAAATTTACATGTGAAACATGGCCTAGGTTTTCCGCGCCGTGCACATTAAATGGTTTGGGACTTGAGTCAAAGTGACATTGCCTCAACCAAGTAATAACTAACCCCTCAACCCCTTCTAACGCCCATCACGAAGAGATCATGATTTTCCCATCAACTCATTTTTATTTTTACCTATCGTCATTATATGCTCTCTATTAATTCTTTTATTCCTATTTTTGTTTTACTTGTATGTTTAATATTAGTTGTTTATGCTTTATTACCTCTTATGGATATACAGAAATCAACCCCATGTTAAATACCAACTCATTTCAATTAATTTTTAAAAATTACTTCCTCAATAACAGTCTTCCTATTCCGCTCTCTTAAATCCCTCCATATGAACCCTCTCACATCCGGGGCCATCTGTGATGATTTAAGACCATGGAATTGTTGTAAATAGTCTAGATATCTACTACCACATGTTCCACCCCATGACTGTATATAACTTCTTATGTACTGCACATAGAAAGCCTCAACTAACATCAATCTGTACCGCGTAAGAATCTAATAAAGTATTGCAACTGCACAGATAGAAGGAATGGAGAGAGACAGGAGAAAGTTAAGGTTAAAACAAATCAGGCTTAGAGGATCGTAGAAGTCAAACCTAAGAAGTAGGCCTAGAAGAGAGCCCGACTATTAATAAAGTCACAGTTAACCTTCTGACCCCGGAAACCCTGCGAGCTAAGTTTAAGCCAATATTTCCTGACAAGACAGGACGTATCTGATAACGCAGAAGTTATAAAAGTCGAGTAACGCCCCGTACTTCCTGGCCAAGACCGGACGTATTTTCCATCAAAGAAAGCCGCAAGGCCAATCAGAAGACATCACCTAAATAGGTCAACCAATAGAAAAAGGCCACGTGGCATGGTCCCGCCAATTGGGAAAGAATCACCTAAATAGGTCAGCCAATTAGAAAGAAGCAAGGTCGTGGTGTTAAATCGAGGACCTAGAATTGTTAGTATTCGCTTGGATCCCAACGGTAACACTTGCTCTAAAATCTCTCTCTCCTCATCCCATTCCTTCTTGACGTCAGACGCTTTTAGTGGAATCTCTGTTTGTTTATTTCACCTTTGGCCCAGCTGTGTCGCCTTCCACCACGACTGCACGGTAGAGTTGACATCGAGGGTCGTCTAGCATCAGGTAACACTGGTCCCAGAGGTCCCAAGATATCACATATATATATGTTTCTATGAAAATGTTAATCTGCAAGACGCAGGTTATCATCATCATTGATTTGTTGTTGTCACTTTTTGGCGTTCCGAAAATAAACAATAAAAGGCTGTATCAGACTTTACTAAGACAATAAAGATTTGCTAAAAATAAATGTGTACGAAGATGTTGCAGTAATAAATTATTTTCAATCTCCATAGCAGCTGTGAATCGCCCCGGTAATGAATTCTATTAAGGTCTGACAAATACAACATACACCTATATGAGAATAAGAATAAGTGTGTATTTATTTATATAACAATAAATATTCTTGTAAACAAAAGATTAGGAGACGTTCTAAGGAAAGGAGAACATAAAATATCTTGTCCACTAACATTGACGCAAACAAGAGAAGCTGACCAATGATAGTGAGATTTTAGTGAAGGCTACGATTCTCATAAATGAGAATACCAAATGGCAATACCCATTTCGATTAAATATCATCGTGAGCTGGGTAATATATACTTAAAACACATCTTCCTTCAAATATTATGTTGTAAAATATAGAGCCGACATCTCCGCAATAGGCTAATCATATAAAATGAAAGGATTTAAAAGCACGAATGTTTCTTTTATACACAATACAAACTTCTACTGTCCTTACTGCGATGAAAAAATATATTGGGAGGGCTTGGCTCATCAGTGGTGAACCCTCCCAGCGGTTTCGCCAATTTAATCCACCAGATCGCTTCTCAGAGGTCTAATACTGTATTGGACGATTCTGCCTATATACGCAGCACTGAAGGGTGGAATCTCAGAAATGGTTTTCAAGAAAACTATGGACATAAGCTTATAGGACAGTAGAATTACATTCAAATAGGCTACTAATCCAATTTGCAGTCATGGGCTATAGTGGGTGCGCACTAGCCTGGAAACAAATGACCATAGACATAGAAACATGATTACCTAGGTTAAGGGGCAGCACCCGGGAAGGTGAGAGTGGACTATGGAGATTCCTAAGGTCGCTGTTCAATCGGGCACCATATGACGACCTAATTGCACCTGGCTATTCTACCTTTTGGGCCCAGAAACAACCCAACTTATAGGATAGTGGTGACGTCAGAGAGGGCGGCCCTTTTTGGGCGTCCGTTTCCAATCAAGAATTGGTATGACCAGTAGGTTTACAGCCTGTCTTAGCTTCTTGGACAATGTTAACGAATTTTCTGGATGATTCTCTGTCTTTTCCGGTAGTACATTTTATTGACGCCAAATTTAAGTTACAGCTTGGTTTGAGTCAAAAGGCGATCCATCAGGCTTGGTGTATCTATGTAAAACATCCATATGTATAACATTATATATGTAACACATTTAAAATAGTATATATGTATTCTCTAATAACTATAGTATTTCTACATGTTATCTTTCTACATTTTTTTCTACTAGCTATCATTGTTGTAATTTTACCCATTGTCATAAGGCAATAACGCGCCATCTATATATATACGAATTATAACTATTGATAACGAATAAAACCATCTTTCTTCTGTACTTACTACGATGGAAAATGGTGGGAAGGTTCACCACTGATGAACCAATTCTCTTAGTATTCCAAAGTAAGGACAGTAGAAATGTTTTATGTGTAAAAGAAATATTCCTGCTTATTAATTTTATTTTTTATTTATTCATTGTATATCGTTGTTCAAAAATAAACATTTATAAAATTTCTTCAAAATATATTTTAATTAAAGCGATGCCTTTCATACACACATATATATATAAGTATACTTATCTCTTTTAGGTATATTAGGTTAAAAAATAAATTCATAAAAATGAAATCTTGGGTGTCATTAAATGCAACAACTCAGCGGTTTTAAATTTGAAGGAACGGTAAATAGACAAGGCAATATAGTTTCTGGGTTTATTCTTATTTTAGAGCTGTTTTTACAAAATATTGCTGGAAATGGTGATCGCAGAATGGTTCTGAAACAAGATGATAGGCGATCTGACCACTGGAGTAGAAAATATTGCCCTATTCAGAGAATGGCTGCGACGTATATTTTTCTTCTCCACGCTTCTAAATTGACCTATCTATATTTATATAAACATGACTTAGAACTTTAAAAATAGAGCTAAAACACAAGCAAAAAATCTCTATAAGTAAATAGAAAGGAGAATTAGGCTTACCAAGGTCTAATTAACGCTCCTGTTATTTATAGCTCCAAATAAAGTGATAAATAATTTGCTAATTAGCCAGTTTACTGTCTCTTTTTTCCCTGAAAGATTTTTTCACGCCAATTCGTGGAAATGTCTAGTCTTTAATGTCTGTGATGTTTGATACTTATTTCAAGTGTGTTTTCAATGTCATTATGATCGTTTTGTGTTGTATGTTAAGTGTGTAGTTTATTGTTTAGGATTTTAGCGTGATTATGTTTGTTTTGCATGTGTTATATGCTTTGTTTATTGTATGTGTTTTCAGCATGATTATATTTGTTGGCTGAATGTTATGTGAGATTTTTATTGTGTGTGTTTTCAATGTGATTTTGATTATTTTTCTGTATTTGATAAACATTGCCTATTGTGTGTCTTTAGTGTGATTATGCCTGTTTTTCTGTGTCTTGTGCCAACAAATATAATCACGCTGAAAACATATACAATAAACAACGCACATAACACAGACAAAAAAAACATAACCACGCTAGAAACCCAAACAATAACGTACATAACATACAACACAAATCTATCATTGGGTTGTTTATTGTGTATGTGTTTCAGTGTGATTTTGATTGTTTTTCTGTATTTGATAAACGTTGTCTATTGTATGCCTTCAGTGTGGTTATGCTTGTTTTTCTGTGTCTTTTGTGGGTTGTTTATTGTCTATGTGCTTGCAGTGTGATTATGTTTATTGTGTGTGTATTTTCAGTATGATTTTGATTATTTTTCTGTACTTAATAAGCGTTGTCTATTGTGTGCCTTCAGTTTGATTATGCTTGTTTTGCTGTGTATTATGTGGCGTACTTTATTGTGTATATTTACAGTGTGATTATGTTAGTTTTGTTGTGTATTTTGTAATTTGTTCATTGATGTGTGCTAAATGTGCTATGTTTGTTTTTATGTAGTGTGCTAGGTTTGAATCGTTACTTTTTAATAATTAAATAATCAAAATGAGTGTTATATTCTTTAAATATACCTTCTGAATGTGTTACTCCATTCGAAACACTTATTTAAACTCTATTACGTATCGTTAAAAGTCCCCAATGGAACCAAATACTTGAGCCTATTTAAAGCGACAAGGAAGTATATAAGATAGAAGAATTTTTAAGCCATATTTTAAGAATTCTACTTTGTAAAATATTTTCCCAATAAACCAATCAACAAGGAAAGGGATACATAACTATCCAACGTAGTCTGCCCAGTATATGATAGTCATATGCAAATGGTTTTTACTCAAGTGATTCAACAAAATAATTTGACATATATCCCATTGTAGATACTTTACGGTAATCCTTTGGTGTTTTATGATAGCTATGACATTCATGACACGAGGATTAACTAATTTGTATTACAAATAGATTATTCAAATATATGATCCGGGAAATTCCCGAATTTCCCCGAGTTGTTTAGTGAGGATCTCTTTTTTAATAAAATATCAAATAGATTAATTTTTTTTTTAATTTTGTACTAAAGCTTCCTCTCTCTCTCTTCATAATTAAGGATAGGGAATTTTCCCTCCACACAACCAACCAACCCAACAGAATTTTATATATAGATATAGAGATAGAAGAATGTCTGTTTTAAGAATAGATATATAATGATGGATGTAGAATGAGAGACAGCTAATCCTATATATAACATTTATCGAAGTTTAACCTTGATGATGTTTTTATCACACACATAATCTTCATTTTTACTTACTTACGACTGACTGAAGTGTTAAATCTATTGTAGAATGCAATTAGTCTTTTGAGCTGAGACAATGGGACCTAATGGAGATCGTTTAAACGACTTGAAGAATAAGCAACAACAGCAACAACAATTTGTCTTCTGTTACGTTAAAACATTTGCGATAGGAACAACTATCCATAAACAATTCTCGAAGCTAATTGTTCCGCTGGAATTTTCTCTCTCAGTTTTGACCGAAAAAGATCGTATTAAATGAGTGGTAATTTTTATATTTGAACATGATCAGTCCTTCGTACAACTAGATGGAGAACGTTGAGAAAAACTCCAAATCTACTTAAGGTTGCTCTAACACTAAAATTTGTTTATAGTTATACTCAGAATTTTTTTTATTTAAACCCCGTTTGACAATTTCATAACACAATTTATTTGAGATCTTTACTGGTCTGTAGAGAGCTAGAGCTCTTTACGACAGGCTATAGATGGACAATACACATTCCTAATTTATAAAAGCTGATATCAGGATAACTTCCTCGATCCTAATATGCCAGCTTAGCAAATGATCTAACTTTTCTGGCATTTAGACTTTTTATTGCCTTTTTCACCTATATAAATCACGATATCCGTGTGTAATGTACGATTTGAACACGGTAACTGTTAGGAAATTAGACCTGTTTAGGATATGAAAAGAGGAAGAAATCCATATATCCATGGCTTCTTAGATTTACAAGAAAATATTTGTCAAAATAATTCAAGAAATATATTAAATTATCTATTTTAATTCAATAATCATTTTTTAAATACCATAATGTTCCTATTATTAATAATCATTATATATCTCTCTATATAAGTATCAACCTATGTCTATTTATTTTTGTAATTTGTTGTTGTTGTTGTCTTTTCCAATGAAGAGCCTCAGATGTCTTCGTGCATCTCTATCACAGTAGTTGCAATATCCTCTATCTTGGGTGTGTAAAGCTGCTGTTCTGGGTCCATGTCAATTTTCTGTAAGGCTGCGGCCATTGCTGGGCATGAGAATATGTGGGTAGGTGTTAGTTCCACACCAGGACAGTTGTATTTTTATAAGTAAAACTTTAATAAGGCTCAAAATGGCTTTCGAAGCCATTCATTTGTGCGTGCTAATGTTCTAATTTCAAATAAAGTGTTTTAGAAAAGAATCAATTAGGCATTAAGTGAGTCTATTTCCAAAGGATATAGATTGAAATAGAGTTAAAATTACTATATATATATATTAGAAATATCTATTTTTAAAAACCTTTATACAATTTGTTTTTCATTGGGATGACAAAATCTTTCAGATATTTATTTTCCTTCTAAATGTTCTCAACATCATAAAGGTTATATATAATTAAAAGAGAGTTAAAAACTCCATTAATATTTATAATAATATATAAATATAAAAAAACGCTTATAATGTGTTTATTTATTGGTATGGCAAGCTTTCGGACATTTCTTGTCCAGCTGGGAGGAAAGCAAGGTACATCGGGTCTAATTATTGATGGCGTCACTATGGTAACGAGGCCTAATCGGCTGCTAAAGAAATCATGCCACTTTGTCCTCAATAATGCACAGTCTGCTCTCTCACCTAATGCCTCTGCGGCTGCAGCCTAAATGGCCTTCTAACCTACAATTCTCGATTTTCCAGACCCTTCTTTCCATACGGTCGCGTATCACCCGAACTCAGTTTCTCTTTTTAAGACAAAAACTCGCTATCTATATTGCCACGTGTAAAATTAGGAAAGACAAACTTCGGGAATATCTTTATTTACGGGGCTGCTAACCAAAATATATTATTTTTGAGCCCCAATGGCCGCGTAAAGCGGAATATACACCAAGCACTATGACCAGGCTGGAGAGGCTAGGGACAGGATCTCCGTCAGGGAAGAGGCAGGTTGGGCCGGATTGGGTCCGCGGAGGTCAGGAGGCAGGAAGAAGGCGGGAGGACTAGAACTTTGCAGCTCTAGCTCTGGCAGTTAGGCAAGACATTGATCTTGCCTCGTGGTCGGCAGAGAGGCCTTTGGCTGAGCAATTGGCCGTGCGCGGGTTGGCGAGAAAAGACAAACTTCGGGATGACACAGCAATTTATTTAAGGCAAGAACAAACTATAAATGATAAACAAAAAATAAACAATGAGGAAAGTTTACAGAGTAGTAAAATATAAACAAAAAACGATACTCTGTTAATAAAATAATAAATTCTGTGCTACAATATATAAGAAATGAAAGCATTAAAACACGAATGTTTCTTTTACTTATAAAACAAATTTCTACTGTCTCTACTGCGATGGAAAAATATTTGGAAGGCTCATTGATGTAATTGGCGCATTGAGATCACGTGTGAATAGAGAACCAATCAGCGATTAAATTAAGTGGATACTATAGATATAAACATTAAGGCGTATATTAGAGTAGATACAGTAGACTCTTTGATTTTCTCTGATGTTTCTATAAATCAAACAAATTATTAAAATAGATCGATGCAAGAGATTGCTAAGAGTTTTGCAAAAGAAGTTCTGTTCTCCAAATTTCGATCCACATATGCTAACATACATGTTAAATGGGAGTAACCTTGTTTATACTCGTATAAGCATT
This sequence comes from Cordylochernes scorpioides, assembly GCA_030710605.1. NCBI lineage: Eukaryota > Metazoa > Arthropoda > Arachnida > Pseudoscorpiones > Chernetidae > Cordylochernes > Cordylochernes scorpioides. Next base: position 69,852,410 of record CP092876.1, read on the forward strand.
AGCCCCATTGTTTTGGACAATATATTTACAAAAAAAAATAGTAGAAATAGTGATATAAGAAATGAAGGCATTAAAGGAAGAATATTTAAACATAAAACAAACTTCTACTCTCCTTAATGCGATGAAAAATTATTGGCAAGGCTTTTCTTATCAGTGATGAACCCTCCCAACGGTTTTGCCAATTTAATCTACCAAACCGCTTCTTTAAAGCTCTAATACTGTATTGGACGAATCTGCTTATACATAAGTTACATTGAAGGGTGGAATTTTAGAAATGGTATTCAAGCAAATTATGGACATAAGCTTTTAGGATAGTAGAATTGCATATAAATATTTACATCGAGCAATGCTCTAAGTATAAGGACAATAAGGACAAAGTCAGGTATAAATTAATTTCTATTGTTAATTAAAACAGTTGAAAACGAGGTTTTTATATTGTTTACTATACGCTAAAAAACTTCTTAGATGAGGTTATTAAACAATATTGAGCTATTACTACAGGCTCACTCTAGAAGAGGGCGAAAAAATCTTATTAATAATGGCAACAAAAACTTTGCTTTTACACTCATTTTTATACAAATATTTGCCCTCTTTTTTTTTGATAATCAATGTTTTAATTAAGATTTTTTTAACCCAAGGTTTTAAAGGTAATCTTTTGTTTTTCTTTTTACTTTGGAGTGGGTAGAAGATGAATTTAATTAGCATATTTAGTTAATTATCTTTTAATTAGTTAATATGAGTTTTTGTGTGTGTGGAAAATAAGAAGCCACCCATCATATTATCTGTTACTTAATTAAATATCGAATATTATAAAATTGTTTATCTCTCTCTAGAGAAAAAAAAACAAATATATATATATGTTATATTAAAATATTATTTTATTTAAAATTATTTTGAAAATAGAGCAATCCAAAGGTTGGCGTTCAGCCAGCCGAAGTATTGGCAAAATAAATATTTTATTAAATATAATATATACCTTTTTATTATCTCATTTAAAATTATATTTCATAGATTCAAATACTCTGTTAAATCGACCGCCATAGGTCACGCTTCCCGTATAAGAACTCATTGCTCTTGTTTCCAGATGGCCGGCTCAAACCTTTTGTACATTATGTAAATAAGTTTTTCATTTTTTTTTATTCTTACGCCTTAAGCCAGGTAGTACTTTATCAAATTCTGTTTTTTAAATATTCCTTAAGCAATTATAAAGCAATTTTGATACCTATTTTTATTAATATTATTCCCATGACTGCAAAACAGTATCATAATGATCAAACAGCCCACTCAACATACCAAAATCAGTAGAAATATTTTTATTTATAGCATACTAGCCGAATGACCCGGGCAACGCCCGTGTTTTACCCGATTGAATGTTTTGATTCAAATACTATTTGTTACAATTATAAATTGGCGCCTTAAATAAATTCATATTTTAGTTGATAACTATAGCCTATGTGCTTTATCTGTCTATGTACTGTTGGCTTCCGTAGGCGTCTCTTACTGGAAAAAAGAAAGAGAGGATTCCATTTGGTTATTAACTAATATATGCATTTATTTAAGGAGCGACCCGCTCCAACACAATACAGTAATCCCTCGTTAAGACGAACTCAACGGGAGAACGAAATACCCTTTTCGTCTTAAAAGAATATATACCGAATTCGTATAAACCGAATTCGTATTAGACGAATTGAATTCGTGGTATCCGGGGGTTGTATTTATGTACTACTGATGAGTAAAAAAACTACATTTCTGAGGAATAACGAATAAATTTATTTGAAAACAATATTAATTAAAATATTTTATAATTTTAAGGAACAACAATTATGTATATGTATGTACATAAAGTATTTTATTTTAAAGGACAATATGGATAATATAATCACAATGTAAGGCAATAACATGAGAATATAAGTTTATTTTAAAACACAAATAAAAAAGAACAACAAAAGAAACAACTTACATAATATACTTGGTACATACAATGTTTATGTGTATGCAGCATATGCAGTATGCATAGAGTATCCTATATCTGGGTTTTCTCTGCAGGCTTCAGAAAGTCTGTTATAGTTTTTTGGTGGTATTTGATTGGGCACTGTTTCAGACACTCCCTTCTTATTTTATCCAGGTCATCTTCAAAATGAACATCAATATCCGCAGAGGTTTTGGACAGCTTCTGGAGGGTTTCGAGGGCCGCGATTACTTCCCCTCTAGTAGGCATCATTATCTCTTCTTTCACCTCATCGTCTTCTGTTTCTTCTTCTTCTTTCTTCTTTTCTTCTAATTCGGGTGAACCGCAAATTTCCAACCCTTAATCCAGGGCAACATACTCCAGGAAAGTCAAAGTCTCAGCTGGGTTTGTAGCTGAAAGGAGTTTGGTCCATTCTTCAGGCTCATCAAGCATTGTTTCTGGAAGTGAAAACGAATCAGCTGTTTTTTCCACACCCAATGAGACACTTATTTCTTTAGCCTTTTCTTTGACAAGTGCGCCGGATACAGGAATATTATTTTGTCTACTTTTTTAAAACCATTTATTTATTTATTTATTTCAACACACAAACGCGATATCCCGGCTAGGGATAATTGCGTCGATTTGCATTTTTTTTTAAACAGAAACAGTTTTAAAAACTCATCTTCCACGTCTTGATGGGATGCTTTTCGAAGTCGTTTTGAAGAGCTCGAAGACCCTGAGGCAACAGCCGCATCTATTTTTTCTTTGTTTTTTTAGAATGGTTGATAATGTGGATTTCGCAATTTGAAAATTTTCGGCAATTTGCGACTTAGATAACACTCCACGTGCAACTTCGTCCAAAAGCGTGCGCTCCTTGGCTGCTGGCTGGCAGGGTCACCATGGCCCCTACATTTATCAGTCGAGAAAAACAGCAATACTGGCACAATAGAGTCGAAAATTTCCACTGATTGAGTACATGGAACGACCCCAAGGGGATGGTTTCATAGAAAATGAGTCATCATAACAAACAAAGGACGAATGTTTACACAAAAGACAAAGAGAGCCAATACTTGATATCAACGGCGTTTTTGTTGTCTTAATAGTTTATTGTTCTACTTATAACTCGCCTTTAAAAACATATTAGAATTCGTTTTAACCGATTGATTAGTTCTGCTGGGGGCTAAATTTAATTCGTATTTCGTCATAACCGAATATTTCGTCTTAACCGGCAAAATCTCTTTGGAAAGCATTGAAATTTAACGGGGGAAAAGAAACGGTTCGCGCAAACCGAGAGTTCGTATAATCCGAGTTCGTGATAACGAGGGATTACTGTAGTTACAGAAATGGGGGGGTGGCATGATGGGGGGGGGGGGGGGCAAAGGTGGCGTGATCGTAGCCGACCAATAGGAGGGCGCCATTCCAAAAAAAAAGCAAACCGTGACAGAGGCCACGCATGACGCTCGTAACTGTATATAAAATATATATATTATTTTTATTATTTTTCCACATAAAAAGCATATTTACGCTAACTTGGCTTTAAATACCCATTTCTTGATTTCTCAGGAAGCCTCTGGAACCAATTATTTGGTCGTAGAAGTACAGTCTGCACCAACAGCCCGAAATGCATACGTGGTTGACTTTTCTTGATTTATCAAGAATTCGGGGTGGCCAAATATCACGGAACAAGTTAAATAAACGTTTATTTTATTTTTGTTCCACTAGATAGCGCTCTGCCAATTTACAATAAAGGATGTAAGCAAAATAAATGTGTGTAAAGTACTATAACTGATATATATATATATAATATCAGGTCGCAAAATTTCACTTGAAAAGCATGCAGTAGCTGAATAGGAAACAGATGGTGGTGAAGAAAGTTCCAAGGTTGAGGTTCAGGTAAGAACCGGCTGTGGCATGTAATCCCTCTTTTATAATTTGCTCGATTTTCTTCAATTCAATTTCCTGTCCTGAAGACAAGGGCATGCGTTTGTTGAGACAGATGTTCAGAGTTCTTGTTCCCTCGTTCTTCAGGCATTCTCCCGGGATAAAAAAGAAAAACACAAATATCATAGAACCTATCAGATGCACAATATCCGTTAACTTAGCATAAAGAAACGAAATACCATTTGAATATAGATTATGAAAGGTTACCAACAATGAACAATAATTAAGCAAAATTGTTATTATTAAAGGAACTGAATATATTTCGTTTAAAAAATTCTGGATATTTCTTAATTTCATATATTCCAAAGATATCATTTTGAATTCGTTAGGAAACTGCATTCGTTGTAGATTAGAATTGAGACACTTGCAAATGCTAGTAAGGCGAGCTTCGAGGAAAATATAAATCAGAACAATATTCACCAACATCCCACAATCAAATATCAGCATAGAATATAAGATTGCTCTCCATTTGTTCATAAGTGGGTCCATATATATATGAATTGAGAATACAAAAGAGGTATTAAATATATATAAATAAAATATTATCGAATAATACTTTTCTATAATTGATAAACTATGAGTATGCAAGTTGCTAATAAGTTTATGAATAACGGACTTTAATTTGGTTTGGAAAAAGTAGAAATAGATTATATTAAACAAACGGCAACAAGCTATGCCCTGCTTGAATATTATGATGGTATTCCAATTACCCTCAGTCTCAAGCAGGATCCAGAGTGGGATGCAGAGAGCACATGCAGTGACCTTGATCCAGAACCAAAGATGATGGTAGAATGACGGCGCTCCCAGGTGTAGACATCCTGTCAATTTTGTGAATAGACGTAGATATCCAGGAAACACGTGGATATGCATCGTAGATTCAGTAAATGGGATTTGGCCAAAGGACTTCTCTCCTCCACTGTCAGTCCATCACCACGGTGGAAAAGGTCCATCTTACTCTACTGAAGGTAGTCGACAATATGGTCGATTCTAATTTCCGCTGTGTTTGTAAAGTGCGCGTGTTTGATCGTATAATAATCTCCTTTTACTAAAATGAAACAAACATATCGTGCTTCAATCTATCTGTTTGTAATCAGCAAAAGTAATTCCTTTATAGCTGTAGTGCTTCTTCAAAGCAACAATTCATCTAATTTAATAAATACACTCGAAAATATCACGGTAATTATAAATAGATAAGAATTTTGGTTTTTGGATATAAATATATTGAAAAATATTTATAACCCATATGTGATACAGTGGTACCTCGACATACGAGTTTAATTCGTTCCGCAACCTTGCTCGTATCTTGAATTACTCGTATCTCGAAGCAAATTTCCCCATACAAAACAATTGAACTACCATTAATCCGTTCCAACCTCCAAAATGTCACCCCAGTTATTTTTGTTACGTGGTTTTAAATAATAAAAACGTATTTATAAATATCAAATATTCATTGCACAAAACAAAAAAGAGAATGTAAAGAAATAAATTAGATATCCTCACTGGTCTTTGCCTTTTTCGCTACATTTTTCTCGCTTTCACCTGTAGGCCGTTTAGAAAAAAACATGTCCAAGGAGGTTTGTCATCACAAATGATGGTCTGCGTCAAGGAATCTCCTTGGAGCTGCTTTTCTGTCACCCACACCATCAGCAGTTTCTCCATATTTTCATGAAGGGAGGTTCGCAGCTTGGAAATTATCGTAAGGCCCTTACCCGGCGTTACACTCTTTATCGACTCCTTCCGTTTAAGCACAGAACATATCATGGACGTACTAAGGCCATACTGCCGCGACAAGTCAACAACTCGAACACCTTGCTCATGTTTTTATATAATTTCACGTTTTAATTCAATACTCATCATCTTTTTCTTAGCACTTGACTTTTTACAAACTTTCTTCCTATCCATGGTTATAAAAATAAATGAACTAAAACTGTAAATGTAAACGCAACACAAAACGCGAACACAAAACACAACTTATCACAGCGGAAGCACGCTGCTAACTGATCGTGATGGCGCGACTGCGTGTTACTACCTGTTGTGTTTTAACTTTAAAAGCACACAAAAATATAATAAACTTGAATTTGTTTATTCAAGTCTCAAAAAACAAAGCTTTGCATATAGAACAAATAATAATGAAGAAGAAGGAAGAAACATTTTAGGAAAAGCAAAAACAAAACAAAAGTACTGGTCAAAAAGAAACATTTAAAAGCACAGATTAATATCTTCAACACTACCGAACCGAACTCGTATCTCGAATTTCGCTCGTAACTAAAAGCAAAAAATCACTTGCTCGTCGGCTCGTATCTCGAAAAACTCGTATGTTGGGGCGCTCGTATGTCGAGGTACCACTGTATATATATCTTTATAAGCAGCTGTTTGTGATCAATTCAGATTTTTAGTAGATAGTAGGTATTAATTAGTAATTCACCACAAAATATTTAGAGGTATTAGAATTCTATAAAATTTTTAATTAAGAACATTTTTTCTGTGGTTTAAGAAAGTGGAAACAGTAATATATCTATATATAGAATATCATTTTTTGTTATTTCATTACTGGATGTTGATGACCTTATTGATAAACTCCCTATGTCGATCTAAATCTGTCTATCTTTTTTTATTCTTCCAAGGTCAATCCTGTGATTTGTAAGAATATGGTCGGTCCATCTACTCTCAGTACTCTTCTCTCCCTCTCTTTTTTCTGTCTATAGAACCTTGAATCATGGCCTTCGTCAAGTATTCGTCATTGCTTCTGAATCAAATCTGAATCCAATAATTGAAGCCTGGATGTTCTACACTAGTATTTTCTTTTATCTCAGTTCATCTAATATAGTCGCGTTGGTTTTCTTTGATGTCCTCGAGATTCCTAGCATCCTCTTTGTCTACAGAACACTTCAATGGCATTAATTTATCCTTCGTAGCTTTGTTAAGATTCAAATATTCGGTATTATACGAGAGATATGCACTTCTACAGATAACTATGAGATATACCAGTCTATTCACAAGTCAACTTTTGTTAGCATTGGATAGGTTTTGTTTGCTTGTTTTTTTTTTTCAGATATATGTTCATTTTCTTATCGACGATCTTATTAATGCTTAGCTTTTATTTGCCCGTTGGTATCGATAATATTGGCCTAATCAAAGGAAGCTTATATGGCGATTATTTTTATTCCCTAAAAGGCTACATTTACCTATCTACTTCCATAGAAACATGTCTTAGAATTTCTAAAAATAAATATAAAACAGGTATATATAAAATCTCCATTTTCAAATAAAGGGGGCATTAAGCCTACCAACTTCTGTTATTTATAGCTCCAAAAAAAGTGATAAATCATTTGCTAATTAGCCAGTTTACTGCCTCCCTTTTTTTCTTAAAAGATTTTTTACGCTGATGTGAGGAAATGTGTATTCTTTAGTGTGTGAGATGCGTTATATATTATAGGCTTGTTTTTTCAGTGTGATTAAGTTTGTTTTCTGGGTGTTATGTGTGTTGTTTATTGTTTGTGTTTTCAGTGTGATTATGTTTGCGGGGTGTTATATGTGTTGTTTATTGTTTATGTTTTCAGTGTGATTATGTTTGTTTTCTGGGTATTATGTGCGTTGTTTATTGTTTGTTTTCAGTGTGATTATGTTTGTTTTCTGGGTATTATGTGCGTTGTTTATTGTTTATGTTTTCAGTGTGATTATGTTTGTTTGCTGGGTGTTATGTGCGTTGTTTATTGTTTGTGTTTTCAGTGTGATTATGTTTTCTGGGTGTTATGTGCATTGTTTATTGTTTGTGTATTCATTGTGATTATGTTTTCTTGGTGTTATGTGAATTGTTTATTGTTTATGTTTTCAGTGTGATTATGTTTGTTTTATGGGTGTTATGCGCGTTGTTTATTGTTTGTGTTTTCAATGTGATTATGTTTTCTGGGTGTTATGTGCATTGTTTATTGTTTGTGTTTTCAGTGCGCTTTGGTTTTCTTGGTGTTATGTGAATTGTTTATTGTTTATGTTTTCAGTGTGAATATTTTTGTTTTCTGAGGGTTATGTGAGTTGTTTATTGTTTGTGTTTTCAGTGTGATTATGCTTTCTGGGTGTTATGTGCGTTGTTTATTGTTTGTTTCAGTGTGATTATTTTGTTTTCTGGGTGTTATGTGCGTTGTTTATTGTTTGTGTTTTCAGTGTGATTATTTTGTTTTCTGGGTGTTATGTGCGTTGTTTATTGTGTGTGCTTTTAATGTGATAGTGTTTTTAATCCTTGCTTTTTCTGTTATTTGCGTTGTTTATTGTGTGTATGTTTATTTTTTGCTGTATTTTATATGAGTTAATTATTTTGTTAATGTTTTCAGTATGAGAGAGAGAGATTATGTTTGTTTTGCTGTATGGTATGTTAGTATATTAGTGTGTGTGTGTATTTTCACTTTTATTCTGTTTGTTTGGCTGTATTTTATTTGCGTTGTATGTTTTAAGTGTAATAATTTATATTTTACTGTACTACGGTACTACTGTCTGTTTTGTTATACTTGTAATATGAGCTTTTTTATGTATTGTTTGCATGTTTTCAGCGTGATTCTGTTTTTTTTTCTTTTGTTGTGCGTTATATGTGTATTTTATTTTGCTTTGCTTTATGTTGTTGTTTATTGTTTTTATCTTTTAAACATAATTGTGTTTGTTTTGTTGTGGTTTATGTGAGTTGTTTATTGTATTTTTTTTTAGTGTAATTATATTTGTTTCGGTGTGTTTTATATGTTATTAATATGTATTTGGTTAACCCAGGCTCCAGTACTTAATTCGCCCACTACCCAGTGTGTTTTATATAGCTTGATTTTATAGTGTGTTGGGTGTGAATATGTTGTTTCATGTAAAGTGTTCAGGTTTAAATCGTTACTTTTATAAATCCGATCATCCAAGTTAAGCAATGCCGGGTCTGGTCAGTACTTGGGCGGGTGACCACTTGGGAGCACCCTGTGTTGTAGACTCTACCTACTTTTATAAATTAATTAATCAAAAAACGTTTCCTATTGTGTTATCATGTTTTATTGTACCTTCTAAATGTGTTCTCGCACCGCTGATATCCCCAGACTATCTGTTCTACCCCGCTTGTCTTTTCGTCAGATGACACCTTCCTTGTGCATTACCGACATCATCTTGGCTCTTGTGAAGAGTAAGCCAGATATCACATTGCCCCTTCCTCAATTCCTGTTTGTGAACAAACAGGACTCCATTTTTATCATTCGGTGGTCATTATAAAAATAAAGGTCTCCTCTTCTGGCAAAATAGACACTAAAACTAAACGCCGCCTATTGACCGTCTCCGCAAACTAGCGGACTCCGGTCGGTAACAAAGTAACGACACCAGCTTTGGAAAACTGAGAAGCATCCACCTAGAGACTATGGTTTTGGGCTGATGGTCCTCGTCAATCCAGGGCGGACTTTATTTCATGAAATCCACAAGGAATCAAATGAAATATTCAAAATCCGCCAAAGAGGTGTTTAGATGGTAGAGTGGCTATGGCCAAAATATAGATGGAAATTTTGTCGGTAAGAAATTGATCCATAAAAATGAAGGTTGCCTCTCGCTAGACGCTAAAACTAAGCCCTATCTATATTTTGGCCATAGATTTGGCCTAGCCACTCTACAATCTAAACATCTCTTTGGCGGATTGTGAAGATTTCATTTGATTCCTTGTGGATCTCTCTCTCTCTCTCTCATGGAATAAAGTCCGCCTTAGACTGACGAGCTCCATTATACCGATACCAGTTAGCCAAAGCTGGTGTCGTGGCTTTGTCACCCACCTGAGTCTGCGGAGATGGCGCCTACTTTTAGCATCTATTTTTCCGGGAGAAGCGACTTTTATTTTAATGGATTAATATCCTCCCGGAAAAATTCTCCATCTATATCTTCATTATATATTTTGATAATTGACCACAATAATTTCTCGCATTCTCAATATTTACATTAAACCAAAACTTTATATACATCATTGTTTTTCTTTTATTTATTATTTTTCTTTATATTCTTTTTCAAATTGTTATATCATTTCTCATATTTTTACATCCAACTTTCAGAATTAATTTTCTTACAATCATTTGCAATCTATCACTGATTTTAACGTATAAATAATACTTAAACGAATTACTACCAATATGTAAATGAATAGTTATCAACTTATGTAAATATTGAATATATATTTTCTTTAATTTCCTTGGTTCTTCTTTGTTTAAATATGCATTCCTTATTGACTTATTTTGTTGTTGTCGAAAACTAGAAAGATTTATATTGCCACGTGGAAAATTAGAGAAGACCAACTTCGGGATGAGACAACAATTTATTTCAGGCAAGGACAAACTATGAGTGATAAACAAAAGATAAATAAAATAGGGAAGTGTACAGAGTAGCAAAATATAAACATAAAAAAATAAAACTCTGCTAATAAAATAATAAATACTTTGTTACAATATTAACAAGATTATCTTCATTTGTTTCTCATTTTTATAAATATTCCAGGTTTTCGATGATTTATAGAAATAATTGTATTCAGCAATTTTTCAAAATAAAGTCACAACTACACCATAAATCAAATTCGATTTATTTTTAACCCTTTCAAAAATAAATTCAAATCTATATTCTTAGCAATTTATTATATCTTTAAAACCCTGTTCGAAAATAAAAATTCACTTATATAATATAATAGACTTGATAGAGTTTTGCCATTTTTCACTTGAAAAGCATGCAGTAACTGATTAGAAAACAGATGGTAGTAAAAAATGTTCCCAGGTTGAGGTTCAGGTAGGAACCGGCTGTGGCATGTAATCCCTCTTTTATAATTTGCTCGATTTTCTTCAATTCAATTGCCTGTCCTGAAGACAAGGGCATGCGTTTGTTAAGACAGATGTTCAGAGTTCTTGTGCCCTCATTCTTCAAGCATTCTCCCGGGATAAAAAGGAAAAAAGCATATATTAGAGAAGCCACTAAATGCAAAATCTCTGGAATCTTATCTTTAATATTGAAAACACTATTTGAAAAAAGGTTATGAAAAGCAAACATTAATAAAAAATAATTAAGTAAAATTAGTATCATTAAAGGCACTGAATATATATCATTTAATAAATTCTGGATATATCTCAAATTCAGATATTTCATGGATATTACTTTGAATTCGTTTAAAGACTGCATACTGTGTAGTCTGTAATTAAGATCCTTGCAGATGCTGGTTAGGCGAGCTTGGAGAAAAATATAAATCAGGACAATATTCACCACCATCCCGCCATCGAGAATCAACATACAATATAAAATTAACCTCCATTTGTTTAGAAACGGATCCTTGAATATAAGAAGTAAGACCATTAGAAGAGTATAGAATAGATACAAATAGAATATTCCGGAATAATATTTTTCTAATATGGATATCTTATAAGAAATCAAGTTATTCATAAGTGTATTAATAACAGATTTCAATTTGGATTGTAAAAAGTGAAAATAGATTATCGTGAACAATCTGCAGCATGCTATAACCTCCTTAAATATAATGATGGTATTCCAGTTACCCTCAGTCTCAAGCAGGATCCAGAGTGGGATGCAGAGAGCACATGCAGTGACCTTGATCCAGAACCAGAGATGATGGTAGAATGACGGCGCTCCCAGGTGTAGACATCCTGTCAATTTTGTGAATAGACGTAGATATCCAGGAAACACGTGGATGGGCATCGTAGAATCAGTAGTTATAGATATGGCCAAAGGTCTTCTTTCCTTCACTGCCAGTCCATCACCACGGTCGAAAAGGTTCATCTTACTCTGCTGAAGGTAGTCAACAATATGGTCGATTCTAATTTCCGCTGTGTTTGTAAAGTGCGCGTGTTTGATCGTATAATAATCTCCTTTTACTGAAATGAAACAAACATCGTGCTACAATCTATAATTTTGTTTTCAGAAAAAGTAGGTCACTTAGCTGCAATGTTTCTTCAAGAGAATTATAACCCATTTAAATTTCTGATAGTATTTAAAGAAATATCACAGTTATTATTTTTTCAAAATTATAATTTGGCTTTGTATATAAATATTGAAATTATATATGTTATATGTTACGCTGTGTTTATTACAACGTGTCATTATAATAATTTATTTTGATGATAAAATGAAATGGAATTCGAAACAATTGTAGCGACAGAGAGTGATAGGTAATAACTACTAATTCACTATGTTTGGCACCAGTACATATTTTCCTTATTTTCAATTAGAATTCCATCAATCGATAAATTGGTATTATATATTCCGAAGCGCTTTAGTAAGATTTGAAGATTTATTGATATAAGAAATTCACTCTCTTCTACAGGTAGCTTAGGCGTATATCAATACATCCTAAATTTTAAATTTCTGTAGATAATTGGATAGATTTTTTTAATATAGGCGTTAATTAGCATATGGACGATCTTAATAATTATAGCCTCTTTTTAATTAGCTGGTTTCTATCTCCAATTTATTCATCAATGACCAATAGATAGGGTTGAAAGCGCGAAGAAGAAGTCAACACTCTCTGAGTTTACTAATCGAAAAATTTAGTTTAAAATATTTATATTCTATTGTAACCATATAAATATGCAGAATATCTAAATAGAATGAGAAAGGTCACCTCTCCTGTTAAAACAACATCTTCAGTGAATGCTCTCAAATTCCCAAAGCTGGTGTTGCGGCTTCGTCAAGTTTATGGAGCCGGTCAGTAGATGGCGCTTAGTTTTAACGATTGTCTTAATGTCAGAGAGAGATGATTTATATATATAAATATATATCACACAAGATAATATAAAATAAAACCTTGGCAATACGATTCTTTATTGGTAATAAGGCAAGCTTTTGGACAATTTATATTCCTTCTACAGGCATATCTATAAAGTTGAGAAAATGAAGAGGATATACAAGTATACTTGTACAAATACTCAAAATCACATTTGAATATATATATTTTTATTGTTATTTTAAAAATACAACAAAATGAATTATTTTTCAGAAATACATAAGAATTTTATTACAAACTATTATTATAAAACTATAAGAGAGAGAAACACTATCATATACAGACTAAAAATGAAAGGATGACAATAAATCTAATATTTTTAGAGATAATCAATCCTATATAAAAAAGAAATGAGATAACTCCGACGGTAAACAAAATTCTTCATTGTTCTACATACTTCCTTCCTATTTCCATATGCAAATGAGCCTTTTTTCGAAGAAACAATACTGAAAATATATATATATGATAATTATGTATTTACATAATTTAGATAAAACAAAACTCTGTATATTCATTAGGGTATGCGACAATACATATGCAAACGTACATATTATGCAACTGCAATTAAAGCCTCTATATATATATATATATATATATATATATATATATATATATATATATATATATATATATATATATATATATATATATATATATATATAAATTTATTAAAAAAAACACTAAATAAATAAATGAACTGCCCAGCAATGGCCGCAGCCTTGCAGAAAAATGACATGGACTCAGAACAGCAGCTTTACACACCCAAGATAGTGCACATTGCGACTGCTGTGATAGAGATGTACAGAGACATCTCAGGTTCATCATTTGACACAACAACAAATAAATGTACAAAAGTAAAATAAAAACTAGTTATAAAATGAAAACGAAGTATCTATTTAAAATGAAACAGTACTATGGGTGTGAACTATAATCTGCGGAGAAGGTGAATGGAGTTTGAGGAAGGTAATGAGTTGTGTAGACAGATTGGTATTAAGAAAACAATTCAAAACGTCTGATAATGCAATTTAAGTCACAAGAGCCCCAGGACTATAATAGAAAAGCTGAGACATTGAAACTTAATGGAGATCGTTTAAATGACTTAAGGAATAAGCAACAACAACAAGTCACAAGAGACTAACTATTCCAACAGTATAATCAGTGATATTTTGTTTTGATGTTATGATAATGGCATATCGGGTCTGAGATGTTAAAAGAATGGCCGGTTTGATATAGGTAGGTTCATAAATAATCAAGATCGCTGTTCTTCGACTTTCTGTCGTGTTCAGTGATTCTATATTGTAAATAAAACAGCCAGTTTCACCTTTCTATGTAAATATTTTCATCTATACCGAGTTTTATAGAGAGAAATTAAAAATATATATAATTTATTAGATACAAAAGGGTGAACAAGAAAGTCGATTTTTTAAAAATGTTATTATTCATATTAAAAGTATTTTATTTTAATTTTTCAATCGAAAGTTTTCAAAAGTTATTGTGAAAATTTATATTAAGATCGTTTACGTTTGCCAAATATTATTTAGATATAAAAACACATTTTTATAAAATAAACGGTGAAATTGAAATATATTGATAAATAAAAAATATAGAGTATGCAATATGTAAATTCTATAGTTATATTTATATAAATTATTTAAATATAAATGAAGGCATAAAAAATATATCGCTTTTAGTCAAACTCGTGTAAAACGCTTCAAAGGTACGCCCACGTACAGCGCCGCCTATGAAAGTTGTTGCTTATTGCAAACGCTCCGAGAAAATTACATATTTGTGAGTAATAAATTTAAAATATATAGCTTAAATTACTATTAAAATTAATATTTTACGTTTTTTTAAACTAAAATTAACACTTGGATAGCATTTGGGATAATTATCATTTATATTTAAAGAAATAAAAAAATCAATGTTGTATATAATCATTAAGGTCTATAATAATTTTAAAGCAGAAGATCGTATTTAAATTATTTGATGTTCTAAATGCTTGAGTTACATTAATTCGTCTTTTTAATTTAGTTTATAACTCATCACACGATGTTAAGAAGCCATGTATTTACAAAAAAAAATAATCTATAAATTTTAATAATATTTTAAAAGTTTATACAAATTGTTACATTTAAATGTACAATGAATATAAAGGGGAAAAACATGTAACTTTAACGATAAAAAGATGTATTTACATTCAATTAGCTTATTAAAATATGTATTGGTTTAAATAAGCACATTATGCAAAATGTGACATATATATGAAAAACAAAAGAAAAATAAATAAATAAAAAGGTCAGGTGTTGATATTAAAAATAATGAAGGCATATCCTGACCAAAAGCACATGTGCTTTTTATATGACAGAGCGCCATCTAGTGGAACAGAAATCAATTAAACATTAATTTAACTTTTTTTTTTTTGTTTGGCCAAATTTAAATTAGGTTAGCCAAATATCAGGGAACAGGTTAAATCAATGTTTAGTTGATTTCTGTCCCACTAGATGTTGCTCTGCAATCTAAAAAGCACATGTGCTTTTGGTCAGGATATGCCTTCATTATTTTTGTATATATATACACAGCTGATGGTAAGATTTCACTTGAAAAGCATGCTGTAGCTGATTATAAAACAGATGGTGGTAAAAAGAGTTCCTAGGTTGAGGTTCAAGTAGGAACCGGCTGTGGCTTGTAATCCTTCTTTTAGAATTTTCTCTATTTTCTTCAATTCACTTGCCTGTCCTGATGACAAGGGCATTTGTTTATTGAGGCAAATATTCAAAGTTTCTGCACACTCATTCTTCAAACATTCTCCTGGAATAAAAAGGAAAAAAACAAATATCAGAGAAGCCACTAAATGCACAATCTCTGCTAACTTGGTCTCAAGTTTGTAAACATCGTTTGAATAAAGGTTTTGAAAAGACAACATCAAGAAACAAAAATTAAGAAGAATTCTTATCATTAAAGGAATCGAGTATATTTCATTTAGTAAATTCTGGGTATATCTCAAATTTAAATATTTCACAGAAATTCCTTTGAATTCATTTGGAGACTGCATTTTGCATAAATTGGTATTAAGATCCTTGCAGATGCTGGTTAGGCGAGCTTGAAGGAAAATATAAATCAGGACAATATTCACTACCATCCCACCATCAATAAGCGTCATGCAGTACAATAGTATTTTCCATTTGTTTATAAATGGATCCATACCTATATCAAGCAAGGTTATTAAGAGAGTATTGAATATATATAAATAGAATATCACAACATAATATTTTTCTAAAATTGAAATCTTATGAATAAGCATGCTATTAATACGTGTATTAATAACAGATTTCAATTTGGATTGTAAAAAGTGAAAATAGATTATGGAAAACAATCTGCAGCATGCTATAACTTCCTTGAATATTATGATGGTATTCCAGTTACCCTCAGTCTCAAGCAGGATCCAGAGTGGGATGCAGAGAGCACATGCAGTGACCTTGATCCAGAACCAGAGATGATGGTAGAATGACGGCGCTCCCAGGTGTAGACATCCTGTCAATTTTGTGAGTAGACGTAGATATCCAGGTAACACGTGGATGGGCATCGTAGAATCAGTAGGTAGGGATATGGCCAAAGGTCTGCTTCCCTTCACTGCCAGTCCATCACCACGGTCGAAAAGGTCCATCTTACTCTGCTGAAGGTAGTCGACAATATGGTCGATTCTAATTATGGCTGTGTTTGCGATGTGCGCGCTATTTGATAGAATAATATTCTCCTTTCACTGGAATGAAACAAACATCGTGCTAATCCATATGTTTGTTTTCTCTTGTCAAACGTAGATCACTTTGCTGAGGTGTTTCTGCTAGAGAATTACAACACATCTTATTTCCTGAGTACTCAACGATAATATAAAAGTTATTATACACATCGTGACACTCAATTTGAGACTCATATTCTGCAACAAAAAACAACCGAAAAATAATAAAAATTACAAACAACATAAAAATAGATTAGATAATAAAAGGCATATATTATTAAATCCAAAATATGCATTTTTATTATCTAATGAATTAAGTATGGATTGCTCTATTTTCAAAATAAAAATAGATATGTTTTTGTATTCTTTTGAAAGTTTATTTTTTTAGATTACTTTTTATTTTATTGTTTTCAATTGAATAATATCTGGTTCGTTACCCTATTTGTTATTGAACAAGTGTATGACATGTAAAAGCCGATTTATAAGCTTTGTTCCGTTGTTATATCTTGCCGTTAAACATTTTGAACATTTATTTATATATTCAGAATATTAACCCCAAAATATAAACATTTTCTCTCTACTCATTCTGTTTCTCTCTTTTCATTAGTTTCTATAGATATATAACATATGCTAGTATATTCCATTGTGAAAAATGATCTATTTTTTGTATTCTGATTGTTCATAACTAGATCAATGTAAATATGGGTACCTTTGATGGTTGGAAGGTCATTTTGATACTTGAAAAGATGATAATGAAATTTAATTTGACAGTTCGAGTTTCTGGATGTTTTTTGAGACAGTATTCTTTGGAGCCCTTTGGTATTATATCGTATAATTGAAGAATATGACCACAGGAAAGGGTAACCTTGATTTCTCCGTGATCTCAGAAATATTTAAAGGCTATCATTCATATGAAGAAGAAATATAGTACTGAAAGGTTGGAGAATTCCTTGACATCTCTTGTGAGAGATTTTATCCTTTTACTTACCAACAAGATAACTCTTTTTTAAAGATGTTAACATGTAACATTCAGACTTTTAACATATAATATTTGAGGGATTTAATCGAAAATTCCATGTAAAAAAAGGAAGATGCAAATAAAATTTTCTGCACCATTTATAATATCCTTAAGATACAGTGTCGGTATATTTATTTCTGAATCCAGAGTTATTGTTATACCCAAATTTTAATTGTGAATCTAAAAGTTCACCTTTTATAATCTCCCCCAATTTTCCCGCATTGCTTTTAAGCCATTTTCTCTTAAAACCAACCGACGACTCTACAATATTACAGTATTAATTTTAAACTTATTTTAAAATCTTTCTACTTTCAATCTTTAACAAGAAAGTATCAAGACATAATATATTAGAGTTAAAATTGAAATATATACTGATGGGAAATGATAGCCTAATGAAATTATTCTGTATCTGTCAGTTTCAATATTGAATAAAAAGTCAGAAATAATCTTAAAAGATTTACTTTTTATAAAACGGCAAGTTGGCAGAGTGTCACTCACACAAGTCGTAAAATTAAAAGAAGCTATTGGCTGGTGTGACATTGCATGGAATCTATAACCTCAGAAAGTGATTATTCCAACGGTTGACTGTATCATTGAAACTCTGAAATGTGGCTGACTAACGGAGTAATGGCACCCCCCTTTCCATGGAATGGACATCACCACCATGTTAATTAGTATTTGCATATCCATCTCATGTTTCTTACTTCTTTGTATGTATATATTCGGATTTAATTATAAGGCGACAACGTGTCATCTATATATATGAAATGGAAGCATTAAAGCACGATTGTTTCTTTAAAAAAAAAGAAACATTCGTGCTTGGAGGCTTTCATTTCTTTTATATACGGATTTGTTTAATTTATTTTTTAAATTGTATCGTAATTATACCTGTCGAAGGGCTGTTACGCCTGAAAGCTTGTATTGTTTGTGATATTTAAAAAAAAAAAGTTCTCTCAGAGATATTGTCATGATAAAAGGAAAATCTTCCCTCAGTGAATTGTCTTTATTATTTTATTTCTTTGTCATCTTCTTGCGGAATGTCTTCCTGAGTGCTAGCTCCTCCCGTAGGAAGGTATGGTTCCCCAGCTGAGGTAGAGCGGGTACGGAGACCGAGCGTCGCAGCCGCCGCTCCAGGATCTGCTGTAGTTCAGGTGAGGGTCCCGGGGCTACGGGACCGTCGTGTAGGTGAGCACGGCACTGCACGGGCCTGCTCCACGGTCCAACCATCCGGACCTCTCCCCGCGGGCAGCTGCTCTCCACCTGGGCGGCCTGTGATGGTTGAGGGACTTGCTCCAACGACTCCAGGAACTTGCGACATCTCGCTTCCTCTCTCACCTCGACCCGCTTCTGGTAGCGCTACACAGACATGACTGACAATCGTGTGGTCAAACTGAGATACAATATTGACTCCGAATCACATTTATACATTTATATATAACGTATGATCATTTTTTAAAATTCTCTCTGTGACTACCGATATATTGTAAATTCAATACGATCTTGAATTAAACACGACTTGAGATTCGGGTTGCAAAGTTAGCCTATAACAGGGTTTGAATCGTTCAATTATTGACAATTATCTGTGTAAAAATATCTAAAAACCTCACATAATAAGTTTATTTATTACAAAACTAGCGGATGTGCCCGGCTTCGCCCGGGTTTTACCCGAGTGAATGTTTGTCTAACGAACATTTGTTAAAACAATTCTCTTTAAGCTTATAAAACGTACTCGGCTTCGCCCGGGGTTTTACCCGAGTAAAGGTTTGTCTAGCGAACATTTGTTAAAACAATTCTCTAAAAACTTATTAAAAAATAAAAAGATATATTTTGATAATTTGAAACTCGTAAATTTGAATCTCTCGATAAAGTGAACATTTTTTCCCAGTCCCTGTGTGCCTTGTCATCCTGAATTTTGTCTTTCCTAATTTTCTACATTAGAAAATCATATTTTTATCTAGTGAACATATTTTCCCGGTCCCTTGAGAAATACTCGATAAGTTGAATAAAATCAATATTAATTGGTTCCCTCGGTAATTGGAAGTTAAAGGAATAGTATCTTCGCCTTGGAATTGTATCATTATTCTTGTCGCAAATAAATTGCCGTGTCATCCTGAGATAATCTTATTTTGATAAATAATATTTAAGATAACAAACTTAGTGATAAGAAAACTTGTTATCATCGTCACAATGGGGGCGCTGCTTGCGAGTTAAATCTACAAATCTGCAAATAACTCTAAGGATATTCAAGATATTCATGAAATTATTTTTCAAAAACCTTCCCGGTGATATACCTAATAATATCCCAAAATTTCACGGCGATTGGATGTATGGCTTTTGAATCTATAGAGTACAGACAGACAGACATTCAATTTTATATATATAAGATAATATAAATGAGTTTTAAAAATTGTAAAAAAAAAAATGCATCGGCCGGGAATCGAACCCGGGCCGCCCGCGTGGCAGGCGAGCATTCTACCACTGAACCACCGATGCTTAAAAAAATGGCCATATTTAGGTATTCATTCCATTCCGGATTAGTCCGCGTAAAAATGCAAAATGCAAAATTTGGTACCAATTGGTTCAGTAGTTTTTGAGTTTATCGCGAAACAGACAGACAGACAGAAATTGACTTTTATATATATATATAGAGATTTACTCTTCATTGTTGGCTTTTTAACTAACATTCATTCTTCATTGTTGGGTTTTTATATTACATTCACTCTTCATTGTTGGCTTTTTATCTTACATTCACTCTGTTGGCTTTTTATATTACATTTACTCTTCATTGTTGGCTTTTTATCTTACATTCACTCTTCATTGTTGGCTTTTTATATTATATTTACTCTTCATTGTTGGCTTTTTATCTTACATTCATTCTTCATTGTTGGCTTTTTATCTTACATTCATTCTTCATTGTTGGCTTTTTATATTACATTCACTCTTCATTGTTGGCTTTTTATCTTACATTCGCTCTGTTGGCTTTTTATATTACATTTACTCTTCATTGTTGGCTTTTTATCTTACATTCACTCTTCATTGTTGGCTTTTTATATTATATTTACTCTTCTTTGTTGGCTTTTTATCTTACATTCATTCTTCATTGTTGGCTTTTTATCTTACATTCACTCTTCATTGTTGGCTTTTTATCTTACATTCATTCTTCATTGTTGGCTTTTTATATTACATTCACTCTTCATTGTTGGCTTTTTATCTTACATTCATTCTTCATTGTTGGCTTTTTATATTACATTCACTCTTCATTGTTGGCTTTTTATCTTACATTCGCTCTGTTGGCTTTTTATATTACATTTACTCTTCATTGTTGGCTTTTTATCTTACATTCACTCTTCATTGTTGGCTTTTTATATTATATTTACTCTTCTTTGTTGGCTTTTTATCTTACATTCATTCTTCATTGTTGGCTTTTTATATTACATTTACTCTTCATTGTTGGCTTTTTATCTTACATTCACTCTTCATTGTTGGCTTTTTATCTTACATTCATTCTTCATTGTTGGCTTTTTATATTACATTCACTCTTCATTGTTGGCTTTTTATCTTACATTCATTCTTCATTGTTGGCTTTTTATATTACATTCACTCTTCATTGTTGGCTTTTTATCTTACGTTCTCTCTGTTGGCTTTTTATATTACATTTACTCTTCATTGTTGGCTTTTTATCTTACATTCACTCTTCATTGTTGGCTTTTTATATTATATTTACTCTTCATTGTTGGCTTTTTATCTTACATTCATTCTTCATTGTTGGCTTTTTATATTACATTCACTCTTCATTGTTGGCTTTTTATCTTACATTTACTCTTCATTGTTGGCTTTTTATATTATATTTACTCTTCATTGTTGGCTTTTTATCTTACATTCATTCTTCATTGTTGGCTTTTTATATTATATTGTACCAAAGCCGACTTCATAGTGAAATTGCTGGCTCGGCAACCTTGGAGCTGACGTCACTGCCTGTGGAAGTAACCCTTGCAAGGCCGCGTGGCCGCGTGGCCACGAGACTGATTCCTTCTTCTTCGCTCGTTGTTTACTATTTTAATCTTTTAGATATTTCCTTCTTTCTCTTTATATAGAATAATAAAAACTATCTTTTTGTTTGTTGAGTTGGTCAACCGACTGGCTAATTATTTTCAACACTACATCTGGTGGAGACGCCGGGTAGATTCCCTTCTAGTATTTTAACCTGGACGGCAAGTTGAGAAGAAGCCGACGTTTACAAAGTTTGCCACCACTCTTGGTCGAAATGGTGAACGAAGAAGAAAAGCCGCATGTGCAGCCGGCAGCTTTCACATATCTGCAACAACCAAGAAACCCCCCGAATTTCTCCGGAAAAGGTTCTGAACTCGCCCATCTCTGGTTGAAAGATTACAGCCGCGTTGCTGCCTACAATGGATGGGACGAATCAATGTGCTTGGCCAATGTAGTCTTCTTTCTGGAAGGAGCAGCGAGATGCTGGTTCGACAACGTGGAGGAAAGCATCACGACATGGAATACGTTTAAAGAAGAATTCACCAGAACGTTCGGTGATAAAGAAGACTACGCCAGAAGGATTGAATCGTCCCTCAAGGTAAGAGCGCAAAAGCCAGACGAGTCGGTCGAACTCTACATCCAGGACGTGCTGAACCTCTGTCGACAACTGAACCCGAACATGTCGGAGGAGGACAGGGTGGGCCACCTCATGAAAGGAGTGGCTGAAAACATTTACCGGGCCCTTCTTGCAATTGAAGTGACAACGACCGGGGAATTCACTCAACACTGCCGGCGTATTGAAAAGCTAAATAAAAATAGAATCAGCAGTGTTAGATTTGAGAGAATCCCCACCGTTTCGGCGATTAATGAAAATGAGTACCACCCTTTAAAGGAAATGATCAGAGAGATCATCAGGGAGGAGCTTCGATCTGCTCCGAATGAACTAGATAATCTTCCTCCGCCGCAGGGATTAGAAGATAGAGTTTGGCAGAGAGTCGAACAAAATCTAGCACCCATTGACAAAGCACCAGTGTTCCACTCCGGAAGGGCGGTCAAGAATTTCCGAAGTGGACAACAAAATGCAGGGGAAGCGGTGAGAAGGAAAACGGACGAATTCCGCACCAGAGAAAACATTCCCATATGCTTTTATTGCAATAGACCGGGACATGTCGCAAAGCATTGTTGGGATCGACGCCGCGACCGTGATGAGAACGAACCAAGTAGGACCCAAAACCGATTTTATTATGGCCGTAGAAGACCCGGATCCATCTATATGGCCGACTTTATGACGCCGCATATGGAACAATCTGATCGGAACAACTCTCCTCGACGCAATTTACCAAGAAGTTCTTCTCCCTATCCTGGACGCGGGAGACCGATGACAGGACGTCGCTACTCTAGATCGCCAGGCCGGACTCCTAGCCGATCTCCTCATAGAGACGTGCAGGAAAACTAGGAAGCACGGCCTGTAAGGGAGGTAAGGTCGGACATTGTTTAAAGCCTCCACAGACGCGAGCCGACCTAGACGATAACTACATGTGGGTGAGTATCAATGGCCGTAATGTCGAAGCTCTCATTGACACAGGGGCGTCATATTCGGTCGTTTCCAGCAATTTTAGAAAGAAGATGAAAGCTATAATGTTTGAGAGCCCGAACATAACTTTAAGGGTCGCAAACAATCGTTTTGTTGCTCCGCTAGGAAAATGTCGCCTAAGAGTAGAAATAAATGGCCTTCAGCGGATCTTCGAATTTCTCGTTCTCCCAAATTGCAGCCACGACGCCATCTTGGGATGGGATTTTCTCGAGTCTTCAAAAGCAGTTATTGACTGTGGTCATTCTGAAATTTCGTTTTCAGAGACGTTAAATGAGGACCAATCCGCGGCACAACTTCACTTAGCATCGGACGACATCATTCCTCCAAAGTGTACCAAGAGGGTATTGACCCGGACGCCTAGCGTAACTGGGATTAAAAATTGCGCAGTTGAAGGTGTGAGGCAACTTTTCTTAGAGAAAGAATTATTTGTACCATCGTCCTACCTTACCATATGGCATGGCCAAGCGTATCTATGGGTGACCAATTTTAGCAAGCATCCGAAAACAATCCCTTCGGGCATGTGCCTAGCCCATTTATTCAGAGTCCAGCCGCAAGAAGTTTGCCCAATCATGGAAAATCATTCGAATAATGAGTCCAAAAGTGCCAAGTCACCCATCAGGATAACCAATTTCGAGTGTCGCGAAGAAAGTGTCGGGAGCTCCGAGCAGCTTATGAGAATGGAACAAATCTCGGCCTGCATTTCTCCTGAGCTTCCTCTGCTTCACAAGACCAAACTTCTGGAGCTTCTTGAAAACTTTTCGGAAGTGTTCGGTCCGATCGATAAAACTACTTCTAGGATAATTACTAAGCACAGGATAAATACGGGCGACGCCAAACCATCAAAAAATATGCCGTATCGGGTCTCACCCTCTGAAAGGAAGGTAATTCAAGAAGAAGTTGACAGAATGATGGAAATGGGAGTCGTTCAGCCCTCTGAGAGTCCTTGGGCCTCACCGGTCGTTCTGGTAAGAAAGAAAGACGGGTCTGTTCGCTTTTGTGTGGACTACAGAGGTTTGAATAAGATGACGAAAAAAAGATGTCTATCCATTGCCGAGGGTTGATGACGCTCTTGATTGCTTGAAGGGGGCGAATATCTACTCCACAATTGATCTCAAAGCGGGCTACTGGCAAATTGGCATTGATGAAGCTGATCGGGAAAAGACTGCCTTTATTACACCGGACGGTCTTTTTGAGTTTAAGGTCATGCCCTTTGGGCTGTGTAACGCGCCCGCAACTTTCGAAAGGATGATGGATAATCTCCTGAAGGGCCTGCGATGGACGATATGTTTGTGTTACTTGGACGACGTCGTTATATTTGCGGATAATTTTCCAGATCATTTGAGACGACTAGAGGTGGTCCTGAATTGTTTCAAGAGAGCTGGGCTGAAGCTCAATCCCGGAAAGTGTTCTTTTGGAGCCAGCAACATCAAGATCCTTGGACACCAAGTGAATAAGGATGGAATCCGACCGGATGATGATAAGATTAAGGCGGTCAGTCAATTCCCGATCCCTAAGAACTTACAGCAGCTAAGAAGCTTCCTTGGCTTGTCATCTTATTATAGGCGGTTTATTAAGAACTACGCAGATATTGCGCGGCCCCTCAATTCGCTACTATCTAAAGGAACAAAGTTTCAATGGAACACAGACCAAGAGAGAGCATTTCAAAAACTGAAGAATGCCTTGACGTCAAAACCAGTATTGGGACATTTCGATGATGACGCTCCAACTGAACTACACACAGATGCCAGCGGATATGGAATAGGTGCCGTGCTTGCACAAAAGCAAGGAAACGGTGAAAAGGTCATCGCCTATGCTTCGCGTACCCTTTTAAAATCCGAGAAAAACTATTCTACCACGGAGAGAGAATGTCTCGCCATAGTATGGGCAATTGGAAAATTTAGGCCCTATTTGTTTGGACGCCCCTTCAAAGTTATAACTGACCATCATTCTCTGTGCTGGTTGACCAATCTTAAAGATCCGGCAGGTAGATTGGCGAGGTGGGCGTTGAGACTTCAGGAGTACGACGTTTCCATTGTCTACAAGACAGGGCGAATGCACAAGGACGCCGACTGTCTGTCAAGAAATCCCATTGAAAATACGGAAAAGGTTTTCAATGACGACATCCCCACATTATTCCTTTTGAGCGACATCAGTAAAGAACAAGAGAAAGACCCTTACATTACAGGAATAATCAAGGAGATATCTCATCCGTCACCCGCCAAGAAAGACAACAAGTTCGAGGTTGTCAATGGGATCCTCTATAGAAAGAATTATGACCCGACTGGCCTACCTTTACTGTTAGTAATCCCAAGACACCTTCGAATGGAGATCTTGGGGGACTTGCACGACGCACCTACTGCTGGACATCTGGGTTTTGCAAAAACCTACGACAGAATTAGGAGAAGGTTCTTTTGGCCAGGAATGTACAGAAGCGTGAGAAAGTATGTTGGCCATTGTCAGGACTGCCAGCGTCGCAAGAGTGTGCCACAACTTCCTCCTGGCTATCTGAGACCCATACCACCACCGGACCGACCATTCCAAAAAGTCGGTATAGATTTGCTGGGACGCTTCCCCATATCGCAAGGGAAGAAGAAGTGGATAGTTGTTTGCACCGACTATCTAACCAAATACGCCGTTACCCAAAGTCTAGGTTCGGGGGAAGCCCAAGAAATTGCAAAATTTCTTTTGGAGGAAGTTATTTTGAAGCATGGGGCTCCTCGAGAAATAGTGATGGATCGGGGTCGAAACTTCCAGTCGAGACTCATTCAGGAGCTAACCAAAAACTGTCACATCAAAAAGAAGACAACGACGGCGTATCATCCTCAGACTAACGGCCTGACAGAAAGATTGAACAGGACAATTGCCGACATGTTATCAATGTACATGGACCTCGATCAGAAAAACTGGGATGAGATGCTACCATTCATCACATTTGCCTACAATACAGCGAGGCAAGAATCAACTGGCTTCACGCCATTCTTTCTGGTCCATGGGAGGGAAGCGGAGACGACCCTCGACACTATCTTTCCCTACAGTAGCGCGTCCGAGGGGGAAGAATTTATTCAATTGGTGGCGAGCAGAGCTGAAGAGGCGCGACAAATAGCCCGACATCACATATTCAAGGCTCAAGAAACCAACAAATTGAATTACGACGCTCGGCATAAAGGAAAAGTCTACCAACCAGGAGATCTAGTGTGGATTTTTACACCTATCCGACGAGTGGGACTGTCTGAGAAACTTCTAAGAAGGTACTTTGGTCCCTACAAGGTCATTAAAAAGATATCGGATGTGACATACGAAGTGGAAGCATTGGGCAAGAGTGACAAAAGACAAAAAGGACGTGACACCGTCCATATTCTCAGGATGAAGCCGTACTATGGCCCATCAAGACAGGAAGATTCGTCAAGTGTGGATAGCTCTACGTCTGGAGAAGAGGAGGAACTGAGATAAAGCTGTGGAACAGCTTCTCATGGGAAAGGGAGTAGTGTACCAAAGCCGACTTCATAGTGAAATTGCTGGCTCGGCAACCTTGGAGCTGACGTCACTGCCTGTGGAAGTAACCCTTGCAAGGCCGCGTGGCCGCGTGGCCACGAGACTGATTCCTTCTTCTTCGCTCGTTGTTTACTATTTTAATCTTTTAGATATTTCCTTCTTTCTCTTTATATAGAATAATAAAAACTATCTTTTTGTTTGTTGAGTTGGTCAACCGACTGGCTAATTATTTTCAACACTACAATATTTACTCTTCATTGTTGGCTTTTTATCTTACATTCATTCTTCATTGTTGGCTTTTATCTTACATTCACTCTTCATTGTTGGCTTTTTATCTTACATTCATTCTTCATTGTTGGCTTTTTATATTACATTCACTCTTCATTGTTGACTTTTTATATCATATAGAAAATCATCTTAGTTCTTAGTGATAAGAAACCTTGTTATCATCGTCACAATGGGGGCGCTGCTTGCGAGTTAAATCTACAAATCTGCAAATAACTCTAAGGATATTCAAGATATTGATGAAATTATTTTTCAAAAACCTTCCCGGTGATATACCTAATAATATCCCAAATTTTCACGGCGATTGGATGTATGGTTTTTGAATCTATAGAGTACAAACAAACAGACATTCAATTTTATATATATAGATAAAGACACTTATTGCGTAAGGTTTTTAGATATGTTTATATAAAATTATATCGCAATGTTTTCTTAATTCTGATTTATCTGTGTATGGTGAAGAAATTTCAGAAAATCAAAGTTGGAGTTTTGGCAAAGATCCAATGCAGATTATCTGTCTGACAGATATGTATTTCAGCTCTGTCTCTTCATTTGAGAAAGCCCTAGGCTCCAGAGGCGCAATGCTTTTGTACCTTGATCTTTTTTCTCTATTTATCACATCTTAGTTTCTCATCAGTCCACCATTACAATACTATTTATTCCTACCGTTATATTTTTATTAATTTTTCCTCCATAACTTTTTTATACAAGAATATAAAAAAAAATTCTTAATGATTTTTTATAATTCTTGTGATCTCTCTTTTTGTAAAATTTTATCGTAATTTTATCATATTTGATATAGAACTTTTATATCAATTTTTGCTCATAATATACGCCACATCCAATTTGTCATTTAACTTTGAAATGGTGTTAACTTTTTTTCTAAAAGGTTTGTGGGAGTCACTAGATTGAAAAAGGATTTTTTTAAAATTAAAACATCATCTATTTTTATTTTCATGAAGTTTGAACATTTTCATATCAAACCACATATATAGTATTCTTTGATGACGAGAATGTTTCCATTCCATCATCACAAATCAACGAACACTACAAAATATATACAGTCGAACTTGGATAATTCGAACCCCAAGGGACCATAAAAAAATTCGAATTATCCAAAAATTTGAATTAAAAATGGAAATTTTATTTATATGAAATTCTAGGGACCAAGATAAATATTCGAAATAAAGAGGTTTTCGAATTAAAGAAGTTCGAATTATCCAAGTTCTACTGTATTTCATTTTTGTCTATTACAAAATTTACCATAATTTAAATTTTAACTATATGTTTATATAATAATACAAATATACTCAAACTAAATTCAACTCTTAAAATTTTTTGGTCAAAAATCATTAAAAAGGAATTGCTTAATTGGTGAAATTCGGATGGATAGCATTACTTCGTTAAAAGATGAGAAGTGGATAAAAATGTTCTGAAAATATATTTAACATTCTGGGGATTGTATATCATAGGATAGAGATTAAATGTTTTTTTCAATATGAGATATTGTTTACAATAAAATAATCCCATGTATCAATATTAAAGTGAAATATCAGGTTTCTAGGGATAAGTTTATTTTTAATTTTTTTTTATTCACAAATCTTTCTCTCTAACTTTCGGGTAGGAAAGCTATTCTACAGGAGCCCTTTATATTGCCATGTGGAAAATTAGGGAAGATAAACTTCAGGATGAGACAGCAATTTATTTAAGGCAAGAACAAACTATGAAGGATAAACAAAAGATAAGGAATGAGGGAAGTTTACAGAGTAGTAAAATATAAACATAAAAAAATTATTTATTTGAGTAAAATTTTAACGATAGATGGCAATAAAATTTAATTTACTAATAAAAAAAATGATACTCTGTTAATACTAGTGTAAAATAATAAATACTTGTAAAATAATAAATACACACTTCACTACAATATAATAAATCGTCAATAGGAAAAGAGTTAAAATAGCATTTTATTATATTTTACACTTGTCCTATGAAGATTTATCGCATCAGGTTTTCTTTGGTAGAAGAGCTTTCTCGTATCCTCAAGCTGAATTTTTTTAAAGAAAATCATCCCTGGAATCCTGATATTTTCACCTTAACATTAGAGATCGTGTATAAGTCTTCGATTATCTTGTATTCGAAGGTTCTGTAACTAGCATGCCTCCTCAAGTAGGCTCCTCTAAGACCTTCGATCCATAGTTTCCAACTGTTTATAAGACTTTGTCGTGATTTCTTTATTCAATTAATCCACAAATGTAAAACGAGGATGTCATCTTGATTCAATGCTTCTCAAAACATTCTTTTGAATGAAATATCATGTATTTGCACATGTCCTATCAGATTCGGTCTTCAATATAGCATTTTAAAATGAGGCATCTGTTTTTACCTAGTGTTAACATCTAATAATTTGTAATATATGAGGTAAATGGCATTTTCAACAAAGGTATAGACGTGTAGAACAACTGGACTGTACCACGTTACCTGGATGGCTTCCAGTCTCAGCTGTAGCTGTTTGTCGAGCGCAGGATTCACCAGCAGTGTCACTTTGGCCAGCTGGGACTTAAGGATCTCTGTGGAGGCATACTTGGGCATCTCTGGAACTGTACATATGGTTACAGTGGAGGCATACTTGAAAATCTCTGGAACTGTACATATGGTTACAGTGGAGGCATACTTGGGCATCTCTGGAACTGCACATATGGTTACAGTGGAGGCATACTTGGGCATCTCTGTAACTGTACATATGGTTACAGTGGAGACATACTTGGGCATCTCTGGAACTGTACATATGGTTACAGTGGAGGCATATTTGGGCATCTCTGGAACTGTACATATGGTTACAGTGAAGGCATACTTGGGCATCTCTGGAACTGTACATATAGTTACAGTGGAGGCATACTTGGTCATCTCTGGAGCTGTACATATGGTTACAGTGGAGGCTTATTTGGGCATCTCTGGAACTGTACATATGGTTACAGTGGAGGCATACTTGGGCATCTCTGGAGCTGTACATATGGTTACAGTGGAGGCTTATTTGGGCATCTCTGGAACTGTACATATAGTTACAGTGGAGGCATACTTGGTCATCTCTGGAGCTGTACATATGGTTACAGTGGAGGCTTATTTGGGCATCTCTGGAACTGTACATATGGTTACAGTGGAGGCATACTTGGTCATCTCTGGAGCTGTACATATGGTTACAGTGGAGGCTTATTTGGGCATCTCTGGAACTGTACATATGGTTACAGTGGAGGCATACTTGGTCATCTCTGGAGCTGTACATATGGTTACAGTGGAGGCTTATTTGGGCATCTCTGGAACTGTACATATGGTTACAGTGGAGGCATACTTGGGCATCTCTGGAGCTGTACATATGGTTACAGTGGAGGCATATTTGGGCATCTCTTGAACTGCACACTACTTGGTTAGTGTATGGTCACAGTGTCTTGTGCACTCTGATGGAAGCATACTTGGATAATCCCTGGAACTGGAGATCAAGCGGATAGTCTATAGCAACAATATATATACTCTACTGTAAAAATAAATTTATATCATATAATGTATAAATCAGTATTCTAATCAACAAAAGCGGCAAAGACCTAACAACAGTAATGTGTAAACGTAAGGTGATATTGATATACTCATAAAGTTGAGGAAATGTGTAGAAACAGGTACTACCATCACAAAAGAGCATGGATTGTGGCAGACCGAGAATCCTACGGCTGATAAAAACTGCTGGTACAAAAAGAACCACATTAAAAGATCATTGCTGCGCATTGAAAGCAGCAATAACCTTGTTAATGAGTCCCTTTAAGAAACTTCAAGTCACAAAGATAGAAAAGTACGGCCTCACTGGAGACCAGGATGTACTCAAGACCAGAGAAAGGGAAGACGAATGTTTATATATGTAGAAAGTGAACCTTGCCCTAAAAGATTTACTCTTTTTTAATCTTACTAATGTTGCTTAATAATAAGCTTTTGTATTTTGTGTCTTGTCCTTTAGTGGAAAGCTCGTGAAAATATTTGTGAAAAATCTTCAAATATAGAATTCTCTTTTTTTAGTTTCGGGAAACACCATTACTATAAACCTTCAAGTGCAGAATATATAAGCAGAATTAACATACACAATATTTGTATAGCGATCTGGTGGAATTTAAATTGGCATAATTACTGGTAGGTTCACCACTGATGAACCAAGCCTTTCCAAATCTCTCTCTTTCTCTTCATCATTAGTTCCTTAATAGTAGAAATTCGACCTATATGACAGAAAAAAGAAATAGTGCTGAATAATTATGTATTTATTATTTTAAACTTCATTCGGAATCACAAAATTATATGATAAATAGTACAAATGTGATATTGTGCAGGAATCAAGTGGAAAAATTAAGAAAAAAAAAGCATCTCCTGATATCGTGCCATTAAAAGTTGCTATAGTCCTACGCCATCTGTCGGAATAAATATTAACTAATCGCTTATTTTCAATATTTTTTTATGATTAAGCAAGAAAAGGGGTATTTGGCTAATAAAATGAAATAATTAAAAAAAAAAAAGAAACGTTCAGTTGTAATTTATTCTGAAAGACGGCGCTATTTTTCATTTCTAACAGGAGGTGCTTTCTTCTTTATTTGTTTGGAATGTTTATCTTTTTGTCAATGTTTCGAGGAATTCCCTCGACATGTGTTGCGATATCCCGGTTGGGAAATTCCGTTCGATACAGCCGCTATGTTTGAAAGACGAGAGGACCCATGCTATCCGCGTTGTTACAGCGCCGTGTTGGCGGGCAGATCCAACAAGACCGGTGGGTGGCGTACAAATCCCCCGAAGAATTGGCGCCAATATTGAGAGCACTTACTGGCAATCCCCGAAGGAACGTTGTTTGCGCATGCGTTGTTGCTAAGCAACCACCACCATCGAGCGCCATCTAATCAACCCTCAAAATAATCTTCTGTCTGCTATTATGGTTCGCTTTGAAGTTTAGACGGTGTCCGGTGTCGTTTGGTGAATTAAACACTGACTTATTTACACATATACATAGTGACGGATATGGAAATTTGAATCTATATCTCTACCTAGATTCTGTTGTCCCATTTAAACCTCAACATGCTTTCTTTATAAAGTGGAGTCCTTTTTATCACGAATTATATTATATATATGTTTTGTCCATGAGTGTATATCTATATATTTCTAGTTCTCGAAGATTATATCCGTTGTTTTTTCCCTCAAATACGTTCACAAAGAATTCCTCTAATACGATATTAGAGTGGTGTGGTATATTAATCTGCCAAAACCGCTGGAATGGTTTACGACTGATGAGTCTGGCCGTCTATATATTTCCTTCACAGATAAGACATTAGAAAACTGTTATAATTCAAAAAGAATATTTATAAATAGCTTAATTTCTTATACACTCACACACATAGACAAAACTCGAAGAAGTTGTACCGTTCATCACATATATCGGGATTCAGACAATAACTCTGAAAGATATTTGATGCACAGTGACCTTTATTGAAGGCATACAAGATAACCAAGTTTAAACAAAATTTCCTCTGTCTCCTTAAAATAAAAAATAAACAACCGACGACATCAAAGGACTTTCCACTTCCTTAAATTTTGTCCATGAGTGTACATGAGAACACTTTAAGAACCCCCACACAATTAACTCCTGGGAAAAACGCTCTCGCATACCTATGGTCCCCCCTTATATACAAACATGGCCACATTTTTCCAATAACGTGGGAGATCAGTTCACTGAAAAAACAAACAACATTCTTCCCTCCTTACAATTTAGAAGCTTAAAACTGCTTGTGTTTGTCAAAATACACTGGGGCTGTATAAAGACCATATTTAGGCTATATGATATTCCATGTATGGCCCCAACGACCCCATACTCTATACTTTATGAATCAAAGGAATCTGTATACAATTTTCAATTATACACCTGAATTTCTTAATATAATTACTCCTTGCGTGAGAATTCTGAGACATCCCGTACATATATACAGGGTGATCCAAAAGTCCCGCACTATTTTAAAAATTAATAACTCCGCGAATATTTGCGCTAGAGCAATGCGGTAAACACCATTGTGTTAAGGAGGCAATGGGATTTTTATGGCACATAATGATAAATTCGAAACTGATTTTAGTTACAATTTTATTCGCCAGATGGCGCTCTACCAGAATCAGAGATTCAGCGGCCAAATTGTTTGATAAATTGAAAAATATAACTGATCGACACGTATTTTTACTTTTTGAATTCCAGGATCGCTGGATGAAAAAAAAAACAATAGAAAAAAAAGATAAGTGGGTCAGGTGTTGATATTAAAAATAAAGAAGGCATATCCTGACCACGAGCACATGTGCTTTTTAGATGGCGGAGCGCCATCTAGTGGAGCAAAATAAACTAAACGTTTATTTAACTTGCTCCGTGATATTTGGCCAACCCAATTTTTTGATAAATAAAGAAAAGCCATCCACGAACGCGTTTCGCGCTGTTGGCGCTCGTCAACGTGGAGTAGGCTGTACCACTGCGACCAAAAAGATTTTTGGTCCCAGAGGCTTCTTGAGAAACCAAGAAATGGGTATTTAAGGCCTAATTTGCGTAAATACGCTTAGCACATGAATTGGATTGGCCAAATATCACGGAGCAAGTTAAATAAACGTTTAGTTTATTTTTGCTCCACTAGATGGCACTCTGCCATCTAAAAAGCACATGTGCTCGTGGTCAGGATATGCCTTCTTTATTTTTAATATATACATATACATGTATATATAGTCGCGAAGAAAAATATTTAAATAAGCTTCCGAATTACTTAAAATATGTATTTAATTAGTTAAATGAGAGATTTTAAATATAAAATAAAAGTTACTAT
The DNA here is from genome assembly GCA_030710605.1 of Cordylochernes scorpioides. NCBI lineage: Eukaryota > Metazoa > Arthropoda > Arachnida > Pseudoscorpiones > Chernetidae > Cordylochernes > Cordylochernes scorpioides. The sequence continues at coordinate 69,886,053 of CP092876.1, forward strand.
GTACATGAGCCAAATCGACCCAGCAGTTAGAGCAAGAGGGGAGAACTCAGTTTTTCTCCTTCCACGTAGCGCCACTGTTTTCCCCGACCGGTCGGCCCAGTCCAGATAAGAGGGAATACCAGGAAACTCTGTCCTCCTGACTATATTATAAATGCAGTATATATTTTTTCTGGCCCCTGTCTCTTGGAATATTTAAATGTCTTTTCTACCAAGTTTCTGGGAAAATTATGGAGAAACAAAAGTTTCAACAATAGAGTCTAACATAAATTTTAAATCTTTTTTGAGAAATTCTATTTTCAATATTTATTCGTGTTTCTCTCCAAGAAATAATGTTACGCGTTTTTTCTCTTAATTTCACGTTTATTTGCTGGATGACGACCGTGTTAATGGAATATGAAATGTCGCTTCAAAGTTAATTAATATCTATGATTCACAATTGCTGAATTTTCCAGATGATAAACACACTGAAATTGAATTTCAAGAAAACGAATAGAAATGATCATCTACATATATATATACTTTATATTATGATGCATTTGCGCGCCATCTGTTATCAAAATTCGAAACTATTATAGACGCGTATGATTATTTTTTGAAAATAAACAATTTCTACTGTCCTTACTGCAATGAAAAAAAAATTATGGGAGGGCCTGGCTCATGAGTGGTGAACCCTCCCAGCGGTTTCGCCAAGAAGATCGAAAAATGTAATATAACAGCGGTATGGTAGATTAAACTGGCGAAACCGCTGGGAGGGTTCACCACTGATGAGCCAGGCCCTCCCATCAATTTTTTCATTACAGTAAGGACAGTAGAAATTGTTTATTTTCAAAAAGAAACATACGCGTCTATAATAGTTTTACATTTTGATATATATACTTTATTTAATTAACTTAAATGAAACTTGTACAACAGGTATTTCCTCTATACTGTAACAAAGTATTTATTATTTTATTAGCAGAGTATTATTTTTATGTTTATATTTTGATATACTCTGTACACTTCCCTTTTTGCTTATCTTTTGTTTATCACTCATAGTTTTTCCTTGCCTGAAATAAATTGTGGTCTCATCCCGAAGTTGGTCATCCCTAATTTTCCACGTGGCATTTTGGTAGAGATGCTGGGTAAGTTAGGGAAGACAAACTGAAGATAGCCGAAAAGATCTAGAGGCCATGGGTGCTGTGATCTACATTTTCGGAGACTGGCTCCAGGATTCCACCGACGTGTCAAAGCCAAGACTTCCCTCCAAGATGACGATGTACCTATAGACGATACGACGACAAAGCCGCTCTTTACGCCGCAAGAAAAAGGACGTAAAGGTACTAGGGACAAAGTTCCAAGACTTCGATGGAATCCTTGGAAGAAGCACGTCAGATCCAAGTCAGTAACTACAATAATTGCTAGCTGTGGGTTACAGCTCCCATAGGGAAGGAGCTATGTAACAAAGTATTTATTATTTTTTTAGCAGAGTATTATTTTTTATGTTTATATTTTTCTATACTCTGTACACTTCCCTCTTTTGCTTATCTTTTGTATATCATTCATAGTTTGTCTTTGACTGAAATAAATTGTGGTCTTATCCCGAAGTTGGTCTTCCCTAATTTTCCACGTGGCAATATTTATGAACAAGTGATGATATAGGGGGGTCAGTGGTAAGGTGGTAGGGGGTTAGTGGTAAGGTGGGAAAAAAATAAATCAATGTTCAGTTTATTTTTGTTTCACTAGATGTCGCCTGTCATTTAAAATGTTCATAGGAGCGGTAAGGACAATTGTTTCGGGCTAATGGTCTTCGTCAGCTTAGGGCGGACTTTATTCCACACGGGATCTAATGGAATCTTCACAATATGCCAAAGAGGTGTTTATATGGCAAAGTGTCTGTGCCAAATCTATGGCAAAAAAATATAGATGAAAATTTCCTCCCGGGGGGGGCAAAAATTTCCATATATATATACATTTTGAAAATAGAGCAATCCATATTTAATTCATTAGATAATAAAAAGGCATAATTTAATAAAAGATTTATTTGCCAATATTTCGGTTGGCTGAACGCCAAACCTTTATCACGGCATTACATTTTTGTAAAAACAAACTCAGCGCCGCCTAGTGTTATAATATCACAGTTGAACCCCACGTACTTTGTATTTTTAAAATTATTTCAACGGTGATATTATAACACTATGCGGCGCTGAGTTTGTTTATACAAAAATGTAATGCCTTGATAAAGGTTTGGCGTTCAGCCAACCGAAATATTGGCAAATAAATCTTTTATTAAATCCAATATATGATTTTTATTATCTAATATATATACATATCTTAATATTAATAATATTAAAGATTTTATACTCAGCAGTCCAATAAGATACTAATTATCATTCTATTCTGAAAAGATCTCTGGGAACACAGTATTGAGTTACTTTATTCAATCTTCATTTAATTTCTACCCTAATCGATGTACTTCGGGAAATTCAATGGGAGCTTAACTCGTCATTTCCCTTACGTCCTCTCTTCTAAATCTCCTTGGCAGTTCTTATTCCTGACTTCTCGGGAATCTCATCTGGGTTGGTGGAGAGTTCTTTCTTTCCCAATGTCGCTATCTCACCACTATTGTTCGTAGATCTTTGTCAACATTGCCTTTCCATCACATTGTTGGGACAATTATAAAATTGAAATATTGAAGCCAAACTCAAATATTTAATAAAACTCTCGAACTTCAAACTTTGCATATACTGTTAGTAAATTAAACATTCAGTTTCATGTGTTAATGACACAATTATTCTCACACACATATTAATAAAGGTAATTTCATATCATAATAATATACAATTAAACCTGTCTATAGCGCCCCCTCTAAATAGCGCCTTCCTCTCTATAGCGCCCGATTTTAAACATTAAAATGTAAACATTTTAAATTAAAAGTGACCTGTCTATAGCATCCCCTCTTTATAGCATCCTATTTTGGTGAGTCACAAGAGGGGGCGCTATAGACAGGCTTAACTGTACTTAAATATCTAACGTAATAAAAAAATGTGAGGTTTGCCAAATTATGTTTTCCGAATAAATAACAGATACTAAACTAGAGGATTTTTTCGCGACACCAGGAGTGTGCATGTCACCCATTCTGATTGGTCTTGGTGTGAAATATTTATTTCTATATTACAACTTCAACTTTATTCACCTATACCAACAAAGAGCGCTTCACGCTAAGAACACTGGTACCAAATGATATATAAACTTATTTCAAAACTTTCTATAGAGATGTGTGCTTACTATTTTAAATAAACAACTTTAACCCGACAGTTAGCAATAGCAAACCATGTCAAAATACATTCATGGACAAAACCTAAGGAATTTATACCTTCTTAGTTTGTATATCGGGATTCATACATTAACTCTAAAAGATATTTAATACACAGTGACCTCTATTGAAAACACACGAGATAACCAAGTGTGAACATTATTGGCTCTGTGTCTCTTTCAAAAAAAAAAAAATATATATATATATAGATGACCGGCGAAATTGAAGACTTTCCACTTCTTTAAGTTTTATCCATGAGTGTATTATTATCATCATTACAATGTATGATTATCTACTGCTATTCTAAAACTGCTAAAACGATAATTTAAAACGAAAAAGTCTAACTACAGACTGAACCAGGTTCCTCTCTTACTGCTACTTCAATTATTCGTTAAAATTCTCTCTTTCATTGAATATAGAATCATTTCGCGAAAGCGATCAGTTCACTTTCCTCAAATATAGTAACGGTCTGGATCATTACCTTATTCCTGCCACCATATTTATCTTTCATACATATGGCGGTCCCCATCTTGCAAACTCAGTCTTTTTGAATGTCTTGCCATCGGGCGATTTTCTCATTCAACACTGCAGATCGTTTTTCGATCTTCCCACAGATTTCCTAACTGAATCCTTTCATTGCCGAAAGTAGAACTTGAATGAGATCTAATTGTTCTGCCACCATTTTCTGGTTTCATAGATATCCAGAATTGTCTTCACGAACAGAGATCTCCGCTTATGATACCATTTGTTATGCCCCTGTACTGTCAAGGATGGTCAAATGAGCACACGGGATCGGTAAGAATCTCTTCGACTCCTCTTTTTTACCTTTGTATATTATGGAGAACAAAGCAAGTAACATACATGGAGAATCATCCTACAGCCACCATCACCAACAGGGAGGACGACTTCACTCTCTGACAGCTGGGCTTCTTCCTTCCTGATTGGTTCGTTCGCTCCCCCAGTCCACAGGTGGTGGACGGGTTTTAGCCATATCGTCGTAACAATACCTTTACCAATAGTACATCTCCAGAACCTGATATATAAAATCTAAACAGTACAATACAATATTAAAGCGGCATTGTATTAGATCAAATTGATGAAACTGCTAGCAGGATTCGCCATTGATGATTTATCATTGTAGTAAAAGACAGTTGAAAATAGTATTATTTTATTTATAAAGAAATAAACGTTTTATATAGTTAATAATTTATTTAGTTTTCATTAGACTACACACTTATGATATAATATAAATTCACGGTACAATAATAATTGCCATGACAATTATTTATAAGAAAATGTGAAAAAAAAGAGTAGTATAAAGATGAAATTGTTACTGGGATCAGGTGGCTATCTTTCTCTTAAATTATCTATAAATCGTAGTGGGGAGAAAATAATTGATTTATAATTAAATCAATACATTAATGTTTAACTCTCTCGAAATGAATATACTAGTAGAACTAAATATTGCAAACTAGTTTCTAAGTCAAAATAATACAACATTCCTAGCTTAGATATAAATGAAGCCTTTTGCCTGTAGAGATTGAAACTACTTTATTTCAAAGTTCATATAAGATTATATAAGTTTAAATACAGAATAAATATAAATATGATTATATAATGATAAATATATGAAAAATAGATATTAATAGATAAAAATAATTGATAAACATACATATATATATATATATAATATATACAAGGTCTTCATTGGTGGTGCTCACCGCGTGTAAAGCCAGTGCGTCAAGTTATATTTTTATTAAAAATAATATTTATCTCAAGATATTTTCGGAATACATTTTGTATCATTTTAAATGTGACTTGTATAAAAATATTTTGCTATTTTTTTCCCTTCAAATTGTACCACCAAACGAAAGATATATAGGCTATTGTAAGCCTTGTTGCCAATAATAAACACAAAGGGACAAAGAAAGTTGGGTAGGAACTAACATGAATAAACCTTCTCTTGTCATGGACCCGCACGTTTTGTTAGATATTCAAGACACGGGCAGCTTTTCAAATGGATCATCTTTGTTCGAACAGTATAAATGGGCCTTGTTCTGGGATATATTTGAATAGTTATTAGGGGACTACAGAAAAGTGTTTTTCCTTTATCTAGCACTTGCTGTTTTCAGCTTTCGTGTCTTCATCTTATCGTTATATCGTCTTATCGTTATTTTCCTTAATGGTATTCTGATAATGAACACTGCATACACAACTACTCGGTGCTGGGTGGTACAACGGGAACCGTCATGCTACTGGGGGACGTGGTGTGCCTACAGGACCACGCGGTGTGGTACCTGGATCCCGCTGTCAGCCTGGCGTGTCTCATGGCAGGCTATGACGCCATCATAATACAGTACCGCACTGAAGAAGACCCCTGCAAGAAACCTCTGACCCGCTGAACATTGGATATTGTGAATAACCCGGAATAAAAATATTCTGATTAAAAAATACTACAGTACCTAGAACGTCTAGTTCGATTACTACTACTCCATTTTATTCCATACCACAACTATTTGTACGTGTAAATAGATAGTCCCTATGATAATTCTAAACTATCATAAACGCGTATGATTCTTTTTTAAAATTAAACAATTTCTACTGCCTGTTGGCTTCCGTAGGCGTTTCTTACTGGGAAAAAGAAAGAGAGGATCCAATAAAATAATTTAGTAGTGTTTATTAGAACAAAATCATAATAGTGAACAACACATATAACAGAGAGTACCGTCGTCTTCCGGGTATTCCTTCTACTGGGGAGCTCGGATTCTATATTCTGTGCGTTTATAATCTGTTTATCTGTGGCTCTCTGGTCGGGATGGCGCCTACATTCGGCCATTCCTGGATTTCAGTCGTCCTCGATTGAACCTTGCGTTGCAGGAACGTCGTGGGTTGCGTCGGGGGGTATCTTCTACTTCTGGCTCCTCGTCCGGACTTTCTTCTGTAGCTGTAGTCGTTAATTCTATTTTGTTCTCCTACTGTCCTATCACACGGGTCCTTTCGAAAGATCTGGATCAGGTCTCTCAATTCAGGGTCGGAATGCTGAATCATCAAGATTTGTTCTTCCAGTGTGATTGTGAGGCACACTTCAAGGTTTTTCTCCACGATTTCCTCCATCGTGTCTCTAGGGTCGTCGACTGGAGCTCTACTCATTCCGTCTACGTGGGCCATCTTCTCCCCTGGTTTATGTCGAATTTCGAAATCGTATTCCTGAATCAGATTGTACCATCGCGCTATCTGAGGATTTGTAGTCTTCTTCGCGTTCATGTAGACCAGTGCTTGGCAATCTGTAACCACTGTAAACTTGATTCCTACGAGGAACTGACGTAGTCGATCCAAGGTCCACACTATCGCTATCAGCTCCAATTTGCTTGAGTGGTACATCTTCTCGGCCTCTGTTGTCTTCTTGCTCACACAGTAGACCAAGCGCCATTTGCCGTCTTCGTCCATCTGTAGCACCATTCCTGCTAATCCCTCAGCACTCGCGTCGCAATGTACTTCTGTCTTGAGTTCAGGGTTGTAATGAGCTAGTACCGGATATTCGACCAGATCCTTTCGTAGTCCTCCAAATGATCTTCGCTGTTCTTCCTTCCATTCAAATTGTGAACCTTTCTTCGTAAGTCTGCTTAGCGGTTCTGCTTTCCTCGCGAAGTCCTTTACAAATCGTCTGAAGAAGTTCGTCAGTCCCAGAAAGCGTCGTATGTCGTGGACATTCTTGGGTTCTGGAAATTCTTCTATCGCTTTGATCTTTCTTGGGCCTGGCTTAAGTCCGCCTGTACTGATGACATACCCTAAGAACTCAACTTCCCTCCTTCCGAACTCACATTTGGAGGGTTTCAGTGTCAACTTCGCTGATCTTATTCTTTCGAGGACTTCCCTCAACCTTTCGATCATCTCCCGCCAATCCTTTGCCGGGATAATCACGTCGTCGAGATAGCAGAATGCCTTCTTGTTCAGCAGTGGACCTAGGACAGTGTGCATCAGTCTTTGGAATTCAGCTGGTGCGTTGGCGAGTCCAAAAATCATCCTTTCGAATTGACCTGTATCATCTGGGGTGATGAATGCTGTCTTTAATTTTGCCTTATCGGTCAGTGGTATCTGCAGATATCCATGCGCCAGATCCAGAGTGGTGAAGAATTTCGCATTCCTTAGGCCTTCCAGAAGGTCGTCTATCCTTGGTAATGGGAACTTGTCCTTAACTGTTTGAATGTTGAGTCTCCTATAATCTACCACCAGACGATGATCTCCAGTTTTCTTCCTCACAAGTAGGACGGGACTAGCGTAGGGTGATCTAGTTTCCGTGACTATTCCATTGTCCTTCCACTCTCTGACAATCTCCCTGATTGCTTCGCGTTCACTTGCAGTCGTCTTATACGGTCTCAGACAGACTGGCTTGCTTCCATCAACCTCCTTAATGTCCATCTTGGTGACATCGGTGCACCCTAATTCCTCCATGCCAAGAGCGAAACAGTCTCTATACTCGTTTACTACATCTAGGATTTCTTGTCTCTCTTTCGAAGTCAGAGAATGATTGACGTTGATGTCCTCAGGCAGTATGGGGCGCTTACGTTTCATTTGGTCTTGTCCTTCCCTCTTCTCTTCATTTTTAGTCTGAAACGAATCCTCTGCGACGTCCAGGTTAACAACAATATCATCAAGGTTCAGTAGTTCAACCCGCCCTACACATTGGTTCTTCCTTACTCTCAACTTGCCCTTGCCAGCTGAGATGATGGGTACGGTCGTCTTTCCGTCGACCACTTCCAATAGGGAATCGACACAGGCGTCATCTACTCCTGTGAACAATACATATCCGTCCTTTACCTCGTCTGTGATTGCACTTGTAAAGTTAATGGAGTCGCTCTCCAACTGAACAGTTTCGGTTGCTCTCAGTTCGATGCGACGCGACTTGATTTCCTCTTGCAGATTAGTAAACGGAAATTCGGATGAATAGCCAATATGCAAGTTTTTACCAATTCTGGCGAAGGATACGTAGGGCAGATCTGTCCATGTTCTTCCAATTAATAGGTCATAGGGTTGGGCATCATCGTTGACAATGAATACAGTGATTTCCCTTCCGACGATGCCATCAATCTCCAGGTCGACTGTCGTCTTCCCAACGGTCCTGGCAGCTGGTGCAGTCTGGTTACCGATGCCGTACAGACTAGTCGAGTCTGGTTCGATGTCGACGCTGATCCTCTTTGCGACCGATTCTCTCATTAGACAACTGCTGCTCCCGGTGTCTATCATTGCCTTCACGGTTTCCTTGTTGTCGATCTTGACATCCTTCAAATATACATCTGGCGGGACAGTCTCCAGTCCTTCGACTTCCAGGTTGGCTACTTTTAGTCCTTCTTTGGGTCTTGTGCAATTCCTTTCCTTGTGTCCCGTTTGACCGCATCCTCGGCATGTCAACGTAGTCCTGGGTGCTGGGCAGTCTCTGGCAATGTGTCCAAACTGATTGCAGTTGAAGCACTTCGGTTCTCCCTTGTCGTTTCTGATCGTACTGTTGACCATTCTCTTCAAGGTGTTAGGGTACGTTTCACTGATTTCGTTCCTTGCAGCGTCTTGACCCGAAACATTCGTTCCTTGTTTAGTCTCTTTAACTTCGCTTTGGTTGGGGAATCTCGCAGATTTCTGCTGAAACGACGGTGGTATGAGGTGTTTCGCATTCCAATGCGGAGGTCCCATCTCGGTGCGAACATTTTCGTACTCGTCCAGTTTATCCGCCAACTCATCTGGGTTGTTTAACTTGGTCCAATCGTCAATGAGATGATTACGCAGCACATTTGGAACTTTTTTCTTTAGCTGGTTAGTGACGGACAAATCCTTTAGGGCGTCGAAATTTTCCACGTTCATTCCTTCGATCCATTCGTTGAAATATCCTCGCAATTCGAAAGCGAAGTCTCTCCAGGAACCCTTTTGAGATCTCTCGTGCTTCTCGAATTTTTGTCTGAATTGTTCGGGGCTCAACTTGTACCGTTTTAGGAGCAACCTTTTCACGAACCTATAATCGCCGCTTTGTTCTTCTGTTTCCCGAGCGATTAATTGAGTCATTTCGTAAGGTAGCAATCCTAGGAGGCTGAACGCCCATTGGTCTTCATCCAATCCTAGTCGCTTTGCCTGTCTTTCGAAAAGAATTAGGTAAAAACTCAAATCATTGTCCTTCGACTCGTACTTGGGCATCAGTTTACGTATCTCGTAATGTGCGTCATTGCTGGTACTTCGAGACGTATCGTTGTTTCCGCGTGTAGTCTGGATGCGCAGCTTCTCAAGCTCGAATTCCATTACCATTTGTTCTTTTCGTTCCCGATCCTCGATTCGTTTCCGATCCTCGATTCGTTCCCGCTCCTCGATTCGTTCCCGATCCTTGATCAGAGTCTCCAACAGTTGTTTTGCGAATTCTTCTTCGTAGGATTGGCTATTCAAAATAAGGTGTTTTAAGTCGACGATCCTGCTCTCTGGCGGTACTACCTCGCCGAGTTCATACGCCAACTTGCTCAAATCGCATTTCCTTACTTTCGCTAAATAAGTCATGTTTTTCAAAAGGAAAAATAAACAAGGCAAAAATTTTTAAAATAAACAAATAAAACTGACTAAACCAGATACGTACTGTTTCAATTATTTCTTTAAACGAAATCAACTTTTCTTTGGTAATTTTGAGACAATACTTTTTTTTTTCTTTTTACCGCGATACTTTGCGATAATACTTTTTATTTGTTTCTTCAATTTACTTTAAAAATACTTTCTTTAGAATACTTTACTTTACTTTAAAATACTTTCTTTAGAATACTGTACTTTACTTTAAAATACTTTCTTTAAAATACTTCACTTTACTTTAAAATACTTTCTTTAAAATACTTCACTTTACTTTAAAATACTTTCTTTAAAATACTTCACTTTACTTTAAAATACTTTCTTTAAAATACTTCACTTTACTTTAAAATACTTTCTTTAAAATACTTCACTTTACTTTAAAATACTTTCTTTAAAATACTTCACTTTACTTTAAAATACTTTCTTTAAAATACTTCACTTTACTTTAAAATACTTTCTTTAAAATACTTCACTTTACTTTAAAATACTTTCTTATCGAGATGATTTTGCAATAATATTTTACCGAGGTGACTTGTAATAATACTTTTAGGAATAGGTAATTAAATTTCGTACATACCATGCAACTCCTCTTACGTTGATCGGTCACCGCGCCACGTCCTTCTCGTTTCCAAATTATTCCAGTGAATCTTCAATTTTCTTCAGGACTATCCCACTTCTGAATTTCTGTTGGCTTCCGTAGGCGTTTCTTACTGGGAAAAAGAAAGAGAGGATCCAATAAAATAATTTAGTAGTGTTTATTAGAACAAAATCATAATAGTGAACAACACATATAACAGAGAGTACCGTCGTCTTCCGGGTATTCCTTCTACTGGGGAGCTCGGATTCTATATTCTGTGCGTTTATAATCTGTTTATCTGTGGCTCTCTGGTCGGGATGGCGCCTACATGCCCTACAATGAAAAATTAATGGGAGGGCCTGGCACTGGGAGGGTTTACCACTGATGAGCCAGGCCCTCCCATTAATTTTTCATTGCAGTAAGGGCAGTAGAAATTGTTTAATTTTTAAAAAGAATCATACGCGTCTATAATAGTTATAAATTCTCATATCAGATGGCAAGCTATGCATCATAAGATAGTCATTATTTCATTCAAAATACCTTTTCCCAGAGTTCAGCTTTAGTATCGGTATAAAAGGAAAACAGTCTAATGCAATATTACAGCTGTATGGTAGATTAAACTGGCCAAACAGCTGGGAGTGTTCACAAATGATGAGCAAGGAGTCTTTCCCATTATTCTATCATTGCAGTTAGAACAATATAAATTGTTTTATTTTAAAAAGAAACATACGCGTCAAAATTAGTTAAAATTTCTTATAAAAGATAGCACGCTAGTGCATCATATAAAAGGATATGACCTACACTCATGGACCAAACTTAAGGATGTTGTACCTTTTAGCATGTATATAAGGATTCAGACAATAACTCTGAAAGATATTTGATACACAATGGCCCATATTGAAGAAACACCCGAAATAACCAAGAGTGAACAAAATTGCCTGTCTCCTTCAAAAAAAAAAAAATCAGACAACAAGCGACATCAAAGAGGCTCCAATTCCTTAAGTTTTATCCATGAGTGAAACGATAATTATTTTGATTATAATTGAAAACTTTATTTCGAAAAGTTCTCAATTCCTATATACGACTTGTTATCGGTCACATTTTAACTTATGGATTGCGCGATATATATAAACCTAAATGGATAGCTGGAGTCATAGAAGCCAATATCACTCAGTATTGCCATTGTTACATATCTATATATGAAAAAACGAAAGAAAAAAATAAAAGATAAAAAGATCAGGTGTTGATATCAATATTAAAAATGGCATATCCTGACCAGGAGCACATGTGTTTTACAGAAGGCAGAGCGCCATCTGGTGGAACAGAAATCAACTAAACATTGATTTAGCCTGTTCCCTGATATTTGGCCAACCCAATTTCTTGATAAATCAAGTTTGGCCTTAAATACCCATTTCTTGGTTTTTCGGGAAGCCACTGGGACCAAAAAATATTTTTTTGGTCGCAGTGGTTCAGCCCACTCCACGCTGACGAGAGCCAAAAGCGCGAAGCGCGTTCGTGGATGGCTTTTCTTGATTTATCAAGAAATTGGGTTGGCCAAATATCAGGGAACAGGCTAAATCAATGTTTAGTTGATTTCTGTTCCACCAGATGGCGCTCTGCCTTCTGTAAAGTACATGTGCTCCTGGTCAGGATATGCCATTTTTAATATATCTATATATATACCACGAGAAAAAATCCGGAGACGAATCGTTTCTTTAATAGAAAATAAACTTTTCGCTCTCGAATATTTCTCATGTTATATCTTTTCGGAGATTATATTTTATAACTTTCAATCATGGGTAAAATTAAGAAAGTTTCATATTTTGATGTCGCCGATCGTCTGTTTATTTATTTTAATTTTTTTCAGGAGACACGGGCAATTTTGTCCACACTCGGTTATCTCGTGTGTCTTCAATAAAGGTCACTGTAATACATTTCCGAGTTATTATCTGAACCCAGATATACATCTAAAAGGTAAAACCTCCTTAAATTTTGTCTATGAGTGTATACATAGGTCTCGTAGGAATAATATCAGAAATTATTATTGAGACGAGTTGTCAAAGAAAGAAAGTCTGGAAATGCTTGGAATGTTCCAGAAGAATTTCGTGTGGAAAGAGGAGGTTTCGGTCGACCGTCGAGATACTGGCCAATTGGAGAACGCGGATCCACCTGGTGAATAATGGTGAACTTAGGCACTAGTCTGGTGTTTGGCCTTACGTTCGTTGTTCTCATTTGTTCTAACTTGTGTTCTTGTTCTGAAGTTGGAACAGATTCAAGCAGATATATCCTTATCATTCCTGCGTGTATATTGGCCATTCTACATGGCAACGGCACAACAATAAAAATTTTTGTGAAACAAACAATTGAGAGAGGAAAAAAGATATCTCAAACTAAGTTGCAACATCGCCTTCAAAAATCAAACTTGACGAGTGTATGAACAAATGAATTAAGTCATAAGATGTTTGTCTTTCAACATGTTCCTCCTTACATTTTGGCAAAGATTCTGTTTTGTTTTTCAAGTCACAAATTTTAGATACAGGCAATCCTTTACCCTTCACCCTGACGTGAAATCTATATTTGTCGTCTCCAGAGAACTCTTGGCTCTCTCTAGATCAGCTCCTATCACAATTCATATAATACCGGCAGCAATAAGAGACCATTGTATAGACAATGTATGGATTAGGAAAAAAAATCCTAAAGGCGTACTCCTTGAAATGCGATTAGCCTGGTCGATATATTAGAAGATATCAATTTAAAAATTTGATCCAAAAATAAGCGCTTAATCATTAATAATGTATGTATTTATGTAGAGAAGCATAAGCTCAGGTAATGAACGTTGATTGTAGAACGACATTTGAAAATTACCCCGCATGTGTTTCTTTTGAACAAAAATCGAAATTTATTTTAAGGAGAAATAACGATTATTTTTAACCTTAGGGATGAGGTATGAAAGGATGAATTGTAAAGAGTAATGATAAACGGAAAAATAAAGTGTCCAAGGATATTGTATTATAAATAAACGATGAGTTAAGATGTTTCAAAGGTAATGATATAATTTTAGGATAACTTTTACTAGGATTATTGGAGAAGAGATAAAAGAATAAAGGTAAGACGTGAATAATGGCTGCAAAAATGTCTAAATTGAATGAATAACTATTTAAAAGCATAATTCATATTTAAAATAATTAAAGATGTAGATATTTCAAACAAAGGTAAGGAGGAATTGGGCTAAAATGGGTAAAAGTTTACTGGACAAAACCTGTTGCCATTTTCAGTCAAATAATCGACCGCAGACCATATTTACATGAAATTTCCTAGAAGAGAGGGAGAAATTTCTGGAATCATATATAGATGGGAAGTTTGCAAATAAGTATATTCTCGGGAAAATTATCCTGAAGGAAATGTTAACTGTACCATGACTGGACCGCGGGACAAATAAGACATCGTCCATCATCAACTCCCCACGCTGTCAAAGCAATTCTCCACACCACCATATAAGCTACACTACAAAGGAATTACTATACAACCAGATGGCACGAGAACCTACAGGGTATGCAACAATTGTCCTAGTGTGGAACTAACACCTACCTACATATTCTCATGTCCAGCAATAGCCGCAGTCTTGCAGAAAATTGACAAAGACCCAGAGCAGCAGCTTTACACACACAAGATAGATAACATTGCGACTGCTGTGATAGAGATTCATGTAGACAATCTGAAGCTCTTCATTGGACACGACAACAACAACAGAAAATTGACATGGACCCAGAGCAGCAGCTTTACACACCCATGATAGATAACATTGCGACTGCTGTGATAGAGATGTATGGAGACAATCTGAGGCTCTTCTTTGGACACAACAACAACCATATAAGATGTATTTCTACGGCAATCAAGATTTGATTCAACCATTTTTGTGGAAATACGCGTCGATTCTCAACTCCAGAAGCCTTAACAGTTAGAAAATTTGATATGTAGCTCTGATTACGATTATTTTTGAAATTAAGCAATTTTATACTACTCCTACTGCAATTATAAATGAATGAAAGGGCCTGTCTCATCAGTGGTGAACTCTCCCAGTTGTTTCGCCAGTTTTATATATTAAACCTCTCATGAGCGATCTATATGATGAGCTCCATTTTTGTAGAATCAAAGATGAATTGACCTGATCTAATACAACCTCCAATAAACAACCACCTCATTAAATAACAATCTATGTAAAACAAAGAAAATGTTAGACTTTGATCTAAGCAAACCTCAAATAGATAATTGAATCCGATTTATTATCAAATCTATATCTTCGAAAAAAAAATTGCTTTCGGGAGCGCGTGTGCAATCCTATTTCATGTAAAGAAAGTTTAGACCCTTCACACCAATACTCTCCCCAAGTAACTTTAAAATAATCTAAACAATCGAATTTATAAAAATCAAGAAGAAACTTTTTTTTTTGTACTTTAGATTTTAAAATAAACATTCAAAATCAACACTTAAAAAATAATTAACTAATGATATTAAATAAACATGGGTTGAAATTGGAAACTTTTAAACGCCACCACTTACGTTATATTATACTTAAAGACAATTTCTTAATATTGAAATTTAGTATTTTTTTATATATGATGGTTTAACTGTATGAAGTGGGAAAACTCTTCACAGACGTCAGGTCCCTCACCCATGGCAGCTGGAGTCCACCCAACTCTGGAATCTTGTTCTCTCAAAAAAACTTGTCATCAATTTTACAGTACTTTATCACCTATATAAAATAATACAATATAATGCGGCTTATGATTGTATAAACGACATTTTGACAATTATCCCGCAAATGTTTCTTTTGAACGAAAAATCGCAATTTATTTTAAGAATAAATAACGATTATTTCTAACCTTAGGGATGAAGTATGAAAGGATGAATTGTAAAGAGTAATGATAAACGGAAAATTCATCCTTTCATACTTCATCCCTAAGGTTAGAAATAATCGTTATTTCTCCTTAAAATAAATTTCGATTTTTCGTTCAAAAGAAACATTTGCGGGATTATTGTCAAATGTCATTTCTACAATCTATATAAAATGTTCTTGCATCCTCCATAATACACCAACAAAGTTTTCAATTGTAAGGATTTTGACTATCTACCCCGAAAATTCTAAACTATACATAGCGGCGATCTGTGTACCCAAAAAGGCACCTCTCCTTTTAATTACGCAGTATGCATTATGCGTATCCTCCCAGCATACAACTTAACTAGTGGTATTATTGAATGAGCCACACAAACACCAGTTTTGGCAAATTCAAACAAAAAGACAAACTGCATACCATGGTATCGGGTTATGACCCTTATAATTTCAGAGAGCGGCTTGGATTTCATAATATCCTAAGAGAGTTCTTCAAATTAAAGATACTTCGGCCAGTAAATATGTTTTATTATCTCGGCGTTTCCAAAAAAATATTTTGTCCTCGTCAGGAGAGAACAAAAATTAAAACATTTGGCAAAGCGTTAAAAAAAATTATAAAGCTGCAAGGGCGTTCTCACGCGATATTTCAAATTTTGTACAACATCTAAAGCACGAATCAAAAAACGAGTATAATATTGCGTTAGAACGCCATTGCAGCCTTAGAATAATTTCTAACGCTTTGGCAAATGTTTTAATTTTTGTTCGCTCCTGACGAGGACAAAAGATTTTTGTCGAAACGTTGAGATAATAAAAAGATTCACTGGTCGAAATATCTTTAATTTGAAGAACTATGAATTCCGGCCAGGCAGCCTCTATCCTTACAATCCTACAAGAGGTGTTATAAAATCGGTCGAATTTGCCAAAAGGTGTTTAAGCTGGTGATGTGGCAGAGGCCGATTTACAGGCTAGAATACTACATATAGTTACCGGTAGATGGCACTGATTTTCCGAAAAAAAGAGACACACATCTCCCTTTAATTAAGCATTGAAACAATGCATCATGTTCTATCCTTATAGGTTGGGAGGTAGCCAAGAGTGAGGTGTCGAGGCTGAGGCAAAGACGGACTCCAGTAATCTCTTTTATTACATAAATTGACTGACTACTGGTAGCTAAAAACTGTCGCTATTTATATACAAAATTATATCAAAAGCATTATGCGCAAAACAGGACATTTGCATATCCATAATTAATATGCAAATACACTACACATTATAAATCCATTAAACTAGCGAAACCGTTGGAAGGGTTTACCACTGATGAGCCAGGCCCTCTCATTAATATATCATTGTAGTAAGGGGGCAGTAGAGAATTGTTTAGTTTTAAAAAGAACCATACTCGTTTAAAATAGTGTCAATTTCTTACAAATAATTGTTATCCTCTCAGTATAAAAATTACTTGTGATAATAACGAATCAGCCACAAGACCAGTTTTGGAAAATTCCGAAGAAAAAAAAATCTGAATGCAATGGTTTCAGGTTCCTTATTAAAGGGAGAGGTGCCTTTTTTGGTACATGGATACAATCCTCCCACAACTTTATGTTATATAGCGATCTATGTATTAAGGTTTTCGTATTTTGTTCCTTTATTCTAACGCAGATAATAATGAATATAATGATAAGCTATGACTCAAGTTTTGCTTAGCCTATTTCTGATCCATTGTTTGTAAATTCAAACGAATATTTGTTGAATTATTTTTTATTGTTAAATCGAGAGAGACGTTCTCTACTACATCCTTGATGGAAGCATCATTATCATGTAGGGCATGATCCTGGTTTTCTGACAATACCCCATAGGGGTTACTTATTTTCATCATCTTTATTGCTGAAAAATAATCGCGTGCCGTGTGGCTAAGAGAAAGAGTGTGTCCCTCCACCTTTATCTAAAATGGAAAAAAAAATACTTAGAGGAAGGTTGAACTTTCTTATAATCTAACCTAGCAAGATGAAGTTAATACTAATGATGCTATTGTCACTAAAAAACATTATGAAGGTAAAAATAGACTAATTCTAGAACCGTTCAAAGAGCAGGCAAGATTTACGGAGAAATCTAATGGCGCGAGCTACATGATATAATGTCACGGCACACCAGGGTGTGCATCGGTTGGGGAGAAACATTGCAATAGTGGTCTTTATAAATTGATATTTTGTGTGTGCAGAGAAGATATATTTCCCTATCAAAATAAAAATAGGTATATTCTCTCCGCCTAGTCACTTTCCAGCTAAACACCTCTTTGGAAAATTCTTAATATTTCAACAATCCCTTGTGAATTTCATGAAATCAAAGTCCGCTCTGAACAGATGAGAGCCATTGTCCGACACCATGGTCTCCGAATGGGTGTTCTGAGTTTGGCAAAACTGGTGTTGTGGTTGACCGACCCGAATCTGTTTGTTTTCAGAAATGGTCAATAGATGGTGTATAGTTGTCGCATATATTTTGATTGTAAATATCGTTTCTTTTTATAGTAGACTCTATTGAAGCGTTTTATATATACTATTGTTTACGTATTACCATGGATAGGTGTTTTACATCTAGTTACAGCTAGTTTGAAGAGATGGTCAATAGATAGCATATAGTTGTTGCATCTATTTTAACGGAAGAGTATCATTTCTTTTTATAGTAGTCTCTATTGAAGTGTTTTATATACCATGTTTTACCTATTACCATGGATAGGTATTTTACATCTAGTTACAGCTAGTTTGAAGAGATGGTCAATAGATAGCTTATAGTTGTTGCATCTATTTTACCGAAAGAGTATCATTTCTTTTTATAGTAGTCTCTATTGAAGTGTTTTATATACCATGTTTTGCCTATTACCATGGATAGAATAGGTGTTTTACATCATTGTTTATATACAGTTAAACCTGTCTATAGCGCCCCCTCTTGGGACTCATCAAAATAGGATGCTATAGAGAGGGTGTGCTATAGACAAGTCACCTTTTAATGTAAATCGCATCGTACTACGTATTTAAAATCGGGCGCTATAGAAAGAGAGGCGCTATTTAGAGGGGGCGCTATAGACAGGTTTAACTGTATATTGTTCTCAATCAAATGTCAATATAATTCGGAGATTCCTTTTTGAAAATGTGTTTATCAGTCATAAGACGGTGTCAGGAGGCTAGGGCAAGGTTGAGAATCTGGCGATTGACTGAGAAGATAATGACGATGTCGATGTAGAGATTGAGAGCCGCTGAGATGCAGTCGTCATGCAGCAACGGCCTTGTTTCCCGCTTCATCACCAGCAGTTGGGTATCTTTGATGAGAAACATGGCAGACAGGAGGGTATCAGCCACATAGTAAATCACGTAGAACATCTTCATCGGAAATAACTTGAGTATAACCTCAGCCATCAACGACATCAGCAAGAGAATATCAAGCGTTCCATTCCACGAAGTAAAATCAAGAGATGTTTTCATCGCGAAAAAGGTCAGAGCAACGCAAAGAAAAAGAGCATTTCCCAGGGCCATGAGAACAATCCGTGGATTGGATTGGGATAGATCGCAGCCCAATAGGAAAGCTTGTAGCTGAGTGAAAGCAGCGAAACAGATCAGATTGGAAGGGAAGGTGTGGATAGGCTGGTCGAAGTAGATGATCTTCATGGTGGTGATGAGGAGGTAGAGGCAGGCGATGAGCGGGATCTCCTGGTGGGCGGCCACGTGGTTGCGGAAGTTGGGCAGAAGCACGAAGGATGACACCATAGCCGCAGACATGAGTGCCCGCAGTAGCACGACGGCGTACACCCTGTGCACGAAAGCATTGTGCAACGGGGGACTGGATTCTTCACGTGCCATCTACATATTGTCCCGAATATAAATAAATTTCAAAATGTAGAATTCATTCGCTCCCCATTTTGGAGGCATTCAAGAATGATAGAATCCCTTAGCTACATTGAAGTTAGATCAGTGTCAAGATATATTTCTTCAACATGGCGTCGTTCTGGCCGCACTCAAACTTGCAACATTCCCATGGTCCAACCATTAGTGCCACCGTGGACGCGTCCATGTCAGCTGAGATTTGACGCATGGATCAAATGGACCTCCTCAACTCGATCACTATGCCCCTCCTAGCAGCATCTGTCTGCTGAAAATGCCTCTGTTAGCCTGGCATTCTCTGCTCTTCCACGTAGCCTCTGAGATAAACTCAGAATTGACCAATCCGCCGCGAGAAGAATTTTGTCTATTTAAGGCCTAATCCCCAGTGATGCCGATTTTTGAAAAAATATATATATTTAACTTGTTTCATTTCTGTCTGCCCACAAATTTCGTAATCAATCAGCACTTAGAAGTCTGAAATTTTGTACTTATTCGAACCTGATGACAATTCAGGTTGACAAATTTTGAGACTTCTGGTTGGTCAGAGTGGTCGGGAACGGAATTGCCTTTCAAATTTTATAATTTAATTTTAATGTGCTTCCAGACCACAGGGAAGTTTTAAAGTTTGAACACTCGCTCATTCCAAATACCATTGCAGGTGTACAAATTTTCAGACTTCTGGCTGGTCGAGAAAACCTTTGGTAGTAGCGACTTGAATTCTTCAGTGAATATTCAAGACTTCAAAGAAATAAGAAATACAAATATTCAGGTTCTTATCTGAAACCTTTTTGGAATTAAAAGAAACATTTGTTAAAAATATATCTATTTATCTGTTATAATTAAGTAAAATTTGTTTCCAATATCATCATGCACACATTTATATTAAATATACCTATATATAGGGGTCACATATATATATGGGTAAAACTTTACCAACGGAGGTTTAGAAATGACTATCGTTCTAGACCTGCTCGAGAAGAACATGATAATGATCTAGTTCTTAATATACATCTGAACCATGTAGAAGTCTGGTATTTTATAGGCTGTTTCATTACTGCTAAAAATGAAAGTTCACAAAATTTCATACTTCTAAGTGACCGTCGTGGCATGGCATAGATTAGAGAATAGGATTGTATATTTCCTTTCAAATGAAGATGTTTCTGTGGTGTGTAAAGAGCAGCCATCATTCTATAAAAATATGGTCGGAAATAAATTAATGCCTTGCTTCCTTTCAATTTTTGTGGTCAATTTTGATATAATCCCTGACCACATAGTGTATATTTCAAAAATATAAGAGGTATGGATTTTTAATATAAACTCTTTGTTTTAAGCATTGATAGTTCCCAATCTAAATGGGGGAATACCAGTAACTACGAGTAGCGCGCTAAAAACCCTGTGCTCAGCTAGCCTGGATTATAGAATATAGAGTCCTATATGATTATGGTACCCTGTAAGGTCTCCTGATCCAGTATACTCGCGATGGTATACTCGCTTAAAACAGCTTACAAAGCAAAAGTAATAAATATCAAACTTTTAGCTGACTGTGATGGCCAGATATAGGACATAGAATAGAATTTTTATATTCTCTTTGAAATATGAATAAAATAGGCGCATCAGTTTCTGTAGCGCAATGAACAGCTAGTATCACGGATATTCAAACTTCCAAGAAGGAACCCTGGTTCTTTAGGCGACTAAAGCTAGCCAGATTTTCCCGCATGTAAACTTCCAAATTGCCTCAGACTGTCAATTGACTCTTTCTGTCATATGCAGTCCACCTCACTATACACCCAATCTTCAACTCTGCTATATCAAAGGTCACAGCAATATTCTGGGAAATGAATTAGCAGAACAGAGAGCTAAGCCCGCTGTACCTTCTAACTTATAGACTGTCTTTCAAAATCTATCCATAAATCGTTGCCCACAATAAAAGAACTCAGATCGCACAGAATCTATCGATACACCTATACATTGGATTATACAACCAGTAAGCTCAGAATATTTAGGCCAAGAATATTGATCTCTCTGTTTCCAAGAATCTAACATGAGTGCACTTCAACAATCATCCTAACTAGCCACGCACAAGTAAACTCCGCGAAATTTTAAAAGAGGATCCATTCACCCCAACTGCTAGAATGAAGACCAAACAGCGGGACATCTCCTCTTCATTTGCTCAGCTTTCTGATAACAAAGAAATCAAACGGCCACTCTCCTATGAATTACCTGTAATGAATCAACCTGGAATTAATGAAAATATCCCTAGAAATAAATCTGCTTGACACTATTAATATCTTGGACTTCCACAGTCATTGTAAATAAAACCAGAAAGATTCAAGTCTTGGACTGACAACATGAGTGGTTAGAGAGATCTGTTGAAGGTCTGGGGAACCTGGATTAATCACATATATATTCTAATACTAGCCGAATGACCCGGGCAACGCCCGGGTTTTACCCGATTAAATGTTTTTATTCAAATACTATTCGTTACAATTATAAATTGGCGCCGTGGATGTCACTCTTGTGAAACGTCCCGCTCCAAACTTTGTATCTGAGAAGCGACATTTTTATAGAGAGATGATCTGGCTTTGTGTCTTCTGCTTTTGAATGAATTTTTTTATGTTAGAATTTTGTTCCTGCATACTAAAAATGAACTGTCTTCACCCGTGGTCCCTGTTTTTTGGAATTTTTCCCGATATAAACATGATACAGCAATATTGTCATCACCATTTTCTGACTAAAAATCAACTATTTTTGCCCAGAACCTGTCAATTTCATTTTTTATTGGCTAAAATTCCGATAAATATCTCTTCCAAATGTTTCTCTATGTCCTGTCAAAACACGTTTTACATGTACATTAGGTCAGCTGATATTACTTCCCATCTTCACCGCAAGAGGCGCTGCTTGCGAGCGAAAAGGCAAATTTGCAACGCAATTTGCAAATAACTCGAATAATATTCGGGATAGAGACCTGAAATTTTCACTATAAGTTTTTCCAGCTTCTACTATATATACTGTTAAAATTTCAGTCAGATTAGTTACGTATTGTGGACGTGTATAGCCGACATAGGAACAAACACACATACATACATACATACACTGACTTTTATATATATAGGGATTATAGTGTGGTGAATGGGTTTATGAGTAGATAATAAAACTGGGTGTGTTTAATATTGATGTGCATATTTAAATATTGTAGTGAAGTTTCGTACATACTTATGATTCTAAGTTTTATATAAATTCATGACTAAAAACTAACTGGATAAAAATAATAAATACCTTTTAAAAAAAAAACTTTAATTTATTTATTGCATATGCGCCAAAAATGAAATAAAATATTCTAGCTTCTCTGCCATTGAGCAATTAGATTTATGAGTAAATAAAAGCGGTGGGGGGACGATCATATTGAGAGAAGAGATAAATACTTAGTGAACACTTATAAATAATCGCTAATCAGTGGCTAGGTATTGATTCACATTAGGTTCGAAATTCATGATGATCGTCCCCCGCCGCTTTTATATTCACTCATATGAATCTGATTGCTCAATGGTAGAAGATCCAAAAAAAAAGTCGGTGGATGAGAGGGTAACACGCTCGATTCCCGACAGTCATGAACCGGGATTGAATCCCGCGTTTAAATTTTGTTTAATATGTGAATAACCTTCACATATTATTCACTGTTTCAATTATCATGAACTAGGTTGCTCTTGCTGAGCGGTACCTATTAATGTGATTTTGAACCAGGTAGAAGATCCACCCACACTAAGCTTTATTAAGACCACCGGTCTTATACAGATTCACCACAGGAAGAAATAATAGATGGAGCTCCTGTACTACAGGCAGGACAGCACCCAACAACAGCCTACAGGTCCGACGCATTTCCAGTGGTCACACGTTTCTTTCGAGGTCCTCAAAGTATCCATTTACATCGTCGATAGCCTCTTCATTTGATGAAATTTTGCTCCCTCTCAGTCATTTCCTTAGATTTAGGAAGAGGTAGAAGTCATACGGGATCATTTCTGGGGAATAAGGTGGATGAGGGACCAATTGGCGGCTGCTATATTCGACCTATGGGGCGGAGCATTACCATGGAGAAAAAGCACCTTTTTCCGAACCAATATCGGACGTTTGGCAGGCGATTCTTCCTTCAATCAATCCAGAAGTGTTACATAATATATATACTCTCCTATTATCGTTTTCCATTTTTTCCAGTAGTCAATTAGAATTATTCTTTGAGAATCCCAAAAGACACTGGCCATCACCTTTCCGGCTGACACAACAGTCTTTGCTTTCTTTAGAGTCCTTTCAACCGGACCTGTCCACTGCTTTGACTGTTCTTTGGACTTGGGTGTATAGTGGTGTATTCAGTTCTTGTCAACTGTCACAAAACGACGCCAAAAGTCCCAGGAATTAAGATCAATCAACGATAAATACTTCTGGAAAATGTCTGTCCGCAATCATTGTTGGTCGATCGTAAGCAATCGCGGCACCCATCTGGCACACAGCTTCTTTATCTGTAATTTTACATGAAGGATATATATGGTGTGCTCTGCTTAATGAGATACCCATGATTTCATCTATCTCATGTATCTTCACTCGTCGATCATCCATAATAATTCAATGGATTTTTGATACCAATGGTTATATCCATAGGCAGTCTAGGACTGATTTGTCTTGCGTTGATTTTCGGCTGTTTAAATTCATTCATCCAGTAATAAATGACATTAAATGATGGGGCCGAATCTCTATGAACTTCGTTCAGCTCGGCTTTAATTTGGGAAGCTGACCAACGTTTAAAAAAGAAACATTTGATACCAGTTCGAAATAAATTTGTATCCATTTTGGAATCTTCATTTTAACTCTTGTAGCCCGATAAGTCATAAAATATCAAAGAATTTGACTAAGATGATTTCTATCTATTGCTCACTTCCCATACTGAAAAACATAGAACTGGAGAAATTAAATAGAAAAGAATACCCTCCAGACTCCAACAATAAACCTTTTTTTCAAATAAAATTAGAAGAAAAAGTATCAGATAAGTGAATACAAACCTCTTATTCCATACATTCAACCAAAAACTGGCTTTTAAACTAAAGAAATATGGCATTAGAACTTTTCCATTATCCCCCAAACATTATCAGTCTTTAGAAACCCCATTACTAAGCCAACCAAGAATTTGAAACCATAAAATATCAAAAAGGTAATTTATTCAGCAACATACAACAACTATGTTGTTAAATTAATAGTAGAGCGATAAGGCTGAGAGGGTTCACTACTGATGAGCCAAGCCCGCTCATTTGGTAACTTGTATCATTGCAGTGGGGTTTGTAAGGATAGTATTGATGATTGAAAAGAAGCACATTGCCAGTAAATTTATTTGGTAAGTGCAAAGTCAAACTGCTTTTGTGTACATCTTTTTTTGCTCATCCCTAGTACACGTGGTACAGGCCATGATAATCATGGTGGGTAGAGGTAGGCGACTGCTTTTACTCTAAGTGTATCACATGTCTACACATGTGAAAAGCAGTTTGACTTTGCACTTACAAATATGCCAGAGTCCCGTTTGGAATTTTGCAAGAATCGGGGTCCATTGGAGCATTTTTTTTTTAAATCAGAACAAATTGCCCAAATGCAGGAATCGAACCCGGGTCGTAGTGGTCGAAAGCCAACGGTTTAGACCATATGGTATGGCACATTTGTAAGTGCAAAGTCGAACTGATTTTCACATGTGTAGACATGTGATGCACTTAGAGTAAAAGCAGTCGCCTACCTCTACCCACCATGATTATCATGGCCTGTACCATGTGTACTAGGGATAAGCAACAAAACAACAAATGGTTTGGAAGAGTTGTTGGGAGGAAGACCTGCAATGAGCTAACTAGAAGGACAACAGAATCTCCCTACAGAATGTTGGAGCGGGATCTTTTATATCACCTCATTTCAATAGCATAAATAGAAAATTTCCTCCCTTCCAGCTATTTCTTTATATTTGGGAAGAGGTTACACAGGACCAAATCTGGGGAATAAGGAACCATTTTTTAAACCTATTTCGAACAATTTGGCAGCTGCTAAATTCAACCTATTTCATTTTATCGTGGTGAAAAAGCACCTTTTTCCGAGCCAATCTCGGACATTTGATACACAATTATTGCTTTAATCAATCCAGAATTGTTACATATTCATTAGAATCATTACTTGGGTGTCCCAAAAGACAGTGGTCATCACCTTTCAGCTTAAATAGAATAAAATGACAACAGTGTAAAAAGAGTAGATTTTTCCCAGTCATGCAGAGATTGAATCTCATGTCTTGTCTCACGATTAAGATGGTGGAAAATCTTTGATGTCGCCTGATATCTATTTTTTTTTTAAGGAGACAAAGGCAATTATGTTCACACTTGGTTATCTCGTGTGTCTTCAATAAAGATGTATAAAATAACTTTCAGAGTTATTGTCTGAATCTCAATATACATGCTAAAAGGTACAACTTCCTTTAGTTTTGTCCATGAATTTATATATATAACTATACAGCTATTCTTTAAAGAGATCCATTGAAGAGTATTTACTACTTCAAAGCTATCTTATCCCACTCTCTAATACAGTAGAACCTTCCTGTAAAGAACACCTAATTGCAGAGCCAAAATGTTATTTAAGGAGAGGTGTCCTCTTACCGGAGAGTTGCAAAAGAGTCTTCTTCTTTCTTATCTTCATACTGGGTGAAGTAGAATGCGTCTGCCTTTGCCATCAAGACTGGGAGCACTATTCAGTGGCAGGCCGGCTTAGCTCCAAAAGAAATGGCCGCCTCTGACATGAGGAACAGACGCCATGTGCAGCCGCTACTAACATGGAGTACAGACGCTGCTCATCCTGTATCCCTGGGATTAGGAGCCCTTACAGGGTACTATCAGCCGGGCCAGCTGAGCCCAGGTTTTTTACCGAGCTTGTTACTGCTCCCCTTCCTCCTTTTCATCCGGGCTTGGGACCGGCAAAGACAAAAGAGTAAAAATGATCATTTTGCAAATGAAAAGTATCCTTTGTAGAGAGGTGACCTCTAGCGCGAGTGTCCTCTCATGGAGGTTCTACTGTATTAGAATGTAATAAAGAAACTAAGGGGGAGAAGTCCAACTACACTTCCCTGCAATTTCCCCTGGATCCTTGGAATATTCAACAAAAATAGGGTCAGTTTCCAAGGTGACTATCTCTCTCTCTCTCTCGGCCGTGCGGCCACGCGGTGCGCGAGCTCCGCGTTCTTCGGGCATGGAGGGCGAGAGAATGGAAGTTAGCAATATGTTTTCAGTATTGGCGGATAGCCAATATGACGGGGAACAGAATGGTGCTATTCCTTTCGGTGTTACAACAACGAATGCCGAAATATCGGCGGAAAACAATTCAGTGAAGAATGTTTCAATTTCTGAAACTAACGAGAAGTATGCAAAATCGCCCGTGACAAGCGGCGGATATGCAAATTCGCCTCAATCAAGCCGGAATTGGGCCGACATCGTCGAAAACGATGAAAATTTTGAACAACCCAAAAAGAGAAAGCGTCTGCTTCCTTCGGAAAGTGCGAGTCAGTCTCTGCCTGGTCCATCTCGACAGACGAAAACCACCCGGGACAGCACTACGCCGCGCCAGCCATCGTGCCCTAGGAACACCATCGAGCAAATAAAGGTCTCGAGGCAAATGCTGGCTCAGTGTCGGAGCAAAGCAGCTGCCGGAACCTATGACCAGATGACCTATCTGGAGTTCTCCCCGGAGTTCACCCAAGTAGACTACATCAAGGCTCTGGAAAATAAACTGGGGAAAGGCTGCGTTGTACAGATAGGAAAAGCTTCCGGACAGATCCTAGTTGGCTTCGAGCGGCCTGATATGGCGGAGACGATCATAGAGGATGGTCTGATGATTAAGGGAGCCCTCCTTAAAGCCCTTCCCTACCAAAAGAAGGCAGAAAAAATCACCATCAGCGGTCTCCCATTTGTAATCGAGGACGCCGATATCATCAGGACTCTGAGGCCTTACTGTCAGGTAGTCTCCATCGCCCCTACCGTGAATTCTTCCGGCGGCTACACCTGGCTGGACCTCAAAAAAACTGCGTTCAATCTCATGAACAATGGAAAAAAAATCACAGATCTTCCTAAAAAGATCATTGTGACTGCCAAGGGCGGCTCTGCACTGGCCTACTTGGAGTACGGCTTCCGTTGCTCCAAGTGCTACAGAATGGGACACAAAAGAATGAACTGTCCCCGGATCATCCGGGAGACAAGCACCACCCAACCCTTGAGCCAGACGAGCAGTGTGAAAACCACGGCGCCTGCTCCTAACACCACAGCAGCTGCTTCGCCACCTGCAACATTCTCCCACCCTGCGCCAGTGGCTGCCCCGGCACAGACATCCTCCGCGCCACCTGCTCAAGAGGATATAGCTCTCGAGACTGAGCCCACCACCAGGACCCCGGAAACCTCCACCCAGACAGACCTCAACATCAACAGAGTCGAGAACTCTAGCCATCACAAGATCAAGGATAGATCTAGATCCTTGTCTCCCAAGGCCGGGTCTACGGCTCAACTACAGCTTGACACCCTCCTCGAGCGCCTCCCAGGATCATTCTTTGAAGAGGTTACACTCTTAGGCTTGAAGGAAGAGGAAGTGAAACAGGCCATCGTCTCCCTTCCTCATCTAAGGCTGCTCCTGGAAAAGCTCAGCGTAGAACAAAGTCTGGGGCTGCACACCTTCAATGAAAAGTTGATAAAGGGACTTGGAGGCTCCAAGTCAGCCCTTTACAAGCGGCTATCTGACATCAGAACAAAGACAAGAAGCGCGCAAGAGCTTCCGCCTTGCGTGCCTTAATGTGCGCGGCATTGCCGCTCGACACAGGAGCATTGAATTGTGCTGTTTCCTGAAACAGCACGCAGTTGACATCGCTTTCATTCAAGAAACCAATGTCACCACCCTGGACAGCGTTGAGGACCTCTGCTTGGGATACAGAGCAGCAGTTGTTCCAGCTTCTGGCGCCAGAGGATCCGGCCTCGCCTGCATCTTCTCTTCCGGCGTCCAGATCATCGGACAACAGGTCCTGTCCCCTGGCAAGATCGCCGCCTTTGACGTTACCATCCGGGGATCAAAGGCGACATTTGTCAACTGCCACCTCTCTCATGCTCCTGATGAGCGGCTACAGCAGCTACAGGTCATCGCAGCTGCTGCTGTCAATGAAGACGCGTGGGTCCTTGGGGACCTCAATATCTCCGAGGAGTCTGCGAGCGACATTGCGTCCGGTTCCGTCGAAGCCCTTGGGGAGCTCCTGGACCGGGCCAACCTCGTAGACGCCGCAGCTATCTTCGACGCCACGCACCTACCAACAAGGATCTCCAGTTGCGGAAGCCGGGTGGATGCGAGCAGATTGGATCGAGTGCTTATACCATCAAGTTCCTCCAACCGCGTCACCCGATACTGCAAGAACTCCGACCACCGTGCGGTCCTCCTCCAAACCGGCGAGGCCTCAGAACCTCGACCACCGTGCATTGCTAGCATGCTCCGATCGAGGCTAGTCGTTGGGACAGTAGAAACGCTTCTTGACGAGGCCTTGGGAAACATCGAGGACATGCGGAATGCGGAAATCTGGAGGAGGTGGGGACATATTAAGGCGCATCTGGCCTCCGCCATCAAGTCACTCCACGACCTGCGCAATAACGACGACGACTACATCTCGAGGGCGAGAAAATATGTTCAAGCCAAGCTCGAAGATGTCTCCATCTACTCGGACTATCCCTCCCTGCCGGACCTCGGGCGCGCCTTTCGTCTTCGTCGCAGGGGAACGTCGTCGAATACTTTCTACGACAGCGCAGGTCGAATGATTACGGGACCAGCGGTGAGAGAACTGGCTTTCGTCAACCTGAAAGAGCGCTTTTCCCATCCTTCGTGCTCACCGGAGGACATCGATGGCTTCCTGCGGGGTTTTACTCTAAGGGTCACCATTGAGGAAAGCGATCCACTCCACCGCTATGGGATCGGCGAGGAAGAGATCGTTGCTGCCATCGGTCGTCTGCCAACTGGGAAAGCGGCCGGGTGGGATGACTTGCCCTGCGAGCTCTTCAGGGGTTTTGAGGATTACTTCGCGAGTGCACTCCGTCGGGTCTTCGAGGCGTCCCAGCTCTGCGGGGCTCTGCCCACTTCCATGCAGCGCAGCGAAATGTCTCTGATAGAAAAACCGCACGGTTTACCGGGCCTAGCCGGACTTCGACCCCTCTCCTTGCCAACGACGGACTACAGAGTCCTCAGCGGGGTCCTCTACTGGCGACTGCGACCCCATCTCCGAGACATCGTACCTGAATGCCAGAGCTACGCCGTTCCAGGTAGAACACCAGCCTGGAACATAGCCCGCGTAGCTGATGAAGTTGCCACTGCCTGCAGAGATGAAGCCCCACTGGCAGTCGTCGCCATCGACTTGGAGTCAGCGTTTGACACGCTGGACAGAGGCTTCCTGGTGTCCACTCTTCTCTCCGTCGGTCTGCCGCCAGTCTTCGTGGGGTGGGTTCTTCTGCTCTACGCTGGGGCCGAGGCTGCGGCGAGGATTGAGGGGATTGGGAGAACTCCTCTGTTCCACATGCTCAACGGAGTGAGGCAGGGATGCGCTGCCAGCGCAGCGTTCTTTACCATCTCCACCGGGCCCCTCCTGTTATGCCTGGAACAGCTACTTGGCCGGGATAATGTCCTGGCGTACGCCGACGACATCGTCCTGCTTATCCGCGAGGATGGGCAGCTGGAGGTCGTCAGGAAGATCTTCGAGGACTTCAGGCGTGCGTCAGGAATAAGAGTCAACTTCGGTAAGAGCCAGGGTCTCTGGTGCGGGAGATGAAGGAACCGCACTGACTCCCCGTCGGCAATCTCCTGGAACAGGGAGAAAATCAATATTCTAGGGACCTTAGTGACTCCTGGAATGGGAACTTCGGCTCAAGATCAACACCTGCAAGAGTTGCTGGAGCGAGCCATTGCTAGGTGGTCCCCCTTTGTCCGCGGTCTCTCACTTGCTGGTCGAGCAAAAGCGGCCAATAGCCTGGTGCTCTCGGCCATCTACTATCATCTCCAGGCCTACCTTCCCAGCGAGACCACCATCGGAAGACTGCAGGCAAGATTGGCTCGATTCGTGTGGGGGCACGATCGAACCTCATGGCTTCCCAGTAGCATCCTGGCGCGGCCGATCTCTGTGGGAGGCATGGGACTTCTCGACGTGGGCACTCAGCTCCGGCTGTCGTGCCTTAAGAGTGTCCAGGCAGCACTGCGTGGAGGCCGTAACGCTCACTCTTGGCTCGCTGAGAGCGGGATGTGGCTGACTCCTGCGTCCACTCCTGGCATCTGGCTTCCCCCGCGGCGTCGTCGGAGTCTTCACCTCTTCGAGCCTGCCGCGGAGATCCTAGATCTAAACCACCGGATCTTACAACCTGCACTTCTTCGGGCTCTTCGGGTCGTGGGCGACTGCCGTTTCCTGCGGCCTCCTGAGCTCCTGGCTCCTACAAGATGGCTGGGCTGGCGCATCGGAGAACTGACCGGGCCTGCTCCAAACATCACCATCGCTACGCGAGGCGCCCTCACGGACGTCGCTGCTCTGGGGAGCTTCTGCACACGCCTGATAACCCAGAATGCCCGGGGACGTTATCGCGTCGACAGCCTGGCGGACGCAATCGTGGTGCGCGGGACGACCACCGCCTTCCAGCGCCTAACCACCCGCACAGCCCGCCGCTTGCTTGAGCGTCCGCGCTTGGCTGCGCTGCCCATTACCCAGCTGTTCGGACGGTGGTTCCCCCACGTCAGCATCCCCATCTCCATCAGCTGGTCTTCCCTCCGGCGTTGCGCCTTCTCGGGGCACAATGCTGACGTTGCCGTGCGGCTGGCCCTGCACGCCCTTCCCCATCCAGCACATCCGGCTTCAGCCCGGGAGTCCTGCATCGCCTGTGGGTCCGGAGACCTGTCACTGGCCCACCGCTACTGGTCCTGTAGTCGGATCAGGCCTGTCATCCTGGAGGCCTTCACCATCCTCCAACGGCCTCCTGACCTGCAAAGCTGGATCTTCGGGCATGACCTGGAGGACGACGCCCTGGCCATCATGGCGTCCGCCAAGACCCGCATCTACAAGTACTTCCTGGGCCTGGAGATGCGGGGAGTCCAAGAAGACCCCCTCCTTGTCTGGAGGAGAACCCTATCAAGGTGGTGGAGCCTCCCTAGCTCCTAAAATCATTGTAAATTCCCATTATTTATTCATTACTTTTATCATAATCATTTTGTAAAAATTGACTAGACGTCAATAAAAGTGTTTCAATAGTCAATAGTCTCTCTCTCTCCCAATACCAAACTGTTGACTATGCCTACTCGGACCACCGTGCCGTCCTAATTCAAGTAGGAGACCCAGCTCCTACAAGACTTCCCTGCATCGGAAAGCTGCTACGGTCAGACCTCTTTGTCGATCGAATGGAAACGTTCATCGATGAAATATCGGTAGACCTAGCAAATCTCTCACCCCCGATGTTTTGGGAAAAATGGACCAGGATCAAGGCAAATCTGGTCGCGGAGATACGGTCACTCGCGCCTGCCGTCGCCGAGTCCGGCGGTGGATACATCGAGAGAGCAAGCCTCTTCCTGAGGCGGAGACTGGAGGACGACACTGCCCGCTCCGACTATCCTTCCTTGTCGGACCTCGGGCGTTCCCTCCGAGCCAGACGCCGCTCTCCCTCCATCTTCACCGACGACGACGGCAACGCCATCTCCGGGGGCCAGCTTAGGCGTTTCCTTCTGGAGCGCTTAAGCAGTCGCTTCGCTCAGGCTCCAAGCTCGGAAGAAGCCATCGCCGACTTCCTAGCTGAAGTGACTCCCCTGGAGTTCGACGAGTGGGACCAGCTATTTCTTGCGGACATCTCCCGCGACCAGATAGCGGCAGTCATCCACCGCCTGCCAAACGGCCGTGCCTCGGGATGGGACGGACTACCCTGCGAGTTTGTCAAAGCCTTTGAAGATTTCTTCGCCGAAGTTCTTTGGCAAGTCTTCGAGGCTTCTCGGCTCCGCGGGGCCTTACCTCCATCCTCAAGGCGCAGCAAGGTGTTCTTGCTGCCGAAAGTGCACGGTGGTCCGGGTCTACAGGCATTCCGGCCAATCAGCCTGCCAACGACCGACTACAGGGTCCTCAGCGGCGTGCTCATGGCTCGTCTGCGACGTCATCTACCAGACCTGGTGCCCCAATGTCAGACCTACGCCGTTCCAGGACGGTCATCTTCCTGGAATATCGCGCGAGTGTCTGACGAAGCCGCCGGGGCATCCAGATATGACACGCCGCTGGCTGTCATCTCTTTGGACCTGAAGTCGGCCTTCGACACCCTGAGCAGGAGCTACCTGTTCGCCCTGCTGGAGAAGCTGGGCCTACCATCTACCTTCCTAGGGTGGATTGCTGTCCTCTACGGGGAAGCAGACGCCTCCATCCGGGTCGGAGATGTCTACACCAAGGCCTTCCCGCTTCTCAACGGGGTGAGGCAGGGCTGCCGTCTCAGCGCCGCGCTCTTCAGCATCGGAGTTGGACCTTTGCTACGCCGCCTCGAGAGGACCTTGGGCCGCGGCAACTCGCGTACTCTTCATCAGGGACGACGCTCAGTTTGAGCTCGTGCCCCTGATCTTTGAAGAGTTCCGCATGTCCTCCGGGGTGGCTGTCAACTTCAAGAAGAGCTGCGGGCTCTGGTGCGGTTCCTGGAAGCACCGGACGGATTCTCCTCTGGGAATCTCCTGGACGTCCGAGTCGCTGACCGTCTTAGGCTGCACCATCACCACCAGGAACACCGTCGCCTCCCAGGCCTCACACCTGATGGGGCTGCTGGAGCGAGCCATCGCGAGGTGGTCGCCCTTCACCCGCGGACTGTCGCTGGTGGGTCGTGCTCGCGCGGCCAACAGCCTGGTCCTGGGTTCCATCCTGCACCACCTCCATGGCTACCTTCCACCAGAAACCACCATCGGCCGGCTGCAGGCGCGGTTGGCGCGCTTCGTGTGGGGTACGAGCCGAGTCTCGTGGCTCCCCGGACGCATTCTGGCTCATCCAGTCTCCGATGGTGGCGTCGGCCTGCTTGACATCGCGGGCCAGCTTCGGCTCGCCTGCCTGAAGGGGGTCCAGGCCTCTCTTCGCGGCGCCGCCAACGGCTACTCTTGGCTGGTCCGCAGCCGGGCGTGGCTGACACCTCCGGCTCCTGACGTCTGGCACTCGCCTAGGAGGAGGAGACTACTGAGCCTGTGGGAGGCCGCGTCCAGCGTCCTCGAGCTTGACCACCGGGTTCTTCATCCCGCCTGCCTGAGGTCCCTGCGTCTTCGAGGTGACAACAGGTTCCTGCGGCCGCCAGACTTGCTGGCTCCCAAGCGCTGGCTACAGGCAACTGTCGGGGACTTCTCCGATGGCGCCCCTGCACTTGCGCGCTCAACGCGGGCCGCGCTCCTAGATGCGCAGCACCTGGGGGCCTTCTGCCAACGTCTCCTGCGGGAAAACGCCAGCTCCAGCTATCATGCGGAGTACGAGGCGGAGACCATCGTACTGCGGGGATCGGCGACCCCCATCACCCGCCTACCCAGCCAGAGGGCGCGCCGGGCATTTGACTCGGCACGGCTCCAGGCCCATCCTACTGCAGAGCTGGCTGCCCGGTGGACTCCCACCGTGGATGTGCCCCGCTCCATCCCCTGGGCCGACCTGCGTCGGAACTGCTTCTCGGGGCACGACGCAGATGTCGCCCTACGGCTGGCCCTCCATGCCCTACCACATCCTGACCATCCTGCCTCGAGGCGTGCCAACTGTGCCGCCTGTGGGTCCAGCGACGGGTCGCTGGCCCACAGATATTGGAGTTGCCGAGCCGTGCGAACCCTGCTCCTGGAAGTGTTCGCTTCCTGCGACTTGCCCCTGGATCTGCAGGCCTGGCTCTTCGGCGTCGGCCTCCATCCCGAGGCAGTGAAGCTAACAAGTGTGGCGAAGGCTACCATCTACAAGTACCATCTTGGTCTTGAGTTGGGTAATGCCAGCCAACACATCGACCTGCCCACCCTGTGGGAAAGAACTCTCGCAGTCCATCGGTGGCGGAGTCTTTCTCGCGGTGGGCGCCACCAATGAAGACCTTGTATATATTTTATATATATGTATATTTATCAATTGCTTTATATATTTATATCTATTTATTCTTGTATTTTTCATTATATAATCTTATTTATTCATATTTTCATTTAATCTGTATTTAATCTTATATAATCTTATATGGACGTTATAATAAATCAGTTTCAATCTCAATCTCTCTCGCCTGGCCGCCGTTCCCATCTCGCGGTATCTCCGGCGCTGGGCGCCTGTCGTCGACGTGCCCTCCACCAGCCTGGCGTTCTCATCTCTCCGTCGCTGCTCCTTCGGGGCCATGCAGCGGACATCGCTCTGCGGCTAGCCCTGCACGCCCTGCCTCATCCGGGGCACCCGGCGTCGAGCCAGCCCGTCTGCATCGCCTGCGGCTCCAGCGACCTGTCGCTGGCTCATCGCTACTGGTCCTGCAGCGCCGTCCGCCCTCTCATCCGAGAGGTGTTCTCCATCATCGGGCAGCCGCCGGACCTGCAATCCTGGATCTTCGCGGTGAACCTCGAGAACCACGCCATCACCATCTCCTCAGCGGCAAAGCATGCCATCTACGTCTTCTTCGTAGATCGCGAGATGCGTGGTATCTCTGGGGACCCATTGGCGATCTTCCATCAAACTCTGCAGCGGTGGCAGAGGCGCCATGTACATAGTTGTATTTTTTAATCATTTTTAAAATCATTTTTTATTATAACCATCATCCTCATTATAAATTTCTCATTTTCTTATAATTAGTGCGGACTGTGCACTTTACATGTATTGACAGGATGTCAATAAAAATATGTCAATTGTCAAATTGTCTCTCTCTCTCTCTCTCTCTCTCTCATGATAACGGAACTCCGCCTTTGCCGGTCCCAAGCCCAGATGAAAAAGGAGGAGGAGGAGCAGTAACAAGCTCACTAAAAAAACCTGGGTTCAGCTGGCCCGGCTGATAGTACCCTGTAAGGGCTCCTAATCCAGGGATACAGGATGAGCAGTGTTTGTACTCCATGTTAGGAGTGGCTGTACATGGTGTCTGTTCCTCATGTCAGAGGCGGCCATTTCTTTTGGAGCTAAGTCGGCCTGCCACTGAGTAGTTCTCCCAGTCTTAATGACAAAGGCAGATGCATTCTACTTCATCCAGTGTGGAGATAAGAAAGAAGAAGAAGAAGATGATAACGGACACCCATTTTCAAATGAAGAACAAGCTTTACAGATCCAAGATAGAAAACATTGTGACTGCAGTGAAAGAGATGTACAGAGACATCTGAGGCTCTTCATTAGACACAACAATAAAGAAAATGTAGTTCAAGGAGCATGGACTCATTAAATTTATGTAATCTTTGCACAAAGGGATAAGAAACAACAACAGAAACTATTGAAGAAAAACACAAAATATATGAAAATGAATTTAATAAATGAGAAGCAGACTAGTTTTTTCAACTAAAAATATATTTTCAATTTATATAAAATATACACTATTTACATGTTTCAAAAGATGAATCCATATATGAGAGAGAGTGTCATATACAATAATAATTAAGAAGTTAACTGGCTTTGGAAGATTTTTTCTTTCCCTTGTACTTTTTCTTTTTGATCTTGTTCTCCTTGGATTCGACCAGAGGGACTGTGGCAAACTGGCTCTGGAAATTGGCCAGTCTGGAGGTTTTATCCTCCAGGGTGCTGAAGACGGAAGCCCTTGGGTTCAATGGAGGCTCAGCAGCTTGTGTTTCCTCCTTGTCTATACCCTGTCCAAACACATTTACATTTGTAAGTGCAAAGTCGAACTGCTTTTCACATGTGTGGTGCACTTACAGTACCATGATTATCATGGCCTGTACCACATGTACTAGGAATAAGCGAAAAAAAAAACGTTTATATTATTCAAAATTCTTCAAATGATTCTTGATTTAAAAATAAATCTACAAAGACAATGGTCGCCTCTCCCTTCAAAATAGATGTCAAAACTAGACACCATCTAATGACAATGCCACAAACTAACAGCTTCAGTCGGTGGACAAAGCCACAACACCAGCTTTATCAAACTGGAAAGCATCAACCTAGAGACCATGGTGTCGGACTAATGGCCCTTGTCAGTCTAGGGCGGACTTTATTCCATGAGATCCACAAGGGATCCAATGGAATCTTCACCATCTTGCAAAGAGGTGTTTAGCTGGCAAAGTGGCTGGGCCTAGCTAGCTAGAGGCCACTAGTTTGTGGCGACAGTCAATATATGGCGTCTGTTGTTGTTTCTTATCCCCTTGCGTAAATATTACATGAATTCCATGAGTTCATGCTCCTCAAGCTGTTTTATGATAAGCAGCGGCCTCTCCCAAAGGTCCTGTTTAGATGACATCTAGCTTTGATGTCTATTTTGATGGGAGAGGCAACTTTTGTCTTTGTAGATCAATATCCTCCCGGCAAAATTTCCATCTACAGGGTGGCCCATGATTCCTGAACCCTTTTATTTTTTATTAAAATTTTCAGGACTTATGAGCCACCCTGTTTATTAAAAATAAATGTTCTCCCCTCTGATCTATAATTTATTAAAATAAATAATGCTTCCACATTATTGACTCAATCTATTGATGTGTACTACTCATCCCCAGCAGACACCATCAAAAATCTCAAGCTTTACAAGCTTGATACCCTACTATGATAGAGTGGAGATAAGAAAGAAGAAGGAGAAGAATGCTTCCAGAGCTGAGTTTCTTTAATAACCTTTTATTTTCTCAAGCTTTCACAGCCCTTCAACAGGATTCATTTTAGTTAATGAGATTAGACCTCCTCCGTACCATCAAAACCCAATGCCTGCAGGAATGGAAATCTAATGCTGCACATGACTGGAACAGAGCAGGAGGGACAAGCACCAGTTCTGTCCTCCCAAGAGAACAACAGTCTTTGATTTCCAGATTTAAGTCTGGTCATCTACGGACAATGACTTTCCAGAATGGTTGCAAGGTTTTCACACTATGTACTAAGTGCAATTCTCAACCTGCAACCCCAAACCACATTATTGACTGTATTGACTCATCCATTGATGAGCTCTACTCATTCCTAGCAGAAACCATCAAAAGTCTCAAACTTTACAAGCTTGATACCCTAATGTGATTGAATGGAGATAAGAAAGAAGAAGAAGAAGAGGTAATGAGATACTCCTGTTGGAGGACTGATGAAAGCTTAAAAATAAAAGGTTTGCACAAGAAACTTAGCTCAGTGAAAGCATTAAATTATTCAAATGTGTGTGTACTTATATGGCCAAAAACAGGCCATCTAAATATACAAAATTTATATATGGGATATACCTCAGGATAGACCTCATTATTTTTCTCCTTTAATATTTTAAGATATTTAACTTATTCTGATTGCAACTTTTATAATAATTTTTACATGCACAAGTTTTCCCCACCTACTTTGTATTTTTAAAATTATTTCAACTGTGATATTATAACACTATGCGGCGCTGAGTTTGTTTATACAAAAATATAATGCCTTGATAAAGGTTTGGCGTTCAGCCAGCTGAAATATTGGCAAATAAATCTTTTATCCAATCCAATATATGCCTTTTTATTATCTAATGATTTAAGTATGGGTTCCTTTATTTTCAAAATAAAATATATTTATTTGTATACAAGAAAATGAGACCTAATCCAAATAAATGAATAGTGGGTGATGTTTAGGTAACAACGCTGTTACCGATACATCACACACTTTTAATTTTTTTGGATTATGTCTCATTTTCTTGTATCTATAATATATAATCCAAATTTTGCCTCATCATATTTATATGTAATTTAATTTCCCCAAAAGCATATTTCCATACCATAACTAAAATTCCATTCTCGGTGTCACATATCTAAGTAGAATCATTCAATACAGTATTAGAGCTCTGATAAAAAGCAGTGGTCAGGTGGATTAATGCAGTGTCGGGCAACCGGTGTGCCGTGGCACACTGGTGTGCCGCGAAGAATTCTAGGTGTGCCGCGAACATTTTTGTAGGTATTTAGAACTTTTGGTTAAATTTAAAAATAATGTTTCAAAAAATATTTTTTATAATTTTTATTCAATTTTAATAATTTTTTTCAAAAATTTTCATATAAAAAATGAAATAAAAAAAAAGCAAGTTGCAAATAAAACAATCTTTTAATGATTCATCAACAAAATGGGCTATACAGCTTGATGAAACCACAGATATTAGTAATAAAGCTCAATTGCTGGCATTTTTGAGGTTCGTCGATACAAGAAAAATTGTGAATAACTACTTTTTTTGTAAAGAATTAAAACAAAGAACGACTGGTGCGGACATTTTTGAATTAGTTGATGAAAATGTTATGAAGTATAACTTGAGATGGGAAAATTGTGTTAGCGTCTGTACGGATGGAGCTCCAGCTATGAAAGGTTCAAGAAAGGGATTGATAGCACATGTCATAAAAAAAAAATCCAAATATCAAATTTGTTCACTGTATGATTCATAGAGAAATGTTAGTGTCAAAGTCGGTTCCTCCCATCCTTGTCACAACTCTAGATGAAGTTGTCAAAGTAGTCAATTACATCAAATCAAATGCTCTTCGATCGAGAATTTTTTCAACATTTTGTGAAGCAATGGATTCCGATTATAAAAATTTATTGTTTCATACTGAAGTCAGATGGTTGTCGAAAGGCAAAGTTTTAAATCTATTTATTTCAATGAAAAATGAAATAATGGCATTCATTGATAACGAAGAGATTAATTTTCCTTTCATGATGAGTGATGTTTGGTGGTTACGAGTTTCATTTTTGGGTGATATTTTCGACAAATTAAACAGCCTTAATTTAAATTTGCAAGGTGCTCAGGAGAACATTATCACTATCTCCACCAAGTTGAAAGCGTTTAAGGAAAAACTCAGTTTATGGAATTTAAACATTGCTAAAGAAAACTTTGCATCTTTTCCGATGGTTCAAGAGAATCCATCAAAATCTATTATCAAAAAATAAGTCGAAGAAACTTTGACATTACTATCCGCTTCTTTTGATAAATATTTTCCTTACTTGGACGTTGAAAAGATGTAATGGGTAGTTAACCCATTTATGCACTGTGAAATTCAACATCTGGAAGAAGAAATGCAAGAAAACTTAATTGATTTAAAAAACGATTTAGTTTTCAAAAGACTATTCACTGAAAAGGAGCTATCTGAGTTTTGGTTGTGCTTAAACTCCAAATTTCTTAAACTTAGTAATGCGGCCATCGAATCATTGTTGCCATTTGGAAGTTCCTACCTGTGTGAGCAAGGTTTTTCAACACTCACAGAAATGAAGTCTAAGAAGCGCGAAAGAATTCAAATGATAGATGAGGAGATGCGCGTTTGTCTTTCACAAGTAGATCCCCGTATTGATTTGATATGCTCTCAAAAACAATCGCAATGCTCGCATTGATTATGTTAATTTAATATTGAAAATTAATAAAATGTGATATATATGTTTAAATTTTTGCTAGTATTTATTGTTGTATTTTAATTACCTACGAGGAAATTTATAGTGAGAACCACAGGTGCGCCGCGAAAAAAAGAAATTAAGCTTAGTGCGCCGCAACTCGAAAAAGGTTGCCCGACACTGGATTAATGGAAAAGAAAAGTCAACTTACATTAGAGTCAGAGATGCCATTAGGAAGGATCTTGGCGAGGTTTGAGGAAGTCTCCTGCAACATCAAGTTAGAGTGATTAACTTTGTGTTTTAAGGGGGACAGTGGAAGGATGGTATAAACTGTTGGTTTTTGACAGCTAGGACACAGGATCGAATCCTGCATTGAGCTTTTTTTTTTTTAATGCCCCAATGGCCCCTGATTCTTGCAAAAGTCCTAATCCACCAGCGAGTGCAAGTAACCAAACGGGGCTCTGGAACATTTGTAAGTGCAAAGTCGAACTGCTTTTCATATGTGTAGACATGTGGTGCACTTACAGCAAAAGCAGTCGTCAACTTCTACCCACCATGATTATCATAGCCTGTACCATGTGTACTAGGGATAAGCAAAAAAAAAAAAATTAACAAAATGTCACAAACCGTTCATTTTGTGACATCAATTTTACATCATCAATTTGGATTTTGTCTGTTGTTGTTATTGTTTCTTATCCCCTTGTGCAAAGATTACATGAATTCCATGAGTTCATGCTCCTCAAGCTGGATTTGATCTTGTTACTTATGTTTTCAAGAGCATGGAAGAACAAAAGGAAGTGTAGAGAGAGCATATTGAGGAAGGAGTAATGTCTTACCTCTTCTTTCAGGTCAGTTTTCATCGCTGCTATCTGTAATTTGACAAGGTTCTTCTTATCCTTATGAGGGTTCTTGTTGCTAGCCTCTCTTTGGAGCTGAAACATCAAGTTGGTTAGAGCTCATCATTCAGACTAAATCCTGGAGATGCACCATTCCACATTGGTAGAGAAAATAATGGTCACATCAACCAAACTATATTCTCTTTATACTCTACAAGTCAGCACCTTCTACTACCTTTATCAAGGAGATGTTGCATTTCACTACAGAAACTGTTCAACCAGCAAATGATCTGTAGATTATATGCCTAAAAGCAGTCGCCTACTTTTACTCACTATGATTATCATGGCCTGTACCACGTGTACTAGGGATAAGCAAACAATATATACAGTTAAACCTGTCTATAGCGCCCCCTCTTGGGACTCACCAAAATAGGGTGCTATAGACAGGTCACTTTTAATGTAAAATGCTTGCATTTTAATGTTTAAAATGGGGTGCTATAGAGAGGAAGGCGCTATTTAGAGGGGATGCTATAGACAGGTTTAACTGTATATTATATGCCAGTTACATAACCCTAGTGGTCACTACCAATGACAGAGACTGCTTCTGTGTTCACCTCATTCACTAACATAAGACGGACAGTAGACGAGTGATCTAAACCTGTGGTTTTTAACCGCTATGACCTGGGATTGAATCCCACATTGAGAATTTTTTTCTAATAAAAAAAAATTGTTACAATGGCCCCCGATTCTTGCAAATTCCAACCCCACCAGCAAGTGCAAATAACCAAATAAGACTCTGGCACACT
This sequence comes from Cordylochernes scorpioides, assembly GCA_030710605.1. Lineage (NCBI taxonomy): Eukaryota > Metazoa > Arthropoda > Arachnida > Pseudoscorpiones > Chernetidae > Cordylochernes > Cordylochernes scorpioides. The sequence continues at coordinate 69,927,415 of CP092876.1, forward strand.
TTTAAGTGTAAAAGTCAAACTGCTTTTCATATGTGTAGACATGTGATGCACTTACAGTAAAAGCAGTCGTTAACTTCTACCCACCATGATTATCGTGGCCTGTGTACTAGGAATAATAAAATTTTAAAAACACAGATTTTACTCATCCATCCCAACTGAGATATTGGCATCGTGTAAATAAATACCTATATTTACATATTTCTCCTCATCTTTGTATTTGCACAAATAAAATACATTAAAACCCCTCTATAGCGAACCCTAATGTAACTGAACCTGTGGTTCGTTATAGCCATAGTTCACTGTATTATAAAATAAAAAAGGGATTGTTCAACCCCACCATCGAGTGCAAGTAACCAAACGGGGCTCTGGCACATTTGTAAGTGCAAATTCGAACTGCTTTTCACATGTGTAGACATGTGGTGCACTTACAGTAAAAGCAGTCGCCTACTTTTGCCCACCATGATTATCATGGCCTGTACCACGTGTACTAGGGATAAGCAAAAAATAAAATAAAATAAAAAAGGGGGAATATTTCAGGTTCATTTTATATTTCATTTTATCAGGGTTTTACTGTATGAGGTGGAGCCTGTTGTTTTACTAGAGGCAATACTGGCTAGTCCACAACAGTCAATGTGGCCAAAGAAAGAGGGGAACCAACCTGCTGGTAGAGTCCCAAGTTGAGGTAGTAGCCGTGGGAGTGTGGGTCCACCAGGTTGGTGCCAATCAAGGAGGTAGCCTGGAGCTTGGTGAGATCTTCCTCAGTGACAAACTTGTAATCACTGTAAACTGTAACATCACAGCTGCTGTAGTTAGTGTGGCTTACATAGCGTATGCATGGTATGATATTCATATAATATACCATATATATACCATATACATATATATGATCACTTTGGCTTGCATTAGATGCACTAAACAGGACCATTGGGAAAAGCCGCTCCTTATCATCAAACAGCTCAAGGAGCATGGATTCATGGAATTTGTGTAATCTTTGTACAGTCTTTGCACAAGGGGATAAAAAAACAACAACAATTACATATAGTTAAACCTGTCTATAGTGCCCCCTCTAAATAGCACCTTCCTCTCTATAGCGCCCGATTTTAAACATTAAAATGTAAACATTTTACATTAAAAGTGACCTGTCTATAGCACCCCCTCTCTATAGCACCCTATTTTGGTGAGTCCCAAGAGGGGGCGCTATAGACAGGTTTAATTGTATATGAATATATGATCATTTTGGCTTGCATTAGATGCACTAAACAGGACAGTTGGGAGAAGCCGCTCCTTATCAAATAGCTCAAGGAGCATGGACTCATGGAAAATGGGTAATCTTTGCACAAGGGGATATAAAACAACAACAATTACATATATATGATATATATATGATACATTTTGAATGATAGAATGTAAATTTTATTTTGTTTTTTTTTTCTAAAGATTTAACTAAATGGTGTATGTAAATTTTGTTTTGTTTAAAAAGATTTGAGGAAAATAAAGAGATGATTATTGAAGTGGAGACGGCCACAAACGACTGCTAATTCTTTTCACACATCTAGAATAGAATTATATCAGCTAGTCGACAGGATCGCTGCCTACGGGAATAAATTCGAAATGACATCGAAGAAAGACTTGAAAACTTTACCGAAAGAAGAGGTTGTTACCGGAGCGAGAGTAGACAGTTCAATTAAAGAAATCTTGCCGATTTTCAACCCGGATACAGGCCTTACGTATCAAGAATGGCGAAATCTTTTTGAAAGAACAGTCAAACTTCAAAATATTTCAGAAAATGATGCTCTAACGATGATTCCAAGCATCTTTAAGGGAAAAGCGTTAGAGATATACGCCTCGATGTGCCAGGACGTGTTCACGTTGGATGAACTTCACCAAGCTATGAATACATTTTTCCCGGTATCGACAAGTGGATTGATGAGGCAGTTTTGGACTGAAAAGAAGCTACCATCGCAACCCCTTATGGACTACTACTTTAATAAACTGAAGTTGGCAAAAATATTGAATATAAGTTCGGAGCAGACCCTGGAAGCGCTTTCTTCGAATGTAAACGCAAAGCTGAGACCATTTTTGATCGTTGCCAATCCGGCTAATCTGGACCTGTGGATTAGGATTGCATCCTCCCTGGAAGAAGGATTTCGACAGGAAGAGACATCTTCACCCTTTAATGGCCCCAGATATCGACGGGACTTTCAAAATGTCGACTCAAGGAATGCAACGCCTTCACAGGATTCTCTTCCTTCAGGTGCCCGCCCCGGCAGAGAGGTTGGCGACCGACAAGAAACCCGGCGAAAGCAGTTTTACCAAGACTTTCGAGGTAATGTAGGGCAACATTGATGGTGCCCAGGAGTGATGAGTGACGTTGGGGTAGATTCATTGCTCTTGGGAACCTATTTAGTACTCTTTGATTCCGGCAGTGACATTAATATTATTTCAGTACACCTATTACCTGAATGCCTTTTAGATAAGATAAATAACTCTAGCCAACAACACACAAACACACCTAATATAATTAGCACTGTATCTAACCGTATTGGAATATTTGGACACATTTGTTTAACGATCAGAATTGGAGATATAACTAACAATATGTTATTCTATATTATTGATAATCCAAATTTGAATTTTCTGATAGTATCCACTAAGTACCTGAAATATTTTAACCTAAAGATTGATTTTGATGAGAATGTTATTATGCAAAATAATGTGTTTTTATCCAAATTTCAATATACATTTTCTAAAGATGAACTCAATGCTTTGCAATATTGTGATAACTCAAAAAAATATTTTGGTGTTTCTAATAATGTTAAATATTGTAAAAAACATAATTATTGTTTAAAACTTTCAGGAAAATGCAATCACATAAAAAAATTACCTCTTTTAGATAAAACTATTGATCAATATAACATAAATGTCCCCTCTTGTTTTAAATCTAAACTCGTTTACCAACCAAACTTTCGACCCTTACCCTTGCCAAATCTAGAAGACAGCTATATAAATAATGATGACAAACTTAAGAATAATTTCTACATTTTATTGAATCGCTATAATGATATTTTTGGTGAAAACAAGTATAATATTAGACCATTAAAAGTAGATCCCCCCAGGTTAAGACTCAAAGATAAAACTCCTGTTTGTCTCAGACCTTATCGACATAATCCCAGGGACACCGAAATAATTAAGGAACAAATTAGGCAATTATTAAAATATGGGATTATTAGGCATGCTTCTTCTCCATATAGTTCGCCAGTAACTTTAGCACATAAAAAGGGAGAAAATGATAAATCTAGACTATGTATCGACTTTAGGAAATTGAATTCAAAATTGATAGGAGATAGTTTCCCAATTCCTTTAGTTGAAAATATCATCCAAAAGGTGCAAGGCTCAAAAGTATTCTCGTGCCTTGATATTCTAAGTGCATACTGGACTATTGGTTTACATGAAAAAGATCAACCTATTACTTGCTTTACCACCACAGAAGGCTCTTACCAATGGTGCAGATTACCATTTGGATTGCGGACAGCTCCTGCTATTTTTAACAGGATCCTCACTTCCATATTGCAGAAATATGAACTTAAAAATATAATATCTTACTTTGACGATATATTGGTTTTCTCAAAAGATACCGAATCCCATTTAGAACACCTTGGGGAAATATTTGCAATCCTACAAGAGGAAGGTATCCAACTTAGGAAAGACAAATGTTTGTTTTTTATGCAAAAGATAAATTATTTGGGTTACGAAATTTTTGGAGATCAAATCTCTCCTTCAAGTACTAATGTTGGTATAATTAAATCTTTGCCCCCTCCTCGTGATGTTAGATGCTTAAGGTCATTTTTGGGCAGCGTTACGCATTATGCAAAATTTATAGATAATTTTAATAAGTTGAGAGCGCCTTTAAATGATCTATTGAAAAAAGATGTAAAATTCACGTGGAGTGAAGAGTGTCAGAGGAGTTTTGAAGCCCTTAAAGAAGCATTAGTTTCGAAACCAATACTCCAAATTTATAATCCATTGTTAGCTACACATATCTTTTGCGACGCTAGTATTGCAGGTTTAGGAGGCGTACTTAAACAGGAGTATCCTGATGGCACCTTAAGACCCATAGCGTTTTATAGTAGGGCTTTAAGGGGAGCAGAATTCAAGTATACAATAACAGAACTTGAATTATTGGCGATAATAGAAACATGTAAAAGATATCATCCCTATATTTCAGGTCAACATGTGATAGTTCATACCGACCATAAGGCATTAATTTGGTTAAATAATTTCAAACATACTAACGGTAGATTATTCCGATGGGCGCTAAAATTATCAGAATATGATTTGGAATTTAAATATAATAAGGGATGTGAGAATCATGAAGCCGACATGTTGTCTCGACTGCCATATACCTGCTTCTTAACTGTTCAAAATATAGAACAAGAACAAAAATCATTACTTAAGCCTTCATCTAAACTATATTTCATTAAAAACGGTATAACTTATATTAGGCTAAAAAATAGAGATAGGATTATCGTACCACCCTCCTTACAACAACAATTGATAAGCAGGGTTCACGAAAGTTTAGGACACCCAGGCATAAGTTCAATGGCTAGAGTTATCTCAACTCAATATTATTTCAAAGGAATGATAGGACAAATAAAAAATTATATTTTGAAATGTAAAATATGTCAGTCTGTAAAGAAGCCAACTACACCTTCGTATGGACTCATGGGTAATTTACCACTAGCTGAGAAACCATTTGATGTAGTTGCCCTTGACAGTATTTTAGGATTAGGGGATTATAACAGTACAAAGAATTGTCTTCATGTGATAGTTGATCATCACTCAAGATACATCTGGGCTTATCCTTCTAAGAGTACGTCTATAGCAACGTACATCAATATAATAAATCAGTTATTAAATATAGGTAAACCAAAAATTATCGTTACTGATAGGCACCCCTCATTTGTGTCCCAAAGGTTTAACAAATTTATACAAGAAAAGGGCATAAAACACGTGATGACATCCCCTTCGCACCCACAGTGTAATGGGCTTGTAGAGAGGGCGAATGCGACAATTATCTCAAAGCTTAGACTTCACCATCAACAAAATCCCAGAATACCATGGCCCAAATTATTACAAAAGGCCTTAGAAGAATATCGGAGTATTCCTCATTCCATAACTAAAATGCCTCCCGTTTATTTACTTTTTGGCATAACGCCATCATATATCAATAAATTAACAATAGCATATCCACCCATAGAAGAGGCTAGGAAAATTGCAACTGAAAATACCGAAAAATTACATCTTAAATTGGTAAAAAGATATAATGAATCCCATAAAACGCCTAATCTAAAAATAGGGGATAAGGTCCTTTATAAGATCCCTTACCAATCAGGTCAAGGTAAGCTCATGCCAGCCTTTTATCCAGAACCATACACCATAATTTCCATACCCTCACCACAAACCATAGAAATAGATAAGCCTTGCCAACCCGAAAATAAGCATGCAACGATAGTTAATATTTCTAAAGTAAAGCTCTGGGATCCGGTAACTGAAGACAATACTGAACCACCATTCCCATTTCAGGAAGAAGAGGATTTGGAGGGATGCTTGGGTATCGAACCTAACAAGCAAGCTTCCACCGATAGTCCTCAGGTTTTATTCTCTTCCATTAAAGAAAAAAAAAATCCAGATCACCCCACAGAGCCCCTGGAGAAACTACTGCCGGTTTCGGGAAAATAAAAAAAAAAGTTGCCCTGGAATGGGATTCTACATGGAGAGTGTCTCCATAGACATGTAATGTCCATATCATTTTTTTTCCTGCCTATTGTTAGTTAGGTTTTGTATGGCCACCTTTTCCTGTGATTTTCCCCAACTAACAGGCTTTGGTCGCCTTTTTACCTCTAACAATATGGTTACTTGTGTAATATAATTTTTTGCAATGTATCTTATCCTTTACCTTCCATCCCCTCCCAACCTCCGTTGAGAAAAAAATTAATACAATTTTTTTTTTTTTGTGGGGGGTAGTGATACATTTTGAATGATAGAATGTAAATTTTATTTTGTTTTTTTTTTCTAAAGATTTAACTAAATGGTGTATGTAAATTTTGTTTTGTTTAAAAAGATTTGAGGAAAATAAAGAGATGATTATTGAAGTGGAGACGGCCACAAACGACTGCTAATTCTTTTCACACATCTAGAATAGAATTATATCATATATATATATGGATATGCATGTATGGTATACATATGGTTTACATACAGGGATACAATATTAAAAATTTTAATATTGATTTCAACACCTGATCTTTTTATCTTTTATTTTTTTCTTTCGTTTTTTCATACAGGGCTACATTATGTAACTGCCCCAAATCAGAGAAAATGATTCCTTCCCATATGTGACTAAGATGATAGAAAATATGCATTCATATTGATATGCACTGTTAATATTCAACAACACAGAATCCTGCTGCTTCAGGAACTTTTTTTCTAAAAGTTTCACAAGTCCAATCCCACAAGTGAGTGCAAATAACCAAAGAGGATTCAGTTATCTTATAATTTCTAACTGCTTTCTACATGTATAGATGTGTAGTGCGCTTACAGCAAAAGTAATTGCTGACTACCCAATGTGATTATCATGGCCTTACCATGTATATATACAAGAGAAAATTTGAAAATCTCTTGGTGAAGGTATTTGGATAAAAAATCTGTAATTTTTCTAAGTAAAATAATGGCACATGAAAACTTTTGATTTTCACTTGCATAGGAAGAATGCTATATAATGAGTTACAGTAGAGTCCCATGAGAAACTATGGAGCCTGAAAAATAAGGCTAAATCTGGTTTTTCTTCTGGAGGTGTTATCTTATCACAGACACACTGTGCTTCAATTGAAAGACTCCTCATGATTTGGCCTGACATGACAGTTTCTGATAAGAGACCACCTCCAGGAGAGACCAGATTTATCTATGTTTTGGGCTGTGGTCTCTCATTGGAGACTACTGTATCTTATAAGAACATTAACTCCGTCTTTGCCGGTCCCAAGCTCAGATGAAAAAGGAGGTGGGGAACAGTAACAAGCTTGCTAAAAAAACCAGGCTTTAGCTGAAACTACTCTGTAAGGGCTCCTGATTCAGGGATACAGGATGAGCAGTCTGTACTCCATGTTAGGAGCTGCTGCACATGGTGTCTGTTCGTGAGGCGGCCATTTCATATTGGAGCTATGTCAGCCTGCCACTGAGTAGTACTCCCAGTCTTAATGACAAAGGCAGACGTATTCTACTTTATCCAATCATGATGGATCTCCTTTTGATGAGATCTACTCATACAAGCTCTACAGGCTTGATACCCTGATTGTTGAGTGGAGATAAGAAGAAGAGACATTATACATATATATATTTTTGATTATCTCTAGTACACGTAGTACACACCATGATAATCATGGTGGGTAGAAGTAGGCGACTGCTTTTACTGTAAGTGCACCGCATGTCTACACATGTGAAAAGCAGTTTGACTTTGCACTTACAAATGTGCCAGAGCCCTGTTTGGTTACTTGCACTCGCTGGCAGAGACATTATATAAGAGCTATAATCAAGAAAACAGAGAGGATGAAACTCACCAACTTCTTCCGGAGCCTCTTCCAGCTCATGGATGAGGTTGTCCAGGTAGTGGCACCAGGTTGGAGAAGGGCCTACAGCCTGTCAACACAACACAGTCTGCTCATTTTAGTGCCCTCTACTGCTCAAAGTCAAGAGATATTTGCAATGCAATTTATATATATATATGTCATAATTTGCCTAAGGCCCAAGAGATATAATTTATTTTCACCATAATTAATATGTTAAAATGTAAATACAAATTCACCCATATATAAATCTGTACAAAATAAAGGTGGGAGCCAGCGAATGCTATGGCACGCCGCCGCGTGCACGCGCTCACGAGTGTGGAACAAGTTCTTTTTCAAAACATACATACACAACGGCTGCACCCTTGCATTCGACCACGACAGATACAACATATATATACAGTAGAATCTCCTGGTTCAAACCACAAAAAAAGTAGTACGGTAAGGCTGTATACTATCACCATCAAACTAACTCCGTCTTTGCCGGTCCCAAGCCCGGATGAAGGAGGAGGGGGAGCAGTAACAAGCTCACTAAAAAACCTGGGCTCAGCTGGCCCGGGTGATAGTACCCTGTAAGGGCTCCTATTCCAGGGATACAGGATGAGCAGTGTTTGTATTCCGTGTTAGGAGCGGCTGCACATGGCGTCTGTTCCTCATGTCATAGGTGGCCATTTATTTTGGAGCTAAGTTGGCCTGCCACTGAGTAGTGCTCCCAGTCTTAATGACAAAAGCAGACAAATTCTACTTCACCCAGTCATGATGGTTGTCAAGGGTCACAACTTGATACCCTAATATGATTGAGTGGAGATAAGAAAGAAGAAGAAGAGATATTTGAAATGCTATTTTTTACATATATATATACAGCAGAACCTCCTGGCTCAAACCATAAAAAAAGGAGTGAGGCAAGGCTGTATACTATCACCATCAAACTGTTCATTGAGTTCAACTGACCCGGTTGATAAACCTCAGCAAGGATCCAGGGATACAGAAGAGCTACATCTGTACTTATTACAAGTGAAGGAATCGCCAGACATCTTGAAGAAGGAATCAAAGTTAACGGCAACAAGTTTCTTCTCTGTACTCATCTCTATTCATGTTAGAGTTGGCAGCAAAGGCTTCTATGTTAGGAATGGCCTCAAATTACAGGCAAAGTCAGGCTTTCACCAAAGTGTGTCATGGTACCATGATTAAACGAAAGCTGCACCCCTATACCCCATTCCATTGGAATTCATGTAATCTTTGCACAAGGGGGATAAGAAACAACAAACTCTTCATTGAACCTATCCTGAGATTAGGCTTGAAATATCACAAATCAAGACACACCAGGTAGAAAATGCATTCAGCTTTTAGAATTAAAATTATGATTTTATAATGAGGTTCTACAGTAGATCCATGTGTGTGGGGGTAAAAATTTTATTTTACAAAAATTTAAAAAAAAAGCTAATTAAACAGGTTTTGAAAAAAAAAAAGTAATAAAACCCAGCCATAAGTTTAAATAAAAGATACAGTAGAACCCCCCTTTAACAGAAACCCCACTAGTGGACCTCTCCACAAAGGACAGTTTTCATTTGCAAAATTACCATTTTTAAAATTTAGCAACTCTCAGGTAAGAGGACACCTCTCCCTAAAGGACACTTTGGCTCTGCAATTAGGTGTTGTCCTTTACAGGGAGGTAGCTCTACTGTACTTGTTATTTTATTGCATAATTTTTTTTCAGAACTTCTTACATCATATTATATATGTCGTAGGTAATATATATATATATATATTTTTTTAATAATAAAAATATAACTTACAGGAACAAAGAAGACCTTCATGAGCTGAGTTTCTCCAGTCAGGAAAACAAGACCTGTAAACATAAAAAGATATCATTATTACAGGTGCATCATAGTTTTGGGAGTAAACATTAGAGCAATATTTTCATAATAGATTGGAAGAGTGCTGATGGCATTGTGACTTACTTACATATTGAGCAATTTCTCATTATTTAAAAATATAGTAGAACCTCCCTGTAAAGGACACCTAATTGCAGAGCCAAAGCGTCCTTTAAGGAGAGGTGTCCTCTTACTGGAGAGTTGCTTAATAGTAAAAATGGGAAATTTTGAAAATTAAAATTGTCCTTTGTAGAGAGGTGTCCTCTAGTGAGAGTGTCCTATCAAGGAGGTTCTACTGTATGTAATAGACAATGGCCCCGACTTTTTATTATCCCTAGTACACATGGTACAGGCCATGATAATCATGGTGGGTAGAAGTTGGCAACTGCTTCTATTGTAAGTGCACCACATGTCTACACATGTGAAAAGCAGTTCGATTTTTGCACTTACAAATGTGCCAGAGCCCTGTTTAGTTACTTGCACTCGCTGGTGGGGTTAGACTTTTGCAAGAATCGGGGGCCATTGGAGCATTTTTTTTATATATATGTTGCGACCACACTTTGCTTCAGCGAGCGCGGACAAAGCTTCACTACACATACGGGCAGTAGTGTGGCGGCCTCACTACGCCTCGGCAAGCGTGAGCTGGGAAAACACCTCACTACGCAGGTGGCATCTAGGACTCTTAGCATGCGCATCGTTCGAACAACAAGGCTTGCTTCCAGCGGCTGTTACTTCTTTCCCCTCTATATATATTTCAGGATTTCAAATAAATAAATTTATAAAAATAATTATAATTTTATCAGCGGCCTTTCCACAAGCCACACCAACACGCACACAACCATTCCACATATATATATGAAAAAAAGGTCTAATGAGGGATTCAATCTCTTCGTAGTGGTCAAAAACCAATGGTTTAAACCACCCTTCCACCAACCCCCCCATAAATATGTATAAATGGGGATAAAATGAGGAAGAATGGCACAGATCCCACTTCAACACCTGCAATGAGTTGTGGGCTCACAAATCTGAGATTAAAGAAGAACTTACCAGAATCTTTAACAGCACAGAAGTCTGTGAGCCTGTTGTCTGAACGGAGAGATAAAAATGGAGAAACATCCTGAAATCACATAACACAACAGGTGAGAAATGTACATTTTAAAACATTCTCTTCAATAAAGTATTTTGTGCCTATTAAAAAATATCTAAATTACCATGAGAAGATAAAAAATAATTTTCATCTATGCTATGAGCTGTATAAAAACACATTTTCTAATACAGTAGAACCTCTCTGTGAAGGACACCTAGCTGCAGAGCCAAAGTGTCCTTTATGGAGAGGTGTCATCTTACCGGAGAATTGCTAAATAATAAAAATAGTAATTTTGGTGATGAAAACTGTCCTTTGTAGAGAGGTGTCCTCTAGCGGGAATGTCCTCTCATGGAGGTTCTACTGTATTATAAAAAAAACTAGAGAATCCAATTCGAATGCACACTCAATTACAATCTAAATTCGCTATAATAACCCCCCTGGGACCAATATTTAATTTTTTTATAACCATGTCACAAGAAAATAAGACCTAATCCAAATAAATTGATAGTGTGTGACGTTTCGGTAACAATGCTGTTAGACACTATTAATTTATTTGGATTAGGTCTTATTTTCTTGTAGCTATATTTATTCAAATTGTGATTTAACATTATAACCATGTCATTGTTATAACCACAGCCCAAACAATAATGTATTAAAATTTGTGCTTTAAATCATGATGTTAAAACCACCTTGGTGTTTTGAAAAGAGGTTTTTATAACCAAGTTCCACTGTGTAGTGATTTAAGACTGGGACAGGAACAAGAAATTTCTGGTCTGTATCTAATTAGGCCATGTTTATAATCATTTATTGTAATAGAATTGTTGCTATTATCTATTTGGATGCTGTCTTGTTACCTTTGATTCTATAAGCTATAACCCAAATATTATAACTCATCATATCTCCTGATTCAAACAATTTTGCATAGCAACCATGTTATTATATGGATGAAAATTTTGCAGAGAGAATATTTATATATAAAGGTTGCCTCTTCCATCAAAATAGATATCAAATCTAGACACCATCTATTGATGGTCACTGTAAACTAGTGACCTCAGGTCAGTGATCACCAAAGCTGGCGTTGTTGGCTTTGTCACCGACCCAAGGCTGCTAGTTTGCATCTAGCTTTGTTGTCTATATTGATGAGAGAGGCAACCTTTATCTTTATAGATGTTAAACACAAGGTAATAAGACCAAATCCAAATAAGTTTATTCCAAACTAAACTTTTGACTAAATCCAAATTATTTATTTGGATTTGGTCTTATTACCTTGTGTTTAACACCTATAATCCAAATTGGGCCTTATCATCTTTATAGATGTTATTATAGGTATTATATATATATATATATAGTATCGTTTTAAGATCTTTTATTCATTGGAAAACCCCTATGGTATTGAGTTGTAAAGAAAGTTTGTTCGGTTTTTGTATCCCTTTGTTTCATAATGGTTTTTGTTGTTATACGGTAAATTGTTTATATTCTTTAAATAGTACTTGTTCTGCTCTACAAACCTGTATTATTTGTTTTTTGAAAAACGTAATTTTTTGTTCTTTTACCAGGCTTGAAAATGAAATATCCAGGAGGCAAAAATTAACGTAGTTAAACCTGTCTATAGCGCCCCCTCTAAATACCGCCTTCCTCTCTATAGCGCCCGATTTTAAATATTAAAATGTAAACATTTTACATTAAAAGTAACCTGTCTATAGCACCCTATTTTGGTGAGGATCAAGAGAGGGCGCTATAGACAGTTTTAACTGTATATATATAAAAATTGAAGGTTGGATAAGTCTACCACTATAGTACCATGTGGTAGCAGTCCCAAAAAAGATAAAACTAAGATAGGCTCACTAAATTTGTTAAAGCTAATGGTAAGCAAATTAACCAACCTGAATCTGTTAGCAGGAACCAATTCCAAGTAGAAAGTGTGTGTAATTTCTTTACATTTATGTTAATTGGTGAGTTATAAATACAGTTACACCTGTCTATAGCGCCCCCTCTAAATAGCGCCTTCTTCTCTATAGCGCCCGATTCTAAATACATAGTACGATGCAATTTACATTAAAAGTGACCTGTCTATAGCACCCCTTCTCTATAGCACCCTATTTTGGTGAGTCCCAAGAGGGGACGCTATAGACAGGTTAACCGTATTTCAATAAAACAATCCCTTGTATTTAAGTTGATATTATCAGGTTTCCAGGGTTAAGTTAATTTTTCAAGAATATAATTATATCTCTATATAGCTTTCATGCCCAAAAGTTAGAAATACAGTAGAACCTCCATGAGAGGACACTCGCGCTAGAGGACACCTCTCTACAAAGGACACTTTAGCTTTGCAATTAGGTGTCTTTTACAGGGAGGCTCTTTACTGTATAATTGAATTCTTTAAGAAGAAACTTATCCCTGGAAGCCATAAAAAGTAAAATAAATCTTCAGCTCTTTCTCCATCTACCTCTAATAGCTATTATAGATTAAGGAAGATACAACTTCGCCTTTGCCAGCCAAGCCCAGATGAAAAAGGAGGAGGGGGAGCAGTAACAAGCTCGGTAAAAAACCTGGGCTCAGCTGGCGCGGCTGATAGTACCCTGTAAGGGCTCCTAATTCAGGGGTACAGGATGAGCAGCGTTTGTACTCCATGTTAGGAGTGGCTGCACATGGCATCTGTTCCTCATGTCAGAGGTGGCCATTTTTTTTGGAGCTAAGTCGGCCTGCCACTGAGTAGTGCTCCCAGTCTTGATGACAAAGGCAGACACATTCTACTTCACCCAGTGTGGAGATAAGAAAGAAGAAAAAGAGAAGAAGGAAGATACTCACCTCGCCATGGAGGGCATTCTGTGGCCAGAGCTGCAGGGCCGTTTCATCCAGGGTTAGGAGATAATCCTTGTGGAAGGCAGTTTTTATCACAGGCTTCATGTAGTTGCTGAGGGTGCTCAGTGGCTTGCCTCCACGGATGTCATACAGCATGATCTGCACCACCAGTCATTGAGCAAACAGTCAGTTGATAGAAACAGGTAATGTATTGTTGCCTAGGTGGTTAAACCATAATGTGTCCCATGACATACAAACAAAACATAAATTATGTGTGAAAGAAACATTTATGCTTTAATGTTTTCATTTCCTAAATAGAGATGGTGTGTTATTGCTTTTTATTAATTATTTATTTATCATTTATTGAGGGTTGTGCCATCGTGTTGAAGAGCAATTACACTTTTGACTTTCTCATTGATTGCTAAAACAACAAGATTCTAAGTTTTTATATTTAGACACAGAATTTAGGAGATTTTTACTTCTGTAGTGAACCCCAAATGTCTAACTCCAACAAGATGTGTTGTTGTTTCTTATCCCCTTGTGTAAAGATTACACAAAGTTCATGAGTTCATGCTCCTTAATCTATTTTATTATAAGTAGCAGCCTCTTCCAAAGGTCGTGTTTAGTGCATCTCTTGCAAGGCAAAATGTGTTCTGGAGCTGCAGGTGCCAAGCTACATTTTGGGCAAGTGGGGTAGATATTGTTGTTATTCTCTATCTTCAATGGCTTGAGATGGCCTGTTCTAAATATTTGCAAGCAAGCAGCTCCATGAAGACTTCCAGACAGGTAAGAAGTCTTGGATTAAAACACAATGTACTTCCATCCCAATAAATGACTTCCACTCTTAAGGTTTTCTTTCCTCAACAATCAGATCCTTATATCACTGCTTCACCATAGTGACTAAAGAGGGTTTCTTTCCCTCTGTTCAGCCCCTGAACACATTTTGGCTTGCATTAGGTGCACTAAACAGGACCTTTGGAAGAGGCCTCTGCTTATCATAAAACAGATCGAGGAGCATGAACTCATGGAATTTGTGTAATCTTTACACAAGGGGATAAGAAACAACAGCAACACATCTTGCTGGAGTTGCTGGGGTTCACTACGGAAGTAAATCTCCCAAGTTACTTCTTTATACTTATCTTAAGCAGAGAGCATACAAGGCATTATAATCAAAATGGGTTTGTGACCAATTTTACTGTATTGCACTATGTGTCAACTCGGGGTCGGTGGAAGGCTGGTTAAACCGTTTGGTTTTCGACCACGACGACCCGGGTTCGATTCCCACATTGGACACTTTTTTTCTGTTTAAAAAAAAAAAAAATGCTCCAATGGCCCCCCGATTCTTGCAAAAGTCCAACCCCACCAGCGAGTGCAAGTAACCAAACGGGGCTCTGGCATTAGTAAGTGCAAAGTCGAACTGCTTTTCGCATGTGTAGACATGTGGTGCGCTTACAGTTAAAAGCAGTCGCCAACTACCCACCATGATTATCATGGCCTGTACCATGTGTACTAGGGATAAGCAAAAAAAATGTGCCAACACTGGTAGAAAGCAGTTCAAATTTGGCTCTTGTATTCTACGATTGAAAGAAAGGAAGATTTATGTAATGAGCTGTTTGGGAAGGGATCAAGGAAGCTACAGGAAGGTCACTAGATGAGTTGCCAGTGATGGTCACCAACAGTCATCCAACTGTAGAATATTTGTCAATAAAAGTAAACTTGATGAACACTGACGACAAAAGTACAAGATTACTGTTAAACTTTTCTATATACAAAACACAACCCCTGTATACTCTATATAAAAATTGAGATTTTCCAGTTTCCGGGATTTGGGTAGAAAGATTGGCTTGATAGCAACACCTGTCTATATAGGTCATAGGTATGGTCAACTGTTGTCTATAGAACAACCTCCCAAGAGAGACCACCCCTCCTTCAGTGATTTTTTTGCCAAATATTTGTAATTGCTATCCTGGTGCAGAATCATTTTCAGGAAGTAAAATTCAAAGAATTTCGAAGCAATGTATCTATTCTTGTGTAAAAAAAAAAGTTGGTGTGTGAACTTACATGTCCCGTTTGTGTTCCAACTGCCATGCCGAGTCCTGTCGAGTCAAACTGCAGGCTGGTCACACTAGGGAGGTCCCCCTTCCTAGAAACACCAAACATTGTCAAGCTCCAGAACATAAGATCACAAATGTGATCCATAGCATGTGCACGTTAGGAATATTCGCTGCTTACTTGAGACGGAGATTGCCGTAGGAGAGGTCCAGGACGGAGATACGGCTCCGAGCTCGTGGGTCCCAAGCCTCCACTGTTCCCTGCAGATACAAACATTGGAGTCATGCTATTTCCAATCCAATCACAATTCAAGTTTATCTAGTGGTGGGTGAAGAAATAAAGCCAACAATTCAATACATGTTTTGAAGTGTTTCTTTATTTAGATTTGATTGGATACCTTTTAAGCCTAAAAGCCCTTCAACCGGTCTTGAAACAATCAACAATGTAACCAAAGACGAATACAGTAGATCACCTAATTGTAGAGCCAATGTGTCCTTTAGGGAGAGGCGTTATCTTACCAGAGTTTCTAAATAGTAAAAATGGCAATTTCGCAAATAAAAACTGTCCTTTGTAGAGAAGTGTCCTCTAGCTTGAGTGTCCTCTCATGGAGGGGTTCTACTGTATATTCTATATACATATAAAATAGAACCTACATGAGAGGACACCCGCACTAGAGGACACCTCTCTACAAAGGACAGTTTTTATTTGCAAAATTATCATTTTTACTATTTAGCAACTCTCTGGTAAGAGAACACCTTTCCCTAAAGGACAATTTGACTCTGCAAATAGGTATCCTTTACAGGAAGGTTCTAATGCCCAAGGTCTATTTTCAATTTACACTCATGGACAAAAATTGGGGAAGTTGAAAGTCTTTGATATTGCCTGTCATCTATTTTTATTTAAGGAGACAGAGGCAATTTTGTTCACACATGGTTATATTGCATGTTTTTGTTTGAGTTATTGTCTGAATCCCAATATACAAGCTAAAAAGTACAACTTCCTCAAGTTTTGTTCACGAGTGTAATTTCAATTCAAGTTTATGAAGTGAGCACAACACAAAGATCTATAATCAACAATTACACATTTTAAAACTCCGCCTTTGCCGGTCCCAAGCCCGGATGAAAAATGAGGAGGGGGAGCAGTAACAAGCTCGGTAAAAAACCTGGGTTCAGCTGGCCCGGCTGATAGTACCCTGTAAGGGCTCCTAATCCAGGGATACAGGATGAGCAGCGTCTGTACTCCATGTTAGGAGCGGCTGCACATGGCGTCTGTTCCTCATGTCAGAGGCGGCCATTTTTTTTGGAGCTAAGTCGGCTTGCCACTGAGTAGTGCTCCCAGTCTTAATGACAAAGGCAGACGCATTTTACTTCACCCAGTGTGGAGATAAGAAAGAAGAAGAAGACACATTTTAAAACAATATGTATTATTATTAAAATCTGTGTGGCTAGCTAGATATACAACATGGAATATTTTATAGTCTTTCTTTGTGTGTGTGTATTGCCTTTAGGCCTAGTGAAAGGCTTTCAGATCAAAAAAGCTAGCCAGGTATATTTCAATAAAGGATCACAGTGACTTTCAAAACATGAGTCTTTGACTTTCTATCCCTACCAACTTGTGGTCAACATCCTGTGTGTGAATCTTTTAGTAAATTGTATCTTATCATGTTTTAAAATGATGTAAAATAGAACCCCCATGAGAGAACACTTGCGCTAGAGGACACCTCTCTACAAAAGACAGTTTCCATTTGCAAAATTATCATTTTTACTATTCAACAACTCTCCAGTAAGAGGACACTTCTCTCTAAAAGACACTTTGGCTCTTCAATTAGGTGTCCTTTACAGGGAGGTTCTACTGTATATCATTATAAAATTCTGTGTGGCTAGCTAGATATACAACATGGAATATTTAGTAGTTTTTCTTAGCATTTTGTGTGTGTATTGGCCTGAAGGTCTATTGAAAGACTTGTAGACCTAAAAAAAAAAAACAATGGTTGCCTGTAAAGTCGGTTTTACGGGCGAAGATTTTACGTGACAACGGTAGAATATTTATTGATATGAATATAATTAAATTGCACAATAGGAACAAGGAATTGAATGAAAATAAGAATTGCACAAATTTTAACTATAGAAATATATTTTGTTTACTAAAACATTGTACATGTAAACTTAAACTTAACTAATTCCTATTTGAGTGATTTTGTTGAGGATAGGACGATGATAGGAGAAATATGAAATGAAAGGAAGTGTTTCTGCTGTAATGTGTCTTGCGAAAGTCAAGTCGATAGTTGTTCCTTTTAACGTAGTTGACTTAGAAACGTTTGATATGCAATCAAGATTATACGTATTTTTCATGAATTTAAGAAACGAGTTGTCAGGCTTTACGTTTTTGTTAAAATCACCACACAGAAGAATCGGTATACTAGAATCAACTTGCACGAACGGTGGCACGTACTGGCTGTTGTGAATGTACGGACCGAGTCCTTGCCATAGTAACATTCCAATATCCTGCATACTAGCTCCTGGATGAATATATACAGCACCGAGTATAAACTTGAAGCTAGTATTAGCGGCGAAGCAAGTAACTTCAGTCATGCACATGTCACCCTTGGTTTTAATGACACAAGTTACGTCTGTAATCGCAACTTGGAACACTTCCGCCGTAGATGTCGATGATAATTTACGATAGATCGCCACTCCACCAGCCGCGTTGGTATTTGAAAATCAAAACACTTATTCAGATCGAAGGTTCAAATTTTTGCTAAATAAATTTGAAATTAAATAAAATTTGTAATTGTAAATGATGAAGTTGAAAATTAAAACATTTACTTAAATTAGATGTTAAAATTCTTGCTCAACACAGTTTAAATAAAGTTTTCTTATATCTGCCACTTTTTCTTAATATTTGTAATTTTAAAGAATCAATTCGAAAATCAAAACATTTATTCAGATCGAAGGTTCAAATTTTTGCTAAATAAATTTGAAAAACTATTTAAAAATAATAATTAATTAATTAATTAATTTAAACTAATAATTTACTTAACACTATCAACATTTATCAATAGTATGACATAACCTATAAACTCAGTTTCTCAACTTTTGTGTCAATCTAACAATTAATCAATCAATCATAGTTTACGATAATGAAATATCAGTGTACAATTATTTACCTTTATTGTTGTAGTTGTTGTAAATGACGAATCTAAGCACTCCACATTTTCACTACAGACACAGCTGACGATACTTTAACCACACGTGTGAACTTGTATTATGACGCTTTCTTGTTTTTCCAACGCCAAGAACGTTCGAGAAAGACAAAGACAGAGACAAGCATGCGCCGATTCAATGCGCCTAATTCTCTAGCGCTGCGCGCGCAGCACTCTCGTTCGATGACTCATCGTAACGTTACCGGGCGTTACACTTTTTCATAAGTGACTCCCAGCCGCAACCTAATTTAAGACGTTGTCACGTCAAAAAAGCTATCCAGGTATATTTCAATAAAGGATCAGTGGCTTTCAATCCTCAACAACTTGTGGTAAACATTGGGGCTGTATTGTAAGCCAACTTACCTCTCTTGTGCCGAAAGCTGTGTAGTAGAAGTTGGGGTTGTAGGTGCAGGTGTTGATCTCACTGTAACAGTCCATCAGTGACAAGGTCCGTCAGCTGGCCGGACTGGTGAACAACTTACCTGGCCTGGGAGGTGAGAGACGGCAGGAACTGGCCCTGGTCCAGGTTGAACCTCACAATGTCCGGTCTGACACACCACAGCTAACATGTCAGCTTTTGTGCAAAAATGATTGATACACTGAGTTTCCACAATGACAACACATCTGCAAACTTTCTAGCTAAAAACTTGTCATGACAGTAACATCCCCATGAGAGATAAGGTAAAATTTAGATTATAAACACAAGGTAATAAGACCAAATCCAAATTAAAAAATAGTGTGTGAACACTATATTTATACACTATTTATTTATTTGGATTTGGTTTTATTACCTTGTGTTTATCCCCATCATTTATCCCACTAGAAGACAACCTCTATTTAAAAAACAGTTTTTATTGTCAAAATTACATTTTTTTATTATTCTTCAGTTGCTCTCCAGTAAGAGGACACCCTTCTCTAAAGGACATTTTGGTTCAGCAACTAGAGGGCTGTCCTTTAGAAAGAAGTTCTACTGTCATCTGAAAAAAAAGATTATATGCTAAAAATGAATATTTATAAATGCGAACTATTTTATCACAAATAAATCCTTTTTTTTTTCTTAACACTTTGAAGACGGACGATTCCACAGTTGCATAGGAGGCAATAGGAGCTGCTGCGGTCTCACGTGACATTTTTCATTGGGTCATCTCACATCCCCCCAATCCACTGATAGATAGACAAGAAGTAATGGGAAAAGATCCTGGTGGATGCGATTTTATATTTAATTTTGAAAATTGAAGACGCGAATTCGCGTCCTTCGGGCTTGATGCAAAATCGGCAAGGACGTGAAATCGCGTCCCTCGGGTCGAAAGTGTTAAAACCATTTTCTACTGTCCTTACTATAATGATAAAAATAATGGGAGAGTCTGGCTCATCTTTCTTTCTCTCTCAGTCAACATTTTTTTTAATTTTAAAAATTTTATAACTGCCATGAGAGAGGGTAGTAGAAAATGATTCTATTTTAGATAAAAAGTGTCTGCTAAAATAGCTTACATTTCTAAAAACAGATTACCCTGCTTTGAGACATCGAGACTTCACATAAGTACTACAGTAGAACTTCTACAAGAAGACCTAATGCTGTTACCGAAATGTCACACACTATTAAATTATTTGGTCTTATTTTCTTGAATCTATAATTAAAATTGTGCTTATCAGTAGAACTTCTACACATTATTGACTGTATTGACTCATCCATTGATGAGCTCTACTCTTCCCCGGCAGACACCATCAAAAGTCTCAAGCTTTACAAGCTTGATACCTTAGTGTGATTGAGTGGAGATAAGAAAGAAAAAGAAAAAGAGTAGAACTTCTCTGTAAAGGGCAACACCTCTCACTTGGAAAGAGTTGGAAAATTCACACAATGCACAGACGAGGAAGATCTATTCACACTTTAACCAACAGAAGACATACTTCCTATGGATTGTAATTTTTTCATAGAGAAATTGAATGGGTTGAAGAACAAAAATTTTTCAAATCCACCTATATGCACCTTAAAGAGGGATACTAAAACGAGATGTTCTAACAGAAATCAAGAATTCTACTTAAAGCATCAACTATATATTATCAAGCCAAATGTAATTACATATTATCAATGGAATTTACCTATTGCCCACACAGTAGAGCATGGCGGTGCTTGGATCTATGCTGATATCTCTGCCAAAGAATGGAATTCTGAAGCGATCCAGTCGGCCGGGCTTGTTGTGCAACTCAATGTAGCGGTCTTCTTGTAGGAACACAAGCTGCACATATCATTCAGGTATATTCTCTGGATTCCGATATCCTGTACAAGAATTATGGGTCTTCACATGGATTGCTGTACAGCTGTGAATTAAGAGAATGAACCACGATTGTCCACAATGTGACACCAAATTATTAACCATGATTATATGAGCTATAGTTGATTATAACCTCAAGTCCTAATTAGTTTAGCTGTATAATACATTAGGGTGCCAAACACAAGGTAATAAGACCAAATCCAAATAAATAAATAGTGTGTGACGTTTCAGCAACAGCATTGTTACCATCATCTTCAGTTGCCGAAACGTCACACACTATTTATTTATTTGTATTTGGTCTTATTACCTTGTGTTTATAATCTACTATTTTTACCCGATTAAATGCTTTTATTCAAATACTATTCGTTACAATTATAAATTGACGCCGTGGATGTCATTCTTGTATAATATATAAATGAATTTTAAAAATTGTAAAAAAAAAAATGCATCGGCCAGGAATCGAACCCGGGCCGCCCGCGTGGCAGGCGAGCATTTTACCACTGAACCACCGATGCTTATAAGAAATGGCCATATTTGGGGTATTTATTCCATTCACAAAAGCAAACGGTGACAGAATTGTTGATTGATTGTTGATGACTCTGATACTTGTATATTTTACTAGCTAAATGACCCGGGCAACGCCCAGGTTTTACCCGATTAAATGCTTTTATTCAAATACTATTCGTTACAATTATAAATTGGCGCCGTGGATGTCATTCTTGTGAAACGTCCCGCTCCAAACTTTGTGTCTGAGAAGCGATATTTTTATAAAGAGATGATCTGGCTTTGTGTCTTCTGCTCTAATGAATGTTTTTCTGTTAGAATTTTGTTCCTGCATACTAAAAATGAACTGGCTTCACCCGTGGTCTCAGCTTTGAGGAATTTTTCCGGATATAATTTTGTATCTGATAATCAAATATGATACAGCAATATTGTCATAAACATTTTCTGACTAAAAAAAAAAACATTTTTGTCCAGAACCTGTCAATTTCAATTTTTCTTGGCTAAAAATGCGACAAATATCTCTTCCATATTTTTTTCTATGTCCTGTTAAAACACGTTTTACATGTACATTAGGTCAGCTGATATTACCTCCCATCTTCACCGCTAGAGGCGCTGCTTGCGAGCGAAAGAGCAAATTTGCAAATAACTCGAAGAATATTCGGGATAGAGACCTGAAATATTCAATATAAGTTTTTCCAGATTCTACTATACATAGTGTGAAAATTTCAGTCATATTAGTTACGTATTTTACGTATATTACGTAAATGCATTCCATTCACAAAAGCAAACGATGACAGAATTGATGACTCTGATACTTGTATATTTTAATAATAATATAAATGAGTTTTAAAAATTGTATAAAAAAAAAATGCATCGGCCGGGAATCGAACCCGGGCCGCCCGCATGGCAGGCGAGCATTGTACCACTGAACCACCGATGCTTATAAGAAATGGCCATATTTAGGTATTTATTCCATTTACATAAGCAAACGATGACAGAATTGATTGTTGATGACTCTGATAACTATATATATCAGTGTCGGGCAACCGGTGTGCCGTGGCACACTGGTGTGCCGCGAAGAATTCTAGGTGTGCCGCGAACATTTTTGTAGGTATTTAGAACTTTTGGTTAAATTTAAAAATAATGTTTCAAAAATATTTTTTATAATTTTTATTCAATTTTAATAATTTTTTTCAAAAATTTTCATATAAAAATGAAATTAAAAAAAAAGCAAATTTCATTTTATATGTTATGAAGTATAACTTGAGATGGGAAAATTGTGTTAGCGTCTGTACGGATGGAGCTCCAGCTATGAAAGGTTCAAGAAAGGGATTGATAGCACATGTCATAAAAAAAAATCCAAATATCAAATTTGTTCACTGTATGATTCATAGAGAAATGTTAGTGTCAAAGTCGGTTCCTCCCATCCTTGTTACAACTCTAGATGAAGTTGTCAAAGTAGTCAATTACATCAAATCAAATGCTCTTCGATCGAGAATTTTTTCAACATTTTGTGAAGCAATGGATTCCGATTATAAAAAATTATTGTTTCATACTGAAGTCAGATGGTTGTCGAAAGGCAAAGTTTTAAATCGATTTATTTCAATGAAAAATGAAATAATGGCATTCATTGATAACGAATAGATTAATTTTCCTTTCATGATGAGTGATGTTTGGTGGTTACGAGTTTCATTTTTGGGTGATATTTCCGACAAATTAAACAGCCTTAATTTAAATTTGCAAGGTGCTCAGGAGAACATTATCACTATCTCCACCAAGTTGAAAGCGTTTAAGGAAAAACTCAGTTTATGGAATTTAAACATTGCTTAAACTCCAAATTTCCTAAACTTAGTAATGCGGCCATTGTTGCCATTTGGAAGTTCCTACCTGTGTGAGCAAGGTTTTTCAACACTCACAGAAATGAAGTCTAAGAAGCGCGAAAGACTTCAAATGATAGATGAGGAGATGCGCGTTTGTCTTTCACAAGTAGATCCCCGTATTGATTTGATATGCTCTCAAAAACAATCGCAATGCTCGCATTGATTATGTTAATTTAATATTGAAAATTAATAAAATGTGATATATATGTTTAAATTTTTACTAGTATTTATTGTTGTATTTTAATTACCTACGAGGAAATTTATAGAGAGAACCACAGGTGCGCCGCGAAAAAAAGAAATTAAGCTTAGTGCGCCGCAACTCGAAAAAGGTTGCCCGACACTGATATATATATATTAATAATCCAAATTGTGCCTTATCACATTAGGGTGCCATCTGTTATGAGAATTCAAAACTATTATAGATATGCGTATGATTCTTTTAAAAATGAAAGAATTTCTACTTCCCTTACCGCAATGAAAAATTAATGGGAGGGTTCACCACTGATGAGTCAAGCCCTTCTATTAACTTTTCAATGCAGAAAGGGCAGTAGATAATTGTTTAATTTTTAAAAGAATCATACGCATATCTATAATAGTTTTGAATTCTCATTTTAGCTGTAGTTAAAACAATATAAAATCTTGATCCCAAGTGATGTATTTGAAATCCATATTCTTATTTTCCATAGGATTATTCAAATAATAATCTGTATATATTTACCATGTGTATATAATCTTTCTCCATTTTTACCCCTTTGTATATTTCCCACTTTCATGGGTTTCTCCGTCTTGTAACCCCAAGGAGAATCCTCTGTAAGACCTGTGTGTCTTAATAAAGGTTTTTGTGTGTTGTGTATATTTGTATTTGACTTTCCCCTGACCATGGATAAACTGTTCTTACCTTGTCATAGGACTGTGAAACAATCTCGAAGGTGATAACCTCTGAGTCCATGCAGCGGTCAAACTTGATGGCCAAGTTGGAGGTGTCGTAGCACTTCACTCGAGGTTTGTACACGCCTGCACACACAGCCAAGTTTGTCAGTTCCTTCCTCTGTACATAGCTGGTGGCACCTACCTGTGGCTAAGATATGGTCCCCAATGGGGGTCATCTTCACCGCAGTGCTCAGATCCGGCATCTCAAACTCCTGAATCAAGTCAATCTTCCGGCGAAGATCTGCGCCACAGACAGCAGAAACATCAGTATTTTTAGATATTATATATATCAGTATATTTAAACTCTGCCTTTGCCGGTCCCAAGCCCGGATGAAAAAGGAGGAGGGGAAGTAGTAACAAGCTCACTAAAAAACCTGGGCTCAGCTGGCCCAACTGATAGTACCCTTGTAAGGGCTCCTGATCCAGGGATACAGGATGAGCAGCGTTTGTACTCCATGTTAGGAGCGGCTGCACATGGCGTCTGTTCCTCATGTCATAGGCGGCTATTTCTTTTAGAGCTAAGTCGGCCTGCCACTGAGTACTGCTCCCAGTCTTAATGAAAAAGGCAGATGCATTCTACTTCACCCAGTCATGATCTCAAGCTTTACAAGCTTGATACCCTAATATGATTGAGTGAAGATAAGAAAGAAGAAGAGTATATTTATATTTAATTCTACTGTCCTATAATCTTATGTCCATAGTTTTCTTGAAAACCATTTCTGAGATTCCACCCTTCAGTGCTGCATATATAAGCAGAATCATCCAATATAGTATTAGAGTTCTAAGAAGCGGTCTGGTGGATTAAATTGGTGAAACCGCTGGGAGGGTTCACCACTGAGGAGCCAAGCCCTCCCAATATATTTTGTCATCGCAGTAAGGACAGTAGAAGTTTGTATTGTATATAAAAGAAACATTTGTGCTTAAAGTCTTTCATTTTATATATATTTAAAAGTAGAACATTTAGAGAGGTACAGTTTCGATCATAGATGAGAAACATAAGCTAACATGACAACACCCAATTTAATGTAATTTGATCTTGTTACGATAAAGCACAACTTGTGGATTATAGATTATAAACACAAGGTAATAAGACCAAATCCAAATAAATAAACAGTGTGACATTTCGGCAACAGCGTTGTTACCATCTTCAGACAAAAGTATTGATTGAGAAATTTTACCACAGCAGGTTTTAAATAGTTACTGTTATCAAGTGTGTAAGTTCTATCTTCTTCAAAGTTCTATCTTCTTCTTATTTGTTATCTTGTTTACACACTTGAGATAACAGTAACTAATTAAAACCTGCTGTGGTAAAATTTCATTCAGTACTTTTGTCTGAAGATGGTAACAACGCTGTTGCCGAAACGACACACACTGTTTATTTATTTGGATTTGGTCTTATTACCTTGTGTTTGTAATTTGATCTTGTTACGATAAAGTACAACTTGTGGATTATAGATTATAAACACAAGGTAATACGACCAAATCCAAATAAATAAATGGTGTGTGACGTTTTGGTGTAACAGCATAATTATCATAATCAGACTATAGCCAATTTAGTCATTATTCTGGTCTCATTGCATTAGAAACTGGAAAATCTTAAATGTGATTTGGTTTTAAACTTAAACAATCTTAAATTTGAACAAAAATAGGTTCTTCACGCATATACATGCAAAAATAAAAGAATTTGAAAACTTACCTTCATCCTTCTTAACAGCATTGCGCTTGTTGGGAGCAATCCACTGCAACACAAAGTTTGATGAAACTCTTGAACCCTTTCTAACAATGTGTACAACTTTACAAGCTGAGTGTGAAAGACATTCCCCAACACAAGTCTCTACTCTCATTCAAAATTTGTATGCATGCAATACTGCACCACAAATAAGAAAATAATACCTTATCCAAATAAATTAACCTTACATTTATATCATTTTTTATTCTTTTGTCTGATGATGGTAACAATGTTGTTACTGAAATGTCACACACTATTAATTTATTTGGATTAGGTCTTATTTTCTTGTAGCTATAATCTATATTTTAAACTATGTTTTATCATTGCATCACAAAGTTTGCTGAAACAGTAAACACTTGGACAATCTCTAACTATATTTACAACTTTTGAGAGAGCAATCTTCTGAGAGACATTTCTCAACAGAAGTCTCTTCTCTCATCAGAACTTTGTATGCATGCAACCAACTGCAACAAAGTTTATTGAACAATAAACACTTGGACCACTTTTAACAATGTGTACAACTCTCCAGTGAGCAAGCTTAGTGTAAAAGACATTCCCAACACAAGTCACTACTCTCATCAGAACTTTGTATGCATGCAACCAACTGCAACAAAGTTTATCGAAACAATAAACACTTGGACCACTTTTAACAATGTGTACAACTCTCCAGTGAGCAAGCTTAGTGTAAAAGACATTCCCAACACAAGTCACTACTCTCATCAGAACTTTGTATGCATGCAACCAACTGCAACAAAGTTTATCGAAACAATAAACACTTGGACCACTTTTAACAATGTGTACAACTCTCCAGTGAGCAAGCTTAGTGTAAAAGACATTCCCAACACAAGTCACTACTCTCATCAGAACTTTGTATACATACAATCCACTGAAACAAAGTTTATTGAAACAATAAACACTTGGACCACTTCTAACAATGTGTACAACTCTTCAGAGAGCAAGCTTAGGGTAAAAGACATTCCCAACACAAGTCACTACTCTCATCAGAACTTTGTATACATACAATCCACTGAAACAAAGTTTATTGAAACAATAAACACTTGGACCACTTCAAACAATGTGTACAACTCTCCAGTGAGCAAGCTTAGTGTAAAAGACATTCCCAAGTCACTACTCTCATCAGAATTTTGTATGCATGCAATCTAATGCAACACAATTTGAATTTCCCTGTAGCATGTATGATATGCTGAGTTTTAATATAAGAATTTGTCTTCCTTGTGAATCAACGACGTCCTAACTGTGGGAATTCAAGCAGGTTGGCCATCATTTTACACAAACATCCACAACTTTTTTACTTTTATCCCTAGTACACTTGGTACAGGCCATGATAATCATGGTGGGTAGTAGTTAGTGCCGACTTTTTACTGTAAATACACCACATGTCAACACATGGAGAAAGCCATTTGACTTTTGCACTTACAAATGGGCCATAGATTACATGCACTCATTGGTGGGATTGAACTTTTGCAAGAATCGGAGGCCATTGAAGAAATTTTATTTATTCAGAAAAATGGGCCCAATGCAAGATTCAATCCCAGGTTGTGGCTGGAAGAAATGGAAGGTTTATACCACCGACATACACAGTAGGAAAGGCTACCTTGTGAAGCTGTCTAAAAAACATGGTTAACCCTAGTTTCTCCCTTAGGATATTAGTAATGGTGGTTGTTCCAGCCATCACATTAGCTCTTGGACATTGTACACATCTAGCTATCTAAAGATCTCTTTAAGATTCAAGAAGACCTTTGTTTGATTTGAAGCAGTCTAGAATGTATTGTAGTGAGGCTGAGAGAGAGAGAGAGAGAGAGAGAGTCTTGAGGTGGTCTCTTATTGGAGGTTGTTGGGTTTGTTTATCTCAGATTTTACAAGGGTAGAGAGGAGAGAGAGAGAGAGAGAGAGTGTGTGTAGCTCCTCTAAGTGGTTTTATTGAAGTACCTGCATTATTGATAATTTATATAATGATCTGGAAGGTGACCTATGTGGGCAATCCTCATGTAGTAACCCCACCATCTCTTATATGGAGATCTTGGAACACATTGTTTTCTCCTCATTTCTTCCAGTTCCAGATCATTCTATTAGAATTTCAAACTAATCATTTCTACTCCTCCCTTTATTCTTCATGGTTCACCAAAATAAAAGATATCTCTCTGAGAACATGTCTTTCAAATTTGTTTTCCTTTTGATTACTTCATTTCCTTCTTCTCTTTCTTATATTATAAAATTAGAAGGTTATATACTCCCCATTGAATCTTTTTAAGACTACTTTGTGACTTGTAAGCAACAGGAAATAAATTATAATAAGGTTGCAATATGATAACTCTAACAATCCCAAATGTGCACAAGATAATGATAATGATGATGATAAGTAAAAGATAATCTATATATATATATAATTGAATGTCTGTATGTTTGTACTCTATAGATTCAAAAACCATACATCCAATCGCCGTGAAATTTTGGGATATTATTAGGTATATCCCCGGGAAGGTTTTCGAAAAATAATTTCTTGAATATCTTGAATATCCTTAGAGTTATTTGCAGATTTGTAGATTTAACTCGCAAGCAGCGCCCCCTAGCAGGGGATAACAAGTTTTTTTATCCATAAGTTTTATTATCACTAAGTTTATTATCTTAAAGATTATTTATCAAAAGTAAGATTTTCTACCTATTAATTACGCACAAGTCAAAGTTAGTTTTATCATTTATCTACAATATATATATATATTGGGAGAATAGATAAAATGATGATTTTGTAATGAAGAAAATTAGGAAATACAAAATTCAGGATGACACGGCAATTTATTTGAGACAAGAATAATGATACAATTCCAAGGCATGATACTATTCCTTTAACCCTTAATTACTCGCGTCGAGACACAGGTCTCACCTAAATTTTTAATCGAAAAAATAAATACGATTTTCGAGTCCAAATAATTTGTAAGTTTTTGTAGCTTAAGATAGCATCGAAATAAATATTTTAGACCATTTGTTCTATCGCTTGGCCTCTAGAAGGAAGAAAAATAAAACAAAAAAAGCCACCGCCGAGACAAACGTTCGACGCGAGTACTTGCGTAATAATTTTGATTTAGGTTTCATTTTCCGGCTGGCTCTATCTTCGTAAAACAGTAAGTTATTGTTCTTCTTCTAAGTATATTTTTTGTTCCTAAATATCCTAAATTCTCTCTCTCTCTCTCTGTCTCTCTTAGGTATTTAGAATTTATTTATTTTTATTCAATATTTTAATACTAAATATTTCCTAAAATATATATTACATTATTTAAAAAATGTCTAGTACTTCTGAGAGGAATCAGAGTGAATCCGAAATGAATTGCGATGTAATAATTTGTGATTTATCCGATACTTCTGATACCGAAATTTATAGTTATCATGACACAGACTCTGAACAGAATTCAGAGGCGGATGAAGAATTACCAAATGATGATTCTGAATTTTATTTTGGAAAGGATGGTGTCACAAAATGGAAAAACACAATGTGGCAGAAAACCCAGATTCGTACAAGAAGTGTAAATATAATTTCTCAATTGCCAGGGCCTAAATCTGAAGCAAAATCGATAGAATCTGAATCGGATGCATTTACAAAAATAATTGATAATGAAGATTTCTCTAGAGAAAGAGATGCCAAATTAACTACTGTAACAGAAATCCTAGATTTATTTGGACTTTTGATAATGTCAGGTGTCAAAAGAGCTGCTCATTTTACTTATAAAGAGCTATGGGCGGTGGATGGCTCAGGAGTAGAAATTGTGAGAGCAATTATGTCACAAGAACGTTTTTATTTCTTCTACGTTGCTTGAGATTTGATGATATTACAACAAGGAAAGAACGAAAAAAGCTGGACAAACTTGCTCCAATTAGAGAATTTGTAGAAGCCTTTGTATATAACTGTAAAAGCTCTATACTCCAGGTGAATATAATACAATTGATAAGAAGCTCATTCCATTTCGTGGCAGGTGTGGCTTTAGACAGTATATGCCCAACAAACCTGCAAAATATGGGCTCAAAATTTATACCATTAGTGATGCAAGACCATTTTATACCTTTAATTTTGAAATATATTGTGGAAAACAACCCGATGGTCCATATAAAAAAAGTAATTCACCCGATGATATCGTAAAAAGATTGATCACTCCAATATCTGGGACAAGCCGAAACATAACAACAGACAATTGGTACACTAATTATAAATTATCCCAAGATCTTCTTACAGAACATAAACTCACTTTAGTTGGCACTTTGAAAAAAAAATAAAAAAGGAAATCCCTAAAATATTTCTGCCCAATAGGAATAGACCAAAATATAATAGTATATTTGGCTTCACTCAGAATACCACCCTTGTATCTTATGTCCCAAAAAAGAGCAAGGCTGTTCTATTGCTCTCAACAATGCACTCAACTCCCACAATTGACGAAGAAAGTGGATTCAAATTAAAACCTGAAATTGTAACATTTTATAATTTGACTAAAAGCGGGGTTGACATGGTGAACCAAATGTGTGGAACTTATTCTGTTGGCCGTCGAACCAACAGATGGCCTCTATGCCTATTTTTCGACCTACTAAATGTTGCAGGCATAAATTCACAAAATATTTTCAAGTCTTTAAATATAAATTCACCTCGAGTTCCAAGAAGAATCTTTTTGAAAAATATTTGCCTACAATTATTCCAGGATCATTTAAAAATTCGATCCCAATTGAAAAACTTGCCAAGAAGTCTCCATGACCTGATAATATTGCATTGCAAGAAAGCTGAGAGTCCAGAGGTAAGGTTATATATATTTCATAAAATTATTTAAAATGATAAACATAACAATCTTTTGTTTACCACAGATCGAAATGAGTGTAGAGTCAGAACCTAAGAAGCGAAAACGGTGCTATGTTTGCCCAAGTACCAAAGGTAGTATGACACAAATTATTTGCTACAAATGCAGGAGACACATCTGTCAACGTCATTCTTCGAATATTTGCAAAGATTGCGAATAATATCCGTCTACAACTTTTAATAGTAGCCTATTTGTAAAACTATGTCAAACATTCATTGTTTTTACTATAGTCATTGTTTCAATAAAAATAAATGAATAAAAAAATATTTTTTGCCTTAATTCACATGTGTCATAATCTACACACAATTACGTATATAATGCAGCCTAAATTTCAATACAAATATTGATATTTAACATATATTTCGGTTTTTTATAAGTGAGACCTGGATCTCAACGCGAGTACTTACGTAACAAATATAGGCGCGAGTAATTAAGGGTTAACTTCCAATTACCGAGGGAACCAATTAATATTGATTTTATTCAACTTATCGAGTATTTTTCAAGGGACTGGGAAAAAAATGTTCACTTTATCGAGAGATTCAAATTTACGAGTTTCAAATTATCAAAATATATCTATTATTATTTTTTCTAAGTTTATAGAGAATTGTCTTAACAAATGTTCGTTAGACAAACCTTTACTCGGGTAAAACCCGGGCGAAGCCGGGTACATCCGCTAGTTTGTTATATAATGAATGAAGACATTAAGACGCGAATATTTCTTTTCACAAATAAATCAAACTTCTACTGTCCTTACAGTTTTCATTGCTAAAATGACCATTTTTTACTCTTTAGCAACTTTCCAGTAAGAAGACATCTCTCCCTAAAGGGTACTTTTGCTCCTCATTTAGGCATCCTTTACAGAAAAGTTGTACTGTATTATCCAACACTCTGTCTTTATATCTTCCACACTCATGGCTGTTCCTGATTGCCGGTTTAAGAATGGTCTCTGTAGTGTATTTGCATATTGAATTATGGATATGCAAATATCCTGTTTTGCATAATGGTTTTCATAGAATTTTGTATATAAATAGCGACAGTTTTTAGCTACCAGCAGTCAGTCAATTTATGTTAATAAACGAGATTACTGGAGTCCGTTTGCCTCAGTGAAGCGACACCTCACTCTTGGCTACCTCCCAACCTTCTAGGATAAAACAGTCTCAAGAGCTCCCTCAAGGTCATTTGGACCAGCTTCCTTAAAAGTATAAAGTCTAGATCACACAGATCTCAAGTTTCTGTGCCAGTCTTGTAACCATACAATTGAATTTTCACCTGTTAATAATGATTATTTCTGATTGTGGCTCATACTTGCTAATTTGAATGACATCATGGCATGATACTCAAGATCTTCCAGAGGACATTCTATTGATGATGTGTGGGGAGAAAAAGATGAAACTGATGAGTTAGAAATTCTAGGTTTGAAACCCAGCTAGCTTAGCAATGCTAAATGATGGATGGTCACTAACAGATCAATTTGAAGCATATTTGTCCATAGTCACCAAAATTGATGGACACCAACAACAACAGTTTATCAATAACAGTAATCTATGTGTGATAAAGGATGCCATTTGAAGTGCCATTCAACTGGGATCTTGTTTAAATTTATATTTCTGTTTTTGGTTTATTTCCTTAAGATGTTAAATCTCATGGCAAAGAAGTTTCCATTTGGAGAAATGAGAATTATTCATGTTGGTATGTAGAAGTTTTATAACAAATAATATTACAGTAGAACATACTCCATGAGAGGACACTCGCGCTAGAGGACACCTCTCTATAAAGGACAGTTTTCATTTGGAGAAATGAGAGTTTATTATTCATGTTGGTATGTAGAAGTTTTATAACAAATAATATTACAGTAGAACCTCCATGAGAGGACACTCACGCTAGAGGACACCTCTCTATAAAGGACAGTTTTCATTTGGAGAAATGAGAGTTTATTATTCATGTTGGTATGTAGAAGTTTTATAACAAATAATATTACAGTAGAACCTCCATGAGAGGACACTCGCGCTAGAGGACACCTCTCTATAAAGGACAGTTTCCATTTGGAGAAATGAGAGTTTATTATTCATGTTGGTATGTAGAAGTTTTATAACAAATAATATTACAGTAGAACCTCCATGAGAGGACACTCACGCTAGAGGACACCTCTCTATAAAGGACAGTTTCCATTTGGAGAAATGAGAGTTTATTATTCATGTTGGTATGTAGAAGTTTTATAACAAATAATATTACAGTAAAACCTCCATGAGAGGACACTCGCGCTAGAGGACACCTCTCTATAAAGGACAGTTTTCATTTGGAGAAATGAGAGTTTATTATTCATGTTGGTATGTAGAAGTTTTATAACAAATAATATTACAGTAGAACCTCCATGAGAGGACACTCACGCTAGAGGACACCTCTCTATAAAGGACAGTTTCCATTTGGAGAAATGAGAGTTTATTATTCATGTTGGTATGTAGAAGTTTTATAACAAATAATATTACAGTAGAACCTCCATGAGAGGACACTCGCGCTAGAGGACACCTCTCTATAAAGGACAGTTTTCATTTGGAGAAATGAGAGTTTATTATTCATGTTGGTATGTAGAAGTTTTATAACAAATAATAATACAGTAGAACCTCCATGAGAGGACACTCGCGCTAGAGGACACCTCTCTATAAAGGACAGTTTCCATTTGGAGAAATGAGAGTTTATTATTCATGTTGGTATGTAGAAGTTTTATAACAAATAATATTACAGTAGAACCTCCATGAGAGGACACTCGCGCTAGAGGACACCTCTCTATAAAGGACAGTTTCCATTTGGAGAAATGAGAGTTTATTATTCATGTTGGTATGTAGAAGTTTTATAACAAATAATATTACAGTAGAACCTCCATGAGAGGACACTCGCGCTAGAGGACACCTCTCTATAAAGGACAGTTTCCATTTGGAGAAATGAGAGTTTATTATTCATGTTGGTATGTAGAAGTTTTATAACAAATAATATTACAGTAGAACCTCCATGAGAGGACACTCGCGCTAGAGGACACCTCTCTATAAAGGACAGTTTCCATTTGGAGAAATGAGAGTTTATTATTCATGTTGGTATGTAGAAGTTTTATAACAAATAATATTACAGTAGAACCTCCATGAGAGGACACTCGCGCTAGAGGACACCTCTCTATAAAGGACAGTTTCCATTTGGAGAAATGAGAGTTTATTATTCATGTTGGTATGTAGAAGTTTTATAACAAATAATATTACAGTAGAACCTCCATGAGAGGACACTCGCGCTAGAGGACACCTCTCTATAAAGGACAGTTTCCATTTGGAGAAATGAGAGTTTATTATTCATGTTGGTATGTAGAAGTTTTATAACAAATAATATTACAGTAGAACCTCCATGAGAGGACACTCGCGCTAGAGGACACCTCTCTATAAAGGACAGTTTCCATTTGGAGAAATGAGAGTTTATTATTCATGTTGGTATGTAGAAGTTTTATAACAAATAATATTACAGTAGAACCTCCATGAGAGGACACTCGCGCTAGAGGACACCTCTCTATAAAGGACAGTTTCCATTTGGAGAAATGAGAGTTTATTATTCATGTTGGTATGTAGAAGTTTTATAACAAATAATATTACAGTAGAACCTCCATGAGAGGACACTCGCGCTAGAGGACACCTCTCTATAAAGGACAGTTTCCATTTGGAGAAATGAGAGTTTATTATTCATGTTGGTATGTAGAAGTTTTATAACAAATAATATTACAGTAGAACCTCCATGAGAGGACACTCGCGCTAGAGGACACCTCTCTATAAAGGACAGTTTCCATTTGGAGAAATGAGAGTTTATTATTCATGTTGGTATGTAGAAGTTTTATAACAAATAATATTACAGTAGAACCTCCATGAGAGGACACTCGCGCTAGAGGACACCTCTCTATAAAGGACAGTTTCCATTTGGAGAAATGAGAGTTTATTATTCATGTTGGTATGTAGAAGTTTTATAACAAATAATATTACAGTAGAACCTCCATGAGAGGACACTCGCGCTAGAGGACACCTCTCTATAAAGGACAGTTTCCATTTGGAGAAATGAGAGTTTATTATTCATGTTGGTATGTAGAAGTTTTATAACAAATAATATTACAGTAGAACCTCCATGAGAGGACACTCGCGCTAGAGGACACCTCTCTATAAAGGACAGTTTCCATTTGGAGAAATGAGAGTTTATTATTCATGTTGGTATGTAGAAGTTTTATAACAAATAATATTACAGTAGAACCTCCATGAGAGGACACTCGCGCTAGAGGACACCTCTCTATAAAGGACAGTTTCCATTTGGAGAAATGAGAGTTTATTATTCATGTTGGTATGTAGAAGTTTTATAACAAATAATATTACAGTAGAACCTCCATGAGAGGACACTCACGCTAGAGGACACCTCTCTATAAAGGACAGTTTTCATTTGGA
This sequence comes from Cordylochernes scorpioides, assembly GCA_030710605.1. Classification (NCBI taxonomy): domain Eukaryota; kingdom Metazoa; phylum Arthropoda; class Arachnida; order Pseudoscorpiones; family Chernetidae; genus Cordylochernes; species Cordylochernes scorpioides. The sequence continues at coordinate 69,962,680 of CP092876.1, forward strand.
GAAATGAGAGTTTATTATTCATGTTGGTATGTAGAAGTTTTATAACAAATAATATTACAGTAGAACCTCCATGAGAGGACACTCACGCTAGAGGACACCTCTCTATAAAGGACAGTTTCCATTTGGAGAAATGAGAGTTTATTATTCATGTTGGTATGTAGAAGTTTTATAACAAATAATATTACAGTAGAACCTCCATGAGAGGACACTCGCGCTAGAGGACACCTCTCTATAAAGGACAGTTTCCATTTGGAGAAATGAGAGTTTATTATTCATGTTGGTATGTAGAAGTTTTATAACAAATAATATTACAGTAGAACCTCCATGAGAGGACACTCACGCTAGAGGACACCTCTCTATAAAGGACAGTTTTCATTTGGAGAAATGAGAGTTTATTATTCATGTTGGTATGTAGAAGTTTTATAACAAATAATATTACAGTAGAACCTCCATGAGAGGACACTCGCGCTAGAGGACACCTCTCTATAAAGGACAGTTTCCATTTGGAGAAATGAGAGTTTATTATTCATGTTGGTATGTAGAAGTTTTATAACAAATAATATTACAGTAGAACCTCCATGAGAGGACACTCACGCTAGAGGACACCTCTCTATAAAGGACAGTTTCCATTTGGAGAAATGAGAGTTTATTATTCATGTTGGTATGTAGAAGTTTTATAACAAATAATATTACAGTAGAACCTCCATGAGAGGACACTCGCGCTAGAGGACACCTCTCTATAAAGGACAGTTTCCATTTGGAGAAATGAGAGTTTATTATTCATGTTGGTATGTAGAAGTTTTATAACAAATAATATTACAGTAGAACCTCCATGAGAGGACACTCGCGCTAGAGGACACCTCTCTATAAAGGACAGTTTTCATTTGGAGAAATGAGAATTATTCATGTTGGTATGTAGAAGTTTTATAACAAATAATATTACAGTAGAACATACTCCATGAGAGGACACTCACGCTAGAGGACACCTCTCTATAAAGGACAGTTTCCATTTGGAGAAATGAGAGTTTATTATTCATGTTGGTATGTAGAAGTTTTATAACAAATAATATTACAGTAGAACCTCCATGAGAGGACACTCACGCTAGAGGACACCTCTCTATAAAGGACAGTTTCCATTTGGAGAAATGAGAGTTTATTATTCATGTTGGTATGTAGAAGTTTTATAACAAATAATATTACAGTAGAACCTCCATGAGAGGACACTCGCGCTAGAGGACACCTCTCTATAAAGGACAGTTTCCATTTGGAGAAATGAGAGTTTATTATTCATGTTGGTATGTAGAAGTTTTATAACAAATAATATTACAGTAGAACCTCCATGAGAGGACACTCACGCTAGAGGACACCTCTCTATAAAGGACAGTTTCCATTTGGAGAAATGAGAGTTTATTATTCATGTTGGTATGTAGAAGTTTTATAACAAATAATATTACAGTAGAACCTCCATGAGAGGACACTCGCGCTAGAGGACACCTCTCTATAAAGGACAGTTTCCATTTGGAGAAATGAGAGTTTATTATTCATGTTGGTATGTAGAAGTTTTATAACAAATAATATTACAGTAGAACCTCCATGAGAGGACACTCACGCTAGAGGACACCTCTCTATAAAGGACAGTTTCCATTTGGAGAAATGAGAGTTTATTATTCATGTTGGTATGTAGAAGTTTTATAACAAATAATATTACAGTAGAACCTCCATGAGAGGACACTCACGCTAGAGGACACCTCTCTATAAAGGACAGTTTTCATTTGGAGAAATGAGAGTTTATTATTCATGTTGGTATGTAGAAGTTTTATAACAAATAATATTACAGTAGAACCTCCATGAGAGGACACTCGCGCTAGAGGACACCTCTCTATAAAGGACAGTTTTCATTTGGAGAAATGAGAGTTTATTATTCATGTTGGTATGTAGAAGTTTTATAACAAATAATATTACAGTAGAACCTCCATGAGAGGACACTCGCGCTAGAGGACACCTCTCTATAAAGGACAGTTTTCATTTGGAGAAATGAGAGTTTATTATTCATGTTGGTATGTAGAAGTTTTATAACAAATAATATTACAGTAGAACCTCCATGAGAGGACACTCGCGCTAGAGGACACCTCTCTATAAAGGACAGTTTTCATTTGGAGAAATGAGAGTTTATTATTCATGTTGGTATGTAGAAGTTTTATAACAAATAATATTACAGTAGAACCTCCATGAGAGGACACTCACGCTAGAGGACACCTCTCTATAAAGGACAGTTTTCATTTGGAGAAATGAGAGTTTATTATTCATGTTGGTATGTAGAAGTTTTATAACAAATAATATTACAGTAGAACCTCCATGAGAGGACACTCGCGCTAGAGGACACCTCTCTATAAAGGACAGTTTTCATTTGGAGAAATGAGAATTATTCATGTTGGTATGTAGAAGTTTTATAACAAATAATAATACAGTAGAACCTCCATGAGAGGACACTCACACTAGAGGACACCTCTCTATAAAGGACAGTTTCCATTTGGAGAAATGAGAGTTTATTATTCATGTTGGTATGTAGAAGTTTTATAACAAATAATATTACAGTAGAACCTCCATGAGAGGACACTCACACTAGAGGACACCTCTCTATAAAGGACAGTTTTCTTCATCAATACAGTAGAACCTCCATGAGAGGACACTCGCGCTAGAGGACACCTCTCTATAAAGGATAGTTTTCATTTGCAAAATTACCATATTTAGAATTTTTTTTTTTTCTTCAGAAAAAAAAGAGCCTAATGTGATTGGTCTCTCCCAGAGGTAGTTTCTAGTCACGGACTGTGTCTGGGTGGAAAGACTCCTCTGACAAAGAGATCGAGTTTAGACATGTTTTTTTAGACATCTCTCATGGGAGACTACTGTGTGTAAAAATATATTTCGAAAGTAGTTTTTTTTATATATACAGTAGAACCTCCCTTTAGTGGACACTCTGCTAGAGGACAGTTTACATTTGCAAAATTACCATTTTTGTTATTTAGCAACTCTATGGTAAGAGGGCATCTCTCCCTAAAGGACACTTTGGCTCTGCAATTAGGTGTTTTACTTTACAGGGAGGTTTTACTGTATCTTAACCCTTAACTGGACGGGTTGGGTAGATTCTGCCCATGCATAAACTTAATATAGGAAAAATATATATTTTTTGTTTATCTAGAGCTACCAGCTTTCGTGTATTCTAATTTTACAGTGATACAAACATTTTCCATCCATCGTTTATAAATTTCAGTTTTGGGAGGGGGGTTAAATATACATGTAGGGGTGGATTCCGCCCAGCCCGTCCAGAAGCGTGAAAATTTTTTGTGTCAGTGTTAGCTCGTGGCTCATACTTGAGTCTCTATCTTCCACTATTTTTAGCTTCCTTTTATAAAATTACAATTCTTTCTTTGGATAAGTAGAATTATCAATCAAGTCAACAGAGAGAACTATCCCTGCAAACCCAAAATATATGTTTTATAGATTAGTCGACCACACTTTGAAAGAAATATTCCAGCAGACAATTGATTCACTTCAGTAGAATTAGTTGATAAGTTGAAAGAACATGGCCTTACATATTTAGGAATGATGAGAAAGAACAAACCTTAGATTCACCACAATTTCAACCGCACCCAAATAGAGAATCAAAAACATCTATTTTTGGTTTCTCTGGAACAACCACTTTAGTCTCCTATGTTCCCAAAAAATAAAAAATAAAAATCAGTTATCAGATTGATAAAAAGGGTAAAAAAAGAAAGGAGTCATTTCATTTTTGATCTTGGGAGAGCATTGACTGATGAACACCTGGCCACGCGTAATCTCAATTCTCTCCCGCTGGAATTACAGACGACAATTCAAGAAGAATGATGGTTCAAGTAAACCAAGTGAAACTACGATGCCACAACAATCTGATACTCCAAAAAGGTGCTACAAATGTCCATCAAAAAGTGCATTTAAAAATAAAAACCCTTTGCTCTGTATATAAACTAAGCGTTTGCAAAAACGTTTCTTAAAAATTTGTGAAAACTGTAAATAGATTATATTCAGAATTTTTAAAAGTCAAAATCTGTATATTAACTATATATTAATTTAATATATTTTTGAATATTGATTTCAATCATTATTTAGCGCTTATTTCATAAAGTTACATAAGTGGGTTGAATCTACCCAACCCATCCAGTTACGTAAGAAAAATTCACCCGTCCAATTAAGGGTTAAAGATAGAGGTTGCCTGGCCGGTATTCATTGCTTTTAAAGAGATAGGTCTGCTAGAAGAATTTTTAAAAACTCTATTGGTCGAAGTTCAGAATAATATTTAGATGTATAATTGCACATTTTGTCATTGTTTCTTATTGCCATAATAACAGATTGATGGAATTTCAAGAAGTTCATGTCTCAGAATCTTGATGTTTTGCCCAGAAATGTCCCAAATATCCAGTTTGATGGAATGGATACATCAAGTTTTCTGGGACAGGCATTATTGTTTTTGCAGTAGGCAGTAGAAATTTCTTGTGTAGCCTGAAAACTTAACATGTCCTCCTGCCTTGGAACTGAAAATTATTGACAGTTGCTCTTTATTTTGAGTTTTACAACCTTCTTCTTCTTTCTTATCTCCACTCAATCATATTAGGGTATGAAAGAACTCCGCCTTTGTTGGTCCCAAGCCCGGATGAAAAAGGAGGAGGGGGAGCAGTAACAAGCTCACTAAAAAACCTGGGCTCAGCTGGCCCGGCTGATAGTACCCTGTAAGGGCTCATAATCCAGGGATACAGGATGAGCAGCGTTTGTACTCCATGTTAGGAGCGGCTGCACATGGCGTCTGGTCCTCATGTCAGAGGCGGCCATTTCTTTTGGAGCTAAGTCGGACTGCCACTGAGTAGTGCTCCCAGTCTTTATGACAAAGGCAGACGCATTCTACTTCACCCAATCATGATCTCAAGCTTTAAAAGCTTGATACCCTAATATTATTGAGTGGAGATAAGAAAGAAGAAGAAGGGTATGAAAGCCTGCAGAGCTTGACTTTTGAGTGTCTTCTAGGAATGAGTATGGCTTATCAATGGATTAGCCATACAGTCGTTGATGTGGTTTGGGATTGTTGGTTGTAAATTGTAAAATTTTATAAGTTATTGTTAATTTCTTTAATACATAACTGAATACTAATGTGGTCAAATTGCACATTAGATTTAACTTTCTGAATAATGCCGTGTATAAATTCTATAGTTAGTTCTTTGTGATATGATGACTATGATGTGAAAGTAATGGATGTATCGGAAGTTTGTTGGAACAATATCGGTGTTAATTTTGACAATGTATTTTGACAATAAATATACTTACATTTGGAAGGGCTTCCCCACAATTTAAGGCATAATACCTAACATTACTAACTTCTCCGCGCTGCATTTTAAAAAATGTTAAGTCTATATAATTTCTGAAAATCTTTAAATTGATTCCACTACTTTAGACATTTTGTAAACAATAAAACGTGTTTGTATTTATGGGATAGTTCCTTTAAAATAATGAACTCAAATTTAAAAATATATAAAATTTTAATTCTGTGAAGAATTTGTTGAAAAATGTGTATGATTTTTTTTTCAGTTAGAAATAAATTAATTATAGTAAAATAATTAATTTCCAAAATGTCTGTGGACTCTATATAAAATTAAATAAATATATTTTTTTATATATACAAAAAAATGTTCTTTAGAATTTAGCGATATTCTAGACAAAATTTAAAAGTAAGTATATCTGTTATCAATAAATTTAATTTGATAATTTTTATTTGAAACAAAAAGATACAAGAATCTGAAACATTTTAAGGTAACCCTTTTACTAAAAGTGTAAAATAATTCTCCTAGCAACTCCCATTAAATAATTATATTTATTTTTGAAAATAGAGCAATCTAGAAAATTGTATTTGTTTGGATTTTGTCTGCCAAATAATTTAAAAATCAATGATTAGTTGATATCCATTTCAAAAGTTTGCGCAGAGAGCCATCAAAAACTTTAAATCATATGATCATAAAATGCTTTTTCTAAATTTTTATATAAATAAAAATGTTGAATGCACCAAGAAGAAGAAAATATTTTTCCGCTTCCACAATTAAACTATTTTTAAGTCAAAATTAAATCAGTGAAAATTAAAAATGGAGTTCCTCATTTTGAATTTTAAACCTAATGCGAGTCAATTGAATTATCTGGATAAAAATTATTCTTGTTTTGCTAATTTTTTAATTTCCTTACTTATAATATTATGAATGTCCCAATATATAAATAGAGAGGCAATAATCAAAATATCCTGAGTAACAAATCTATATTAATAAAATGCAAATTTCATAAGAGGACATCACTAAAAACTTTCGTTACAATGCATCATTAATAAATAAATAATAAATATTCTACTATAATATATAAAGATGTATATTGGCATAGTAGTGTAGTTAAGAGGATGTTTTGATTTATAATATGTAGTTAACAGACTCAAAGTGAGTGCGCAAAGAAGCACAGGCTTATGTAATTATGACCTTGTTCATTAGGGTCATCACTTTTTGAACTGCATCCCTTGAAGAATAAATAGTGTTAATGAGAGGGGAGCTTTTTTTGTTGTTGTTGTTGATATCCATTGGGAACTGAATGCTAGCGCTACCCTGTAATTATCATCTGTATCATGTGTAAATATTCTCTGAATTATGTTTTTCGCTATTAACTTTCCCATTTTTTAAAAATAGATTTAACGACGTCCCATGCATAGTAGTCGAGGGGTTTCAGGAAGATTTAGGGGACTAAATATCGGGCTCCAATGGGTGGGGACATAGGTGCAAGGAATGTCTGTGTTATTCTTGCCTGTAGGCTCGAGCTGAGTCCTGATGGAAAGCGTAATTATTTCCTGCGACCACCATGTCTATCCAAGTCTTCAAAGCAATCTCCAGGACATTGATGTAGGTGACAATGTTCATGCTGAGGCTCTGCTAAAAGAAATGGAGAGGCATGACAACACTTTCACTGCTGATGGCGCCAAGGACCATCAAAGATATCTGTAAATATTGTGTTCATCACGACAGGTACCTCTGAGAGGTCCTTATAGATTCAAAGATAATTCCTGAGATTTACCATTTGGTTCTGTTAAAGTTCCTTTCATCGGAGAAGAACCTCAGTATGCCACAAGAGTAATGCTTCAGGTAATTGAGGAGGGCAACAACCTTTCTTTTTCCATCGTAGCTTTAGTCTTAGGTTCAACGCCCAAATTTTTGGATATGATCCTGATGCTATTTCTAATGCCTCCTTTGACCTTTGTGACAAATTATTCAAATCTTTTTTAGTCCATTCAGCGCGAATGGGGGGGGGGGGGGTCGGTGGAAGGCTGGTTAAACCGTTTGGTTTTCGACCACTAGGACCCGGGTTCGATTCCCGAATTGGACACTTTTTTTTCTATTAAAAAAAATGCTCCAATGGCCCCCGATTCTTGCAAAAGTCCAACCCCACCAGCGAGTGCAAGTAACCAAACGGGGCTCTGGCATTTGTAAGTGCAAAGTCGAACTGCTTTTCACATGTGTAGTGTAGACATGTGGTGTGCTTACAGTAAAAGCAGTCGCTAACTACCCACCATGATTATCATGGCCTGTACCACGTGTACTAGGGATAAGCAAAAAAAATACGTTCTCTTTTTTTCATTGTCAGCCTCACACACAAAACTACTTCTATGATAAATATTAGTTTTTCAAGTTTAAGAAAGTCCACAATCACTTTTTGCTCCTTCAGGCGCGCAGAGAAAGGATGATGGTAGATCGCTTTTGGTATTTCTAATTATTGTTCATCAATACACTCATAGAAACATTAAAATAAAAACAAAGATCACCATTAATTTCAAATGCAAATTGATTTATCATAAAAAAATAGAGTAGTTTTCAAAATACAGAAAATCTCAGTATGGAATTTTATCTTTTCTGGCTATGGGATATGCTTCTTTTTTTTAGATTATATTGATTCAAACCCTCTATCAAATGATCAATTGATAAGGCCAACAATCATTACCACTGATATGGAAGAATGGTTTGAGTTCTTGGAGTGAAATCTGAGGAAGAGTGGTTGTCAGATGGCAATGGCCCTATCTAAGGCATTCCATAAATGTTCAATTTGATTGAGGAGTGTGAAACGAAGAACATATTGAATACCTTTATCAAACAGGTTCTTATCCATCAAGTGTGTTTTATGAGGCCGAGAATTGGCATAGATTAAGAATAATTATCTGTTAAGCCCGTTTCATTAGCTTATTGTAGGCTCATATTTTATTTGAGTTCTGGGATTATCTTAATAGATAGATGGGATGTCTCTACACTGGAAACACTTATTTAACTATTGTTTGTATGCCGCTACATAGTAATGCTTATTTCGTCATTGTTGGGATGTTACATCCTATTAATTCTTATTTAACCATTGTTTGGATGTCGCTACCTAGTTACGTATATTTCATCATTGTTGGGATGCCGCTGCCTAGTAACACTTATTTCACCATTGTTAGGATGTCGCTACCTAGTTACACTTATTTCACCATTGTTGGGATGTCACTATCTAGTTATGCTTATTTCATCATTGTTGGGATGCCGCTACCTAGTAACGCTTATTTCACCATTGTTGGTGTGTCTCTATCTAGTTACACTTATTTCACCATTGTTAGGATGTCGCTACCTAGTTACACTTATTTCACCATTGTTGGGATGTCGCTACCTACTTACACTTATTTCACCATTGTTGGGATGTCTCTACCTAGTAACACTTATTTCACCATTGTTGGGATGTCTCTATCTAGTTACACTTATTTCACCATTGTTAGGATGTCGCTACCTAGTTACACTTATTTCACCATTGTTAGGATGTCGCTACCTGGTTACACTTATTTCACCATTGTTGGAATGTCGCTACCTAGTTACACTTATTTCACCATTGTTAGGATGTGGCTACCTAGTTACACTTATTTCACCATTGTTGGGATGTCGCTACATAGTTACACTCATTTCACCATTGTTAGGATGTCTCTACCTAGTTACACTTATTACACCATTGTTGGGATGTCTCTATCTAGTTGCACTTATTTCACCATTGTAGCGACATCCCAACAATGGTGACATTGTTGGGATGTCGCTACATAGTTACACTTATTTCACCATTGTTAGTATGTCTCTACCTAGTTACACTTATTACACCATTGTTGGGATGTCTCTATCTAGTTGCACTTATTTCACCATTGTTGGGATGTCTCTACCCTGGTAACTTATTTTAATATTGTTGAATATCACTACCCTGGTAAAACTTATTTCATCATTGTTGGGATGTCGCTACCCTGGTCTCTATCGAGAATATTGACATCGTCAAAAGAAACAAAAAAAAAACTAATTCTCATTTAATTTTATTGTTTATACCTCTTTGTCATATCCCTATCTACAAGGTTGTCCCAAAAGTTCGTAAACACTTGCAAAAAGTTGAAATACCAATATTATTCGCAGTTATGTATAATGTATTTGTATTATGTATAAAGTAACCGTGTTATTTATTATTATGTATTTGCCGTAATAATATTATTCACCAAGTAATAAGAAAACAACGTTTTAAGAAAACATGGATTTTTGTAACAACCTTATATAATGGCCTTAATATGCCTATCCGACAAATACTGATGATAGAGGCAAAGACGTTTTAGGCAAAGTAATGATGATAATTTTAAAATTGCAAAATATTTTCTCACAATGAGTTTCCTTTTATTTCAAAACGCTAGCTTTCAAGCGATAATCGCCCTTCAACGGGCTTAATAAAACAATATCGACTATATCCTACAAAAAGATATAGTCGATATTGTTCTATTAAGCCCGTTGAAGAGCGATTATCGCTTGAAAGCTAGCGTTTTGTAATAAAAAGACACTCATTGTGAGAAAATATTTTGTAATTTTAAAAGGTTTTCACATTTTCATCATGAATAATGATGATAATGTAAGGATAATGATTATAAAATAATGATGAAAATTGAAACATCGTTAGATGTCGTTCTAGATCCAATCGTATAGCAGGTGTGAAGAAATGTCGGTAATCGTTTCACAAAACACTGATGCGAAATTCGGTAGAAGAATTCTCAGTGATAATTCTTTTGTGGGCTGTTGCAAGGATTTAAATCAGATCACTAAATAGCAGAAAGGAGAGGGTAAAAGTCTCCTTCAAACTAACTTTATTAAAACATGTTAAGAGGACAGAGGAAAACACCCAACTGGTCAGCAGCAGACCAGGCCGTGCTCTCCCTCCCTCTTTTATTGCCGGCTGGCGCCGCCGGGGCTTGTTTGTTTACAGTCACCCGAGCCGTCGCTGTCCGACGTCCCGAAGTGGATCTCCATTATTCCACAGCAGGATTATCTTTCTTTATTTCTCTATAAAAAGTGAAATTCTGTTGGTTATTATGTCGGCGAAAATTCCTATCCAGATAATAATTATTACTTTATTTTTGTAATATGATTTAGTATTAGCTTGCTATTCAAACCTCACGACATTTGATAATTTGATATTTCTCTGAAACATATCCTTAAATTACTTAAAATCCTTAAATCTATTATACATTAAAATATTTTATTTTTAGCCATTATTGAGAGCCGAAATTTTACCAGTATGAAATTTTGCTGGATTTATAAGAACAATATACTCTAATGAATCTAGCAACGTCCGGGTGTTTCACCCGAGTATTTATAATAAAGAGATTTTTTTTTTTCAGAATCGAATTTCTAAAATGCTCTTTTTTAAAACTTTAAGTTGACTTATCAATGTAATCTCTCCTTTAATATTTAAAAGGACACCTCGACAAGATGAAACTCTTTTTTTTTTCCACAACGTTTCGATGAATAGCGACAGCCTAAAATTTAGCTGGTGAAGGAACTTGTTGTATTTTGTCACAGTTCTTTGTGTGGTGAACGCTTAAAACAAGTGTTGTTAAATATATAGGTTAATATAAAGCTTTAACAGGTCATCTCTATTTACAGGAAATTAAAACATTAAATCACGAATGTTTATTTTATACATAAAACAAACTTATACCGTCCTTACTGTGATGAACAAATATTGGAGAGGTTGGCTCATCAGTGATGAACCGCACAGCGGTTTCGCTAATTTAATCTACCAGACCGCTTCTCAGAGTTCTAATATTGTATTGGATCATTCTGCTTATATATGCTACACTGAAGGGTAGAATCTCAGGTATGGTATTCAAGTTAGCTCTTGACATAAGCTTTTAGGACAGTAGAATTACATATAAATCTATAAATACATACGCTCTGCCATCTAAAAAGCACATGTGCTCGTGGTCAGGAGATGCCTTCTTTATTTTTAATATAAATATTTGTATCAAGCAATGCTCTTCCGCAAACAATAAGGAAGAGCACAGCGAGAATCAGGGATTTATTGGAAAGAACCTCAGTAGAAGGTATGTCCAGTTGTTTATTGATGACTAGAGTTCTTGGTTCAGTCGGACTGGGAAGAGTGTGGAGAGGTTGACTGGCAGAGCATCCACCACGGCGGAGTCAGTAGCCCGAGGTACTGCTGTACTGTCTGACCGAGGTGACCCTCGTGAGACGGTGTCTAGGGCGGCAGAACAGGGCGTACAGGATCCCTGCCAGAATGGCCGCCATTAAGAGGGTCCCCAGGGCCGCGCCGATCTTCGCTCCCATGCTTGGACCTGTAGCAACATCGCTGTTATCTCGACATAACGTGATGACCTGAAAGGCAGTCAGTTAGCACACAGGACCTGTAGCAACACCCCTGTTACTTCGACATCATGTGATGACTTGAGAGTCAGTTAGCACACAGGACCTGTAGCATCACCGCTGTTACTTCGACATCATGTGATGACTTGAGAGTCAGTTAGCACACAGGACCTGTAGCACCACCGCTGTTACTTCGACATCATGTAATTACTTGATAGTCATTCAGCACAACACCAAGGTAATATATAATATTTCGGCTGCTTGGCCAGCATTGCATTAATCAATTATTTGGCTTCACGGCCTAAAATAAATCTTTGTTTTTACCGACGATAAGGAGAATACCATTTGCCTCCATCAGGATTGAAATTCAAATCAACACTTAGCAGTCATACAAATATTGATAGAATTACTCGCCTTGTGATGTGTGCCGTTATGAAAATTAATTATTTTTTCTTTGAAAACGTTAAGGGAAGAGACATCATATGATTTGCAATATTTTACAGATGTCATCAAGCACACTTATACGTCGCATGTGTGACGGACTATTATGCACTGTTGAACATGTCGCAATGTCAACGCTGCAAGTACCCACCGCAATGTTTCTCGTCCAGTAAGTTCTGACAGTTGTCCACGTCGTCACACCGCAGGCCCGGCCAGATGCACCGGTTGTTGCGGCAGGGGAACAGGAAGTCGGGATGTGTGCAGCCTCCTTTCTCTGCGCACGTACACACTTCGGTACAGACTGCCGCACTATAAACCTTGTCGTTAGCTAAGGATCAATTCCTTTATACCATATTGCCCGCCAAATTAATGGACGTGGATAAAAAATGACTTACTATAAAGTCCCATATCCTAGAAAGGTAAAAAATCTCTTCTTGGCGCCTCCACGTGGCGAGCAATGCTCAAAGTGGTTATATCAGGAGGGGTATGAGCTGACGGGACAAATATCAAACTCCATCTTAATATGGAGGAGGATACCTACTTGCCATTGAATTTGGAAACGCCTTCTAAAGGTGTATGAACCTACTATAAGCTCAAGCTTTTGCCTCAGAATACTGAGCGTTGAAATAAGTCTAACCGTCCATGAAGGAGGTAAAATAGGGATGGAAGCGGAGGTCTAACCATCAATGGAGGAGGTAAAATAGAGGTATAAACAGGGTCTAACCATCCATGAAGGAGGTAAAGTAGAAGTAAAGACAGGGTCTCACCATCCACGAAGGAGGTAAAGTAGAAGTAAATACGTGGTCTCACCATCCATGAAGGAGGTAAAGTAGAAGTAAAGACGGGGTCTCACCGTCCATGAAGGAGGTAAAGTAGAGGTGGAATCCGTTGAAATCCTTAGACGAAACCTCGCTGTCGGTATAGTAGAAGATCTCCAACGTGTTGTCGTCCGACGTCACGAATTCTCGTTTGCAGTCGGACATGTATTTCTTGTCTTTGATCTGTCGCCCCCAGACACACAGGTGCTGCATTTAGCGGGTTCAGAACATAGATCAAGAGAACTAAACTATCTACATTGTGAACACACTTTGATACGATGTAATCATACCTCTTTTCCATCAATTTACAATTTTTTTTATTATAAATTATAAAATGTAGAAGCCCATATATCTAAGGAATTGAAATAAATATAAAAGAAATGTTCGTGTTTGTTTGTTTGTTTTTTCCACATACCTTCCACAATATAATGGACAAAATTTGAGGAAGTTATACCTTTCAGCACGTATATCGGGATTCAGACAATAACACTGAAGGATATTAGATACATAGTGACCTTTATTGAGGACACACGAGATAACCAGGTGTAAACAAAAATAGACGACTGAAGACTTTCCATTTCCTTAAGCTTTGTTTATTAGTGTATTTTTTCAATTGTTCCTTTCATATTTTCAACCTCTCAGAAAATATGAAAATGATTCCTATAATAGGCATAAGCCTATTACAGTAGAACCTCCCTTAAGCGGACACCCAGCTAGCGGACACCTCTCCACAAAGGACGGTTTTCATTTGCAAAATTACCATTTTTCAATTTAACAACTCTATGGTAAGAGGACACTTCTCCCTAAAGGACACTTTGACTCTGCAATTAGGTGTCCTTTACAGGGATGTTCTATTGTATATATATAATATTTAATATTTTTGCGTATTTCCCGTTTATACTCCACTTACGTGTCCGCAATATTTGACATATCTGGATGAAATTATGACAGCATTCAGAGTATGTTGGGTAGGAAAAATTGTCATAGTTTCATCACCGTAATATTCAAATTAGTGTGATAACAGGCTACATTGCTAAAAATGTGTTAATGAATAAAAATATATTAATAAGTGAATTAAAATAGTTTACTTTTAAAAAATGTTCTACAACTCAGTAACCCTTTTATTTCTTTAATCAGAATTAATTTTCGTTTATAGTATAAAAATGGAGATTACTTTAAGAGTCTATATATGTCCACACATCTCTAGAAAAATAGCTACTAAGATAAATTGAATGCAAAAGTCTAATTCCACCAACAAGTGCAAGTAACCAAACGAGACTCTGGCACACTTGTAAGTGTAAAATTCAAACTGCTTTTCACGTGTTTAGACATGTGGCTTATACTCTGCAGACAGCCACGAGGACTGGCACAGGACCTACCAACCTGTATGTAGTCCCCGGAGATAGGACTGAAGTCACATTTCCGGACTTCTACGAGCAGCTTGGCATCTTCGGGGACCTCCAGGACTAGATGACAGAACATGTTAGGCAACAGGGTACCATGATGGTCCTTAGAGGTCAGGATTCCCGCCGCGGTGTTGTTAGCCGGACTCCCCACGTAGACCACGGCGCGGGAGTCCACGCCCGATTTGCACAGCTTCTCGGCGTTATCTACGCAGATTCAGTAATGTTTACAAGGCCTTCTGGTAACTGAGAGGCTGACTAACAGGCTGTCAGACTTACTAACTGAATAACTAGCTACTGCCTGGCTAATTAACTGTTTAAATGACGTACTGACTCGCTACTGGCTGACTGACTGGCTCACTGACTGGTTGACTATCTGACTGACTGGTTGACCGACTAACTGACTGGTTGAGACTGATATACTGGCTTACTAACTAGCTGACTGACTGGTTGGCTTACTGGCTTACTGTTTGAGACTGACTGACTGACTGGCTTACTGACTAGCTGACTGACTGGTTGGCTTACTGGCTGACTGTTTGAGACTGACTGACTGGCTTACTGACTAGCTGACTGACCGTTTGAGACTGACTGACTGGCTTACTTACTAGTTGACTGATTGTTGAGACTGACTGACTGCCTTACTGACTAGCTGACTGACTGGTTAAGACTGACTGACTGCTTGAGACTGACAGACTGGCTTACTAACTAGCTGACTGACTGGTTGAGACTGACTGACTGTTTGAAACTGACTGACTGTTTGAGACTGACTGACTGTTTGAGACTGACTGACTGTTTGAGACTGACTGACTGTTTGAGACTGACTGACTGGTTTACTGACTAGCTGACTCACTGGTTGAGACTGACTGACTTGGCTTACTGACTAGTTGATTGACTGTTTGAGACTGACTGACTGTTTGAGACTGACTGACTGTTTGAGACTGACTGACTGGTTGAGACTGACTGACTGTTTGAGATGACTTACTGTTTGAGACTGACTGACTGGTTGAGACTGACTGACTGTTTGAGACTGAATGACTGACTGGCTTACTGACTGACTGACTGTTTGAGACTGACTGACTGGCTTACTGACTGACTGAGTGTTTGAGACTGACTGACTGTTTGAAACTGACTGACTGACTGTTTGAGACTGACTGACTGACTGGCTTACTGACTGACTGACTGTTTGAGACTGACTGACTGTTTGAAACTGACTGACTGACTGTTTGAGACTGACTGACTGTTTGAGACTGACTGACGGTTTGAGACTGACTGACTGTTTGAGACTGACTGACTGTTTAACTGACTGACTGACTGACTGTTTGAGACTGACTGACTGGCTTACTGACTGACTGACTGTTTAAGACTGACTGACTGGCTTACTGACTGACTGACTGTTTGAGACTGACTGACTAACTGTTTGAGACTGACTGACTGTTTGTGACTGACTGACTGACTGTTTAAGACTGACTGACTGTTTAAGACTGACTGACTGTTTGAGACTGACTGACTGTTTAAGACTGACTGACTGTTTAAGACTGACTGACTGTTTAAGAATGACTGACTGACTGACTGTTTGAGATTGACTGACTGTTTGAGATTGACTGACTGTTTAAGACTGACTGACTGACTGTTTGAGATTGACTGACTGTTTAAGACTGACTGACTGACTGTTTAAGACTGACTGACTGACTAACTGTTTGAGACTGACTGACTGTTTGAGACTGACTGACTGACTGACTAGCTGACTGACTGGTTGGCTGACTGGTTGACTGACTGACTGACTGGTTGGCTGACTGGCTGACTGGTTGAGACTGACTGACTGACTGTTTGAGACTGACTGACTGTTTGAGACTGACTGACTGACTGGCTGACTGGTTGAGACTGACTGACTGTTTGAGACTGACTGACTGGCTTATTGACTGACTGACTGTTTGAGATGACTGACTGTTTGAGACTGACTGACTGACTGACTATTTGAAACTGACTGACTGTTTGAGACTGACTGACTGTTTGAGACTGACTGACTGTTTGAGACTGACTGACTATTTGAGACTGACTGACTGAGTGTTTGAGACTGACTGACTGTTTGAGACTGACTGACTGTTTGAGACTGACTGACTATTTGAGACTGACTGACTGACTGTTTGAGACTGACTGACTATTTGAGACTGACTGACTATTTGAGACTGACTGACTGTTTGAGACTGACTGACTATTTGAGACTGACTGACTATTTGAGACTGACTGTTTGAGACTGACTGACTGTTTGAGACTGACTGACTGACTGTTTGAGACTGACTGACTATTTGAGACTGACTGACTATTTGAGACTGACTGACTGTTTGAGACTGACTGACTATTTGAGACTGACTGACTAATTGAGACTGACTGTTTGAGACTGACTGACTGTTTGAGACTGACTGACTGTTTGAGACTGACTGACTGGTTTACTGACTAGCTGACTCACTGGTTGAGACTGACTGACTTGGCTTACTGACTAGTTGATTGACTGTTTGAGACTGACTGACTGTTTGAGACTGACTGACTGTTTGAGACTGACTGACTGGTTGAGACTGACTGACTGTTTGAGATGACTTACTGTTTGAGACTGACTGACTGGTTGAGACTGACTGACTGTTTGAGACTGAATGACTGACTGGCTTACTGACTGACTGACTGTTTGAGACTGACTGACTGGCTTACTGACTGACTGAGTGTTTGAGACTGACTGACTGTTTGAAACTGACTGACTGACTGTTTGAGACTGACTGACTGACTGGCTTACTGACTAACTGACTGTTTGAGACTGACTGACTGTTTGAAACTGACTGACTGACTGTTTGAGACTGACTGACTGTTTGAGACTGACTGACGGTTTGAGACTGACTGACTGTTTGAGACTGACTGACTGTTTAACTGACTGACTGACTGACTGTTTGAGACTGACTGACTGGCTTACTGACTGACTGACTGTTTAAGACTGACTGACTGGCTTACTGACTGACTGACTGTTTGAGACTGACTGACTAACTGTTTGAGACTGACTGACTGTTTGTGACTGACTGACTGACTGTTTAAGACTGACTGACTGTTTAAGACTGACTGACTGTTTGAGACTGACTGACTGTTTAAGACTGACTGACTGTTTAAGACTGACTGACTGTTTAAGAATGACTGACTGACTGACTGTTTGAGATTGACTGACTGTTTGAGATTGACTGACTGTTTAAGACTGACTGACTGACTGTTTAAGACTGACTGACTGACTAACTGTTTGAGACTGACTGACTGTTTGAGACTGACTGACTGACTGACTAGCTGACTGACTGGTTGGCTGACTGGTTGACTGACTGACTGACTGGTTGGCTGACTGGCTGACTGGTTGAGACTGACTGACTGACTGTTTGAGACTGACTGACTGTTTGAGACTGACTGACTGACTGGCTGACTGGTTGAGACTGACTGACTGTTTGAGACTGACTGACTGGCTTATTGACTGACTGACTGTTTGAGATGACTGACTGTTTGAGACTGACTGACTGACTGACTATTTGAAACTGACTGACTGTTTGAGACTGACTGACTGTTTGAGACTGACTGACTATTTGAGACTGACTGACTGAGTGTTTGAGACTGACTGACTGTTTGAGACTGACTGACTGTTTGAGACTGACTGACTATTTGAGACTGACTGACTGACTGTTTGAGACTGACTGACTATTTGAGACTGACTGACTATTTGAGACTGACTGACTGTTTGAGACTGACTGACTATTTGAGACTGACTGACTATTTGAGACTGACTGTTTGAGACTGACTGACTGTTTGAGACTGACTGACTGACTGTTTGAGACTGACTGACTATTTGAGACTGACTGACTATTTGAGACTGACTGACTGTTTGAGACTGACTGACTATTTGAGACTGACTGACTATTTGAGACTGACTGTTTGAGACTGACTGACTGTTTGAGACTGACTGACTGTTTGAGACTGACTGACTGGTTTACTGACTAGCTGACTCACTGGTTGAGACTGACTGACTTGGCTTACTGACTAGTTGATTAACTGTTTGAGACTGACTGACTGTTTGAGACTGACTGACTGTTTGAGACTGACTGACTGGTTGAGACTGACTGACTGTTTGAGATGACTTACTGTTTGAGACTGACTGACTGGTTGAGACTGACTGACTGTTTGAGACTGAATGACTGACTGGCTTACTGACTGACTGACTGTTTGAGACTGACTGACTGGCTTACTGACTGACTGAGTGTTTGAGACTGACTGACTGTTTGAAACTGACTGACTGACTGTTTGAGACTGACTGACTGACTGGCTTACTGACTGACTGACTGTTTGAGACTGACTGACTGTTTGAAACTGACTGACTGACTGTTTGAGACTGACTGACTGTTTGAGACTGACTGACGGTTTGAGACTGACTGACTGTTTGAGACTGACTGACTGTTTAACTGACTGACTGACTGACTGTTTGAGACTGACTGACTGGCTTACTGACTGACTGACTGTTTAAGACTGACTGACTGGCTTACTGACTGACTGACTGTTTGAGACTGACTGACTAACTGTTTGAGACTGACTGACTGTTTGTGACTGACTGACTGACTGTTTAAGACTGACTGACTGTTTAAGACTGACTGACTGTTTGAGACTGACTGACTGTTTAAGACTGACTGACTGTTTAAGACTGACTGACTGTTTAAGAATGACTGACTGACTGACTGTTTGAGATTGACTGACTGTTTGAGATTGACTGACTGTTTAAGACTGACTGACTGACTGTTTGAGATTGACTGACTGTTTAAGACTGACTGACTGACTGTTTAAGACTGACTGACTGACTGTTTAAGACTGACTGACTGACTAACTGTTTGAGACTGACTGACTGTTTGAGACTGACTGACTGACTGACTAGCTGACTGACTGGTTGGCTGACTGGTTGACTGACTGACTGACTGGTTGGCTGACTGGCTGACTGGTTGAGACTGACTGACTGACTGTTTGAGACTGACTGACTGTTTGAGACTGACTGACTGACTGGCTGACTGGTTGAGACTGACTGACTGTTTGAGACTGACTGACTGGCTTATTGACTGACTGACTGTTTGAGATGACTGACTGTTTGAGACTGACTGACTGACTGACTATTTGAAACTGACTGACTGTTTGAGACTGACTGACTGTTTGAGACTGACTGACTATTTGAGACTGACTGACTGAGTGTTTGAGACTGACTGACTGTTTGAGACTGACTGACTGTTTGAGACTGACTGACTATTTGAGACTGACTGACTGACTGTTTGAGACTGACTGACTATTTGAGACTGACTGACTATTTGAGACTGACTGACTGTTTGAGACTGACTGACTATTTGAGACTGACTGACTATTTGAGACTGACTGTTTGAGACTGACTGACTGTTTGAGACTGACTGACTATTTGAGACTGACTGACAGACTTTTTGAGACTGACTGACTGTTTGAGACTGACTGACTGACTGACTGTTTGAGACTGACTGACTATTTGAGACTTACTGACAGACTTTTTGAGACTGACTGACTGTTTGAGACTGACTGACTATTTGAGACTGACTGACTGACTGTTTGAGACTGACTGACTGTTTGTGACTGAATGACTATTTGAGACTGACTGACTGACTGTTTGAGACTGACTGACTATTTGAGACTGACTGACTGTTTGAGACTGACTGACTGTTTGAGACTGACTGACTATTTGAGACTGACTGACTGTTTGAGACTGACTGTTTAAGACTGACTGACTGACTGTTTGAGACTGACTGACTGTTTGAGACTGACTGACTATTTGAGACTGACTGACTGTTTGAGACTGACTGACTGACTGACTAGCTTACTGACTGGTTGGCTGACTGGCTGACTGGCTGACTGACTGACTGACTGACTGGTTGGCTGACTGGTTGACTGACTGGCTGACTGGTTGGCTGATTGGTTGGCTGACTGGTTGGCTGACTGGTTGGCTGACTGGTTGACTGACTGGATGGTTGGCTGACTGGTTGGCTGACTGGATGGTTGGCTGACTGGTTGGCTGACTGGATGGTTGGCTGACTGGTTGGCTGACTGGATGGTTGGCTGACTGGTTGGCTGACTGGATGGTTGGCTGACTGGATGGTTGGCTGACTGGTTGGCTGACTGGTTGGCTGACTGGATGGTGGGCTGACTGGATGGTGGGCTGACTGGTTGGCTGACTGGTTGGCTGACTAGCTGACTGACTAGCTGACTGACTGGTTGACTGTCTGAATGATTGGTTGACCGACTGGCTGGAGGATCAAATGAAATCATCACAATTCCCAAAGAAGTGCTTAGTTGGTAATGTGGCTATTCTATATCTATGACCCATATATATATATGAAAAATTTGCCTGAAGAATGATGATTTTTAAAAATGAAGGCAATATATTCCGTTAAAAATACGACAGAAAAAGCTTAATCGGTGCGTTGAAAAAAGCTGCAACACTAGTTTTGGTAAACTGAAGGTGAGCGCTTCTCAGTTTTCCAAAGCTGGTGTTATTTATATGTATATATTGAGGCGTATACCATATTGTAGATTCTCCTCTTGAATCCTGTCTAGAAGCCACCAAATCACAAATGCCGATCAACTCTAGCACAGTCCATGCCATCCCATTCAGGACCAGTAAATTTTAGCTATCTTATAGATCAATTTTTCCTCCCGGTAAAATTTCTATCTATATTTTGGCCATAGATTTTGGCCTAGCCACTCTACCAGCTCTACACATCTTTTTGGTAGATTGTGAAGATTTAATTTGATCCCTTGTGGATATCATAAAATAAAGTCCGCCCTAGCCTGAAGAGGGCCATTATCCCGAAACCATGATCTCCTGGTGGACGCTTCTCAGTTTTCCAAAGCTGGTGTTGTGACTTTGTTACCGATCTGAGTCCGCTAGTTCTCGGCGACGGTCAATTGATGGCATCTATTTTTAACGTCTATTTTTACCGGAGAGGGGCCGTTTATTTTTATAGCCACAGCACTAGTTTTTGAAAACTGAGGGTGGTCGCTTCTCAGTTTGTCAATGCTGGTGGTGTGTGTATATTGTTACATCAATTTCAATGCGCCTTACATTTATTCAAAATATTCTATGATATTTAATATTTATTTAAAACAGAATATTTAGATTAGCATCATTCCTTTTTATAGTTTCACTCCTTTTTGTAATATTTATTGTACATATATCTTTATTGTAAAACGAAAATTAAAATTATACCGCGAATGTTTCTTTTAAAAATCGAAATTTATTTTCAAAGAGAAATAGCGACATTTCTAACTTTGAGGATGAGGTATGGAAAGGTGAAACATGAAGAGCAATGGAGAACGGAAAAATAAAAAGTGTCCAGGGGCGGGAAACGAACCCGCACCCTTCTGCTTACCGGGCAGGTGCCTTGTCCACTCGGCTACCCTGGACGTATTTTTCCGTTCATAACTTATATTTAAAGTAACATTTAAAATACAATATAACGCGGCTGATGATTGTAAAACGAAAATTAAAATTATACCGCGAATGTTTCTTTTAAAAATCGAAATTTATTTTCAAAGAGAAATAGCGACATTTCTAACTTTGAGGATGAGGTATGGAAAGGTGAAACATGAAGAGCAATGGAGAACGGAAAAATAAAAAGTGTCCAGGGGCGGGAATCGAACCCACACCCTTCTGCTTACCGGGCAGGTGCCTTGTCCACTCGGCTACCCTGGACGTATTTCCCGCCCCTGGACACTTTTTATTTTTCCGTTCTCCATTGCTCTTCATGTTTCACCTTTCCATACCTCATCCTCAAAGTTAGAAATGTCGCTATTTCTCTTTGAAAATAAATTTCGATTTTTAAAAGAAACATTCGCGGTATAATTTTAATTTTCGTTTTACAATCATCAGCCGCGTTATATTGTATTTTAAATATATCTTTATTGCTGATTGGAGCGGGAGAGGACCTAGACGAAGACTGCGGATCGCAACCTACGAGGAAGACAAGAATAAATAAACACAATAACTTTAAAAGGTAATTTATTTTTATTTAATTTTATTTATTTACTTTTAATATGGAAACCCTTCGGGAAACGTGTATAACACCAAGAAGGAAGAAACCAAGGTCGACGACCCTGCAAAGCTTCAACTTGGTGCAACAATATATACCAGACTTATTGATATACTTGAATTAAGGGGCGTATATCATATTGTATATTCTCCCCTTGGATTCTATCCAAAAACCACCAAATCCCAATTGCCGGTCAACTCTATCACAGTCCATCTATCCCATCGGCACCAGTAACTTCCAACATATGATAAGATTGCCGAGTGTAACAATGGCTGTGAAACAATAATATTTGTGATATCATTTTCTTATCCTCAACGTGTCCTCTCAAGATAACGTCTTTTATGTTGTGTGCTGCAACGATGAATCTGCATTCTCTCCAAGGTCGGAAAACTGTCTGTTGAATTATACCTGAAATTCTGGTAGAGGTATATCTCTACCCTTCTCGAATATCTTCAAATGTTCACATAACAAACCTCCATATAACGTTCTTACTAATTAAACGGCTGCTTTTCAAGTTCCCCATAATTTTACATGGACCTAATGAAACTATTTATTTTGGGAATTGCTATAAGAAGTTTTTATAGCAAAATATTTTTAGATGAAGTGCTATTGAGATGGATATTGGTGAATAAGGTCACTAGATGAGTTGTTAGTGAAGGATACTAACATATCAAATTGTAGAATATTTGTTCATATAGTCACCACAGGCTAACTCGACTTAATGAACACTAACAACAGCTCTTCAGTGCTACTCAGTATCAATTGATGTGGGGGGAAAGAGATTCAACCTCGAAGGAAACTATAATCTTTTTGGCTGGGGTTGGATCTTGAGTATTTCTTCTTTAAAGACGCCGGTGTTGTGGAAAATAAACTATGTCAATATGCTTGTATTTAGATGAAAAAGAACATGTTGGAAAGCTTATGTAATTCCTTACAGTAAAAAAAGGTTGAAACGCTGCCTTTTATTCTATTGTTGTTATGGCCCAGATGATACTATTCGAATTATTATCCTCTAATGCAAAGGCAAATACTTCTAGAATTATAATAACGACAAAATGATTTGTTCTAACCTCTTTTGGTATTATCTTTAAACGTGTGTTTTTCTTTGTTGTGGAAGACATTGAGAAATATTTCTGTTATTTATTGCTATTCTTTACTTTTGAGCCAATTGTGAATTTAGCGTGGAATTCGATAAACCCTGGTTAGCTACTTTATCCCGGTAAATTAGACGTCTTAAACGGTATCCTTTTAAAGGAACAATAGAGTTTTCTATGCGAAAAGGCCTAAAAGCATGTTTTAACCTGGTCTCCTGTGACTTCATCAAAGACTTTGTTTTTTGGTTGAATGACTCCTCATGACTTGGCCTGACGCAACAGAATCTCTTATCGGAGTCCACCTCCAGGAGTAACCTAGTTTAGCTAGGTATTTGGATGGTTTCTCACTACTTTCTATTTGTAAACGGTAGTGTCAAATTCTTGGTCTCCCCACACAGTGCGATGAGACAGTGAAACCTCACAATGATGTCTTCACAGCCGTACACTACAAGTGAGTATGTGGGTAATACCGCCGACAACATGTTTGAAACCCCATTGTAACACACAGTGCGATGAGACAGTGAAACCTCACAATGATGTCTTCACAGCCGTACACTACAGGTAAACATGTAGGTAATACCGCCGACAACATGTTTGAAACCCCATTGGAAGACTTCTTTTAAAAGCAAATTGTTTCAAAGGCCTCCTATATTCTTGCACTATTCAATGACACTTACTAAGTGCAAATTTGAACTATTTATACATATGAAGACATGTGGTTCACTTACAGTAAAAGCGGTCCTAAATCCCTACCTACCATTATTAACATGGTCTAAAAATATACACTCATGGACAATCTAGCATTCACAGCCGTACACTACAGGTTAGTGTGTGGGTAATACTGCCGACATGTTTAAACCCCCATTGGAGCACTTCTTTTCAAGGGAAATTGTTTCAAAGGCCTTCTATTCTTACACAAATACAATCATGCTAGAAGACCCAACTTTCTTAAGTTTTGTCCATGAGTGTATATACTCGGGGGGTTATATATCAAGACGTATTGAATTCAATTAAAACAAACCTATTTTCATACTTACATCTGACATAAGAGCCGGCAGTGGCAGCTGGCAGGAGGAACGCTGCAACATACCACCAGGGGGACATCGCAATCTTACACCACGTGGGTCACGTGTCGCACTGTTCCGTCACCTCTCTGACACACTCTCAATGGAATTCTTTGACCCTACTTTATTGACTCTCAGTCAATGGTTTAATAAGAAAACCCATTTCTTGATTTCTCAGGAAGTCTCTGAGACCAAAATTTGGTCGTAGAGGTACAGCCTGCACCACGCTGACGAGAGCCAACAGCGCAAAAGGCGTACGTGGTTGACTTTCTTGATTTATCAAGAAATTGGGTTGGCCAAATATCACGTGAACAAGTTGAATAAATGTTTAGTTGATTTTTATTCTACTAGATGGCGCTCTCTCTCTCTCTCTCTTCGGCGGTACATATACTAAAATTGGAACGATACAGAGAAGATTAGCATGGCCCCTGCGCAAGGATGACACGCAAAATCGTGAAGCGTTCTCTCTCTCTCTGCCATCTAATATGTTTATGTGAAGGCGGTCAGAATATGCCTTATTTTGTTTTTAATATACAGTGATATACTATATATTTAGTTAGCTGAAGAAGGGCTTGACCAAAAATTTCATTTGGTAAAGTGAATAAAACATAGTTGCGGCGTTATATGATTTTGTAATACAGTGATATGTATCATTTTCTTCAGCATGGAAGACTCCCACATCTTGAGAAATTCCTCCTCCAGACACAGGGGGTCTTCTTCAACCTTTCTCAGTTAAAGGTTAGAAAACACTTGTACATACAGGCCTTAGAGACGCCAAAATGGCCAAGGCATCGTCACCCATGCCATGTGGAATAGAGGCGGTTAGTGGGGAAATTATGGCAGTATAGATGAGCTATTTTATATCACTGTTCTGATAGCGGGATTTCTATGATGTCTCGGACTCTTTCTATCGTTTTGTGACAGAGTCGGAGGACTTACAACCACGTACGTCGTCTCTCTTCGCCAGAGTGATCCTATAGGTCGGGTCATACAGTGGATTTAACATTTTCTTCGGCGAAATGTTCGCTCTGAAGGATCCACAGCTGACCATCGGCGCCACGCTTTCGAAGCTGGTCGTCGCGAGACGTAACTGGGGTACCCACGAAGTTTGTCAGATTTGGCGTCAACTGATGATTCTCCCCGAGCCATGGTCAGATACATGCATACACTCGATATATCATCTTGCCCCGAGTCGTTACTTATGATGCGCAGAACAGCAGGCAACTATATCAAGCACTAAATATTCAAACTTTCCTGCGCTGCATATCCATACTATTTCACAAATATTCTTTGAAGAATTTCCCAACAACTAGTGAATGTCGGCGATGCTGAGTGAACGAGAATTGGGGAATTATCCCATGTGGAGGAGCATCGGACGGTAAGTCCAGCTCTTGTACCGATATCAGGTAGAGTAGCTGAATGTAGTGGGGGGGGGGATAGAACCATTCGCGTAGTGTTAAAGAGCCTATTTTACAAATTCCTACAAATAGATAAGAATCAAATACGAAATGGCAGCCACCTGTGAGTTCAAGCAGTGTGTCCTTTAGAGGACATCCTGCGGCATTTTGAGCATCGCGGTATCCAAGAGTTACTGATTGCCTTGCTCTTCGGCACAACCTCAGTTCATGTCGGAAGACCTTCAGAACGTTCTTGATCATATAAAACAAATCGTGTTGACATTCTATTTAGATAGATAATTCCATAATTTTGGTGTTTTTTCGCGTCGTGAATGATGAAAACAGGCCATCGATGTGGGTTTTGGTAATTTTACGTCATGAATAGGAAAAAATAGGCCATTGATGAGGGTTGCGGTGACTTTTAAGTCGTGAATAGTGGAAACAGGCCTTTGATATGGATTTTGGTGACTTTCGCGTCGTGAATGGTGAAAAATAGGCCATCGATGGGGGTTTTGGTGACTTTCACGTCGTGAATGGTGAAAAACAGGCCATTGATGAGTAAATCGCTACGTCCGTGGCCTCTTCTCGAAGTTCACTTTAAAGAGGACTCCTAGATTTCCGGACCGTCTTTGATCGACTTTTATAACATTTAGAGCTTCGCCAAGCCCACAATTCGGGAAGGCATTTCCATTGTTGAGCTAGTTATTTTCTATCATTTTGTTCTGGAACTTCGATGTAATCTTTAGAATGTCGATGAGAGAAAAAGGGGTGTGACGTCGACAGACTTAGAGCAGAATCATCCATTATTTTCATGAATTCTTTCAATTCCGGGTAGTAGATGATTTTTATCAGTATTTTGTTCCTTGAATGCGAAAGCCCGATATAGGAAGGCGATGTCTAAGGTACTGTGATAGGCAGATGAGGTAGCAATCTACCGAGAAGGTGACAGATAACAGTTCCAATCTGCCATAAGCAGAAAGGATATAGGATGGTATTCGAACAGTCTTTGGTTAGTGTTAAAACGCTCAAAAATTATTCGCCTATTTAGATTTTGTTGACGATGATCTTTGGTCTAGGTCGCCGTTATCAGTCGGGCGGAAAGCCTCCGAAGTTTCGACCACCATCCCGGGGTACAGACTTACTCAGATGATAGCTACACACTCTTCTCCAATATCAGGAATGCTGAGGAACACCGTGTACGAGGTGTGTTCAAAAAGTATCGCGACTTTTGTGTTTTTTTAAAAATTATTTATTTATTCATGAATACCTATTTTGTCCCCTCAAAGTAATCCCCATGAGATATTATACACTTGTGCCAACGGTTTTTCCAATCTTCGAAGCACTTCAAAAAATCATTTTTTAAAATCTTTTTCAGCTCCTCCTTCGATGCCGTCTTTATCTCGTCAAGCGTAGCGTAACGTCGTCCTTTCATGGGCCTCTTCAGTTTAGGGAACAAGAAAAAGTCACAGAGGGCCAGATCTGGAGAATACGGGACTGCGGCATCATTAGTGTGTTGTTTTTGGCCAAAAAGTCGCGCACAAGCAACGATGTGTGAGCAGGGGCGTTATCGTGGTGCAAAAGCCAATTTTTGTTCTTCCACAAATCCGGGCGTTTCTGGCGGATTGCTACGCGCAAATTGCGCATAACTTGCAGGTAATATTCCTTATTGACCGTTCTACCCTGTGGCAAGAACTCATGATGCACCACGCCCCTGCAATCGAAGAAAACTGTCAGCAAAACTTTCACATTCGACCGAACTTGGCGCGCTTTTTTCGGTCTTGGTTCGTGCGGCAGCTTCCATTGAGATGATTGAGCTTTGGTTTCTACGTCATTACCATAAACCCACGCTTCGTCACCAGTTATGACCCTCTGGAGCAAATTTGGGTCGTCGCGGACAGAGTCCAACATCTCATTAGCAATGTTCATGCGATGCTGTTTTTGGTCGCAATTGAGCAATTTTGGTACGAATTTCGCGGCGACCCGTCTCATGCCCAAATCATTGATAAAAATCGAATGGCACGAGCCAATCGATATGTTTAGGTCCTCAGCAACTTCTTTAACGGTAATTCGACGATTGGCCAATATCATTTTCTCCACTTCATTAATTTTTTCGTCTGTTGTTGAAGTGCTCGGGCGTCCGGCACGCTCTTCGTCGTTCACATCTTTTCGGCCTTCTGAGAACATTTTGTACCACCGATAAACGTTGCTTCGGTCCAAGGTAGCTTCTCCGTATGCCACAGTCAACATTCGGAATGCATCCGCGCACTTAATTTCGTTTTTCACACAAAATTTGATACAGGTTCTTTGATCCATTTTTTTAATAGGTAAAAATCGAAGACGATCTAAAACACCTGCAAGCAAAGCAGCTGTCAACAATTAAGTTAACATTCAAAATGGCCGAGATTGTCGGCATAAGTGAGAGACATGTGTACCAACATAAAGCCACAAAAAGATCGAAATTCGAATATATGTAACCCGCGAAAATTCAAAAGTCGCGATACTTTTTGAACACACCTCGTACACGATAAAACATGTCTCGTATTACCCAACATTCTGTGTGAGTTCGTCACAATAAATATTGTGGTATCTTGCGAAAAGTCTTCGAGTAGCGCCTTAACCTTTTTGACTGCAGGCAGTGAGCAAATAACGTCAACAAACGGCTGACGAGGCTCGTTGTTATCTGCCACTTGAAGAAACGGCACCGAGTGACGCTAGCTGCCTGAAGTATGACAATGTAGCGTTTCCAGTCAAAATGGCACAAGTATTGAGTCCTCAGTCCGAACCTATTTATCTCTCTTGAGAAGAAATTCAAATTTCATCGGTATCCACAACTTTTGAATCTCTCAATATTTCTAACAAAAATTGAAATTTGGAAATCATTTGCTGGTTGGAAGTTGATTCGTAGAAAATCACAGCCACATTAAACAATAGTTTATTTTTGTCTCTTGACATTTCAATGACTTCCTGTCACATTTGTCTGAAGAGATTAACAGCAGGTCACTGATATGTTGGGAGTCAAAAATAAACTTTGTTGATGTGGCTGTGATTTTCTACGAAAAATTGGAAAGTTTTCACATTCTCTATATAGAGCAAAGTAAGTATTATCCATAGATTTATTTTATACATGTTTGTATAATTAAATTGTGACGGTGTTTTGACCCACCGCCAATTTTAAAAAGCCCTTTCAACCGCCATCTCTGCCGGCGGTGACGCCAAGTCCGCGCATGCGCGGCGGCGGTGACGTGATAAGCACGTGGGAGGATACCATTGTGTTTTGACGGCCACCACGAGCCAACGTCCATTTCATCAAACCTTTTTCAACTCTTCTTTACTAGATTTTAATTTGTAACAATTTTAATTAACATTGATATTTATTTTTATATTTTATCTGTAAATTAAAATACTTTGGAATGAATAATTGAATCATTTCTTCAAAACCAGACGAACCACCACAAAATTAAAAACATTTTAATCTAAAATACCAATATTACTTTGTGTTAAATCCTCGATGGCATGTAGGATCTAGGAGAGGCAAGCAGATGACACAAGATGATAGTTCTTTTTATTTCGTCTCAATTTACAGGTGTTACATTCGAGCACAGCTCGCGAGTCACCTTGTCCTGGCTATTTACACATGGCGAGTTGGTGGAGTAGAAGTGGTCCCCCTAGGCCTTGCAGGAGGGCAGCTGTTGGGCGATGAGCTCTTGACTAAGTGTCAGGGCCGGGTCGTCGGAATCGGGGATTGATATCTCCTTTATTTTGTAGAATATCTTGTATGGTTGGATTATTTGAATTTTGCATTTGGAGGTATAATTTCTTAACGGAAGTTTGGTACATATCTTCTAGATCGGGTTGGTTCAAGTCCTCCTTCAGTATCTTGTTTGATAGGTTGAATGGAGCTCCTATACTTGTCCGAAGGCAGATTCTCATAAATGCGTTTATCCTATTTTTGTTTGTGGTTGTAATATATTTACACCAAATTGGGAGTGCGTATGTTACTATCGGGAGGATACAACTTCTGTATAGAGTAAACTTTTGTTTTGTAGTCAATTTGCTTCTATAGTTGAACAGGCTTGATAATGTTATTTTTGCGATTTTTGCTTTCTTTATGATATTTTTGACATGCATGTTGAATTTCAACTTGGAGTCTAAGGTAACTCCAAGATATTTAACGCTGTCAGTCCAGTTAATAGGGCTCTGGTTTACCTTTAGGATGGATTGGGGCTTGAATTTTTTATTGTCTAGTGGAGGAAAAATTATTGCCTGAGACTTTTTTGGGTTGATGTCTAATTTCCAATCGTTGCACCATTTGGTTATACTGTTTATGTAATTTTGGAGTTGTGTAGTTATTATTCCTATTGATTTGGAGTTTGCTAAAATTGCTGCGTCATCTGCGAAAAGTTTTATTTGACATTTTGGATGTTGAGGGAAATCGTTGATGTAGATGTTGAATAGGTAGGGTCCAAGGATAGAGCCTTGAGGGACTCCAATCTGGGTTGGTTTTGCCGTGGTTATATAATTCCCTTGCTTAATTGAAAAGGTTCTGTCCTGGAGATAGTTTTTCAAGAATTTGATAAAATCCCTTGGAAATTGATTTTTTGTTATTTTTGCTATCAAGCCATCATGCCATACTCTATCAAAGGCTTTGGTAAGGTCTAGAAAAACAGCACCTACTGCCTCCTTGTGGGACTTTCTTATTTGGATGTAGTCTATTACTGTGATTAGCTGGTGGGTTGTGGAGTGTCCTTTTCTGAATCCAAATTGTTGAGGAATGATAAAGTTAATAGAATCCATGTATGTCTGCAATCTGCGAAGAACAATCCTCTCGTATACCTTACCGATGGTAGAGAGAAGGCTGATTGGTCTGAGATCTTCAGGTGATTTGACAGGTGATTTTTTTGGAATGGTTATGATAATGGCATGTTTCCATGTCTTCGGGAAGTAGCACAGGTGTAATGCAGCATTGAAGATCCCAGCGAGGAAAACTATCCATTTGATGGGGAGGTTTTTAGTCATTTGCGGCGTAATATTGTCGTGGCCTGGAGCTTTGTGATTACCTAGGTTTTTAATCACTTCCTTGACTTCATTTGGCGTTGTCATTGATAGTATATTCTCTTGGGGATGATGGCAAGTGTTATCTGTTAGGTAAGACGGAACCTCATCCTCCGCCTTGGAAAAGTGTTTGGAAAAATGCTCTGAAAGATCATTTCCAATTTCTTTGTCGGTCAGCAAGGTTTTTCCATTTGCATTTAAACTAGTGATTTTGTCAGTTTTTTTCCTAATGGGTTTTGTTTTTTTCCAGAAGTCTGTTGGGCTCGATTCAAGTTTGCTTAAAAAACTATTCCAATTTTCAGATTTCTCTGCTTCAAGGGCTTGATTTACCTTTCCTTGAAGATTGAGGTAAGTAGCTCTATGAGCTGGATCCCAGGTTGATTGCCATCTTTTCCTAGCTTTATTTTTCTCCCTTATTAAGGCTTTGGTGTTTGGGTTCTTTATTAATTTGGAAGATGAGACTATGGTGTTTTTCGAGTAGCTATTATTAATTTTCTCGTTTAAAATTCCAACTGCTGAATCAATGTCTACTTCAGTTTTCAAGGGGAGTCTGGGGGGCGTGGTGGAGATTAGATCTTGTTGAAAATGAACCCAATTAGTTACTCGGCTGAGCTGGGTTGTGAATTCATCCTTTGGGCAATTCAATTTAAAGATTACAGGGAGATGGTCAGATGATAAATCGTCGGAGGTTCTGGCATTTGGGGTCCAGGGAATGTTTTTAAGTACAGCGAAGTCTAGGAAATCGGGATTGCCGAGTGGACTGTAATGCGTGGGTGACGAAGGTGTGACAATGTCGAGGCTTTCTCTTTCAGAGAAATTGTGCAGCACGATTCCACTGTTATTTGAAGTTCTTGATCCCCAAAGAGGGTGTTTGGAGTTCCAGTCTCCTGCAACGATTATTGAGTGGTTGTGTTTTATCAGTTGGTTCAAATCTTCTTCCAATAATGGTGCATCAGGCTTCTTATAAATTGCTGTGATTTGCAAGAGTGTTTTTCCATCTGGTTTTATCAAAATTGAAGTATTTTCCAAGTTTAAAGTATGAATCAGCATATTTTTATATTTAAAAAAGGATTTTATGATGATGGCTGTTCCCCCACCTTTTCCTGTAATTCGATCAGTTCTAATGGTTTGATAGTTCCTGAACTTTAGATCAATTGAGGGTTTAAGGTGAGTTTCACTGAGCAGAGCAATGTCAATTGAGTTATCTTCTAAAAAGTGCAATAATTCTTCTTTCTTTGATCTGATTCCGTTACAATTCCAAGCAATAATTTTAAAAGGTAATTTGCAATTCATTGTAGGTATGTTTTGATTACTTGCATCAATTTTTCACACAGGTCCTTAGTTTCAGAACGAGAAGTTTTTCTTGTCACAACCTCAGCATTGCTTTGGTTTTGTTGTTCTACCATTTTCGGCAGTGTTTCAGATCTTTTTGAAATCGGAAGTGGGTTGTTAGGTTTGTACTGACCAGGGTATCTTGGCTGTTGCTGATGTACTCTTGGAAACTTAGGGCATCCGCGGTAATTGGCTGTGTGCGCTTCTTCGCAGTTTGCACACTTTGGGGGATGATAGTTCTTTATTTGGTATCGCTTATATACACATGTATGATGATGATAAATAACTACACAACAGGTCAATGACAACAATACTCTGTTGTCAATACACAATACTTTGGTAGAATGATAAAAATTTGCTGTGTTCATTGTAAGGGCCTGAATTTTATTGATAATAGTTTGCTGATGGCAAAGATAGAATCAATACAAGATCATTTATTGTCATATAATGTCTGTTTAAAGCGATTCCAACTAGGAGTAGGTCAGGAACTAAATTGTTTGTTTGAATGATTGTTTAGATCACCTAAAATTATAATCCTCTACACGCTTCGTTATTATCTGAATATTCACATTCTGGCAGTTGGTTAAATCATTGAATTTTTAGCATGATTACATTCCAGGTTTTAAAATATGATAGAAAGACAGAGCAATTCACAAGATATATTCTATACAGTAGAACCTCTATGAGAGGACACTCGCGCTAGAGCACACCTCTCTATAAAGGAGAGTTTTCATTTGCAAAATTACCATTTTTTACTATTTAGCAACTCCGCCTTTGCAGATCCCAAGCCTGGATGAAAAAGGAGGAGGGGGGCAGTAACAAGCTCACTAAAAAACCTGGGCTCAGCTGGCCTGGCTGATAGTACCCTGTAAGGGCTCCTGATCCAGTTTGTAGTCCATGTTAGGAGCAGCTGCACATGGCGTCTGTTCCTCATGTCAGAGGCGGCCATTTCTTTTGGAGCTAAGTCGGCCTGCCACTGAGTAGTGCTCCCAGTCTTGATGACAAAGGCAGCTGCATTCTACTTCACCCAGTGTGGAGATAAGAAAGAAGGAGAAGACTATTTATCAAATCTCCGGTAGGAGGAAACCTCTCCCTAAAAGATAATTTTGCTCTGCAAATAGGTGTTGTCCTTTACAGGGCGGTTTTACTGTATATCTTACATTCCACATTAAGTATACAACTAGCTAGACTTGAACACCCGTTCATTGAACAAGTGCTATCATTTTAATATTACAGTTAAACCTGTCTATAGCACCCCCCCTCTAAATAACACCTTCTTCTCTATGGCACCTGATTTTAAACATTGATATGTAAACATTTTATATTAAAAGTGACCTGTCTATAGCACCCCCTCTCTATAGCACTCTATTTTGGTGAGTCTCAAGAGGTGATGCTATAGACAGGTTTAACTGTATTTATTTATCAGGCAATCTCTTTTTTTTAAATTTTATTTATCTATACAAGGTAAAAGACCAAATCCAAATAAATAAATAGTGTGTGACGTTTCGGTAACAATGCTGTTACCGAAATGTCACACACACGCTGTTACCGAAATGTCACACACTATTTATTTATTTGGATTTGGTCTTATTACCTTGTGTTTATAATCTATAATCCAAATTGTGCCTTATCAATTCTATTTATCTATCTCTATATTCTGTGTTTTATATTTGCTACCATTGACTTGTATGATTCCAATAAAATAGGTCTAAAACTCAATTCTCTCTCTCCCTCTCTTGGTCTTGAGTTGGGCAACGCCATTCATCACATCAACCTTCTCATTTTGTGGAAAAAAATTCATGCAGTCCATTGGTGGTGGAGTCTTTCCTGCAGTGGACACCACCAATGTCCACTTTGTATATATATATTTCATGTACATTTAAACCTGTCTATAGTGCCACCTCTTGGGACTCACCAAAATAGGATGCTATAGAGAGGTCACTTTTAATGTAAATCGCATCGTACTACATATTTAAAATTGGGCACTATAGAGAGGAAGGGGCGATTTATAGGGGGCACTATAGACAGGTTTACCTGTATATAATTATGTATATTCATAATTATATATATGTTCATACAGTTAAACCTGTCTATAGTGCCTTTTTCTCTATAGCCCTCGATTTTAAACATTAAAATGTAAACAATTTACATTAAAAGTGACCTGTCTATAGCACCCCCTCTCTATAGCACTCTATTTTGGTGAGTCCCAAGAGGGGGCGCCAGGGACAGGTTTAACTGTATTTATGCACATAATCATTATTGTAACATGCTTTGTATTTATTTATGTAAAATATTTAATTTTTCTTTGATTTTCTTCATAGTTAGGCAGTCTGTAACACTGTACTTTTTGTAATTTTGCATTAAGTTTATATATTATGTTTAAACTTGTTGTAATTAAGGCACAAAGTATTGTGACTTATTTCTAAATAGGAAAAGTTACAATTATAACAACAACAACAACAAAAAAGCCTTTATTTAGGGTCACTGACCCTATACAGGATTCACCAGTGGTATGCATAAGAACAAAGCAGTGAGACAAAGGAAATAACGATATATACAGAGTAAAACGAGAAAAAAAAAACAAGAAAAGGAAAAAAAATAAAAAAGTTACAATTATATAATCTTATTTATTGTCTACACAAGGTAATAAGACCAAATAAATAAATAGTGTGTAACGTTTCGGTAACAACACTGTTACCTAAACGTCACACACTATTTATTTATTTGGTCTTATTACCTTGTGTTTATAATCCAAATTGTGCCTTCTTATTTATTGTCTGTATATTTGTAACTTTATATAATCGAACTTATCATCTTATATGAGTATCCTTCCGGGCTAATTGGCCATTTCAGGCATGGTCTTCTAGCCCCACATCATGGCAGAACGCGACTTCCAGTGGCAAGGGATCCTTGGATCTGGCAGCAAAGGTGTCTTCGCAGGGGTGGAGGAAAGGTGGAGATGGCAGGGAACAGCGCCTGGGAGCAGTGAGAGGCAGGAGTCTTGGCAGGGGAGGAAATCCAGTAGGAGAGGACAGTGAAGGTGGAAGCAGTTATCATCTTACTAGACGAATGGCCCGGGCAACGCCCGGGTTTTACCCGAGTGCGAATATATTTTAAAAACGTTGTCTAGAGCGGCCGCTATAGACAGGGTGGTCTGTATAGACAGGTGTATGTATCACACAGCCGATAACAGGGTTGTCTAGAGTGGCCGCTATAGACAGGGTGGTCTGTATAGACAGGTGTATGTATCACACTGCTGATAACAGGGTTGCCTAAGGTGACCGCTATTGACAGGGTGGTCTGTATAGACAGGTGAATGTAACACACTAATGTTAACAGGGTTGCCTAAGGTGACCGCTATAGACAGGGTGGTCTGTATAGACAGGTGGATGTATCACACAGCTGATAACAGGGTTGTCTAGAGTGGCCGCTATAGTCAGGTGTATGTATCACACAGCTGATAACAGGGTTTTCTGGAATGGCCGCTATATACAGGGTGGTCTGTATAGACAGGTGGATGTAACACACTGCTGATTACAGGGTTGCCTAAAGTGTCCGCTATAGACAGGGTGGTCTGTATAGACAGGTGGATGTAACACACTGCTGATAACAGGGTTGTCTAGAATGGCCGCTATAGACAGGTGTATGTATCACACAGCTGATAACAGGGTTGTCTAGAGGGGGGCAGGGAGGACACGTGTTCGCCGGCAGCCAATGGGCGCGCATTCTATCCGTGAGCTTCAGACATACAGACAGAATAAGGCAATTATATAAGTAGATATGAATAAGTAATATCAATCTCTCTTTCTGGTCCTTAATCAGGATTCCTCATGCCATCAATAGGCATACCCTGGTGGGTTACTTTGGTCCAGTCAGTTTACAGGGAAAATAACCTACCTGCAGTTTCCCTAGCCTTTTCTGCATCCAAATATCCTTGCCTTCAGAAACCGTCTTCAAAACAAATGAGTGCTTGCTCCATATTAGGATGGAGACTTATCCCAGTCTCTACTTGGTTCCCTCCTGACTTAGCCACTCTGTGTTTTGTCCACCTTCTGCCAAGTGGAGATGCTAGATAAAGATTTTCCTTTATCAGGGGTAGCATCTTATAGTAAAGTATCTTCTACACTTTTCCCTCTACTTTGGAAAGCAAAATCATGTTTTGTATTTTAAAATGGGGTTACTCATATCAACATTCTATTACACATGTCAATTTAATCAATCAAGTCCTCCAAAAAAGACCTCTGGGAAAACCCCAGGAATATAATAGAAAAGCTGAGACAATGGAACCTAATGGAGATCGTTTAGACGACTTGAGGAATAAGCAACAACAACATTTAATCCATAAATTCAGTCTCCATGCCCTTATAAAATTATATGCATACAATAAGATAATAATTTTTAAAAAAATTTTGCCCGAATGATAAAGTGTCAGAAACTATGTAAGTGTGTGTGTGTATACTGGAATTGTTATCGTGAATAATGTGTATATAATTAGACAATATTTGTTATTTTAATACTTTTGACCTGAGGTCACTAGTTTACAGTGACCATCAATAAATGGTGTCTAGTTTTGATGTCTATTTTGACAGGAGAGGCAACCTTTATATATCAATATTCTCCCTGCAAAATTTCCATCTATATAATAACATGGTTGCTATGCAATATTGTTTGAATCAGGAGATGTAATGAACTATAATATTTGGACACAAGGTAATAAGACCAAATCCAAATAAATAAATAGTGTGTGATGTTTCGATAACAGCATTGTTACCATCTTCAGACAAAAGTACTTGGTAACAATGATAAAACAACGCTGTTACAGAAACGTCACACACTATTTATTTATTTGGATTTGGTCTTATTAGCTTGTATTTTACCAATTAGCTGCTCTCTGGTAAGATGAAACCTATCTCTAAAACTAACTGTTGTCCTATAGAGTTCTACTTTTTTAGGTTTCAATTTGAGGAGTTTAACTATTTTACATCCCCTGATTCTTGAAAAAGTCCAACCCCACCAGTGAGTGCAGGTAACCAAACAGGGCTCTGACACATTTGTAAGTGCAAAGTCTAACTGCTTTTCACATGTGTAGACATGTGGAGCACTTACAGTAAAAGCAGTCGCCAACTTCTACTCACCATGATTATCATGGCCTGTACCATGTGTACTAAGGATAATTAAAAAAAAAAAAACTATCTTACCGACATATTTCTTGTACCACACCCACACACAAATTTCCAGAGTCCATACTTATTATACCTTCTTTATCCCTTGGCAGAGCTGACTGCTATAGGGCGCGTCCCCAGGTGGCGGATAGGGGAACAACCTTCAGATATGAAAGCCAGCTGCGAAACAAGCAGAATAACTCTGACAAATAAGCAGTCGCAGACCAACAGCAGAATTGTTAGAAGAGGAGTAGACCTCTTTAAAAATCCTGACTTCAACTGACCCAGTTGATAGACCTCAGCAAGGGTCCCACTCCAGGGATACGGAGGAGCTGCGTCTGTACTCATGTTAGAGTCGGCAGCAAAGGCGTCTGCTTCCATGTTAGGAATGGCCTCAAACTACAGGCAAAGTCAGACTTTCACCAAAGTGTGCCTGGATCATGGTGCCATGATCAACGAAAGCTGCACCCCTACACCCCATTCCATGAGATCAGATGTTGATTTGCATGCTGCATCGCCCGTCGCGCAGAATAAACAGGGGCGCGTTCAGGACTTAGGTAGAGGGTTCTGTCCGATAAGTATAATACAGTCTCCACAAACTTCTAACTTTGCAGCTTCCAAGCAATTGAGAATTTTGCAGTGCAACATAAATGGATTGTGCTCAACAGCAACAAAAATAAAATTAGAAGAAATAATGGAAATAGCTGAAAAACAAAAGATACAAATTATAGCCCTACAGGAAACCAAATTAAATGAAAAATACAATCTCAAATACAAAAACTACAATATCCTCAGAAAAGACAGAAATAAAGAAGGGGTGGCCTTGCATTTTTAATCAAGAATTTGTACTATGAAGACATAGCCATTAATATTCCAAATACATCAGACCTCGAAGCCCAAGGTATCAAAGTCTACCTCAGTCAAAACAAAACCATCAACATATTCAATATGTATCACCAACCAAACAATAAACTTATTGACGATGGAACAATGGCTCAATTTCTTACAGACAACACTATTATTGTAGGTGACCTTAATGCCAAACATCAACTATGGGGATGTTCCATGCCAAACCCAAGAGGCAAAATACTTTCAAACTTATTTGACGACAATTCCTTTATGTGCTTAAATGATGGGAATCCTACCCACCATTCCTACAGCTATAATACTGCACAAGCACTTGATATAAGTTTCTCCAGTCCTGACATTTTCCACAAATGCAAATGGCAAATATTAAAAAGTATTGGAAGTGATCATTTGCCTATTTTGATAGAAATTAGCACCAAGACCAAAACAAGCTCAATTAAAGAAAAATTCTGGAACTTCAAAAAGGTTAATTGGAATCTTTACCAGCAAAACACCAATGAAGACTTTAGAAAAGCACCCACTAGCATAAAAGATCTGGAACAAAATTGGATATCTTTCAAAAACACCATTATTAAAGCAGCCATAGTTTTAATACCAAGAGGTAATATTAAGAAATGGATTCCAAATTATACACACCAGGCAAATAATATTCAAACACTTATAACTAAAAGAAATGAACTACAAAAAAAGTGCACCCAAAACCAAACAAATTGTAGAACTGAACTGAACATTGTGAATGCAAAAATAAAAAGGTTATATGTAAATATGAAAAGGGAAAAATGGAAACAAACTTGTGAAAACCTGAACCCAAGAAACCCAAATACAAAACTTTGGCATTTGGCAAAACAAATTGACAGATCCCAGTCACAAACTGAAAACACAAATATGATTAAGAATACAGATGGTACCCCAGCAACTAATGACAAAAATGCTGCTAATCTTTTAGGTAATTCATATCAAATAAGTAGTAAAATCAAATTTGAAATAAAAGATAAGAAAGTTGAAAAAAAGGCCCGAAAGATTATTCATGACTGTAAAAATATCACCAGCACTCATAATATTTTCCATGAAAAAATCAATATGAAAGAGCTAGATTATGCATTAGAAAACACTGACCTAAACAAGACTCCTGGGCCAGATGGAATCCATGGCCAAATGATATCAAACTTGGGCAAAAATGGCAAAGAAAGACTTCTTGATATTTTCAATAACTCCTGGAAAACTGGAAAATTGCCTCCAGACTGGAAAACTGCAACAATAATTCCTATTAAAAAACTTGACAAATCTGCTGATGACCCAAAAAACTACTGACCTATCTCCCTCACAAGTATTTGCTGCAAATTAATGGAAAAAATTATACTCAGACGACTCACTTACCACCTCGACACAAAAAATCTCTTACCAGAAGAACAATATGGATTTAGGAAAGGACATGGGACAATAGACCAACTCTTATTTTTCACACAAAAGGTAAAAGATGCACAAAACAGAAAACCAACTAACCACACCATAGCTGCTTTTTTAGACCTTACACAAGCTTTTGGTAAAGAGTATGGAAAAACAAGTTAATTACAAAATTATACAAGCATTTCAAAATTGATGGAAAAGCTATCACTTGGATAAATGATTTCCTTAAAAATAGATACATCAGGGTCAAATATAATGGAACTCTATCTAAAACCTTCAAATTGTACCAAGGATTACCACAAGGATCAGTCCTTAGCCCAACTCTCTTCACCCTATTTATTGCAGGAATAGAAGAAAAAATTTCACATAAAACCAATATTGGACTTTTCGCTGATGACATTATTCTATGGAGCAGTAACACTAACTGGAAAAAAGCTGAAAGGGATTTGAACAAGACTCTTCTCCACCTAGAAAAATTTGCTAATAAACATAAATTAGAATTTAACCCCCAAAAATCTGAAACCTGTCTTTTTACTACCGATAAGAAACTATACAAAATAAGGCCAAAAATTATTCTGAAAGAACAACAATTACAATAATAAACATCCTAAATATCTTGGCTACACCCTGGATCCAGAAATTAACTCCAGTAAACATATTGAAGAAGTTATTAGAAAAGGAAGAGACCGACTAAAAATCCTGAAATATATTTCAGGAAGAGAGTGGGGAGCCGATGCAACCACACTAAAATTAACTTACACATCTCTAATTAGACCTATCCTGGAATATGGATATCAAATCTATGGTACAGCATCTGAAACAAATCTAAAATCACTGGAAAGGATACAACTAAGTGCAGCTAGAATTATTACAGGTCTTCGAAATACCTGCCCTAACGATATTGTACTTTACGAGGCAGACATTATGCCCTTAAAGGATAGAAGAAGCTACAATCTGCCAAAATACACTGCGTGACATTGAAAATGGAACACCAAGAAATAGTGGCCAGAAAGTGATGAAACTCGGCAGACAGAGAGAGACAGGGACGAACAATAAGTGATCCTTATTTAAAAATGATAGTCATAATACAGAGCGAGAACGGCGTCGGCTTAGTAGCAAGTAGGACCACCGCGGACGGCGATGCACGCAGCAACACGTCTAGGTAGAGGGTCAATCAGAGTACGGATGGCGTCCTGAGGGATGGCTCTCCATTCCCTCTCAACCATTTGCCACCCCTTGGCAGAGCTGACTGCTATAGGGCGCGTCCCCAGGTGGCGGATAGGGGAACGACCTTCAGATATGAAGGCCAGCTGTGAAACAAGCAGAATAACTCTGACGAATAAGCAGTCGCGGACCAACAGCAGCATTGTTAGAAGAGGAGTAGACCTCTTTAAAAATCCTGACTTCAACTGACCCAGTTGATAGACCTCAGCAAGGGTCCCACTCCAGGGATACGGAGGAGCTGCGTCTGTACTCATGTTAGAGTCGGCAGCAAAGGCGTCTGCTTCCATGTTAGGAACGGCCTCAAACTACAGGCAAAGTCAGACTTTCACCAAAGTGTGCCTGGATCATGGTACCATGATCAACGAAAGCTGCACCCCTACACCCCATTCCATGAGATCAGATGTTGATTTGCATGCTGCATCGCCCGTCGCGCAGAATAAACAGGGGCGCGGTCAGGACTTAGGTAGAGGGTTCTGTCCGATAAGTATAATACAGTCTCCACAAACTTCTAACTTTGCAGCTTCCAAGCAATTGAGAATTTTGCAGTGCAACATAAATGGATTGTGCTCAACAGCAACAAAAATAAAATTAGAAGAAATAATGGAAATAGCTGAAAAACAAAAGATACAAATTATAGCCCTACAGGAAACCAAATTAAATGAAAAGTACAATCTCAAATATAAAAACTATAATATCCTCAGAAAAGACAGAAATAAAGAAGGGGGTGGCCTTGCATTTTTAATCAAGAATTTGTACGATGAAGACATAGCCATTAATATTCCAAACACATCAGACCTCGAAGCCCAAGGTATCAAAGTCTACCTCAGTCAAAACAAAACCATCGACATATTCAATATGTATCACCCACCAAACAATAAACTTATTGACGATGGAACAATGGCTTAATTTCTTAAAGACAACACTATTATTGTAGGTGACCTTAATGCCAAACATCAACTATGGGGATGTTCCACGCCAAACCCAAGAGGCAAAATACTTTCAAACTTATTTGACGACAATGCCTTCATGTGCTTAAATGATGGGAATGCTACCCACCATTCCTACAGCTATAATACTGCACAAGCACTTGATATAAGTTTCTCCAGTCCTGACATTTTCCACAAATGCAAATGGCAAATATTAAAAAGTATTGGAAGTGATCATTTGCCTATTTTGATAGAAATTAGCACCAAGACCAAAACCAGCTCAATTAAAGAAAAATTCTGGAACTTCAAAAAGGCTAATTGGAATCTTTACCAGCAAAACACCAATGAAGACTTTAGAAAAGCACCCGCTAGAATAAAAGATCTGGAGCAAAATTGGATATCTTTCAAAAACACCATTATTAAAGCAGCCAAAGTTTCAATACCAAGAGGTAATATTAAGAAATGGATTCCAAATTATACACACCAGGCAAAAGATATTCAAACACTTATAACTAAAAGAAATGAACTACAAAAAAAGTACACCCAAAACCAAACAAATTGTAGAACTGAACTGAACATTGTGAATGCAAAAATAAAAAGATTATACGTAAATATGAAAAGGGGAAAATGGAAACAAACTTGTGAAAACCTGAACCCAAGAAACCCAAATACAAAACTTTGGCATTTGGCAAAACAAATTGACAGAGCCCAGCCACAAACTGAAAACACAAATATGATTAAGAATACAGATGGTACCCCAGCAACTAATGACAAAAATGCTGCTAATCTTTTAGGTAATTCATATCAAATAAGTAGTAAAATCAAATTTGAAATAAAAGATAAGAAAGTTGAAAAAAAGGCCCGCAAGATTATCCATGACTGTAAAAATGTCACTAGCACTCATAATATTTTCCATGAAAAAATCAATATGAAAGAGCTAGATTATGCATTAGAAAACACTGACCTGAACAAGACTCCTGGGCCAAATGGAATCCATGGCCAAATGATATCAAACTTGGGCAAAAATGGCAAAGAAAAACTTCTTGATATTTTCAATAACTCCTGGAAAACTGGAAAATTGCCTCAAGACTGGAAAACTGCAACAATAATTCCTATTAAAAAACTTGACAAATCTGCTGATGACCCAAAAAACTATCGACCTATCTCCCTCACAAGTATTTGCTGCAAATTAATGGAAAAAATTATACTCAGACGACTTACCTACCACCTTGACACAAGAAATCTCTTACCAGAAGAACAATATGGATTTAGGAAAGGACATGGGACAATAGACCAACTCTTATTTTTCACACAAAAGGTAAAAGATGCACAAAATAGAAAACCAACTAACCACA
Source organism: Cordylochernes scorpioides (assembly GCA_030710605.1). Taxonomy (NCBI): domain Eukaryota; kingdom Metazoa; phylum Arthropoda; class Arachnida; order Pseudoscorpiones; family Chernetidae; genus Cordylochernes; species Cordylochernes scorpioides. Next base: position 70,006,074 of record CP092876.1, read on the forward strand.
CCATAGCTGCTTTTTTAGACCTTACACAAGCTTTTGATAAAGTATGGAAAAACAAGTTAATTACAAAATTATACAATAATTTCAAAATTGATGGAAAAGCTATCACTTGGATAAATGATTTCCTTAAAAATAGATATATCAGGGTCAAATATAATGGAACTCTATCTAAAACCTTCAAATTGTACCAAGGATTACCACAAGGATCAGTCCTTAGCCCAACTCTCTTCACCCTATTTATTGCAGGCATAGAAGAAAAAATTTCACATAAAACCAATATTGGACTTTTCGCTGATGACATTATTCTATGGAGCAGTAACACTAACTGGAAAAAAGCTGAAAGGGATTTGAACAAGACTCTTCTCCACCTAGAAAAATTTGCTAATAAACATAAATTAGAATTTAACCCCCAAAAATCTGAAACCTGTCTTTTTACTACCGATAAGAAACTATACAAAATAAGGCCAAAAATTATTCTGAAAGAACAACAATTACAATATAATAAACATCCTAAATATCTTGGCTACACCCTGGATCCAGAAATTAACTCCAGTAAACATATTGAAGAAGTTATTAGAAAAGGAAGAGACCGACTAAAAATCCTGAAATATATTTCAGGAAGAGAGTGGGGAGCCGATGCAACCACACTAAAATTAACTTACACATCTCTAATTAGACCTATCCTGGAATATGGATATCAAATCTATGGTACAGCATCTGAAACAAATCTAAAATCACTGGAAAGGATACAACTAAGTGCAGCTAGAATTATTACAGGTCTTCGAAATACCTGCCCTAACGATATTGTACTTTACGAGGCAGACATTATGCCCTTAAAGGATAGAAGAAGCTACAATCTGCCAAAATATATAAACAAAATCAAGAGTTATGGAAACAAACACAGAACTTCCAATTACATACTTAATTGGGAATCCAATCTAAGACTCAAAAAAGAAGGCCCTCTCCACCTGGCCAAAAGAAATGGATTTTTAAAATATAAAGTAGAAAAAAATTATTTAGCAGAAAAAATTTCTCCATGCAAACCACTACAAAATGTTATTTTTAATGCCACTTTAAATGAACCCACCAACAAACAATACCAAAATCCAGAATACTTAAAACAATTATCATTAGAAATAATTAATAACATTCCTAAAAATGCAATAACTATTTATACCGATGGTAGCAGAGACGAGCTAGTACGCACTGGCAGTGGCTGTCTCATCAAAACCACAAATGGCATTGAGAAAATAAACAGAAGAAACCCAGATTTTTGCTCAGTCTTCAGATCAGAACTTATAGCCATCTATGAAGCCTTAAAATCCATCAGAAATACTAATTATCAAGATATCTGGATTCTTACTGATAGTAGAAGTGCCGTACAACACTTGAGTCACACAGGGGAACTTAGAGACAAAGTAAGCAGGAACATAATTGGCTATCTCCAAAAACTCTCAAAAACCTCAAAAATTCACCTTCAATGGATACCCTCACATGTTGGAATTGAAGGCAATGAAGCTGCTGATGTGCTAGCGAAAAAAGGCACAAAAGAACCCTTGCCACAGAAAAATAAACTTACTTTTAAAGAAATAGAAACAGTAGCCAAAACAAAAATAAACAAGAACTGGAGGATCCCACCTAAGCACAGTTGGTACAGTGGAGTGAACCCAGGAGGAGCTCTCAACATCAGAAATAGACAGCATCAAACAACACTAACAAGATTTAGAACAGGCCATCTCAAGCCATTGAAGATAGAAAATAATAACAAAATCTACCCCACTTGCCCAAAATGTAGCTTGTCACCTGCAGCTCCAGAACACATTTTGGCTTGCATTAGATGCACTAAGCAGGACCTTTGGGAGAGGCCGCTGCTCATCATAAAACAGCTCGAGGAGCATGAACTCATGGAATTCGTGTAATCTTTACACAAGGGGATAAGAAACAACAACAACAACACCATTTGCCACAGTTCGTCTTATGAACGCGGCTGTGGCAAGGCATGCAAACGGCGTCCAATGATGTCCCAGACGTGCTCGATTGGTGAGAGATCAGGAGAGTACGGTGGCCAGGGAAGCATCTGTACATCTTGCAGAGCTTGTTGGCTAATGCGAGCAGTGTGCGGTCGGGCGTTATCCTGCTGATAAAGGGCATTGGGTACCCCCTGAAGGTAGGGGAGTGTCACCGGTCGCAGCACATCATCAACGTATCGTTGGGCCGTCATAGTGCCCTGAATACGAAGTAAAGGTGACCTGGAATCATACGCGATTGCGCCCCAAACAATGATTCCACGTTGTCGCACGGAGGGGCGTTCCACAATTGCTGCCGGATTGGACCTTTCTCCATGTCGACGCCACACGCGTACACGGCGACTATCACTGGACAAGCAGAAACGCGACTCATCAGAGAACACGACCCTGTGGCATTCCGTCATCCACGTCGATCTAGCCTGGCACCATTCCAAACGTTGGTGCCTATTCGGTGGGGTCAATGGCAGTCTTCTTAGCGGACGGCATGAGTGCAAGCCATTAGCAACCAATCGACGGGAAATGGTTCTGGTCGAGATGGAATGATCTAAGGTGTCTTGCACATGTTGCAGGATGGCGGTACAAGTGGCTTGTGGGGCCGCCACTGCTTGTCGAAGGATACGCCGATCCACACGTGCTGACGTCACTCTGGTTGCACCGACATTCCTATAAATTGCCACATTTCCTTGTTCCAACCATCCTCTCCACAGTCGGTGCACCGTGGACGCACCAAGGTGTGTATCAGCTGCGATTTGACGTATGGACCAACCTGCCCTTTTCAGTCCGATCACCATGCCCCTCGTAAAAGCGTCTGTCTGCTTGAACTGCCTCCGTTTACGATGACCTGGCATTCTCTGTTATTACACGTGTCTTTTGACACAAGAACAAAATTTCTACAATGATTTTCCTTGAAGAAATAACGACACGAATACTGTCCTTTCTGCAAGTTCCTTTCCTTATATCTTACTTCATGTGCGCACGAGAGCTGCGCATTTTACATCACATGCATAACTCGGTTAGGCGCGTCTACCCTGAAATTTGCATAATTTTCTGGCCACTATTTCTTGGTGTTCCATTTTCAATGTCACGCAGTGTATATAAACAAAATCAAGAGTTATGGAAACAAACACAGAACTTCCAATTATATACTTAATTGGGAATCCAATCTAAGACTCAAAAAAGAAGGCCCTCTCCACCTGGCCAAAAGAAATGGATTTTTAAAATATAAAGTAGAAAAAATTATTTAGCAGAAAAAATTTCTCCATGCGAACCACTACAAAATGTTATTTTTAATGCCTCTTTAAATGAACCCACCAACAAACAATACCAAAATCCAGAATACTTAAAACAATTATCATTAGAAATAATTAATAACATTCCTAAAAATGCAATAACTATTTATACCGATGGTAGCAGAGACGAGCTAGGACACACTGGCAGTGGCTGTCTCATCAAAACCACAAATGGCATTGAGAAAATGAACAGAAGAAACCCAGATTTTTGCTCAGTCTTCAGATCAGAACTTATAGCCATCTATGAAGCCTTAAAATCCATCAGAAATACTAATTATCAAGATATCTGGATTCTTACTGATAGTAGAAGTGCCATACAACACTTGAGTCACACAGGGGAACTCAGAGACAAAGTAAGCAGGAACATAATTGGCTATCTCCAAAAACTCTCAAAAACCTCAAAAATTCACCTTCAATGGCTACCCTCACATGTTGGAATTGAAGGCAATGAAGCTGCTGATGTGCTAGCGAAAAAAGGCACAAAAGAACCCTTGCCACAGAAAAATAAACTTACTTTTAAAGAAATAGAGACAGTAGCCAAAACAAAAATAAACAAGAACTGGAGGATCCCACCTAAGCACAGTTGGTACAGTGGAGTGAACCCAGGAGGAGCTCTGAACATCAGAAATAGACAGCATCAAACAACACTAACAAGATTTAGAACAGGCCATCTCAAGCCATTGAAGATAGAAAATAATAACAAAATCTACCCCACTTGCCCAAAATGTAGCTTGGCACCTGCAGCTCCAGAACACATTTTGGCTTGCATTAGATGCACTAAACAGGACCTTTGGGAGAGGCCGCTGCTCATCATAAAACAGCTCGAGGAGCATGAACTCATGGAATTCGTGTAATGTTTACACAAGGGGATAAGAAACAACAACAACAACCTTCTTTATATAAGTGAAAAAAAAAATTATACAAATTATTGTGAGAAATGAACACATAAGAAAACACAACATTTTATTAAATTTTTATTATCAACAAATAATAATAATAATTTCATCTCATCCATCATATATATATATAATAATAATATTTAAAGCTATAATAAACATATGGAAAAAAATTTATAGAAAGAACAAAATAAAAGGATAAAACACCTACCAGGATAGTCAACAACAACAACAACAAATCATGGAAGAGATTGACAGCAGACAGCAATGGTAGGCAGACACAAGTAGAGCTAGAATTAAAACAAACAGATGAGGTATATGTACAGGATGTGTTAGAAGATGTCTGGCACACTGGAGAAGTTGCGATCCCAGTACCTATCTGTGAAGACCCACTCTGACTCCCCTAGATGGGGGTTCATGCCTTGTCTGAACCACAGAGGTTCCCATTCCTCGTGGTTCTTTTTCCTCAGCTTGCGCACCTCCCTCTGTTTCTCTTCTAGCCGGTTCTTCTCCTCCGCAGCACCAACTGCCAACACACCATACACCTTGTAGAGCAATGTTTCTATACACCTGCTTTGTTAGGCTGGATCTGTGAAAGAAAACTGATTTTTTTCAAAATATTTATTGAGGGATTGCTCCCTCTTTATCAATTTATTACACAAAAAATGTAAAGTTAAACTTTTAATTAAGAATTATTTTTCTTTAACAGATCAAGGTACGCCCTTTTTTTATTTAATTGTATTCAATGGATCACCTCTTTTAACTTGAATTATCTGGAGATCTGTATAAGAAAACAATTGTTGCCTGTAAAGTCGGTTTTACGGGCGAAGATTTTACGTGACAACGGTAGAATATTTATTGATATGAATATAATTAAATTGCACAATAGGAACAAGGAATTGAATGAAAATAAGAATTGCACAAATTTTAACTATAGAAATATATTTTGTTTACTAAATCATTGTACATGTAAACTTAAACTTAACTAATTCCTATTTGAGTGATTTTGTTGAGGATAGGACGATGATAGGAGAAATATGAAATGAAAGGAAGTGTTTCTGCTGTAATGTGTCTTGAGAAAGTCAAGTCGATAGTTGTTCCTTTTAACGTAGTTGACTTAGAAACGTTTGATACGCAATCAAGATTATACGTATTTTTCATGAATTTAAGAAACGAGTTGTCAGGCTTTACGTTTTTGTTAAAATCACCACACAGAAGAATCGGTATACTAGAATCAACTTGCACGAACGGTGGCACGTACTGGCTGTTGTGAATGTACGGACCGAGTCCTTGCCATAGTAACATTCCAATATCCTGCATACTAGCTCCTGGATGAATATATACAGCACCGAGTATAAACTTGAAGCTAGTATTAGCGGCGAAGCAAGTAACTTCAGTCATGCACATGTCACCCTTGGTTTTAATGACACGAGTTACGTCTGTAATCGCAACTTGGAACACTTCCGCCGTAGATGTCGATGATAATTTACGATAGATCTCCACTCCACCAGCCGCGTTGTTATTTGAAAATCAAAACACTTATTCAGATCGAAGGTTCAAATTTTTGCTAAATAAATTTGAAATTAAATAAAATTTGTAATTGTAAATGATGAAGTTGAAAATTAAAACATTTACTTAAATTAGATGTTAAAATTCTTGCTCAACACAGTTTAAATAAAGTTTTCTTATATCTGCCACTTTTTCTTAATATTTGTAATTTTAAAGAATCAATTCGGAAATCAAAACATTTATTCAGATCGAAGGTTCAAATTTTTGCTAAATAAATTTGAAACTATTTAAAATTTGTAAAATAATAATTAATTAATTAATTAATTTTAAACTAATAATTTACTTAACACTATCAACATTTATCAATAGTATGACATAACCTATAAACTCAGTTTCTCAACTTTTGTGTCAATCTAACAATTAATCAATCAATCATAGTTTACGATAATGAAATATCAGTGTACAATTATTTACCTTTATTGTTGTAGTTGTTGTAAATGACGAATCTAAGCACTCCACATTTTCACTACAGACACAGCTGACGATACTTTAACCACACGTGTGAACTTGTATTATGACGCTTTCTTGTTTTTCCAACGCCAAGAACGTTCGAGAAAGACAAAGACAGAGACAAAGACAAAGACAGATTCAATGCGCCTAATTCTCTAGCGCTGCGCGCGCAGCACTCTCGTTCGATGACTCATCGTAACGTTACCGGGCGTTACACTTTTTCATAAGTGACTCCCAGCCGCAACCTAATTTAAGACGTTGTCACGTCAAAAAATGTTTTTCATTTAAACTCTTCTTCTTTCTTATCCCCACTCAATCATATCAGGGTATCAAGCTTGTAAAGCTTGAGACTTTTGATGGTGTCTGCCTGGGATGAGTAGAGCTCATCAATGGATGAGTCAATAATGTGTTTTTGGGTTGCAGGTTGAGAATTGCACTTAGTACATGGTGGGAAAACCTTGCAACCATTCTGGAAAGTCATTGTCCATAAATGATCAGACTAAGTTATGGGAGTATAATTTTGAGCTATGAATAAAACATTTAATCAGTAAAATAATAAAGTTTTCTCTCCTCCCCCCATACAATGTTAATAACCTTGATCTTTCCTGGGGTTGGTCTAATTGGGGAGGTTGAGATTTTACCAAATTGGCTGTTCAGAAAGGAAGTCAACAGTAGGACTATGCTAGGTAACCATTACAGGAACATGTAGTTTTAGCAGAGTAGTAAAACAACAGACTTCACTCCATGTTCAATACACAATATGGCAGACTCACCAATATCCCCTTCCTCCAATTTGCGACAGTCAGGACGGAGACGGGAGTCGCACCGGGGCAGGTAGGATGGCATGTCATCCTTCAGCTCATTGAGGCCAATGGCAAACAGGGTGAAGTTGTAGTACTGTACACACCACCTATGACATGAGGAAAGTATAAATGGTATTGTAACACATGTGGGGAGCAAGTACAGAATTTTTACTGTAACATGCTTAAAAAGAACAAAAAGGTAAATAAATGCTATCAGTACATTCTGCATGAATAAAATTTATCAATCAACACAGGAACCATTTTAAATTCAAAGGTTAACCAACAGTCATCACCAAAATTTGACGTTCTCCTGTAAGTTTCTTGAGTTTGGTGAAGAAGTCTGAAAACAGTCCATGTCTTCATATTGTCAATTGTCTACATTTTCCTCTTCAGAGATACCTCCAGGTGTAATCCAGGACACGTCCAGCACAAAGATTATTCTCTCCAAAGGACATTGGAACAGCTCCTAACCATGTAAGCCTAACTGGAGCAGCATCATTGACAACACCACCAATCTTAAATGAAATTAATCCTGTTAGATCCCTAGAATCCCAAATATGTTTTTAAAAACCTATTTCAGACACATATTGAGAACAAATGGTTTAGAAAAGATGTTGGGGAAAATGGAAAGAAGAGAGGAAGACCTGCAATGAGCTGGCTAGAAGGGGTCAAAAAAGCTACCAGAAGGTCACTAGATGAGAGTGATGGCCACTAACAGATCAAATTGGGAGAATATTTGTCCATAGTCACCAAAAGTCAAACTTGGGTACTAACAACAATAAACTAACTACAAGATAATAAATCCAAATAAATTAATAGTGTGTGACGTTTCAGTATCAGAGTTATTACTGAAATGTCACACACTACTAATTTATTTGGATTAGGTCTTATTTTCTTGTAGCTATAATCTACTAGCCGAATGACCCGGGCAACGCCTGTGTTTTACCCGATTGAATGTTTTTATTCAAATACTATTTGTTACAATTATAAATTGGCGCCTTAAATAAATGCATATATTAGTTAATAACTATAGCCTATGTGCTTTATCTGTCTATGTACTGTTGGCTTCCGTAGGCATCTCTTACTGGGAAAAAGAAAGAGAGGATTTCATTTAGTTATTAACTAATATATGCATTTATTTAAGGAGCGACCCGCTCCAACATAATAGTTACAAAAACCAAAAAGCGAGTGGGGGGGGGGGGTGGGCAAAGGTGGCGTGATCGTAGCCAACCAATAGGAGAGCGCCATTCCAAAAAAAAAGCAAACGGTGACAGAGATGAAGGATTAAGAACGCATGACGCTCGTAACTGTATATAGAATAATCCTGCTTTATCAATAACAAACTAAAGACTTGTGAGGAGAGAACACCAAGTAACCATGGATCAGGTCATTTATAAAAGTGATCTCACATGGAGGTGGTATAAAGAGTGCTGTGTTACCTGGTGGGAGTAGGGGGGGCGAGGGGAGACCCGCCACAGCAGCCTGGATGCCTCCATGTCCACATTCTCCAGAGTCATGTACTCACAATCCTCCTGAGGAGACTGCTGATGGACACACACAGCCATGACATCACTACAGCTGAGAAAAGCCTCAGAGATTATGAGGTACAAAGAAATAAGATGAAGGGAAAGTTTTCATAAGCTGGCAGCATATCAGTATAAACACTGTCATTTTTTTTATAACCAGGACCTCCCACTGTTGCCAGAGGAAGGCAGGTCATTTGTGAGAAGGTATTTTAGATAACTGATTTATTTTTTAGTCACCACCACCTTAGAGGTTTCTTTGAGGTACAGCCATGTTGACAACAACCCATAATGTGGTTAGTTCTTCTAGATATAAGACATATATTTATAAACTTAAATTCTATAAACTGATCTGCCAGTGCCAGTCTTTATTAAAATTTAATTTTGATAATATATTTATTATTATTATTATATTGATCATTTTCATCAATAATTTTCTCAGAACGGATGAAGTGTTTGAGAGAAAAATTGTTCATCCAGGAAAGAGTGTCTTGCAAAAAAATATAATTTAATTAACTCAAGCTTTCAGGCTTTGGAGCCCTTCTACAGGTGTAAGGTTAATTAACACAAAGCCATCTATACATATAAAATGAAAGGATTTAAAAGCATGAATGTTTATTTTATACATAAATACAAACATCTACTGCCCTTACTGCAATGAAAAAATATATTGGGAGGGCTTGGCTCATCAATGGTGAGCCCTCCCAGCGGTTTCGCCAATTTAATCCACCAGACCGCTTCTCAGAGCTCTAATACTGTATTGGACGATTCTGCTTATATTCGCAGCACTGAAGGATGGAATCTCAGAGATGGTTTTCAAGAAAACTATGGACATAAGCTTATAGGACAGTCGAATTACATTCAAATATTTGCATCGAGCAATGCTCTTCCACAAACAATAAAGACAAGGCCAGTTGGGCATAAAGATATTTCATCCTTCAGTGCTGCGTATATAAGCAGAAAGATCCAATACAGTATTAGAGCTCTGAGAAGCGGTCTGGTGGATTAAATTGGCGAAACCGCTGGGAGGGTTCACCACTGTGGAGCCAAGAGCCCTCCCAATATATTTTTTCATCACAGTAAGGGCAGTAGAAGTTTGTATTATGTATAAAAGAAACATTCGTGCTTTTAAATCCTTTCATTTTATAAGTAAGGTTAATTATAAACGCTAGCATTAGGCATTATAATTAACCTTACTCCTGTAGAAGGGCTCCAAAGCCTGAAAGCTTGAGTTGATTAAATTATATTTTTTTGCAAGACACTCTTTCCTGGATGAACAATTTTTTCTCTCAAATGATATTATAAAAGGCATTATTATTTTGGGATGAAGTGTTAGTTTAAGATTCAAGTAATATTAGCTATGTATTATAGTCAAGACTGTATCTGAATAGGCTAAGTAAATTATTATCTGTGCTAGGTTTTTCACTCCCCATAAAACACAAAATTTGACTTTTCTATCTGATCTATGTAAAGATAATCCACATATAGATGATATCTGAACTATGACTTGAAGTGGAGTGGTGAACTCACAGAGTCCCCGTTGCTGGTGGGCTGGTCAGAGCTGGGAAGGTCTGGAGGATGGAAGGTCCCCTTGTTGGCCTCCAGGAAGGCCTCGTACTGCTCCACATCCACAGACTTGAGGTAGGTCGTCCACTTGCCGTACAGGTATTTCTTCTTCTTCTTCTTCCTGTCATACACAAAGCCCTCCACTTTGTGCAGCTCCTTGGAGAACCATCCGGAAGGTTTGAAGTTGAGGGCCACATTGAGGCCGTTGGAATGGCACATCAGCTCCAGGGTGCCGTACTGCTCCAGCCACAGCTTGCCCACAATGATGTTGTGCACACACACTGTCACGTTCTTCCACGTGTACACCTCCTGGTGGTTGAGCAGTTTCAGAGTCCAGATGCCCTCTGGTTTGGCCTCTATGGACTTGCCCCAGAACCTCAGCTTGGGGTAGATGGAGCCGTCGAGAGAGTAGCCCGAGGCTTCTGCATGGAAGGCAGAGATAGGAGGGTGGTGGCTGACCTGCTCACAGATCAACCGGAACTTTGGGTCCTCCTCCCTGCATCAACACCATCTTTGTCCTGATAGAGCTTCAGGTAAGTAGGCAGGACTAGACTACTGTTAGAAACAACAAACTTAATTTCCAAGAGGATTTTTCACAGCACAGCTATCTCTAGTAACAAGAGAGAGAAAAAACCCCAAATTTTTACACAATTACACAAGAAAGGGTATACACAAGGCAGTAAAGAATATCATTCAATTTTATGGGTAAAAAAAAACCCATAAATAATGATGATGTGCCATGTATATGTGCAAAAATAAGAAAAGGTGCCAACATCAAATCTACTTGAATAACTTTCTAAAAATAAAGAATTATAGACTTTACAGCAATCATCTGTTGTGACGGGAGCCAAGATAAAACCTCCTCTTTATTTTAATGGCGCAAAAATGTGAGTAGCTAGAACAAGGAGAAGAATGCGGACCTTTGGGAGAGGTCGCTGCTTATCATAAAACAGCTCGAGAAGCATGAACTAATGGAATTTGTGTAATCTTTACACAAGGGAATAAGAAACAACAGGAGAAAATGCACTGCTGGGTCAAAGATGTGAAATTCATTTTTTAAGAGCATCTCCAGATCAGGCAACTAAACATTGCTGATGGCTTGCACAATCTCCACATATGTAATAACTAAATACTGATATATTTTTATTATTCAAATTTTTTAAAACCTCAATCAGACTCTTCCATTTAACGGACTATAATTCAACACCAACTTTAATTCAACTGAAAATTCTGATCCTTTGGGGTGTTTAAAAATACAGAAGTTAGGTTGCAAATATTTAAAAATATATTTTTAGTATAAGTGGTGCACATTGGATTGAGATGTAATACTTTATGGCATTTCGATGAGGAGTACACAGGTCTTTATCAAAATCAAAAGCATTATGTTTAGACAAGCATGCTGCTTGTTGGAATATCCTAAAATAAAGTATGATGTCTAATCTCATGGAATGGGGTTTAGGGGTGCAGCTTTCGTTGTTCATGGCACACTTTGGTGAAAGTCTGACTTTGTCTGTAATTTGAGACTATTTTTAACATAAAAGCCTTTGCTGCCAATTCTAACATGAGTAGATATGCAGCTCCTCCATATCCCTGGTGAGAGATCCTTGCTGAGGTCTATCAACTGGTTCAGTTGAAGAGGTCTTTCTCCTCTTCTAACAATGCTGCTGTTGGTCCACGACTGCTTATTCATCAGTTATCCGGCTTGTTTTGCAGCTGGCCTTCATATCTGAAGTCATTCCCCTTCTGCCACCTGGGGACTCACCCTGTAGCAGTCAGCTCTGCCAAGGGAGTACGATATCTAAGTCCAATATGTGGCTACTGTATTAAATTTTTGGGTTGCCCAATATGTTTTCTCACAAAAATGTCGCAAGTTAGGAAATATATTTGGGATTTAGGGACATAGAACCATGTTGGAGGAAGACACACACCTTGAAGGGAGGTAGACCAAGGATTGGTCTGCTAAATCAATAGAAGGTTCTGAGATAAGAAGAGAATTTCTCAGAACAGGGGGATATGTTTTTTTTTTGTTTGTTTTTTTTTCCTTATACCTAATACACATGGTACAGGCCATGATTATCATGTAGAGGTAGGCGACTGCTTTTACTGTAAGTGCACCACATGTCTACACATGTGAAAAGCAGTTCGACTTTACACTTACCAATGTGCCAAAGCCCTGTTTGGTTGCTTGGGAAATGGTGTTCTGTGTGTGTGTAATCTTCATTATCAAATAAGTTATTATTAGAAAATAAGTAAAGAGATTCTCTAGGAATAGTAAAATATGCAATAAATAACACAAGCAATTCTGTTTTTCACTACATTTGGTGGACCAGCAAACTATAGATTTGATGATGGAATCAACATTGCACAATGTTTGCTGTGAGAAACCCACATTTTATTTTTTAGAGGAAATAGGAAAAAGTCATTAAACAGAAAGTGTGGTTTTATGGATGTTTTTAACTGCCATAAAATGGATTTAAGTCCTTTCATGGCAAACACTTTCACTCAAGTTGACCAAGATACATTCCACAAATCATGGAATTCATGTAATATTTACACAAGGGATAAGAAACAACAACAACACATTCCACAATTAAGGTGAACCTTGCCCTAGATGAACAGGGCTGTCCAGAAGGTGGGGTGATTAATCAAGAAGCCGCAAAGTTTCAAATAATCATTATATCATACCCAAAATAACAATTTACAACTCCCTAAAATATATATTTTAGGGGGTCGGTGGAAGGATGGTCTAAACCGTTGGTTTTTGACCGCTACGACCCGGGTTCAATTCCCGCATTGAGAACTTTTTTATGTTTAAAAAAAAAAATTCTCCAATGGCCCCCAATTCTTGCAAAAGTCCAACCCCACCAACAAGTGCAAGTAACCAAACGGGGCTCTGGCACATTTGTAAGTGCAAAGTCGAACTGCTTTTCACATGTGTAGACATGTAGTGCACTTACAGTAAAAGCAGTCGCCTACTTCTACCCACCATGATTATCATGGCCTGTACCACGTGTACTTGGGATAAGCAAAAAATATATATATATATGTAATAATATGTTGAAGTTCTGGTTGACTCTTGTAGTACCTCGTCGACTCTCTGTAATAAGGTGATGCAACCGAGGGTCAAACCTGTAGTAACCGCGAGGGACAGTCAGGGCGTGGAGAGTTTTCCAGTACCTCTCTGCACCTTGTAGGATCTTTAACAGTTCTCACAGGGTACAGGCAGTCGTGGTCGAGGCAGAGTGGAAAAGCTTGGGAATGTCCACACACAAAAAACGAAGCGACACAGTTGTAGAAGGAAAGTTCCATGAATAGATAAAAAGTCGAGCCAAGAGCAAGATGGAGATAGTACATTTCTTACTGTTTTACATGGTCGATGAGTTGGTCCTTGGAGACGACAAGGGGTGACGCTGACCGGAAGACTCACTGGAAGACTGACTGTCTGTTGCTAACCGGGCCTTTTTATATCTCCTCGGGCAAAGAGAATTGCATCAAGGCACGTGTCGCTGTTACTCGAGACACGGCACGTGTCTGTTCCACTTTATTTTTAGAAGTTACTTTGTGATTCAATCTTGCTCTTAACTCAGCTTTTAATCTATTATATAGTTTTATTTATTCATCCTCAGTACAATACATATGGTGATGCAAGGAGACATGTCAATTATGCGTATAATTATTTATAGATGTGTTTCTATATACAACATGACAATCTTGTTATAAGTATTATATAATATAGGGTTGTTGGTTTAAATTATCATATATATACGTGACACAATATAGTGGTAAATGTGGTGAGGAGAGAAATAATCACACGACGAGTTGGAAGAGGAATCTGGAAGCCATCCGAGAGAGAAAGCGGTAGCGAGAGCGCTGTCCGCTGAACGACTGTTTTCCCAGTGTACACAACCGGGGGGCTAACCAGAATAGTCGCCAGGTGGTGACGGGCGGCCCCCTCAGGAATGTGGCCAAAAATGGTCGTAAGTTAGTTGTCTAAAGTGTCTCGCTTTAGCTGCCCATCTCTCTCTCGTTGGCTGTTGGTTTGTTTTATTAATCCTGGAAGAGCATATATTATGACATATATATATGAGACAATTTAGTGGTAAATGTGTTGAGGAGAGAAATAATCACACGACGAGTTGTTAGAGCAAAATCATCCAGGCAGCCAGCCGAGAGAGAGCGAGCGAGACGTTATCAGCTGAACGACTGTTTTCCCTGTGTACACAACCGGGGGGGCTAACCAGGATAGTCGCCAGGTGGTGACGCCCCCCTCAGGAATGTGGCCAAAAAATGGTCGTTAGTTAGTTGTCTAAAGTGTCTCGCTTTAGCGGCCCATTTCTCTCTCGTTGGCTGTTGGTTTGTTTTATTAATCCTGGAAGAGCATATATTATGACATATATATATTATTTTCACAATCAAGAGTCAATAAAAGATTAGTTGCAAGAGTTGGAAGAGGAAGATAAGAGAGATAGCATGTGTAAGGTACCCAACTAATCTTGTCTCAGGCCCATACTAGAGAATGGCTCACCTAGTCATCTCGTAGGTCTCCCCCAATATGGGGTTGAAGGGCTTGGAGAGGCGGTCCCAGTTGGAGGAGGTGGAGGCCACCACGAAGGCAGTCACCAGCTGGATCCTCTCTAGAGGGTCATTGCTGCTGGCTGCGGCATCCAGCAGGTTGCTGTACTCCATGATCTCCGCCATGCGCTGGAGGAAGGTCAGGGGCTCGTTGAACACCACCGGCATGGTGATCTTGGAGAGCTCCTACACCACATCATCATGCTGTTCAACTTAGAATGGCAAAGTCAAATTGTGGATACACTCTACATTTGAGAGTATAAGGAACCCTCACAAATGTCATCTGTGTCCTTGTGTACCTTCCTCCCCTTTGTATTGCTACGGTGGAAACTCCCCCGGTCTGATAAGCAGTCTCATATCCCTTGGCCACAATTTTGGTCAACTCCAAAATGATTTGAACTCCTGAGGAACCTCCAGGAGAGACACCAGGGTGCTGGCCATGTTTCTTTAGGCTGTCTCAGTAGTCTAGTGTAATGGTAACATTCATATGTCCCCAAGATGTCTGAGTAACATTTTAGTGTCCATCAAGTCAAGTGGGTTTGACTTTTGGGGACTATATGAACCAATTATTTTTGAAGAGAGGGCCGGCATTCATATTCCACAAAGCCTGACTAACCATGCCTTTTATAGTGCAGCGACTGAATCAACAGATTCTGGTGGTTGTGAGATGTTACATCTGAGCGTGTGTGGTATCATAGGAGAACATATACCATCACATTCCCAGCCAACTTTGTAAATATAGGAGAGTTAAAAAAAAAAACAGTTAAAGGTAAGGTAGTCATAGTTAAGGGTGACAAACACATAATCTCTTTTGTTGTTGTTAGTGTCCATCAAGTCAAGTTCAACATTTGGTGACACTATGGACTAATATTTCTACAATTTGATCTGTTAGTGAACATCACTCGCAACTAATCTAGTGACTTCCTGGTATCTTTCTTGACCCTTTCTTGCCAGCTTATATAGGTTATCTCTGCTTACATAGAATTTCTACAATACCATTCTCTCCTAGCCTTACAAGCTTACATTTCTAACTGCACTACAGAGTTTTTTTATTGAATGGACAAGTTTGAAAAACCAAATAGAACTGAGTATTAGGGCCAGAGGAAAAACACAATAATTGGAAGGTTGGGTAACCTGATTAAGACTCGAGGTAAAATACCAAGGGAAATCTGAAATGTTAAATAGTTGAATTAATATGTGCAAATTATAAAGTAGAAAGAGGTAAAGGGATATACAAATTGATAATGCACAATTCGGATTATAAACACAAAGTAATAAGACCAAATCCAATTAAATAAATAGTGTGTGACGTTTCGGAAACAGCGTTGTTACCGAAACATCACACACTATTTATTTAATTGGATTTGGTCTTATTACCTTGTGGATATACAAATTATAAATATCTCAATGTGAAACAGGGTCTGAAATAATAATGTGAAGGGCTATATAAAATTAATAGTCTAAATAAGACTAGAGCTAAATATATACCAAAGATTATATAAAGGGAAAATCCAATTATGGCCAGGGTAAAATATGAAAAAATATACCAAATATAATATAAGTGATGGGTTATATATATAATAAAGGCTTATGTATAATATATACATAAAAATGCATTAAAACTGGGGTGATAAACCAAAATGAATTATTTTAATGTATTTTTAGAGGTGCTTCTTTTTGGTACTTCTTATTTAAATATTCATTTCAAAAGCTATATAGGTATGACTATTGTATTTGAACTCCAATTGGCTGTTCACTGTCACATGATCTTAATCAGCCAATCAGCTCAGAGGTTGGATATTTAACAATAAAATTCTAAATTAAATATAAGACTGTTGTTTCAATTCTTGGAGAAGACCTTTTTTTTGGTTTGTAATATACAAAAATATATATTTTTATTAATGTCATTTTATCTGTACTTTTAATTTAAAAAAAAGGTCTTTAAGAGTTATAATTTATGAATCATGTTGCTATTGGGCTTTTTATCATTTGTAATATAGGGGGATCTGACACTTGATCTCTTTTATATATATATTCTGTAACATAACATATACAGTTAAACCTGTCTTGGGACTCACCAAAATAGGGTGCTATAGAGAGGTCACTTTTAGTGTAAATATCGCATTGTACTACGTATTTAAAATCGGGCGCTATAGAGAGGCGCTATTTAGAGGGGGCACTATAGACAGGTTTAACTGTACATAATGTCTACATTGACCCATAAATTTAATTATTTTGTGTTTCATCGCATGGCCAACAGGCTAGTGTGTGTGTGCGCATTCACTGGGTAAATACTCTAAGAAATATGCTGGGCAATATAAATTGAATGATAAAATTGGATCTGATCAAGAAGGGAATTAATAAATACACAGTATAAACTACTGAGCTATAATTAGGGGTTCAGTCCTTTGAGTTTCATTTGAAGGGAAAGGAATTGATAAAAAGGCACAAAGTTTAAACTTTATCAACACCAGAGATAATCAATCGTTCTGGTCACAGCCACTTTCTCCCAATGCTGCAATCCAGTGGAAAATCTTCAGGATTTCAAGATATTCTTGGACCAAAATGAGATGAGTGAGCAATGGATACCAATTGGTCAAAGGGTAAAAATTATGTTGTTGTTGTTGTTTCTTATCCCCTTGTGTAAAGATTACACGAATTCCATGAGTTCATGCTCCTCGAGCTGTTTTATGATGAGCAGCGGCCTCTCCCAAAGGTCCTGTTTAGTGCATCTAATGCAAGCCAAAATGTGTTCTGGAGCTGCAGGTACCAAACTACATTTTGGGCAAGTGGGATAAATTTTGTTATTATTTTCTATCTTCAATGGCTTGAGATGGCCTGTTCTAAATCTTGTTAGTGTTGTTTGATGCTGTCTATTTCTGATGTTCAGAGCTCCTCCTGGGTTCACTCCACTGTACCAACTGTGCTTAGGTGGGATCCTCCAGTTCTTGTTTATTTTTGTTTTGGCTATTGTTTCTATTTCTTTAAAAGTAAGTTTATTTTTCTGTGGCAAGTGTTCTTTTGTGCCTTTTTTCGCTAGCACATCAGCAGCTTCATTGCCTTCAATGCCAACATGTGAGGGTATCCATTGAAGGTGAATTTTTGAGGTTTTTGAGAGTTTTTGGAAATAACCAATTATGTTCCTGCTTACTTTGTCTCTGAGTTCCCCTGTGTGACTCAAGTGTTGTATGGCACTTCTACTATCAGTAAGAATCCAGATATCTTGATAATTAGTATTTCTGATGGATTTTAAGGCTTCATAGATGGCTATAAGTTCTGATCTGAAGACTGAGCAAAAATCTGGGTTTCTTCTGTTCATTTTCTCAATGCCATTTGTGGTTTTGATGAGACAGCCACTGCCAGTGTGTCCTAGCTCGTCTCTGCTACCATCGGTATAGATAGTTATTGCATTTTTAGGAATGTTATTAATTATTTCTAATGATAATTGTTTTAAGTATTCTGGATTTTGGTATTGTTTGTTGGTGGGTTCATTTAAAGTGGCATTAAAAATAACATTTTGTAGTGGTTTGCATGGAGAAATTTTTTCTGCTAAATAATTTTTTTCCACTTTATATTTTAAAAATTCATTTCTTTTGGCCAGGTGTAGAGGGCCTTCTTTTTTGAGTCTTAAATTGGATTCCCAATTAAGTATGTACTTGGAAGTTCTGTGTTTGTTTCCATAACTCTTGATTTTGTTTATATATTTTGGCAGATTGTAGCTTCTTCTATCCTTTAAGGGCATAATGTCTGCTTCGTAAAGTACAATATCATTAGGGCAGGTATTTCGAAGACCTGTAATAATTCTAGCTGCACTTAGTTGTATCCTTTCCAGTGATTTTAGATTTGTTTCAGATGCTGTACCATAGATTTGATATCCATATTCCAGGATAGGTCTAATTAGAGATGTGTAAGTTAATTTTAGTGTGGTTGCATCGGCTCCCCACTCTCTTCCTGAAATATATTTCAGGATTTTTAGTCGGTCTCTTCCTTTTCTAATAACTTCTTCAATATGTTTACTGGAGTTAATTTCTGGATCCAGGGTGTAGCCAAGATATTTAGGATGTTTATTATATTGCAATTGTTGTTCTTTGAGAATAATTTTTGGTCTTATTTTGTATAGTTTCTTATCGGTAGTAAAAAGACAGGATTCAGATTTTTGGGGGTTAAATTCTAATTTATGTTTATTAGCAAATTTTTCTAGGTGGAAAAGAGTCTTGTTCAAATCTCTTTCAGCTTTTTTCCAGTTAGTATTGCTGCTCCATAGAATTATGTCATCAGCGAAAAGTCCAATATTGGTTTTATGTGAAATTTTTTCTTCTATACCTGCAATAAATAGGGTGAAGAGAGTTGGGCTAAGGACTGATCCTTGTGGTAATCCTTGGTACAATTTGAAGGTTTTAGATAGAGTGCCATTATATTTGACCCTGATGTATCTATTTTTAAGGAAATCATTTATCCAAGTGATAGCTTTTCCATCAATTTTGAAATGTTTGTATAATTTTGTAATTAACTTGTTTTTCCATACTTTATCAAAAGCTTGTGTAAGGTCTAAAAAAGCAGCTATTGTGTGGTTAGTTGGTTTTCTGTTTTGTGCATCTTTTACCTTTTGTGTGAAAAATAAGAGTTGGTCTATTGTCCCATGTCCTTTCCTAAATCCATATTGTTCTTCTGGTAAGAGATTTCTTGTGTCAAGGTGGTAGGTAAGTCGTCTGAGTATAATTTTTTCCATTAATTTGCAGCAAATACTTGTGAGGGAGATAGGTCGGTAGTTTTTTGGGTCATCAGCAGATTTGTCAAGTTTTTTAATAGGAATTATTGTTGCAGTTTTCCAGTCTTGAGGCAATTTTCCAGTTTTCCAGGAGTTATTGAAAATATCAAGAAGTTTTTCTTTGCCATTTTTGCCCAAGTTTGATATCATTTGGCCATGGATTCCATCTGGCCCAGGAGTCTTGTTCAGGTCAGTGTTTTCTAATGCATAATCTAGCTCTTTCATATTGATTTTTTCATGGAAAATATTATGAGTGCTAGTGACGTTTTTACAGTCATGGATAATCTTGCGGGCCTTTTTTTCAACTTTCTTATCTTTTATTTCAAATTTGATTTTACTACTTATTTGATATGAATTACCTAAAAGATTAGCAGCATTTTTGTCATTAGTTGCTGGGGTACCATCTATATTCTTAATCATATTTGTGTTTTCAGTTTGTGGCTGGGCTCTGTCAATTTGTTTTGCCAAATGCCAAAGTTTTGTATTTGGGTTTCTTGGGTTCAGGTTTTCACAAGTTTGTTTCCATTTTTCCCTTTTCATATTTACGTATAATCTTTTTATTTTTGCATTCACAATGTTCAGTTCAGTTCTACAATTTGTTTGGTTTTGGGTGTACTTTTTTTGTAGTTCATTTCTTTTAGTTATAAGTGTTTGAATATCTTTTGCCTGGTGTGTATAATTTGGAATCCATTTCTTAATATTACCTCTTGGTATTGAAACTTTGGCTGCTTTAATAATGGTGTTTTTGAAAGATATCCAATTTTGTTCCAGATCTTTTATTCTAGTGGGTGCTTTTCTAAAGTCTTCATTGGTGTTTTGCTGGTAAAGATTCCAATTAGCCTTTTTGAAGTTCCAGAATTTTTCTTTAATTGAGCTGGTTTTGGTCTTGGTGCTAATTTCTATCAAAATAGGCAAATGATCACTTCCAATACTTTTTAATATTTGCCATTTGCATTTGTGGAAAATGTCAGGACTGGAGAAACTTATATCAAGGGCTTGTGCGGTATTATAACTGTAGGAATGGTGGGTAGGATTCCCATCATTTAAGCACATGAAGGCATTGTCGTCAAATAAGTTTGAAAGTATTTTGCCTCTTGGGTTTGGCGTGGAACATCCCCATAGTTGATGTTTGGCATTAAGGTCACCTACAATAATAGTGTTGTCTGTAAGAAATTGAGCCATTGTTCCATCGTCAATAAGTTTATTGTTTGGTGGGTGATACATATTGAATATGTTGATGGTTTTGTTTTGATTGAGGTAGACTTTGATACCTTGGGCTTCGAGGTCTGATGTGTTTGGAATATTAATAGCTATGTCTTCATAGTACAAATTCTTGATTAAAAATGCAAGGCCACCCCCTTCTTTATTTCTGTCTTTTCTGAGGATATTGTAGTTTTTATATTTGAGATTGTACTTTTCATTTAATTTGGTTTCCTGTAGGGCTATAATTTGTATCTTTTGTTTTTCAGCTATTTCCATTATTTCTTCTAATTTTATTTTTGTTGCTGTTGAGCACAATCCATTTATGTTGCACTGCAGAATGCTCAATTGCTTGGAAGTTGCAAAGTGTGAAGTTTGTGGAGACTGTATTATACTTATCGGACAGAACCCTCTACCTAAGTCCTGAACGCGCCCCTGTTTATTCTGCGCGACGGGCGATGCAGCATGCAAATCAACATCTGATCTCATGGAATGGGGTATAGGGGTGCAGCTTTCGTTGATCATGGCACCATGATCCAGGCACACTTTGGTGAAAGTCTGACTTTGCCTGTAGTTTGAGGCCGTTCCTAACATGGAAGCAGACGCCTTTGCTGCCGACTCTAACATGAGTACAGACACAGCTCCTCCGTATCCCTGGAGTGGGACCCTTGCTGAGGTCCATCAACCGGGTCAGTTGAAGTCAGGATTTTTAAAGAGGTCTACTCCTCTTCTAACAATGCTGCTGTTGGTCCGCGACTGCTTATTTGTCAGAGTTACTCTGCTTGTTTCGCAGCTGGCCTTCATATCTGAAGGTCATTCCCCTATCCGCCACCTGGGGACGCGCCCTATAGCAGTCAGCTCTGCCAAGGGGGTAAAAATTATACAGCCCAGAAAGACATCAATTTAATGCTCTGTAAGAAAATAAGATTGGATATGTCGGTTCGGTATCAGATTGTTAAAAAATCATTTTTAAATACTTTTATATACTTTTAAATATTATTAAGTTGAGAGGAGAGAGAAAGGTTTGTTTATTTCTGTGGAAATGTTCTGACCACACACCTTAAAACTAGGAGAATTTATAACTACAAAACAATCCCAAGTTTGATAAGAAAGGAGAGGAGGGGGTATAGGAGCAGTAACAAGCAGGCTATAGAAACTCCAAGTTCAGTTGGCCCATCTGAAAGTACCCTGTAAGGGCTTCTGATCCAGGGACAGAGCGGCATCTGTACTGTGTGTTAGGAGCAGCTACACATGTCAGAGACAATCATTTTATATTAGAATTAAGTCAGCCTACTACTGAGGAGTGCTCCCAGTCTCAAAGACAAAATCAAATACATTCTGGTGGTGGTGCTCATCTCCATGGTTAAACCAATTCATTAAGTCCACTCCTCTCCAATTTTGCGATGGTAGTTAAAGGCCCAAATACATTCTACTTCTCTCAATCCTGCTGATTGTCAGAGACTTGATACCTCTATACAATTGAAAGCAAGAAGCTAACTCTTTTACTAGGTTTGTTGCGAGATGAAAAAGAGAATTATGTTATAATATTTTTTCGAAAAGTAAATTTTACAAGAGTAAAGTCTAGACTTGCAGTAAATTGTAGACCTTCCAAGAGGAATCGATCACCTTTGTAATATAAAATGACAAGTAACCCCCTATACCTCTAATGAGAGATTAGTTGGTATAAATATTCTAGGTGATCTTTTATGCAAGATATTACAGCATAGCAATTAAAAATCAAGATATATGATAAGGTACAATTTGGATTATAGACTAGAAACAGAAGGTAAAAATACTACATCCAATTAAATAAATGCTATATGAAGTTTGACTAACAACAAGGTGTTACCAAATTGTCATTCCTAATTAACATGGACAAAACTTAAAAGTTATACCTTTTAGAATGTATATTGGAATTCAGAGAATAACTCTGAAATATACACAGTATTTGATACACAGGGACCTTTATTGAAGACACACAAGATAACCAAGTATGAACAAAATTACCTCTGTCTTCTTTAAAAAAAAAAAGACAATCGACATTAAAATATGAAACTTCCTTTTGTCCATAAGTGTATTTATTTGGATGTGGTCTTGTTACTTTATATTCCAAATCAATATTTACAAAACAAAATGTGAAGGGGGAAACCTCACCTTCCCTACGCACTGTTTCAAGATGCTCCAGACACTGAAGTCATTCCGGGAGAACATGGTGACTGGGAGCCGGGACCTGGGCAGAGAGAGAGCTGTGAGATGGTAGTGACAGCTGGAGCAACTCACCGTCCCCATTTGGAGTAGACTTCCACCACTTCTGTGGGGGTGGAGGAGGTGGAGGAGCCAGCCATGGAAGGAGGGAAGGAGGCGAAGAGTTCGCTCTCAGTGTGGGTGGACCTGGAGTCCTCGCAGCCCGCTGCTCCCGGGGTCACACTGCCATCTGGACACACCACCTACTGTTGGACTTGCTACAGCTGCTTCTGACTATGTAATCAGGCTGGGCTATGTGATCAGACAGCCACCTAACTTACAGGAAGAATTGGGGACAATTATTTATTCAATGCATAAAATGGAAAGCTTTTGAGCTACCACTTTTCAATGGGCTGTTTCACCAAAATAAAATTCTTTATTAAAGCTATCCAATTGAAGAATGGCACGGCAGAACCACTCTCTAAAGAACAACACTTAGCTTCAGAGCCAAAGTGTCCTTTAGAGAGAGGTGCCCTCTTATTGGAGGCTAGCTAAGTGGTCATAATGGTAATTTTGGTGGTGAAAACTGTCCTTTAGCAGGAGCATCCTCTCTGATGGAGATCCTATTGTATCTTGAAAGTAATTCTATATTCAACAAACACATTGCATAGCTAATTGTTCCTACTGATTAATTTATAACTTGCAATGGAGACCTCAACGCCGGTTAGTAAGATGTAAATGGATGGTTGATTGATGTGCAATAACACATGGACTTTACATCAAGGCATAGTTCCTTACATGTCAACTGTGCCTTTCTGTTTAGGGCAGTGTTTGCCAAAGGATGTATCATGATACACAAGTATTTAGTTCAATAATTGCAGAAATTTGTCTTTTTTTTAAGCAATAACACTGAATAGTTTCATCTTTTACATACAGAGTGGTGTATTTATTGTATTGTTGCCTTAACAGTTATTTGTAGTCTTGTCCTTTAAGTGGAAGAGCTGTGCTCGAAGCTGAAATATGTGAAAAATTTCTAGCATTACAAAAGTATCTTTCTAAAGTTTTGTTGAACACCATCTTCAAGAATAAACTTTCAAGGGCAGACTATATAAGCAGAATGAACGATACAATAGTTGTAGTGATCTGGTGAATTGGCAAAATCACTGGGAAGATTCACCACTGATGAGTCAAGTTTTCCTTATTATTTTTCATTCAGTTCAATAATTGTAGATATTTGCCCTTTATTCAAAAATAATTCTTTAAAAATGCAAGGGTGCTGAATAGTTCCATCCTCTACATACACAAGTGTCACTAAAATTCTTCAGTGGTGGCGAAGCCAAAATAAATTTAGATTTAAAAAAAAAAAAAAAGAAAAAAAAAGGTCAAAATCTAATAAAACGGAAACCTCTAATGGCTGCAAATATTATATTCCCAAATATACACATACTCCTGGTACAGTAGAACTTCCATGAGAGGACACTCCCACTAGCAGACACCTCTCTACAAAGGACAGTTTTCATTTGCAAAATTACCATTTTTACTATTAAGCAGTTCTCCAGTAAGAGGACACCTCTCCCTAAAAGACACTTTTGCTGTGCAATTAGGTGTCCTTTACAGGGAGGTTCAGGGTGAATAGCAAATGTTTGCACCTTCATTAAAAGTAAGTACTACCAACCAAGCACTGAATCCATGTTAAGGTTTACAGAAAAGGTTCCTGTTCTTCATGTTAGTCATCTGAGTCGGACTAAGTAGTCCAATCGTAAAGATAGCGGTTGCCTGGCCGGCATTCATAGTTCAATGAAAAATAGACACATGTTCTCACGTGAGAACGCCCTTGCAACCTCAGAACAATTTTTAACGCCTTGCCAAATGCTTTATTTTTATTTACTTCTCCTGACGAAGACAAAAGATTTTTGTCGAAACGTTGAGAAAAATAAAAACCTAACTGGCTGAAGTGTCTATTTTTCATAGAAATAAGTAGTCCAAGTCAAGAGTGCCACAATATGTGCTTCAGATTCTTTCAATCAATTGCAGATGTACATTTTCTGCTTCAATCTTATGCTCTTTCTCTGTTATATATATTTAAGGAGATTAATAATTACAATAATTATATAAATCATCATGAACTCCTTTATTTGCTTAACTGGGATAAGAAATAAGTGATATTCACAAATTGAACTATATTACTTCCTGCAAGAGTCAAACATGGGGTAGGGTATCATTTGAGAGTCTACAAAAGGAGCTGATGAAGAATATTTGAAAAAAGCCCATACAACTAACAGTGAAGACCTTGTCTAACCAACCCAAGATTTAGGTCCTGTGATGTGAGTGGGTTATCACCTCCCACACAATCACCTGCAGGCGGAGTCAGTAGTGATAAAGTTTAGCCTTCCTACAACCATGTGTTGTTTACTGTCTTATTTAGAAGGTTTCCTCTCTCTGTGATTTATTCCATTTGATTTCTACCATGCCGAGGTTTCAGTGAAAGTAGGGGAGCCTCACTCTGATTGTTAGACACAACCTCCTTTCTATCCTAGCTTCTCTAAGCTGTCCATTGGTTTAGAAAAATCAATTTGGGTTATATATAAGTAAATATATAATATGAGGTGAAAAGAAAAAACCCATTTACATTTGATTTATTTATGACTGAGCTTTAAATCTGATTTGTTCTATTTTTTATTAGTTACTGTTATAAAAAAAAAAACTATTTTTGAATAGTCCGCTGTCAAATCATCCTCTGTTTATAAATTGCTTCATAATTCCTCCATTTAAAGTGTTATTCAACCTTGTAATAAAATATCACATTGAAAAATGAATGATATTTCCTTCCCAAGGTATTAACAATCAACAATAGTGTGGCTACAATGGGTAGCATACTAGAATTGGGACTGGAAAAATCTTGACCTTACATGTGATTATATTCCTGACATCCCTTTAAAATCTTCCAAGACATTAATCTGCTTGACGTCACCTCATAATTTGGACTTTTACTTGCCTTATAAATAAATTAAAGAAGATTTAGGTATAAACACAAGGTAATAAGACCAAATAAATAAATAGTGTGTGACGTTTCGGTAACAACGTTGTTACCATCTTCAGACAAAAGTATGTAATGAGAAATCTTACCAACAGCATATTTTATATAGTTACTGTCTATGTCTTATTTACCTTGTGTTTATAATCTATAATCCAAATTGTGCCTTATCAAGATTTAAGTATAAAAGATAACCCAGGTAAAAGATAACAACTGCATGCTCCAAGAACCTGTCAAGTTAAACAAATATGGAAAAATAAATGTCATTTGAAATCCAGTAGCTCGCCAATTGAGAATAAACAGTGCAAACTAGAAAAGCCATTGTTTTAGAGTTGCTGCTATGGAAATTTGCCAAAGATTTAGGCGGTCAATCTGTGACAGGAGGATAAACCAGATATGGAGGTTAGCTATGATAGGAGCAGGTTGATCCATAGGTATTTCTGTCGTATAAACAGTAGTGGACAGCAAAACCAGCAGGGTGTGGTGGAACAATAAGTATCATAGTTGACACAAGGTAATAAGACCAAATCCAAATAAATAAATAGTGTGTGACATTTCGGTAACAACACTATTACTGAAACGTCACACACTATTTATTCATTTGGATTTGGTCTTATTACCTTGTGTTTATAATCTATAATCCAAATTGTGCCTTATTATCATAATTGACCTTACATAAAAATACCAGGTAAACCCAAAGCAAGGACAGATGGAGCCCCCAAAGCCACAACTGAAAACTCATCTACAAGAAAGAAAATTTCAATATCAAACCAAAGGCAAATGGTCTTAATAGTCAACTCATCTGATAGAGACAACTTTTGACCAAAAAACTGGTTCTGAGAGAGCCTAGATACAATTTGGGTCATAGAGGCAACAAATAGGTATATTTTATCTCTCATTAACAATATTGCAACTGTCATCTGGGTAGAGTAATGTAATACCCTTGTCCAAGTACATTAACAATACTGTTATTATACTGTATTTTTGGTCTTATTGCTTCAGGAGCCTTTATACATAGTGTATCACAAATCTTAATAATATATTAAATGGTGTTCCATATGGCTGCCTGTATGGCACTATACACAATGATGCTTGTTGAATACTGCAGACACTGCTGCCAACTCACTCCATAACATCCACAAAGCCTCAACCCAAGCGAGTGTTTAAATATTCATTGGGGATGACAAGCGGCACTCTGGCAGCAGTGGGAAGAAATGAGGGGGTCTACATGTGGATATGTGTAAGCTACTGGTGGAAATCTCCAATAAAAATAGAAGGGAATATACTTTATATTGTACCCACAAGATAATAAGACCAAATCCAAATAAATAAATAGTGTGTGGCGTTTTGGTAACAGTGTTGTTACAGAAACGTCACACACTATTTATTTATTTGGATTTGGTCTTATTAACTTGGGTTTATAATCTATAATCTAAATTGTGCCTTATCATTTATATTGTACCCTTCTCTCTCTCTCTCTCTACATCTATTTTATATAATAACACTTTAGATAATAAAAAGGCATCTATTGGATTTAATAAAAGATTTATTTGCCAATATTTCGGTTGGCCTTTCCGAATTCAGGGCGGCTGTGAGCATTTGACACGATTCAGATGTCCCTTCAGAGATGTGTGTCTGATGTAAATATTTATTAATTTTAATATATATTTTACTTTCTTTTATAAATATGTAATATAACTTTTTTTTTTCTTGGTACTATATAATTTTATATGGGCGATTAATAAAAGTTGTTTCAATCTCAATCTCTCTCTACGTCTTTTTTAAGGTTTAAAAAAATGCAAGAGAGCACCCGTCAGCTGTATTGTTCATTTAACTATAACTCAACATTTTGGTGTGTTAGAATTGGTTCCTTATTACTATGGGAGTAATATAGAATCAAGTTTAGCCCTAGTATATTCATTGCTAACTTCGTGATAACTTTGAGGAATAAACATAAAAATCAAGTTTTTTTTTTTATATTTTCTTGAAGTTAACCTTGATGCATGTGGCTAGGCAGGTGAGAGTATAATATTAATTAAGAACACACTTCCTGTTTCTTGGCAGCTGCCTCCCGCCAACTTGCTTAATGTAGAAACACCTTCGAGGATACACTTATACAAAATGGCTACTGCCATCTCTGATATGGAGGTCAGCCATCGTGGAACGTCATTTTACCTTGTGTAAGAGCAATTGTCTTCACTTATTCCCCCTATTCTTCCTTATTTCAAATCACTCTATTGGATTATTCAAACTAATCCCTCTTTGGTCTACCTCCTCCCCCTTCAATATTCCAAGTTGTATTCCTCCAGTAGATTCAAGAGATAAAAATTTCTCAAAGAATTCTTGTAGGATAATTATCTTGAAGAATTCTACAAGATGCCCACACACATGCATAAACATCCCTTTATTAAGGCTCTTATAGAGATTCTTCAATCAGCTTCCAAAAACAAGAAAGGAAATAGTGCAAAGTTAAAATTATTTTGTATATTTTATTTTATTTATTACAAAGCACACGCTATATCCTATGTGGATATTTGCGTGATATGCTCTTTTCCATTCATCTGGAAAGTAACTCATTTTTCCTTCTGATCATTTAGAAGATGCCATTTTGATCTTAAGAATTCTTTCAAGACACCAGATATCAAAGAGTGTAGCTTTCTTATCCTTTCAAAGGGATCATATTATATATTATTACCTTAGTAGTTGATGATTGTATTTAATTTTCCTCAGTATAATGTGCAATCTGTACCATTTTAACTCATATTTTATAATATTAGAACCAATAAATACAAAAAGGCAAGAATACTGAATACTATCTATTCTATTTCTTCTCAGCCTATAGGTTTGTACCTGGCAGTATTCCTGTCCCTTTTCAGAGCTTCCTTTCTATGGCCAATCTTTTAATGACACGGTAGTCTTCACCCAAATTATTTCACTCATATTATATAGAACAATTCTTATTATTTTCATGGCTATAAATTCTTTCAAAAATAACATTATATTCCACTTTTGTCCATTCCTGAATTGGGTATTGGGTCATTAAACAAAAATTATGTTGCTATCCAGATAACTCCATTTATACTTAAAATAAAGAGATGCAAATAATATTATAATTGAATAAATATATAAATATTTTCAGAATTTCTTTCATTCAGAAAAATTGAGATAAACTCCATTTATATAAAAGCCAAATAAGGAATGTGGGGCAATAAGGAAAAGAGGTAGAAAGTTTATGACCATCTCCCCATTCCTTTTCTTGCTGATGGGAAAATCTTGTTGACTATTGGCTGAGAGAAGCATTTGCCAGGATGAAATTCTGCCGGCTATTCTTTAGAGTTTTTAAAAATAGAAAATCAAAACACATTATACTATTCTAAGCTTAAGAACATTGCAATCCTATCATTGTCTGATAAGTGATTGCATGTTGTAAGTACAGTAAAAACTCTCTGTAAAGGACACCTAGTTGCTGAGAAAAAGTGTCCTTTATGGAGAGGTGTCCTCTTACCAGAGAGTCGTTACATAGTAAAAATGGTAATTTTGACAATGAAAACTGTCCTTTGTAGAGAGGTGTCCTCTAGCCGAAGTTTCCTCTCATGGAGGTTTTACTGTATATATTTTCTAATATGAAAGAGAGGAAGATGTATTGAGGGGTTTAACCCTCCTAACCATCATCAACGTTTTAAAAAGACTCTGATAGGCTCATCAACAGTAAACAATGAGGTATCATCCACTAAAGGCATTAGCAACCATTCTGACCTTCCATAGAGGTTAAGACACAGTTCAACAACATCTTGTGGAAGAATACTTTCAATCTTGAAGGAAATAAATCTGTAATACCATGTGTGAGGTCTCAAGTTACCTCTCAGATATTCAATAATTAGTATTACAAATTATATGTTATCTGTTTACTCTTTACCTAAACAGAATATTCTGTAGAAACTAATGCTACTATAAAGATGGTGGGAGATAAGTAAAATAATCTAAAATTAGAAGAAGGAAAAAGAAGACATCTATTAAGGAAGCTCAATAGATAATGCACAATGAAATGGTTGAAAATTTTCTATCTGATTATATAAAAACACTAATGAAGAATCAAATATTGTCCATTTTTAATAAATATGACACTTTATCATCCGTTTTATAAAATAATTAATTCGTATCCATATTTTTATAAATACATCGAGGAAAAGGAAGAGCACATTATTTATTCAATGAAAAATAATTTATCTACCGAAATATATATTTTTCTAATCTAGAATGCAAACCTCCTTGTGTGATAAATTCATTGTTAGTTAAAACTTAAATAATATTGACAATTATTGTTATATGTACAAAATATGCTTACTTTTTGAAGGTAAAATTTGAAAAGAAAATCCCTAATTATAAACATATAAATTAAAATAATAAATTTACGACCATCCCTATGTACAAATTTTATAAATAACAAACGAAATTAAAAACAATAACAATAAATAAATAAAGCTAAATATGAGGTGTTGTCAGTCGTAAATAAATATATATAACTATAAAATTACAATTTTCCTTTTAGGAAAAAATATATAGAAGAGCAAATATTTAAATATACATTGGGATTGATTTTTAATAACAGTTTTTAATAATAATAAAATAGAGAGAACACTTCCTTATTCTTAAAATATCTATTTCGTTTATTTTTCTTTGAGGAAAATATTACATAATTTGTGTTTTCACATGAATGTATTTTAAAAATTTGCAAAAATATATATTTAAAATACTGGAGAGAATCATTGAAAAAAGTTAAAATAATATCGATAGAAAGAATTTAATTTCTATTGTTTTGCTTTAATAGTTACAACAAAAAGTTAGTTTTTTTTTTTTTTTTGTGAAAATATTCTTTTTTCGGCGTTTGAAATATACAAAAAAAAATCTTATATTTCGTTTCTTTTTGATGTGTGTGTCAATGTGTTTTTTCTCATAGGGGGTTAAGAAGTAATACCTGTGGCCACACTTTATCCAATAATTCTTATGTTAAAGATTATTTTGTTGTTCAAAATAATGTTAATTTTTTTTTTTTTTTCAACCTTATGTATTACAGAGCTCATTATTGAAATAACTTGGATTTCAAGTAAACACTTGTCCCAATAAACTATTGTGGTTGATTTGCATAAATTTGTAATGAATCAATTGGCTACACTGGCTATTGTATAGTAAAGAAGCTCTTATAAAACTAGTTTTGTGTGATATAAATCCAGTTTTATTTCTTCTTGATACTGCTAACATTTTACAACCATTATAGTTTGGAGTTGCTCTGAAGGGAATTTAAGGATCAGTAGAAGCAAAATATATATAGTGTGACATTTCATAATAGCATTAAAATTAGATCTTGACCATTATTTGTTAAACTGATATGTTGAAAGATTTTTTAATTTCAATTTTTTATTTCAAGCAATAAAATGAAAATAACTTGTTTTTCAATTTGACAGAAAAAAAAATCCATATAGTAGAACCTCTTTTTTTGCGCACACCTCTCTATAAAGGACAGTTTTCATTTGCAAAATTACCATTTTTACTATTTAGCAACTCTCCAGTAAGGGAACACCTCTCCCTAAAGGACAGTTTGGCTCTGCAATTAGATGTCCTTTACAGGGAGGTTCTACTGTTGCAAAACAAGTTTCCTTTTTTTTTTTTTCAATAGTACCTAGTAGAAATTAAACATTTAGAACATTTAGAAACATTTAGGACATTTCTAACGTTTCTAAACATTTAGAATTTAAACATTAAAAAAAAATCATTCAAATTTGACCATGAAGAGGGTCACAGCAAACAAATTTTTACAATCAGAAGCTATGGCTCGAGAGAAAAAAGTTTAGCATGGGTTGAAAGAACATTTAGATATCATGACCTTGATGTGTTTCCTTCATGTAATGTGTTGCGATATTTTTTAACAATGATACACTCACACACACTCGAAGAAAAAAATATCAATATATCAATTCTTCTTTTATCCAAAAATAGCATGCTATGTTGAATGTGAATATACTATTGTTTATATAAGAAATATGGGTGCACCCATACACACATACAAAGTGGTGTCCGCAGAGGCAAATGTCCACTCAGCAATTCTTCCTTTTAAACCACAGTAATGCACTGTCTACACTACTTAACCAGTCTATAAAAAGAAAAGTCATTTCATGCAAAAAGATAAGCAAAGACTATACACCATCTTTTGAATGTCTCTAAAAACTACAAATATGGGTCTGTGACAGAACACTAGCTTTAGTAAATTCAGAATACCCACTTGGATATCATGCTTTCAGGCTTTAAATTTAGGAGATCCATGAGGAAATCATGAAATCTTCAGAATTTCCCATAAAGGCATTAAGCTGGTTAGGTCCATTGATACTCAATCAGTGTTGCAGTTTTATCCCATTTACAGATGGCTAATTTCTAACCCCTATTGCATCAGATGGGCCAACAACATTTCAACATTAAAATGTGTACATTAGATATCTTCATTTTATATGTAAAAAAGGGGGGTCGGTGGAAGGCTGGTTAAACAGTTTGGTTTTCGACCACTACGACCCGGGTTCAATTCCCGCATTGGACACTTTTTTCTGTTAAAAAAAAAAATGCTCCAATGGCCCCCGATTCTTGCAAAGGTCCAACCCACCAGCGAGTGCAAGTAACCAAATGGGGCTCTGGCACATTTGTAAGTGCAAAGTGGAACTGCTTTTCACATGTGTAGACATGTGGTGCGCTTACAGTAAAAGCAGTCGCTAACTACCCACCATGATTATCATGGCTTTGAGATAAGAAAGAAGATATGTAAAAAATATGCATGTATAGAAATAATTCATGCTTTATTCATTTAATTAAATTGAAGAGAGAAAAAGTTGAAAGCATGAAAACATATTTAAGGAACAAAAAAAATCACCTACACAGAATAACCACCTTAATTCAAAAGACTTTTTTTTACTTATCCTTTATTTATATAAAATAAAAAGATTTAAAAGCGCGAATGTTTCTCTTATACATAAAACGAACTTCTACTGTCCTTACTTTCGCAGTTTCCTTATTATCGCAGTAAGGACAGTAGAAGTTCGTTTTATGTATAAGAGAAACATTCGCGCTTTTAAATCTTTTTATTTTATATGTATAGATGGCGCGTTATTGCTTTGTGTTAATTTATCCTTTATTTATTTATTTTTTTCAAAAGACTGAAATTCAACACCCACTATAATTCAATTTTTTTTTTTTTAATTCCCACCAAAGTATCCAATCGACTAAAATTAAAAACTTTTATTTTATATGAAGCATCTATCTCCCTTGTTGAATTGAAGAAATTTAACTCTATATAATATTGTAAAACGAAAATTAAAATTATACCGCGAATGTTTCTTTTAAAAATCGAAATTTATTCTCAAAGAGAAATAGCGACATTTCTAACTTTGAGGATGAGGTATGGAAAGGTGAAACATGAAGAGTAATGGAGAACGGAAAAATAAAAAGTGTCCATATAATATATTGTTATGAGAAGAGCACTTGCAACCTCCGCCAGTAGATGGCGCGTTCGCCTGTTTTGCATCCGCAACTGATGCGGGAGTTGCCGACTGCTGTGATCCCGTTTCCTGCGGAGGCCACCTCTCCTGGCTGTAAATACCTTTTCATATTGGCCCCAGGGGGTGGTGTAATGTAAATACCCGTTGTTTATTATTCAAGTTATATGTAATGTTTAGTAATAGACGACAATAAAGAAGTGCTTCAAGTCTGCGTGCTGCCTCCTGTCATTACTCTGCCACTGCCTTCATCGCCAGTCTACTGCTGCTGCTGCTGCTCTTCTGGTAAGTCTCTCGTGTCCCCCCACCAGTGGTAAGGCTGAGAGATACTGCCAGGAGAAGGGAGTTTCCACTCGAGCAGTGGAACTCAGGAGAGCAAATCGGGGTGCCAGCAAGGAGGAGCTAATCCGCGGTGGAGGAAGCAGTCGTGCCCAGAGATTGGTTGGGATCCCGCGCAACAATATAAATTATGCACTTAAAAGTGGTACAAGCCATGATAATCATGTTGGGTAGAAGAAGGCGACTGCTTTTACTGTAAGCGCACCACATGTCTACACATGTGAAAAGCAGTTCGACTTTGCACTTACAAATGTGCCAGAGCCCCATTTGGTTACTTGCACTCATTGGTGGGGTTGGACTTTTGCAAGAATCGATGGCCATTGGAGTGTGGGGGTGTAGGGGTGCAGCTTTCGTTGATCATGGCACCATGATCCAGGCATACTTTGGTGAAAGTCTGTCTTTGCCTGTAGTTTGAGGCCGTTCCTAACATGGAAGCAGACGCCTTTGCTGCCGGCTCTAACATGAGTACAGACGCAGCTCCTCCGTATCCCTGGAGTGGGACCCTTGCTGAGGTCCATCAACTGGGTCAGATGAAGTCAGAATTTTTAAAGAGGTCTACTCCTTTTCTAACAATGCTGCTGTTTGTGTTGTTTTGTTGTGTTGTGTGTGGGGTCCACGACTGCTTATTTGTCAGAGTTATTCTGCTTGTTTTACAGAGCTGGCCTTCATATCTGAAGGTCATTACCCTATCCGCCACCTGGGGATGCTCCCTATAGCAGTTTTTTTTTTTTTTTATGGAATTCGTGTAATCTTTACTCAAGGGGATAAGAAACAACAACAAGATATTTTTTAAATGCTTTCCTCTTTTCCATACCAAAATTTCAACCTATAAAATTCCCTCAATTGATAATTAGTTATTATGTCTACATTCTACTTAAAGGCACCATCTATATATATATAGGAAATGAAAGCATTAAAGGAAGACTATTTACACATAAAACAAACTTCTACTCTCCTTAATGCCAATGTAAAAATATAGAGAGCTTGGCTTATCAGTGGTGAACCCTCCCAGCGGTTTTGTCAGGCCACGCTTCTTATGAGCTCTAATACTGTATTGGATGATTCTCCTTATAAATGCTACACTGAAGGGTGAAATCTTAGAAATTGTATTAAAAAAAAAAAAACTATGAACATAAGCTTTTAGGACAGTAGAATTACATATTAATATTTGCATCGAACAATGCTCTTTCGCAAACAATAAAGACAAAGCTGGGTATGAATAAATAGATTATAAGGCAATAGCGCGCCATCTATTAATAAGAAATGATGGCATTGAAGCAAGAATGTTCATTTGACACATAAAACAAACATCCATGCTTTGATTCACTACTTTGAACAATATGAACAGATTTCCTAGTTTTAATATTCCTTTTGGCTCAGCTAAACATCACGGCGAACATAACGCAGACACTTGACACCTTCCCCACCAATCAAGTTACTTTCTGGTAGGTTTGATGGGAAAGCCAACATGTTTGATCCCAACACACTGCTGCAATTTTGTTACCTCAATCCATTCCTCCTCCTTTTATACTATATATAGGGGGTCGGTGGAAGGCTGGGTAAACCGTTTGGTTTTCGACCACTAGGACCCGGGTTCGATTCCCGCATTGGGCACTTTTTTCTGTTTTAAAAAAAAATGCTCCAATGGCCCCCGATTCTTGCAAAAGTCCAACCCCACCAGCGAGTGCAAGTAACCAAACGGGGCTCTGGCATTTGTAAGTGCAAAGTCGAACTGCTTTTCACATGTGTAGACATGTGGTGCGCTTATAGTAAAAGCAGTCGCTAACTACCCACCATGATTATCATGGCCTGTACCACGTGTACTAGGGATAAGCAAAAAAAAAAATACTATATATAAAACATTACTTTTATAAATTAAGATAGAGGCATCTCCCGATCGCACAAGCTGCTGATTGCTTGAGCCATCTGTTGGAATAAATATCAGATCAGGGGGTCAGTGGAAGGCTGGTTAAACCGTTTGGTTTTCGACCACTAGGACCCGGGTTCGATTTCCGAATTGGACACTTTTTTCTGTTTAAAAAAAAAAAATGCTCCAAAGGCCCTCGATTCTTTCAAAAGTCCAACCCCACCAGCGAGTGCAAGTAACCAAACGGGGCTCTGGCACATTTGTAAGTGCAAAGTCGAACTGCTTTTCACATGTGTAGACATGTGGTGTACTTAAGAGTAAAAGCAGTTGCTAACTACCCTCCTTGGAGATAAGAAAGAAGAAGATTCCAACAGATGGCTAAAACTATCAGTAACTTATAGATCAGGAGATGTCTTAATTTATCCAGCTGATCCCAGTACAAATTCACTCTTTTGTACTATTGTTTCATATTTATAATTTTTTGTTCTATAGCACATGTAACATAGATAGCTCACCAGCAGCGCATGACTTGCTGCATTTCAAAACAAAACCAAAAAAACTTATAAAAGATGGTTTATTAGTCTATCAAAACAAATAGTTTTCCAAAAAATAAAAATAATTGGATCGCTACAAATTCAGAAAAAATATAACCTATATAAGGGAATATCTATATAAGAATAATGAAAATCATGTTCTCTGCAAATTAAATTATAAATGTTTTGGGGAGAACATATTTTTATAATAGATTTTAACATATAACATAAAATAAGAAAAATATCGCTTTGTGTTATTTTTTTATATAACACACGTAATATACATTTAAATAAACTATTTTGAAAACAAACCTTTTAAAACATGTGTTGTTGCTTATTCCTCAAGTCATTTAAACGATCTCCATTAGGTTTCATTGTCTCAGCTTTTCTATTATAGTCCTGGGGCTTCCCAGAGGTCTTAAATTCATTGCACAATGGATTGGAAAATATCTAAGCACATATGTTTTTTCAAAAAAATATATATAGGTATATTTCTAAACTTTTTAAATGAAGATTTTAAAAGTTCTTTGTAGATTGAACCTCCAAAATGGAGATTAAAAAAGAGGTTAAGGTTGAATAAGTTATTCAAGTTGTAATAGGTATTATACAGTGGCTTTTAATACAGCTTACATTTAATTCCAAAAGTGAATGTATCAAAAAAAAAATCTTCATAAACCTCTGTTCAAATGTTGAAAATATGTAAATGGCATAGATATTATTTAATTAGCATATAATCAATTATTTCACCATAACCTTAAGACAATAGTGGACTGGATGGCAGCATGGTGTATAGTCAAGTTAGGTTTATTTAAAATATTATTTCTCATGGAAGAGAGAGAGATTTAGATGCACTAAACATGACCTTTGGGAGAGACTGCTGTTTATTATAAAACAGCTCGAGGAGCATGATCTCAAGGAATTTGTGTAATATTTACACAAGGGGATGGGGATAAGAAACAACAGCAACAAAATATTATTTATATATATATAACATGTACAGTATTAAATCTCACTATAACAATATCACTTGATATCAAAATATTTTATGTTGTTATAACCATGGCTAAAAAAAACATTCGAATTTAAAACTTGGGACTTAAATTATAATGTCATAACAAGGTTCCACTATAGTTTAATTCTATAATATGTAGCAATAAATATTAAATTTGAATTGAAGAACATTGTAAAGGTGTGAAATCTGTACATAAATACAATTTAACTAAAGTAGTCAGTTAGTTGTCTTGCTGTACTCTTACAACAAGGATTATTAATAAAGGTGTCACCAGTAATTAACAACCAAGCTGTCAAAATTTGTTGTATTCAATATTGTAACTGACATTGGTCCTGATATATAACAAACTAGCCGAATGACCCGGGCAACGCCCAGGTTTTACCCGATGAAATGTTTTTATTCAAATACTATTTGTTACAATTATAAATTGGCGCCGTGGATGTCACTCTTGTGAAACGTCCCGCTCCAAACTTTGTGTCTGAGAAACAATATTTTTATAGAAAGATGATCTGGCTTTTGTTTTCTGCTCAAATGAATGTTTTTCTGTTAGAATTTTGTTCCTGCGTACAAAATAATGAACTGGTTTCACCCGTGGTCTCTGCTTTTTGGAATTTTTCCGGATATAATTTTGTATATGATAATCAAACATGATACAGCAATATCGTCATCATCATTTTCTGACTAAAAATATATAGTTTTAATAATTGATTTATATATATTTTTAAATAGCCTATCGTCTTCCCCGTATTTTTTTACCTATGTATGGAAATTTTGGTTTGAATTAGTGAACTACTGCGAATTTGTATACCGGACATACAAACAAACATACAAACATTCATTTTTATATATATAGAAGATGTCAGGTGCCATCTGACACTGGGTGACAAAGGGTTAAAACAATAATGACACCATTGTTAAACCCTTCCTAGTCATCTGAATCAGTCTTAACTTCTTTTTGTTCTCTTGACTCCTGAAAACATTTGTAAAATGGGGAGGAAATGAAATAGGGAGGGAGATAGAAGAAAATAAATTTACAAGTTGTTTTTGAACAATGTCGATTGTATAAGTACAGTGGAACCTACTATGGAAGTTTTGAAGATCATTTGTTGGCTGGGAGTTTGTTTGGAAAATTATAGGACCAACATTTTTATTTACAAGATTATATATAGGAATCAAAATAATTATTCCCCCTGAGGAGAGTGGCAATGAGTCACTGAAACATCGGGGAATCCAAATAAATAAATAGAGTGTGATGTTTGGTAACAGCGCTGTTACCAAAATGTCACACACTATTTATTTGGATTTGGTCTTATTACCTTGTGTTTATAATCTATAATCCAAATTGTGCCTTATCAAACAAATAAAAAATGTGTTGACCTACCATAAGAAGTCATTCCTGCTATAAGACACCTCTCTACAAAGGCCAGTTTTCACTTATGAAATTACGAATTTTACCAATTTGCTGTTCTCCAGTAAAAGACACTCTATTTAAAAGATGCTTTGACTCTGCAACTAGATGTCCTTTATAGAGAGGTTTTGCTATTAGATGAAGAGAACTTTGTGAAGGTATTTAAGAGCATTTATTTATATAAATATACTTAAAGTTATATAGGCACCTAGTTGTGTGGAGGAGAGAGGATGAAGATGAGAGAGACCTGGGATCAACCAATGAGATCAAGTGGAGTTATATAATGGGCCAATTGAAAGAGAGATCTAACAGTCATATTTGGACAGCTACCAACTGGGCCAAGGCTGAACACAAGTCTAGGCAGCAGAATGGCTCCACTCTGTACACATTCCATCCATAAGATCCTCTAAGAACCACATAGGGAAAAACACACTACTTTTGTAAATCTACAGCTGAAGTGGGAGTACTCTATGGAGTTTTAGAGGCAACAGAAACTTCTGCACATTTGAAGTCTTGGCCAATTTTGAAATGGAGCTTTTAAGTCATAAATGACAGTTCTCCCTTATCTAGGATATAAGTTTTCCAATCACTTTGCAAGGAAAAATATTTTGTCATGTAAATTTTATAGTCACTAGGCCCCTATACAGCCTGAATGCTCCCCAAATGCTTCTGAACTCACTATTGCCTCACTCTCAGGTTTCAGTGCCCACTAGGGAAGGGGATGGTACTTCTTTAAGTTAAGAATCCCTGATCTGAGAGAAAAAATATCCTTTTTCAAACCAAAGGGCAGATGGGGCTCTCCAGTTTTTGGATTAGGTCTTATTTTCTTGTATCTAGTCACTGAATAATGTCATCATCAGTCACAGATCATGGAAAGATGCCTTATATGAAAAGATATTGATATTCCATTATGGCTGACCTTTGTATCAAGGAATTGATTATGAACAAAGTATCTGAATATTTTAAGAAGTTTTTTTTTTCCATCCAAGCTCAAAAATACAAATTAGGGATAGAGAAAACAGGCTACACAGAGAAACCAGTCCAAAAGTAAGGTCCGTGTTGTATGGTGATAAGTAACATCCCAAACAAACAACAGCTTGAGATGAAGGCATCTCCCGATGAAAGGCCACTGATACCAGTACAATTTTACCTTTAAACTATTTTTCCTATAGCTTTACAATTCAATGCACTTTTGGCCTTAAATACCCATTCCTTGATTTTTCATGAAGCCTCTAGGACCTAGCCTAGTCAGTGAGGTACAGTCTGTACCACACTGACATGGGCAAACAGGCTGAAATGCATACATGGTTGGCTTTTCTTAATTTATTAAGAAAGGGTATTTGGGCCAATATTATGAAATAATTAGAAACGTCAACGATTAGCTGATATTAATTCCAACAGAATATGCCACACAATCTGTTACCCAGACAAATGTTTCTTATGTTAACTCAGAGAGTTACAAATTTCTTGATATTTTTATACAACCCGGTGTATGGTCAGTATTCCCATATTGTGATATACATTGAATTGGTTTGGACTGAGCTCTATATTTACACAAAATATAATTCTATGTTTGGAGAGAAAAAGTTGTGCTGAGGTATATTTTCTTAACTCTTAAAAATATGCAAAATTACAACCCAAACTTATGTCAGTTTAAGCTATATCTGTCATCCCCCCTTAATGTAACACAATTCCCAGAGTAGCAGTACTCTAAAGTGTAGATGGTAGGTTAAACTAGCGAAACCGCTGGGAGGGTTCACCACTGATGAGCCAGGCCTTCCCATTCATTTATCATTGCAGTAAGGGCAGTAGAAAATTGTTTAATTTAAAAAAAAAAAAGAATCATAGTGTCAATTTCTTATAACAGATGGAGCATGGATGTATCATACTATAGCGTAGGTTATAGAATGTATGGCTAAGCAAAGTGGTGTATGGGAAGGGGAATCCTACCTCCTTCAAAGGCATCAAAGAACTCGTCCTGGGCCTCGAAGTGCTGCAGGGAGACAGATCTCTCCAACTCCTGGTTCTCCTGGGCCAGTACATGGAGGGACTCCTGCAGGACTCTGCAGCGCTCCTGCTCCTGGGTCAGTTGCAGGTTCCTGATCTGTAGACACCACAGACTGTCTCAACTCTCTCAGGTGAATATACAGCAATACCTCTTTTATTGGAAAAGTATTTATGCCAAAGGAAAATCTACTCCATAATTATAATCCAACTTCTTTAAAAAGCACCCCAAGGGATCAGAATTTTAGGGTGAATTAAAATCAATGTTGAATTATAGTAGGTTAACATGCTTATTAATTCATTGTAACATTTTCTGCTAGTGAACATTTTGCCTAGAAAATTATTTTGTTATCCAAACTAAAGGGGTGTTAAATGGTAGCTGATTAAATTAAAGTAAATAGGCTGATTGGGATTTTAAATAGATTGAATGATATTAAGTGTTATAAATTAAAGAACGGGGCTCTGACACATTTGTAAGTGCAAAGTCAAACTGCTTTTCACGTGTATAGACATGTGGTGCACTTATAGTAAAAGCAGTTGCCTTCTTCTACCCACTATGATTATCATGGCCTGTACCACGTGTACTAGGGATAAGTAAAAAAATAATAATAAATTAAAGAGAGAGAGAGAGAGAGAGGTTTTACATTATTCTAAAGAGTTGTACAAGAGAGGCTGAATATCTCACCTCCTCCTGCTGGGACAGTAGAGTGACAGCATGGGTGAGGGAGGAGGCCAGCTGTCTGGAGGACTCGGACACCAGGGAGCACTGGGTGACCATGTCATGCCAGGGACTGCCCACCTCCACACATCTGTCCCAGGCCTGGTGCAGCCCTCCCACCTGCTTGGCCAGGAGCTGCTGCTGGGCCTGGCAGGTCTGGATGACGTCCTTGATGGTCCCCAGGGGCAGGAACTCATCCTCCTCATCACTCTCCTCCAGACACAGCCCCTGCTTCAGGTAGTAGCTGCTGTACTCTATGTGCTCGGCCAGGGCATTCACCCACTTCTGCCTCACACACACACACTTCCTGGAGGGACCATTCCTGATAGAGGAATGAAGATTAGCCTGCAAGAAAACATCTTGGAGAACATCTCTCAACTCCAGTAGAAACTGAATCCACCTACTACTGATCATTATCTGGCAACAAGACATTATAGCACTATTTGAAACTTTTTTTCTAAAATCCTAATTAAAGTCAATGTTATATTATAGTTGGTTAAATTAGAAGGAAATAAAATTGATGAGGCACAATTTGGATTGTAGATTATAAACACAAGGTAATAAGGTAATTATTTATTTATTTGGATTTGGTCTTATTACCTTGTGTTTAGAAGGAAATAAGTTAGTTGGGATTTATAAAATGCAGTTTAATGAAAGTGTCATATTATGTTGAAGTAACCTTTTTGCTGCTGCTGATTATAATTTTGAACCTTTATTAAGAAACCTTTAATGTGCTAGCATAAAATCTCTATCTCTATATTCATCTCCTAGCTCACTAGATACCACATTTTAACTTCATTTAATGGGAGTATACTGTTAAGGAATGGAAAGTATAACAAGAGTTTTTTAATATGCAATCTTTTACTCATTGAAAAAGAATTAAACTATAAGGTATTGTCACCAGGGGAAAGTTTATTCCTGTCATTAGCTAACATGCACACATCCAGCAGCAAAGATTAAAGAGGTGTCATAGTGCACATTTCATAATCCATAAATAGAATTTGCTATTCCTAATAAACTGGTTAGTTGGTTGAGTTCAGTGTCTTGTTGACACCTTTGGTTACACACAAAAGGTAATAAGACCAAATCCAAATAAATGTGATGTAGTAACCTACATATATATAATCACCTGAAACAAATAATAAAAAACACAAGGTAATTAGACCAAATCCAAATAAATAAATAGTGTGTGACGTTTCGGTAACAGCGTTGTTACCAAAACGTCACACACTATTTATTTATTTGGATTTGGTCTAATTACCTTGTGTTTATAATCTATAATCCAAATTGTGCCTTATCACAAATAATAAAAACTTACTTTTCACATATGACAATATTGTAGCTACAGTAGAACTTCCCTTTAGCAGACACTCCACTAGTGGACACCTCTCTACGAAGGACAGTTTTCATTTACAAAATTACCATTTTTACTATTTAGCAACTCTCCGGTAAGAGGACACCTCTCCCTAAAGGATACTTTGGCTCTGCAATTGGGTGTCCTTTACAGTGGGGTTCTACTGTATTAACAAAGCTTTTCAAAATGAAACAACATAGGAAAAATTCACATGTTAAAATAATAAAATTGAAGTCAATAAAAGCCAATAGGATCTTTCATCCAAAACAGACTTCTGATGAGGGAAGTGGTTCAGCCATGTTTATAGGTTATGGTCTCAACTGTACTACAGAAGGAAGTAAGTAGAGTCTCACCTGCCTGTCAACCTCCTGAGAGTTGACCAGAGGGACAGCAAATCTCTGCTGGGTGCCATCAGAGAAGTGGAGGTTGATCACCCCCTCGTCCTGCTGGTCCACCTAACACCACAATGTGACTGCTCATCAGTATATTCATGTTGTAACGTGACAATTTCTCAACAACAAACATAAATTACTGCAAGATTTAGAGTCCAATCTCTTTAATTCAATGCTCAAAGGGATAGATAATTCCTATTCAATTGAAGTTGGTGTTGAATTATAGTCGGTTAATAAAAATTAAAGTAAATTAACTCCATTAGAATTTGTAAAACGGTTGCATTATAGTAAGTGTTGTTGAATTACAGTCAGTTAAATTAAGGATGTTATACTGTATTTATTATAAAAGCCAATATTTGTGGTCAACCTCATAGATGATAAACAGACATAGTAAACATTCACACTCAGGGACAAAACTTAAGGGGTTGTACCTTTTAACATGTATATCAGGATTCAGACAATAACTCTGTAAGATATTTGATACATTGTGACCTTATTTGAAGAAAAACGAGAAAACCAAGTATAAACAAAATTGTCTGTCTCCTTCAAAAAAATTTGACGACTGGTGACATCAAAGACTTTCTACTTCCTTAAGTTTTGTCTATGAGTGTAGATGTACCATGTAGATGTCTGGACAATCACCAACTTGTCGACTTGTAATCAAATGCAGAGGGAAACAAGAAAGTACTTGAATCAAGACTATACCCAAGCTCAACCTACTGTAAGTGTATAAAGCACAGACAAAAACTACACCAGACCACCTCTTTTAGTAATCCCACTTTAAACTGCCTCAACAATAGAAGGGAGACAAAATAAAAGTAAACAGAGTATATTATTTCTATAGCAATACTTTTTTTGTTTTATTCTTCCCAAGTCCAAGTGGTACAAGGCAATGATAATCATGATGGGTAAGTAGTGGCTGCCATTTTTTTTTGGTAAGTAGACCACATATTTGCATTTATGTTCAACAGGACAGTTACAACATATGCAGAGTTCACCATTTCACTTTCAAGGTACCAGAGAACCTTGTTTGGTTACTTGCATTTGCTGGTGGGATTGAACTTTTACAATAATGGAGGCATATTAGAGCACACACAAAAGAAAAAGTGCTTCAATGCGGAAGTCAATCCGGAATCAGGAATGTCAAACTTTGATAGCTTGTACCACTCCTCCACCAGTAGCAACATTCACCTACAGACAGTATCAAATTACTCTGTCATAACATCACCCAGAGTTTTCTATTTTTGGACATGTGTTACTTTTTAGAAAACAAGCAAATTGCAAATGCTTTGGGAGTGTTTTCTCAGCTTTCTTTGGATCAAAACTGCTGGCAAATA
The DNA here is from genome assembly GCA_030710605.1 of Cordylochernes scorpioides. NCBI lineage: Eukaryota > Metazoa > Arthropoda > Arachnida > Pseudoscorpiones > Chernetidae > Cordylochernes > Cordylochernes scorpioides. The sequence goes on from CP092876.1 coordinate 70,050,451, forward strand.
TTCCCATCTTTGATTTTATTTTCAAGGTCATAATACTGCATGATAGGTCATTTTCTATTTTAAGAACCACAGTGGGACCTCTCATGAGAGAGCCATTGTTAAAAATTGATGAGGGAATTGGAGCTCTGCTAAATTTTAAGAAATATTGGACAGGGTTGACAATAAAGTGTGATTCTTCAGATTGTTAATTAAAAGCTCAAAATATAAGGGAACAGCCTGTTTTATAGCACCACGACTTTGTTAGAACATTCTAAACTCCCAAGTTAGGGACTTTAAAAGTGGTCCACACAAACATTGTTCATATAGGTATAAGAGTAATGAAAATATTATAAAAGGTGTGCAATAATTTTTTTTTTATTTAACCATAAAAGAGCTACATGTTGAAAACAGGGCTGACAGTGTGAAGTTACCTCAATCTGGGCTCCATCCAGGTATTTGTAGCCCTTCCTTCTGGAGCCTGTTGTGGCATCGGCCCTGGACTCACATTGGTTACCACACTGCTGCCATCATCTCACTATATTTGGCCTTAAATACCCATTTCTTGCTTTCTCAAGAAGCCTCTGGGACCAAAATATTTTTGGTCGCAGTGGTACAGCCTGCTCCATGCTGACGAGGGCCAACAGCCCAAAATGCGTTTGTGGATGGATTTTCTTGATTTATCAAGAAAATGGGTTGGCCAAATATCAGGGAACAGGCTAAATCAACATTTACTTTATTTCTGTTCCACTAGATGGCGCTTTGCCATCTAAAAAGTACATGTGCTCATGGTCAGGATATGTCTTCTTTATTTTTACTATATAGTGTGTGTGTGTGTGTGTGTGTGTGTGTGACACTCAGCATCATGGGGCATGTGTCAGCTAGAATATACCATCTTTGGAATACAATAGCACAGCAGGTACTGGTTGAAGCTTTTCTTCTCTTGAGAACAGGTATATAGTAAATAGGATGTTGAAATATATTCAACATGTGGCTTCATATAGAAACAGCAAATTTCAGATATTCCATTGATCAATGCAGAGATAGGAGCCATTGCTGATGCAAAATACCCCTACATTTTTTAATATTCCCAATTTTACAAGTATTTGTACACTTCAGGAGTCAGAGCTAAATCAAGAGAGATGAAAAGTAATTTTAATCTCTTGTATATTCTTATTCATCTCTATCTTCAATGTGTTGTACCTCAGTAGCGGCAGAGAGAATTAACTCAATAGAGAGAAATAAACCCATTAAAAAAAAAACCTGCATATTTGAGCCACTACAGGAAAAGAGAGATTTTAAAAAGTCAACATTATACACACACATACAAGTCTTTATTAAGACATTCCGTCTTATAGAATCAACATAATAATTTTACAAAGTTACAAGACCAAATTCAAATTAGTAATTTTCACAGGAAATTTCAGCAGTAGTGTTGTTACCATTCTCAGGCAAGCATAGACCTAGAAGATTATTGTCTGATGACAAGAGTCATGTTGTCACAAAAAAAGGCATGTTTAAGTTACAAATTTGGTCTTGTTGTGATGTAATACTCTATATAATCTAAGAATTATCTATCTCAGGACACATAAGGGATAAAGGTACAGTAAGTAGAGTATTACAATAGGAGGGTGAATAGCCATTTCTAAGAAGAGATAAAAGCTAACGGCAACAAGTTTCTTTATGTAAAAGGTATAAGCTAGGTGAACAATAATGTCCTTCAACAGGCTGAATATGAAAACCTATTTGTATTTGTATTCAGCCTGTTGAAGGAGATTATTATCTGAAATCTAACCTAGCTTATTATACCTTTTACATAAAATATCTTGTTGCTGTTAGCTTTTATCTCTTCTTAGAAATGGCTATTCACCCTCCTATTGTAATAGTCTACTTACTGTACCTTTATCCCTTATGTGTCCTGAGATAAGGTCAATGTTTGCACCAAGGCAATGACAAAGTTTCAGTACATTTGTCTGATGATGGTAACAACGCTGTTACCAAAACGTCACACACTATTTATTTATAATACAATATAATATAATGCGGCTTGTGATTGTTAAACGACATTTAAAATTATACTGCATGTGTTTCTTTTCAACGAAAAATCCAAATTTATCTTAAGGAGAAATATTAATTATTTCAAACCTTTAGGATGAGGTATGAAAGGATGAATTGTGAAATCCTTATTATTTCTCCTTAAGATGAATTTGGATTTTTCGTTGAAAAGAAACACATGCAGTATAATTTTAAATGTCATTTTACTATTTATTTAATTGTATTTATTACCTTATGTGTTTATAATCTAAATTGTTTCCTTATAATTGTTGTTACATATTTAAAACACCACCAACTGACCTGCATCTGAAGAAGGAGAGCACTCCCCTCTCTAACACAGCCCAGGTCATCCTCCACCCCAGCAGCTTGCTCTTCTACAACACACACCACAGAATAAGTCTCCATGTGGTCAGTTGTTGACAGCCCCTGTCTTATATACTGTCTACACCAGGACATCTGGCATTTTCCATCATCTTTTAATTACTCTAAGAGATACCTTTAAATTCAATAGTTTTAGAAGTTGCGCATAATTATGCAAGATGTTAGCTGAGAATCTAGTCTATTCTCTTTTCTACCGGTGGCGGAGTCTTTCCAGCAGTTGGCAACACCAATGAAGCCTTGTATAGATTTCATTATGTATATTCATCCTTATTTTTCAGCTTTTATTTATCACTATAATATTTTATGAACAATATAATAAAAGTAGATTCAATCTCAATCTCTTTTCTACCAGAATAGCACTTTACCCATTGGCTTTATATCAAATAGAGCCCTCTCCCACCTGAGTACCAGGTGTACCCGAATTACACCACAGTTCAAGTGGTGACATTGACCAGAGGTTAGTAGACTCACCAGCCTTCCATAGACTCACATAAATTTTAATTAACCTCGACAGGAATAGATTATGTAGAGAGTGAATGTTTGCCCCAAAAATATTTTTTTAACAAATGTTTGTTAGAAAAACTCCCATTCAGATATATATAAAACAGGCAAAGCTGGGTACATTTTCTAATATTAAAAATAAATAGAGAAAAAAATAAAGTGATCATCTCTAAAAAGTGATGCAATTAGAAAAAAAACACACATTTTGGTCTTAAATCTAATAAGTATTGAAGAGCATGAAACAACTTTTCATAAAAGGAACTTATTAGAGGCTGATATGCTAAAATATCAATGTTGTCAAAGTGAAATTAGCCAATAAAATAAAATGGCGCTCTATTCCTCACAAAGGGCTCTGTTCCATGACAGGAGGAGATCCCCCTAATTACTTCTATTTACATACTCCATTTGAAAGTATAAAACATGGCTCTAGCTCAATATCATCTGGACTTCTTCACTATTCATATATTTCAGATTTAATTCTTGTTGTTGTTGAGGCACAATTTGGATTGTAGATTATAAACACAAGGTAATAAGACCAAATCCAAATAAATAAATAGTGTGTGACGTTTCGGTAACAGCGTTGTTACCATCTTCAGACAAAAGTACTGAATGGTACTTCAGTACTTTTGTCTGAAGATGGTAACAACGCTGTTACCGAAACGTCACACACTATTTATTTATTTGGATTTGGTCTTATTACCTTGTGTTTATAATTCTTGTTGTTGTTTCTTATCTTCTTGTGAAATGATTACACAAATTTCATAAGTTTATGCTCCTCGAGTGCTCTTAACTAGTTATATATAACTCTTGGCTACTTTTTGTCTACTTCTGAAATACTTTGTGAAAGCAACAATTTAGAATGTGTTTGTGACAACAAATCACAACATTCCTGGTTCTTCTTGACAGCTGTAGGGTTCTCTATCTCTATAGCCTGTTGTCCTTGTTATATGCCATGCTAAAAGAGATGTATGGTAGCAAGGTGTGAAGAGAGAGAAAGTATATCTATACAGACAACAAATAATTGCCTTACAGAGAGATTGTACCAATCTTTTGTGGCACACTCAATAGATCTACCTATAAGCTAGGTATCAAAATTTGATATCTATTTTAAAACAAAATTAGAAAAAAATCTTATCTAAAAAAATATGAAGAAGATTCAACATGCAAATACCTGAAGATTATGAACTTTTGTAAGCAAAAAAAATGTCAATGGAAAACAAAAGTAGAGTTAAAACCTATTAATGGAGCAGACATAGAAAGAAAGTGCTATATAGATATAGGAATGACCAACTGTAACAGAGAGAGTAATGGATCAACTTTACTAGACAGCCTCCTTGTCCTCAGTGTACTCTCTTGTTATCTGGTGTTAATATCTCTTTGGCCAGTAGATGAACACTTTTAGTCAGTTCAAATATTTTATTATACAAAGGTTTTAGTGTAGTTTTGCTATATATATATATCTTTCAAATATAATTTTAGTTCTATCTTTTTTTGCATGTTTTTCATTTTTTGATTAATTTGCTTTAGAAATTCTATCATTTTTTTCCAATTAAAAGAAAAATACATCCCACTTTAATTATTATTGGGTAATGTTAAGGTAAATTCTTACATTTACACACTCAAACAAGCCTATCTTTATATTTATTCCTATCTATTGAATTTGATTGGGAACAGCTGGTTTTCTATCAAATGTCTGTATCAAAAAAATGCCAAAGTGTCTACATCTTCAGTTATGATATACCAAAAAGGCTGAAAAAAATTGACCAAATTGTTTTGAGAGTGTGGTTTTCTTTGGTAAAAAAAAAAAGAGGATGAAAGGAAGAAATACAAGTGTGAAAGAGCCATTCAGAACTAGTTAGTGCTATGATAAAACCGTGCTCACACACAATGTTTGTTAGTGTTCCTATGTTACTAGGGGATATATATATATTCCTACCATGCACACACACAGAAGAATACAACATACCTTCCTGGCCAGGGCTGGGACTGCGGATATGTCCCCATCAAGTACATACATCCTGTCCAATATGTATTTAAGTCTCTTTCACACATTAATTACACTTGTGATCAAAATACACTTTGTTTTACAAGTGGAGATTTCACTGGGAGGTATTCCATCATTTAAAAAAAGATGCATCTCTCCTGCTAAATTCAAAAAAACATGTGCCATTTATATTCAGCTGTGGAATTGGCCCAGTCATTTCACCAGTTAAGCAGCTATTGGGGCAATTGATCAGATTTCACAAAACCTTCATTAATCTCATGCCCTAAACAAGGGGTTGGCAACCTTTTGAGTCAGAAGAGCAAAAAATGACAACTTACAAAAATTTCAAAGTTTTTAAAGAGCAACAAAATTTTTCTTGCCAAAAATAAATAGTACACCTATCCCCCGATTTACACGGTAGATACGTTC